>PUFA01000022.1:5000000-6250000 GCA_003508835.1 Eonycteris spelaea
GCATTTGCATAAACCCGTGAAGCCATCCCCACAATCAAAGTAATGAACATATCCATCATTTCCAAAAGCTCCACCTGCCCTTTGTTTATTTTTTCAACTGCAGTAACTACACTTGACATGAGGTTTGCCTTTTACACACAATTTTAAGTGAACAATACAGCATTGTTAACCACAGACACGATGTTGTGCAACAGCTCTCTAGAATGTATTTATCTTGCGTAACTGAAACTTCACACCTGTTAGATAACAACATAGACTACAGAATATTATAAAACTTTTTTTTTGAGTGAATCCCTTTATTGTTTTAACATTCTCATAAGAAAGAAAAATGAGGAGTGGGACTATGTGAACTTTGGACTTATTTCTAAAACCCATGTCCCGATTCACAAGAAGAAAAATGTTATAGTGATCATATATAAGCTATAACTTCAATTTATAATATTTTTCTTAATTTGTAATTGCAGGCCACTTTCTTTCCTTTAAATTATAGAAAGAATTTGCCAATTAATCTCCCAATTAAAAACATAAAAAGTGTCTTCTTCACACTGCATTAATATGAGAGTATAAATAGGTATGACCTTTCTGGAAGGCAATTTGGTAATGAGTATCAAAAACCTTAAAAATGAGCAAGGAACAGTACTTCAGAAATATATCCTAAGGAAACAATTATATGAATAAAAAGATTCACAAGAATTTTATTGCAACAATGTTGATAATAACAGTAATTGGAATTTTTAAATTGACCGACAACATGAGGTGATTTAAATAAATGTAGTATAATACAATCTCATCATTTCAAAGCATAGAACATCCAATAATATCTAGCAACTGAGTTATAAAAGTATCAAATGCGTTAAGAATATAATCAGTTAAAATATATAGAGAGACACACATACGCATACTCATATTAATCATTGTAGTAGTATTTCATGGGAAAAAAACTGATGTAGAAATAGTTGAATATAATATGTATCCAAACCAAAAAAAAAAAAAAAAAAAAAATAGAATGGAAGAAAATTTTAAGGTGACTGTTCCAACTACTATTGAAAATAATTTTAAAAAAGAAATCATTAAAAATATATTAGATGCAATATGATATTAAGTTAAATGAATGAGCAAATCATCTAAAGTCACTCTGTGTTTTACATGGCAAATATTACCAGGTTTACTTTGGGAAGAAAAGAAAAGTGGAAATGATTTGCATTTTTAATACTTGCCTTTGGCTAATACTATTTGAGTATATTAAAAAGATGTTATTGGACATTGCCTTCTTACTGGTGGAGGGCACATTTACACAAACCGGAAACCCTGTCTGTGAATCCATACTTAGGAACAGTTATGATCATGCCATATTCCAAATGTTTAACAAAGATATCTTATTTAAAGGAATCTCTAAGTGTGTTTTGAAGAGGAAGAGAAAAATAGATGCTAACTCATTTGATTATTAAAAGGAAATCTGTTTGTAGAAATCATATGGCTTAGTCTTGAATAACTGTTTAAACATGTGCTCCCTGCATTAGAGCATTTGTTATTACTTATCCCAACCTGTTCTTTTTCTGTTCAGTTCACAATGAAGTGCAGTGTCCAGAAGACTGCCCAAATGTTTCAGTACACTTCTCATTAATTTCGCATGCCTAAATAAGCTTTGACATTTATTTGATAAATTTCTCACTGCTTTTCCCAGTCTAGAATGATGTAATCTTGGCTTCTCGTAGACATTTTATAGCCCGTAAGCATCGAAATACACAAATATGTAATTAAATACCTATCTGCATACAACTAATAGATTTTCTTCTGCTACAGAATAGTTTATATTCTACTCTTTCCATAATTATTAACTGCATGTGATAGGAAGACTGTCTCAGAGATCGGCTCCTCCTGTAACAGCAGAAGGAGCTCCACTGACCCGCCCCCCAGCAAAAGTGTTGAAAATTATTATTTTTTTAAATCTAAATTTTAAATAAAATTTTAAATTAAAACTTCTGCTCTACAACAACAACAACAACAACAACAACAAAAACAACAAAAAAACAACAACAAAAACAAAAGCAAACAAAAAAAACACTGTCAAGAGAATAAGACAAGCCAGAGACTGGGAAAAATATTTGCAAAACATGTTACTGTTTTCCAGAATATACAAAGAACTCTTAAAGCTCAAATATAGAAAAACAGACAACCTGACTTAAAAAATGGGAAAAGACTTGAACAGACATCTTGGTAAAGAATATATATATATACCACATATAATATGTATATATACTTATAGGTATTATATATAAAATAGTAAACAAGTGCATGGATTTCTTTTTTATTCTAAAGTTATATGTTACTTTGTTTTTCTTATAAGTATTCCTTCTGTAGCAAATCCAAGGCACAGCCATGGATATTTATACATTGTTGAATTGTGAATGTACATTTGGCCTGCCTCCTTCCCAATTAATCAATTAGTTTCTATGCTTTATGAGAGTTACTAAAGACAAGAGCAATATCATTTTCAAAGTCAAAGTCATTTAATTATTCTTAATTTGTCTAATTAAGTCAAAATGTCTTACCATCTGCTAAGATATTCATTATACAACCAAATCAAAGTGCCCAAGATAGATCCATGGTGTCTCTCAAATTACAGTAATTTCAAGTAAAAATGATCGTCATATTATTGCGAACCTGACACCCAAAATCAGCATATATATTAACTAGTTTAGGCTTAATCATTAAACATTAAAGCAAAGTTGTTTTTTTTTTTTAATCAAACATAAGAGAAAGGAAACGGAAAAATCAAGGTTATTGGAAATTAATTGAAATCAGGAAGATTAGAAGCAAGTCACTATAGTGGAGTGATAGTGCATTGGGCATAGAATTTCAAAACAGGATGAGCTGAAATTCAAAGACGAGGAAGGACACAATAAATACAAGCTGATATGAATATTTCTCTTGTATTTATTTATTTTTATTTTTTAATTTAAATTAAATTTATTATGGCGATGTTGGTTATTAAAATTATATGGGTTTCAAGTATATAATTGGATAAGACATCGTCTGTAGATTGCATTGCTTGTTTGCCACCCCAAGTCAAATCTCCTTCTTTCATGATATCTCTGACCCGTTTTACCTTCATCTGTCTCTCTGCATCCCCCTTTCCTTCGGGTAGCAACCATTCAGTGGTTGTTTATGTCCCTGTTATCACTCCCCGTTCAGCTTCCATATTTTATGTGAGAATAATGAAAGCCGCCAATCGTGTATGGGCTTAGTACTCAGAGCTCAGTCTTATGGTCTACTTTTAAATATTAACAATATCGTAGAACTTCACCATCAATTCAGAACACACTGAGACTGTGATGAAGTAAGACAGTGTGTCTAAGCACAGAAAAAAAAAAAAAAGCAATAAACATAATGTGCAAATTACAAAAACACTATCTCTCCCCCGGCTGACATGAGTGATTGTTGCTTTTTTACCAAGTACATCTTCATCTCATGCTAGTCTACTCTCCTTCTAGGTAAGATTTAAGGTATCAAATCATAGATTTACTCCTGCTTTCTAACAGCCCTCAGTAGAGAACAAATCCCATTTCTTTGAATCCTCCCCCAAATCACCTAACAGAGATCCAAACCAAATGGGAGCCCCTTCTCATACCTTCTTATTAGACACCCCCCAGATGCCCATGCCGTTGGCCTCACTGCCCTGAGCGGTACATACAACTTTTCAACTTCAAGGTCTTAGTGGTCTTGAACTAGAGTTCACTGACAATTATAAATATAACAATATCATAATTATTTGCTTGTTTGTCTCTTAATAGCCATTTAGATTAGTTCTCTTTTTAATGTGCTTCTTTAAAAGTAAATTTATTGGGGTGACAGTGGTTAATAAAATTATATAGGTTTCAAGCGTACAGTTCAAGAACACATCATCCATATACCACATTGTGTGTTCGCCACCCAAAGTCACATCTCTTTTCATCACCACATATTGACCCTTAACTACTTCTCCCCCACTTTTCCTCTGGTAACCACTAAACCGTTGCCTGTGTCTATGAGCTTTTGTTTATTTGCCATATGTGTTTGTTGCTCTCAGTTTTATATCGCAGATACGAGTGAAATCGTATGGTTCTCAACTTTTTACGTCTGACTTATTTCGCTTGGCATAATTAGTTCAAGGTTAGTTCTATTTTAGATAATAGCAAAGTTACAATAAACATGATCTTATCTGTCACCTTAAACATATGGAACTAAAAAAATACATACTCAGAAATAATAGTGGTAGGTTTTTGCGTCTGTGTTATGATAGTTTTTTTTCTTTTCTTTTCTTTTTTCCCCGTCTCTCTGTGCCTAATGATTTTACAATAGCCTTTTCCTGATCTTCCAATTGGGAGTCTTAAAGCAGTATGGAGAATTTGAGCAGTTATTTAATTTACAGCTGTTTCTGTACATCCCCGCCTCTTTAGAGCTTTCATTGTTCTAAAGCCAATATCCCAGGCCAAGTCGAACATCTCTCCTGTGTGTGTGTGAGTGTGTGCATGCACATGTGCATGCATGTGCTTGCATGTTAAACTGTTTTTTTCCCATAATGGATTGGGAGTTGTGATATTTTCTAGTCACTGCCTATAAATGGAGTGGGTTTCTTCAGGCAGTAATGATTCCTCAAAACTAGTCATTTTCAGGCACAGGCTGGCCATGCTGCGACATTAGTTATCCGTTTAAGTGAGCTTTTACCTTTTCCTTATAAGCCAGGGAGCAAATATATTTTATTATTTCATATGTGTATAGATTGAAAATATTAATGAATTAAAGAACAAAAGTGGACATCAAAATGAAGCCTATAAAATCAAAGCAATCAAAACATAAATGCATTTCCTGAGCTACTCTAGGAAAAGCAGTATATAATATTTCTCAGTATAATTTAAATCCTGTGCCTCTTTGACACAAAGAAAGAATGCTGTAGTGTTCTTTAAGATAAGTTATTTTCATCACAGTTAACATGTATATACTTAATCTATGGATCCATGTTATATAGTATGAAATGTATATTATATATAAGTGATAAAACCTAAAACACTTGTGAAATAAGCATGTTGTCATTTTTGAAAATTTGTAAGGACTTACTTTCATTCTGTAACACTTTATTGTAAACTGAAGTCTTAATTATTCGATTTGTATGAATTGTAGGTTATATGTCAAATATTTTCTGTGAGGTTAATTGAGCATCCTTCCCTAAAGATCATGTGGAGATTAAGTGTTGTAATAGTGTTAGTAACATAGTTCTGAGAATGAGAAATAGGCTACTTTATTAATACTTGCATAAACACTGAAGTTCTCTGTTATCTTTATCATTTTGTCCAAATACTGATATTCTTCAAATAGCAGCCCATTTTTCCTAAAATGTGTTTTCATAACAAGAACAGTCATCATCTAAGAAGTTTCCCTTAATTAAATTTTAAAAGAAAACAAAGAGAAGGTTAAACATTTGCCAACTTTTCATGAATTGTGTGGAAAATTTTTTCTTGCCCCGATACTAGAGCTGAATTCCCTGGACCTAGCAATTAAAAATGGACACCTTTGTGAAAAACAAAATTCTATAAATAAACAGGGTTATATTGAACCTCATGCCCTCCTGCCAACTTTGCCTAAGATATTGCATGTATAAATAAGGGAAATATCAGAAAGTGAAAAATGTGCCACTTCATCCCCACATCCACTGTTTTGCTGAGACCAATTATGAGGAAGAGAGCAGGGTGAGTGCAGAGTTGAGACTATGCCACAGACCCCACAATTTCTCTTTAACGATACCCCCGTGGGGCACCATGTTAAAAGAATAAATACAAAGGAGGATAAAATGTAAAGGGGGATAGAATTAATTTGTTTCGAAATGTGCTAGATCAGGATAGAAGATAGCAAATTAAAATAAGTATGGAAATAGTGAACCATAAATCACAGTTCTATTTACTCTGACAGTATACATATCACATTATTCTTCAAGATATAATATAACAAATACTACAATATAAATGCCATCCCACTGGTGAATATAGCACCACTAATTCCTCTCCACTTGAAATAGCTCTGCTTTTGTTAATAGTCGAAAACGGAGATTTGAAACAAAATGCACTGTATTCTACCCACAAGAAATTTGGTTAAAATAGTATTGTAAATACAAAGACTCTTATAGGTTGAAAGAAAAAAAAATGGCTGAAAACTATAGGTCCTGCTAAAACTAATTAAAAACAAACAAACAAAAAAAACCAGAACAAAGACTTTTGCTTCTGAAAGTATATCTGGTCCCTGGCATATCCATCTTGACCCAGAACATAAATGACAATGTGCCCTGTTAATGAAGTTGCTGGGAAATAGGCCTCCCCTTATCATACTGTGGGAGTGCAAACCATTACATCCATAAGGAGGACATATTAGTTACATTATAATTATGATTTAAGTATTAAAATTACAAACAGAGTCACTCTTTGACTCAACCGAGAAATCCTATGTCTATACATTTCTTATTAAGGTCATTCATTGCAGCCTTGTTTGTAACAGCAAAAACAACAATTAAAATGATCTAAGTGTTTTTCAGCAAGGGAATGTTGAAATGAATCACAGTGTAACAGTATTATAACGTGCTGCTCTAATCAATGAGGAAGCTCTCTGTGCATCTATATGAAAATAGACACCAAAATACATTGAGAGAAAGCAAAGAGCAGAAGAGTATATATGTAGTACAGTACTTCTGGCATAAAAAATAGAGGATAATTATACATTTACAAATTGAAGAATTTTTATCAATATACTCTGGAATGACAGTCAAGAAATAAATACAGCTAGTTATCTATGAGAATTGTGGAGCACAGGGAGAGAAGTGAGAATTTCACTGGTGATTCAATCATGTGAGTGTACTATCTATAAAAAATGTTAAGTGAAAAAAATAAGCAACAAACGTCAAAAATTAAGAGCGATTCCATTCTGAGGCACATAGATCCCTTCACATTCAGTGGAGTCCTAACGTTCTCTTGCTTTGTCTGGTTGCTCAAAACCCATTATTTTGTCTTTTCATTCATTTTCTTGCTATTTTCATCTTTGGATATAAATTATCTCATATAACACAAAGGAAAAATAAAACAAAAGTTTAAGTCATGTGGACCCATGTAATGAATAAGACAAGAATACTACCACAGCATCATGAACTTTCCAGAAAATAATGTAGAAAAGAGCTTGTGGAAAACTTTTGCAACAAATTGAAAGGGCAGACATGAATAGGCTTACCTTTGAAAATGGTTAGAATGCCAAGATTTTTACACCTGGAGTTTATTTTTTTCTCATTGTTTTGTTGTTGGGGGAAATGAAATAATTAATGTACAAAGACAGATTTGTGAATGCCTCTGGGGATGAGCGAAATGAATTTAGTTTTAAACTTTATGTCTGTGAAATAGTTATTTTAGTCATATGCAAACTTGTTTTAAGTAGAATGATTTAACCATGACTCACATTAATATGAAATTGATATTAAGCTTTCACATGACGTAGTTTATGTAGTTTTGAGACATTTACAGATGTTCTAAGTCATATAAATTCAGGGATTATAATTACTTGTGGACAGTGCGATGGCGAGCAAGACAACATACTTGTATCTTGTCTCGCTGAAAAAAAAAAGTATATAAAATATTTGAATGGAAAATTTTCATTCCGAAAACCTAACAATTTATTCGTCAATAGGTCTCTGGGCTTCAATTAAGAAAAGTAACCATGACTAATGAGTAAATTAGGCATTTTTACATTTTACTTAATTTCATTAATACCGACTTCAACATATGGAAGTAGATATTTTTAATCTCAGTTAACACACATTAAAACCAATTCAACAGAAGATAAATAATTCAATTACATGTCTGTTTAACGTGAAGTATATTAACTAAAATATAAACTGAGTAGCATCCTACCCCTTCACTGGCACAGAGCCACATTGTATGCTGCCCCAATAGAAGTACCCAGTGACATCATCAAGTCTGCGTGTGCTGTGGAGTTTGAATCATTGGCATCCGGTTTGTCCACATGCGAGAATAATTGTACTTCAATTTTTTTGCACGTGTGTTTCGTTTGAGATCTAGACCCTCATATAAGAAAGATAGTTGACTTGGAAAACTTTTTATCATGAAATAAAAATAATTCTTTCCCAGCTACATCAATTAGTCTGTTGGACAAACATTGTCCTGTTACTAGGTACTTGGTTGTGTTTTGTGCACATAACATAATTTGTTTATGTGCATATGAGATTATCCTTGTAAGAAGCTATAGAAAATAGGTGAGTGAGAAACAAAAGTGCATTTAAGTTTAAGCATGTCATTTAAACTTAGGTTTACAAATTATTAAATGTATTGAGAAGAAAAAATACATTTTATTCTGAGTATGTGTACTGATTTGTGTGTTCAAAGGAAGAATTCTTTCTTACCAACTCTTGGTGCTATCACTAAGTTGGAGTGAAAAGATAAACTTTAAAGGCTACTCCAGTCTGAGAGGAATGTTTAATGTTTCGTTAAAAACAAAACAAAACGAAACAAAATCTTGTGGTATCAGTGATTCTGTGCAACATGTAAGACATCCAATGCCAACATCGACCAAGCATTATTACTTTTCATCCAAAGGTAAACGGAGTTATAACTTGCCACCCACCGCTATAATAGAGCAGAATTTTAATTAGACAGAATATTGTGGCTACTTGTTCAAGGAGCACAATTCATATTAGAAACATTTACAGATGCTGTGATAACAAATAGAATGAGAAGGCATTCCTTATTAATAAGTAACTAATTGTTAAAATTTCTTCAAAGCAAATTAGAGCAAAGAAATCCTCCTGAGTGTATCATTTTAAAGACTAAGTTAGTTAAAAGCAAGTTTAATATCTTTCTATGGACACATAAGAATTTTCTGATAATATTAGCAGAAAGATTTAACCAATCTTTCCAGGCGGAAGGAAACATGAAAGAACAGCATGGTACATTGCAGAAAATGATCAGAAGAGCAAAATTCTCTTGAATCAAAGAAAGAAAGGAGATAGCTATGGGACAACAACAAAGACAATTACTAAGATGAGGGTTTAATCATATCAAAACTGTACTTTAACGTGCATAATTATACTAGTTGAAAAATTTATAATTCTCATTTTAAACTGTATATGATTATTATTAAATTATTATATTTTTTGTAGTTTTTACAAATCAGTAACTAAGATAATTCTTTGAGGTTGATTGTTGTTCTGGGTCAAGTGCTGTCAGTATTTCTAGACATAAAGAGCCTGATCTGGTAAGAAAATACTGTACAAAGTATTGCTTCTGTCTACAAGTGTATATTGGTCCATGTCTAGGTTCCCTTCGGTCTTATAAGTTCTACATAGATGGATTTGCATTTATAATTATCCAACTCAGTCTTACAATATATTTCACATCATATATTTCATCTTGTGAAAATTTAGAAGTGACGAAATGCTCTTTTTTCCTATCCTTTTCTCTCCTAAACTTAATTATACTCTTGTATTCAGAAAAAGTATAGGTAAGTGGGTTTTGCATTGCTACTGGTATTTGACAAGTAAAGGAAATCTTTTGCCTATTACCATATGATTCTAATGAGTACGTCATAACTCTTGACCCTGTTTATTAAAGAGTTTTAGGGCAAAGTTGTTGTTGAGTTACTTTTAACTTCACCAATGGATACAGAAAGATAAAAGTTCTTTTCTATCAGGCAATATTTTTGCATGGAAAATAAAACTCATAAAATAACCTTGGTTTCAGAGGTATAATGTAACTTTATTTTTCATAGAGATCTAATAATAAATAAATCTACACATGTTTTTGAAAAAAATAATTGAAGTGATATATGATAATGAGATTTGGGGTTTTTAGTATATATTCCACAGATTTGAACAGAAATAGCCATCATAGGCATGGTACTTATGAGAATATAATATCAATAAAGAAGAAAGGTAGCAGAATACATTTATATTTTCCTTTTTTATTCTATGGCAAAAAATACTTTAAAAATAATTTATTGCTCCTTTAAAATATTTATCTTGGAAAAACAATTTTTAGACATTCACGTTATTTAGTTTGGTTTCTGGTATGCTGTGGTAGTACATCACTCCCTTATTTTTTTTCCAGAACTAGGGTTTTCATCAATTCCTTGAATCCGTAATTTAGTGGAGAGTTTAATTAATCATGAGCAAATGTTAGAGAAAAATATATGATCACTTTGCCTCTTATGTATTATAGTCATTAGAATTTATATTATCTTCAAATACTCTATTCACAAGTTTCATTTTAAAGTGTAATTATGGTCAGAACAGTGACTATGTAAGAACATGACATCTATAGTCTATATTTATTCTCCAATAGTGACATCCCTAGTTATTTTTTCTCATTTTACAAGTCAAAACAATATTTTCTTTCTTTGAGGATAGCAGTTTCAACTGTTGTATAAATATCACACTGCCTTTCTTTCACTTTATCTCTTTGAGTGTTTGAATGGGTGACTCATTTCTTTATATAGTACTTAGAAAAGGACTGAAAATCATGAAAATGGCTTGAATAAGAAAATAATAACTAACGGTGTTGTCCAAGCTTAAAATAGGTTAAACTCCTACTATGATATAATAAAGTATTTAAAAGAAAAAAAAAATGATACAGTAAGAAAGATTTTTTTATGAATAACATTTATTTAAACACCTATAATTGGTATGCACAGTTAACACCTAATATAGACTTAGAGAGTGATGGATTACCCAAAAAAATGCATGGCCATTATCATTTTGGAAGCAATGAAGTGAATAGTTTAATATTAATTTTACCATTTAGCCAGAATCTTACCACTACGAAGACCAAATTGCCCTTCCCTCAGCAGGTTTATTTTTGTATTAAACTTTCTTTTTTTCCCTCTTCATCCAAACATAACATTGTCTTCTCTGCAGAGAAGAAACACTTTTATGATCATTAATAAAATCAGTTATGCCACTGACTATCTTCGCGCCAAATATACATTTTTATATTGAAAGAGTGAAATTTAATTTATTGACTCATAGCAGCCCAAACAAAAATACTTCAGTATATCAAGCGATGGCCTCTCATCTCTATGATGAACGAGGACAACGATAAACAAGGGCCGATTCCATACTTTAAACATGGCTGTGCCATCTACTTGCTGCTCCCTTGGCAAAACGGCCCGACTTCAGTCAGCCTCTTTCCTCAACTACAGAGTGAGCAGGTTATGATAATGTAGCTCCATCCGATTGTTGTGGAAATCTGGTGGGAAAATAAGCCGAATGAGTGACTCCCAGGTCTACACTGATAGTTCTGCACCTCTGTAGGGCCGGCCCAGACGCCTTGTGTTCTTAGACTCCTGGATTTCAGTTAAGACATTTCAGATGGTTCATCTCCTGTTTTATTTTGTCACGGTTAGGAGCAAGATCACTGTGTTTCTATGTAACATTCTTTAGGGAAGGGAAGGGGTTTAACTCCAGCCCCTGCTGGTGAGTCCTGACGCCCTTGCGGGATCTTTGGCTCCAGCTGGGACACAGTCCCGTGTCACAGGGAGAGCAAGATCGAAAACTTGCTTAGCTTCTACCTTCCAAGCCTTGGCACCATCCCTCGGCTCCCACACCTCCGGGAGACCACGGCCCACGGCTGCCATTTTCAGCGCGTATCCCTGGTCAATCCAGGAATAATTCCCCCGGTGCACCTCTGGGTGCTCCACTCACCTCCAGGTTCCTCCGCCCAACTCCAGCATCTGCATCTTCGCAGGAGAATCTCAAATCGGTCTTTGGTATGCTCTGGGTGTCCTCAAATTTCTGTAGCCTTTCTCTCCCTTTCCTCAAAAATGCTTTTCCAATTTTAATTGCATTTCACCATCTCCGCTTTCCCACCTGTTCCGAGCCACCAACATGCCTTGAGTCGAATACACTAGGTCTCTAATCAGCCTTCGCATTTGTTTCTTTCGGCGGTAGCCGCAGGGGTCCATTGTTTACATAATAAATGGCATCGTGGGGATGTCCCACTTATTATGCTCTGACAGTTCTGACTGCAAGTGAATCCGGACTTAGCACGTCCTGCAAGATACTTTTCAAGCTGCTCTGCTCCCAACCCTATGACCCCTTCTCCAATCACATTTTCCCTGTCTCACGAGGATCCTGAGACCACAACCTGACGTTTGGTTTATTTGCCTGTTTTGGGGTTTTATATAAGATTTAAATACATTTTCTCAGAGGTTTTTATTATTATTATTATTATTATTATCATCATTATTATTATTATTATTATTATATACATTGTTTCTTATGATCTCCGGCTGCTCCTTTTTAGTATTCACACTATAGTTTGACTTTCATGTCTTCAGAGATTCCATTCCTACCGAAAAGATTCGCTGTCTTCATATCTTAATATTTTAAAAATTTCCATCATCATACATCACCATCTTTTTTATATCTATGAATGTTTGTCATGACATATATTTAGGTATTTTTTCTCTCTCTCTCTCTTCCTCTAGCAAATAAGCATTATTTCTGAGATCTCAGCCAGCGAGCCTCTTTTCTTGTGAACTAAACTATCAGGGCCTTAAAAAAAACCTCCCACTCTTTGAATGTTCAGTAGTATATATTTAATATATCCCACCATGCATTGGCAACAAAATGTTAAACAAGAGAATGGCAGGACTAACCGCTGAGGAATTTACAATTTAGCAGAAGAGAAAGACAATTAAATATGCAATTACAATTAAGAGTCTTAAATTAATTATAAAATAAGTATTAGTTATAATAGAAGTGCATATTAAGGACAATAAGGGAAATCATTTCCAGGAAGGTTTTACCCAAGTGAGACTGCGGTGGAAGGCCAGCGTGTCTGACACAGTTTGTTCATGTTGAAAGCACAGCGTGTTCAAAAAGTCCACAGGACAAGAAGGTGGATAATTCCTCTGAGAGAGGCAAGTTTCATGTGGCGTACACGCTTACACAATAGTCTGACATGGTAGAAGATGAAGCTATTTAAGGGAAGATGTGTCAAACCAAGTTTAAGATTAATTATAAGCAGAAATAACTTTAAGGATGGCTGCATCATAATTACATTTATGTTGTAGACTAATTATTCGGACTGGAAATTGAAAATTTATTCTGAGTAAAGCGGGTTATGAAACAAAGAGACTGTTAAGGGACTGTTGGTAAATACATAACAATGACTTCTCATTACTATCTACTCTATTTTTTTTTCTTTTTAGTTAAACAGATTTTATTATATGTATAGTTCTACTTGTTTTTCTTTTGAGTATGAGATTTCAGAAATGTTTTTTAGGTAATTAATGTATATCTGCCCCATTATTTTTAGTTGCCACACAATATTTCACTGGCAGGACTTATGGCTTATTTTATTATTATTATTATTATTATTATTATTATTATTATTATTATGGTAAAAACACAACATAAAATCTATCTTTTTAAGAAAACTTTAGGTAAACGTTACACTATCTATTTAGTTTTTCTTTGATTCTCTTCTTCAGAGTTTAGTTTTCCTCGTAGATATTGTACATATGTTTTAGACTATTCCTAAGAATTAAGATGTGAATAAGTTTAGAGTTAAGGCATCATTTTCTATAGATACAATGTTGTACAGCAGATCTCTAGAACTTACTGATCTTGCATACTTGAAACTTTATGCCCTTCGAATATTAAATAACAGTATTTCTCCCTTCCCTAGCTCCTGCCAACCACAGTTCAACCATTTGTTTGACTATTTTAGATACTTCATCTGCAGAATTATGCAATTTGTCCTTCTAGACTGGCTTATTTCATTTAACATAATGTCTCCCAGGTTAATTCAAGTTACCATATGTTGAAAGACCCTTCCTTAATAAAGCTGAATAACATTTCATTTTATGCATGTACCACTTGTTTTATCTGTCCGTCCGTTTATGGACACTAAGGTCGTTTCCATATCTCGTCTATTGTGAACACGGCTGCAATAAACATGGCAGTCCATGTATGTCTTCAAGGTCCTAATTTTAATTATTTTGGATATATACCCAGAAGAAGGGTTGCTTTTTTAGTTTGCTTCTTCGACAAATTCTGAACTAATGTGGTTTTGTTCCTGGGCTCTCTATTCTGTTCCATTGAACTATTTGTGTATCCTTTCACAAATATCCTACTGTCTACATTAGTGTAACCTTCTAATAAGTCTTAAAGTCAGCTCGTGTTGGTCCTCCAACTTAATTCCCCTCCTTCAATATCGTGTTGGCTATTCTGGAGTTTTGCCCCTCCACATAAATTTCAGAATCATTTCCTTGAATATCCACAAAGTGATTTGCTTTGACCTTTATTGGTATTGCATTGAATTTACAAATCAAGTTAGAAGAATTGACATCATGATAATTGAGTCTTCCCATTCATAGACATGGGTTATATCTCCATATACTTAGTTTTTCTTTAATTCTGTCTTCTGAGTTTCTAGTTTTCCTCATATAGATATTGGACATATCTTTTAGACTATTCCTAAGAATTAAGATGTGAATAAGTTTAGAGTTAGGCGTCATCCTGTGCACTGCATGGCGTTTCAGCCTGTATCCTCATTCCTTTTCATAGTTCATGTGGTACATCATACTATCCAAAAGTGTGTCTATTTCATTTAAATTTTCAAACTAACTAGCAACATTTTTTGACAGTAGTATCCTAGTAATTTAATTATTCCTATATTTGTACTTACGTATTTTTTTACATATAATATTATTCTTTACATTCATTTTGCTCAATTTTTTTAGACTTTTTATCTTCTCAAGCCATTCTCTTAGTTACAATCTGAGAAATGTTTAAACACATACATCTGATTCTTTTATTTGATTTACTGAGATCCTTCAATGTTTTACTAATATACTTAGAGTAAGCTTTTATATCACTTTCAAACACTTTTAATAGATGGCCATCACTGTCCATAATTTAGCAACTCCTTATAGAAATGTGTTCACCTGAAAGTGGAGTTTATGGTCTCTGGAAATACAAAGAAACAGAGGCTTTGTAAGGTGTCTGGTTTATAATTCCTGATGTATCACAGATAATAAGTAGTTTGGGCGGGGAATATTTGGGCCAGAAGATATTTCCTTCTATGTTGTTTTTTAGACCATTAATGCATTATCAAAACATGATTTTTTAAACTTTCAAAAAAGTAAAAATACAAATTCTTCCAATTCAAAAACATAAATTAGCAGTATTCATAAGAAAAAGCTTTTACAGATGAATGTTAAATAACATATCTACTTTTCCCATTATTTCAACCAGATGACAAGTGATCAAAACAATTACTCTTTACTCATCTCTTCAGCACAGAACTAGTAGCTACACCTAAATCGACTAGGGCTTTATTTTTCTTAGAGAAAGATTTTTCATAAATATGGTTTTAGAGGCCATCTTTCAGAGATCACTCATTAATATAAACTTTGAGTTAAATTTTAAAACTGTGTTACTGTGATCAGCATTTATAAAACACCTAAAAGATCATTTTATATACCTATCTAATATTTATAGTTGCATCTTGTGATAATCTGTATAAAATACGGATTCTCGATCTTATAAATTTATTTGCCACATTCTTAATTAAAATAATAATAATACCCATTTTTAGAATTATGGTCACATCTAAGAGGAAAACATTGGCAAGGTGACAGTGATACAATTGATGTAGATACATCATAAATAATTGATAGGTGATTTCACCTAAGCCATCACAGTGATAAAGTTCTGTGTTTCAGTAACTTTCAGTAACTACGTATAGACACAATCAAACGTAAATCATGTAGATGGGTTCTTTGAAATTTAGAATTATTAACATAGCAATATGAATTGACTCCTGTGGAGATGGAAGACAATCTCATACTGTTTTTTTTTTCCATTTCTCATTGAAATGAGGTTAGCCAATTAGCTCTCTCCTACTCTCCTAATATAATATGAACTGACTTACAGTTTAAAACATATAAATACATTGTAAAACTAAATCATTGCTTCCTAGTCTTAGTGTATTATATCAGTATATATTTTTATATAGTTATATATATATGTAAATATATGTGTATGTGTGTGTGTGTATCCTAGAGCTATATATTTTTTTACTCTTACTCAATAATAATCTACCTTCCATCTCTCGAAGTGCACCTGAGTGTTCTTGTTTATTCTGTTCCCATTTCTTACAAATTTTATGTGAAACTATTAACATGAATTGTTTTTGTGATCAGAGCACAGACTTTTTAAAGCCTAGAAGATAATGTTGTAAACCAAGAAATAATGTTTCAAAGAGTTATATGCAGTTTTAGTATCATCTATTATGGTTTTCACAAAAATCATCCAGATCACAATCAAAAACCCGAAAAGCGGCATCGCCAAATTATTCACAGGGGTCATTTGGTTAGAAGTAATTGAAAATACCTTTGGAAGTTTCAGAAGCATTGGAGGAACATGGCTGATTGCAGTCAATATGATCAAAAACGGGTAACTACTTATCGAAAGACTGGAGATTTTAAAATTATCTCTCAGTTGGCCTTTGGCAATGAAAATTCTATATATAAGACTCCAAAAGGACAGGCAAGAAAATAAACAAGTGAAATTATGTCAAACTAAAGACTCTCTGTACAGCAAAAGAAACAATGAATAAAGTGAAAAGGCAAATCTACAGAATGGAAGAAAATATTGGTAAAACGTATATCTGTTAAGGGGTTAATATCCAGAATATGTAAAGAGCTCATGCGACTCTCATTTTTGCTGGTGAGAATGTAAAATGACACAGCCACTTAGGAAGACAGTCCCATGGTTTTACAAAACTAAATATACTCTTAACTATATGATCCCAAAAATCATGTTTTTTGGTATTTATCCAAAGAAAATGGAAACTATGTCCACATAGAAACCTGCACATGGATGTTTATAGCAGCTTTATTCATAACTGGCAAAACTTGGAAGCGCCCAAGATGTCCTTCAGGAGGCAAAGGAATAAATAAACGCTGGTAGCCCAGACAATGGGGCATCATTTGGCACTAAAAAGTAATGAGCTATCAACCACAATAGGGCATGGAGGCACTTAAATATGTATTGCTAAGTGAGAGAAATTAATATGTAGTCTGCATACTATATGATTTCAACTAAATGACATTCTCGAAAAGGCAAAATGTACAAGAGAGTGAAAGGGTGGGATGGAAAGGTGGATTGTAGAGGATTTTTAGGGCAGCAAAACAACTTTGTGCGACACTATAATGGTGGATGTATGCAAGTGCATGTTTTTCAAAGTTCATGGGCAATATGACATTTCGTACAAGATTGTTTAACATCAAGAGTGAACCATGATGTAAACTGTGAACTTTGGATGATAACGATGTGTCAATATATGTTCATCCATTGTAATGGATGTACCACTCTGGAGAAACATGTTGATAATGGGGGAAGCTACGCATATGTGGTTTAGGGATTATATAGGAAATCTCTATTCCCAACTCTCAACTAAATTGTGATCCTAAAATTGCTCTCAAAAAGTAAAGTTCTGGGAAAAAAAAATGTGGCAGAAGTGATGCAGCACGACTTCCAAAGTTATGTCCTAAGAGGTTACAGGGCTTCTGCTTGGCCTTTTTTGTCTGGGAGCGTTTGCTTTTGAATACGGGCATCATTCTGTAAGGAATCCAAACCAGCTCTTGAGGAGATCCCACAATCAGAGGCTCCCCAAAAAGTAACTGAGGTCCCAGTTTGACAGCCAGTCAAGTGAGTGCATGGACCTTCAGATAATTTCACTATCCGGTCCTTGATTCTTTAACCTGAGGCTGTAGAGATCACAGAGTCCGTATAAGGAATCACCACTCTGCTTTTCTTCAGTGTTCTGATGGATAGGATGTTTGCTAACAGTGAGTTTTGGAATAAATTATTGCAATGCTTCCAGTATCATTCTTTGTACTGAGCATCATCACTGCCAAGTTTTTACTTTTCTAACTTTCCACTTTCAATTGCATTGTCTGGCATCAAAAATATTGCCTTGCAACCAACCTCAGCATGTTTGTCACTTTCTTCCTTCATTGTGGGTAGCTAGATTCAACCTTCTGACTACCATATATCCACACTTACAAAGATGATCACGTCTGGAAACAATAAGTAAATAAATAAAACTCAACCATGCTTGCTGGTTTCATCTTTAAATCATGACCACCAAGTCCAGCAGGTCTTTAATATTTGTTCGGATCATTTAAAAAAGAAGTCATTTTATCTCATTCACATCTAATAAATAACATTGATGTCGCAAATTCCATCTAACACAGTTAATATTACAACTTATGTTTAGATCTTATGTGAATTTGCTGTTTTCCAGTAAGTGGTAATTTTTGATCCATTCTTTTACATAACACTTTTTGTGAAAATTAAATTTAATTAAATTCTGTTATTATAATGTATCTTATTATAGTATTAGTATTAACAGATCTAGAGCATGACTTTATTTCTCTGCTATTTTAATTCCTTTAAACTCAACTTAAAATAAAAAGTTCTTAAATTTTTATGCAGGTTCGTAAAAAATGATATTGCAACAGAGAAGTCATATAATTCCACTTAAGAATTAATAAAGGGTGGTAGACACTGTAATACTATATAGATCAAACATTGTGATAAATTAACAGTGGTTGCAATTTTATCTATGAAACTTCTAACTCTCTTTGTTAATTCTAATCTGTAAGAAATTTTTCAATGACATTATTCCATAAAATTAAAATTAAAATTTAAAACATGGATTTTTTAGTAATGCAGCAGAAGTAACCCACATGATTTAGTAATATAAGTAAATATTAAAACATAGAAACAATTATTTAAATTTCAAAATATAATATTTTTTATCAAGTGTGAATTCTCATGAGGTGTACTACAGTCTATGATAAAAGGGTTTTCATTTATACCAGAATGGTTTTATATATATACTCTCAGAAATCCATATTTGACTTTTGTATTTTACTCTCTAAAACGATATAGACTAGAATCATTTCAGTTTCTAATTAGGAGACAAATTTTCTGAAACTATATAATAAATTATTACAATAGAGACATCTTACTTGTACAGGTAGAAAGCCAGGGAAAGACAAATAGTCCAAAGTAAAAAATGATAAAGGGAGTTCAGTGCGATATATATCAGGGAAGTCAAAAGCTTCTTGGTTCAGTGAAGGCTCCTAGCAAAATCATTTAACACATAGCTTTAAAGTATTAAAGAAAAATATTTTACTCTCCCTTATATAGAAACTGTGCTCTAGTGATATATTACATATTGTTTGATTGATTTCTTTTAAAATTAGCAGTATATTAGGCTGAAAATGGAAAGCCAATAGAAGTGTTAACATAATTTATACAGGCTGCAAATGTTAAATAGTTTTATTCATTGTGGGAATAAATCTATCCCTCTGTTTAAAACTATCAATTAAGTTGAAGGTTAACATTTATTAAAACAGATGTATAGCATGCTCTTCAAGACAAGTAAATGCTTTATCTATCACTACTAAGTAAATGATTATAAGAAAAAAAATGGTATGGGGAAGATGATACTTTAGCTTTCAATTTATTTCAAATTAGAAGCAAGCACATGGTTATCTTACATTGTAAACTCTAAGCACAAAGGCCCTATACAGATTCTCAAACATGTCTCCATACTGTTCTTCACTTTCCAGTAGCAAGTGAATAGAATCTTAATTTGCATAAGCATATTTGAAGCAAAAAAAAAAAATGTTAGAGGCAAAAAATAATGTTTATTGAAAACACCACAGAAGAAACTGTGTATTTATTTCATGTGGAATTATTCTCCTTAAAAGTTTTAAGTGTTTATAATCCTAAAACAAAACAAAACAAAAAATTCAAGGGATAGAAGTTATGATAAAATAAGCATTAAAATCTCTATATAATTTAACAAAACTATGTTATTACTATTATGTACATAAAACTGAGATTCAGAGACTGTGACTATTAGTTCATAACCACTGAGTACTATTTTGAGTCAAAATTCTAACTCAACTTTGTATCATTTCCAAGCATGCACACTTTCCCAAATGTCCCATTGTCTCCTGTAAGAACTTTTGGGACTATAACACATCGATAAGATTAGCAATTCAGTGGAAGCCTTGAGATAAAAAAAAAAAGATTTTCCACACATAGAAAAAAATCTTCATCACTTCTAAGCTATATTTAGAAAATTTTGTTAGCTGTCACTTAAATAGAAATCATGATTGTTTTCACTATAAAAGAAAACTTTAATTTACCTAAATAGGATCTGTTGATTCTCTTTGTAGTTTGACTGCAAGGCTATCCAAATTCTATTTTTAGCACCAAACGTTGATTCTTCTTTCAATCTACATCACTGTTTTTGTGGAAAATAAAATAAGTACTTATAAGAAGAGCTTTATTTCTATAACTAGATTTTTCTGTTTATTTCCTTTTGCCTTATTTTTTTCTCCTACTTATTCAACTCCTCAAGTCCTTCTCCATCTTATTCTTCTATCCAAACTAAAGAACAAAAAAATATTTCAAATGAGAAATACGTGCAACTGCTATGTTGTGGGAACTGGAGGTGATCGAGTCCTGCAGACAGTAACACAGTATGATGTGACACGTGGTTGTTGGGTTCACATTTGGATATTTTAGAAACAAGATATTAATCATCACCCCCCGAATCTCCTACTTCTATTGATCGTTTTGATGATAGTCCTTGGTTAAGTTTTTTTTTTTTTTCTACTGAACCAAAATATTACTTCTCTTACTTATTTCTGTTGACAACCTGTGTAGTTCTGTCTACCAGATTGACCATTACCACCAAGTATTTGTTATATTGTACAACTGTTCAAAACATTCGCTGCTCCTCTTGAGGAAGGATCATACAACTGCAATCCGCATAATTTGCAATGACCATCTCTCCAGAAGGCTGTTACTTCCATCTCTGGCGTTATCTCAGAATTAGTCATTGTGGTTTGTGGTGATCCAGCCAGAAAGAGAATTGTACATCTTTGAAATATGAAATCCAGAGAGGTCATGTAAATGATTTCGGCCCATGAAATTTGTGTGGAGGTGATACGTGTCACTCGTAAAGCTGTAAAAGCCAATTCACAGTGAACATTCTCAATTTTCCCCCTGCCGAGGCACTGCTTGCTCAGTCTAGACCTAGAGGGAGGAAATTTGAAGCAGAGATTCATTCATCCCACAATGAACGTTTAGCATGAAATAGAAATAAAGTTTCTTTTCATAATCTATGAAACTTTAGAGTAGCCTAATAACACAACATAGCATATTGTATCCAGATTAATACCTGCTATAACTGAACATTCTTCAAATCAAATTTGGAACAAAAACTAGTTTTGTGGCATAAAATTCTTTATGCATAGATGTGATGGGACCTGCTTTATTCTGAAGGTCTAATTTTTAATTTTAGGATGGTAGCCATATGATGAGAAATAAATTTTTCAAAGAAATTTATTTAGAAATTTTACTTTTTGGCATCGTGACTGATTTTGTTTTTCCATGTTGTAATCGTTTCTGTTGGCACTATAAGTTCAGAGATGATTGGTCCATAAATACACTTGATTTCAAATTGATGTTAAAGGTTGTGTTAATCAGGGCTATTCAGAGAGACAGGACCGATACTTGCTATAGGGAGCTGGCGTATGTAATTATGTTGCCTGGCAAGTCACAAACCAGCAATGTAGACTGGAAGGCAAGAGGCAAAGGAGAACTGAAGGAGCGGATGAAGTGGAAGGCAGTCTGTGGGAGAATTCCCTCTTGCTCAGCTCAAGGCGTTGAATCTTTTTTTTTTTTTTTTTTTTGTATTCGTCATCAATAGATTGGCTGTGGCCATATTATGGATGGCAATCTGCTTTTCTCAAAGTTCACTGATTTAAAATATTAGTATCATTGAAAACACCCTCCAAGTTGACACACAAAATTAACCATCATGGGGATATCTATCTGTTCATTTAGATAGATGGGTAGGTAGATGATAGATGGATGGACAGACAGACTATAGTAAAAGTTGACAAATATCTTGTGAATCATTAAAATATTAAGGGATGGTTTTAGTTTTTAAGGGAAAAATGAATTTTCTACTTAGTTACCTAGTCATTCAAGATTGTTTATACATACAATCATACAATATTATCTATTAATTATGTTTCATATCACTATTTGTACATGCATAAATCTGACTGCTACCATCCATATCAATTTGAATATATGTCAATAGGTATTGCTTTTGCTTTTAAGAATTAGTTTCAGATTTTTAAATAGAATTTTATTGATAAAAGTTTGAAAATTCTAGTAATAGTATAGGAACAAATTCACTCCCCCCCCCAAAAAAAATTTGCTACTAGGTAGTGCAGTCTTTATAAAATTTAGTTTTAAGCTAATAAAAAAGCATTACAGGGTAATAAAAAAATTTCATTTTAAATTATAACATTCATGTGGTTATCTCCTTATAAAGCATTTTAATTTTAACTGCAACTTGTGGCACTTACAGCTCTCTTTGATAAACATAACTCAAGAGTGTTAGGTGTTAGTGTTTCCCCCAAAACAAAGGCCAAGTGTCATAAATATAGAATTGTAGTTTGGTTTGGAGTGATCTAGTCACATTCACTCATTTTACCAGAATTAGCAAGGCTGTTAATTATGATTTTTATAATCTAGAAACTGGAGAAACAAGTCTATGTCCTGTTTATTATCTTTTTTTTTCCAAAAAACACAAATGCTCAGCTATTCCTTTCAATTTATTTTCTCAACTTAACAATTTATCCAAATTTTAATGACTATATGCTATAAGAAATACACGTACTCGCATGGTGGAAAAAAGTTCTTTCTGTGAAGAAAGATTGGAATGTCACCACTACTCTTTTCCGTACTCTGAAATAGGCTATGAGCTTTAAAAAATCTATATATATACAGAGAACATATTCAGATTATTTGTATTAACTGTCACTAACAATATTACTCATCGGCAATGAAAAAAATTATTTTTATAGTTTATTGTTTATATGAGTTGAAGAGCTGCAATTTTCATCACTGCCATTTCTATGAAGTATACTCCAATGCTGTTTATCTATATTTCTCTTATATATTTGTAAATATGCAAAAAGCTTAATTAAATTAGCAAAAATGTATTTTTAATACTTCTGTATGCCTCAAAATTTCATGTAGTAAATTGATTTTTTTTAACTAAATTATCTAAAACAAACAAATTTTATTTTTCTAATATGTAGAGCTAACCTAAGCACAGTTAAGGAATAACGTTTTTGACCAATGAAAAATATTTCATTATTCCTTTGGAGTTCTGAGCAAATTTTTCTTAATTTTTCTGAATCTACTACTGTTCTATTTCATCATAGAATTCTATTTACCTTCAGAGTTGCATCTTAAGAGTTTTTTTTTTTTTGAAAGGGTATTCCTTTAAAATTTATTCTACATTCACTAAGTGTTGATAATAAATATCCTATATCTAGGTTTTGTCTAAAAACAAGGAAACGGAGCATCCTGGAATATTCATTCGTAGAAGCAAATATCATGTCTTCTCCCTGAGGAGACTACAGGTTTATTTACAGTCAATTTATAGTATGTTGTCATAATCTTCTTTACACAGTTTTCTCCAAACAGGATTTAACATTGCTGAATGAAATTAATTTACTGACTTCTGTGGTGTTAGATTGATTCTGTTGATAGATAATCAGGTGTTTATTCAGCTTTCACTGCGGTTTAAAATAAGTTGCCTCAATTCATGCAGGTAAGATAAGGTCCAAACTATAAAAGGAACTAAAAATCTAATTCACTTTAAAAAATGATCTTTTTAGTGACTTGAATTTTTTCCAGTACTTCTCTATGTGAGTTTATCTATAGTTTGCAAATAAGGTAATCATACAATTAATCATATATATGATGGTACATTTGAGAGTGAAAGGAGTCTTCTTAATAAATTTGATTTTATAATGGGCATAAATATGTAGTTTCCTCAGAAAACAGGACATAGATTTAACTCATCTATAAATAACTTAATGAAAGGCACCATTTCTCAGCCGTATCCAGCACATAACAGAAACTTAATAAATAATAGTAAAAATAAATGATGGATTAATTTTCCAAAAAGTAATCATTGTGCCTTCCTTTTAGTTATTTATTATAAAATGTATGTATTATACCTGCAATTCAAATTCTCTTAACTCTGGCATTTTAGATAAGCATTGCATGTTAATTGTTTAGATTGATTTATGAATTGGTCTTATCTGCACTATATTAGTATTATTTGTCCTTTAGTGATATCAGTTTCTGTATCAAGTAATATACATACACAGTGACCTCATTTGCCCATGTGTAAGTGTTGACTCAGTAGCAACAGAAGCAAAGCAGTGTCAAGCTTGGTACCTTACCTTTAACAGTCAGTGTCAGTGATTGGGAAATTTGTAAAGATGTTTGCTTCTACCTCTTCACGGCTGGTGATGTCAAGGGATCTGATACTTTGAAATAGGTTTTAATGATAGACAAATAATTAAAGTCTAAATGGAATACACAATCTTGTGAACTCGTTTCCAAATGAAGTCTATATTTTTAGAATTCTAATAACACAAAAATCAATAGGAAAGCTTAAAAATGTGTCTTTGAATCGAAAGTAAAGAATGATGCTGGCTGCCGATTTCCCCATTGGGTAACCTAGATTTATGGAATTATAATGTTAACTACAGTTTAAGAAAATTAAAACTTCATCTTCAGTCTTATCACAGTGATGAAGATGAGCAGAATTTGCACATCAGCTTGACCTGCTACAGAGCCCTCTCTTGCCTCATGGATATGTTGACACTGGTGCCATTCTGGTTCACATGGTGAATGAGTCTGAACAGTCATTTCCAAGAAGGTATATATATTCTGCCTCCAATAGAAAGAGGCACAGCGAGCCCTCGGTGCTTTCTTTTTACATTAGGGGGCATGCAGTAAAAGCACATGTCGTCTCTCTAGAGAAGAGGCTTAAAGTGCCACACACAATTAGACTTCTAAGCTTTACCAGATTGGCAGGTCTCTGAATCTTCTGAGGGTTTATATCATTATTAATATATTCAGGTTAATTATCACTTTCTAATCAAAAGATACAATTAGCGTTGATGTCACCATTTTAGTGACAGTGAGGAACAGTGAGATGTTCCGCAAAACGTAGAAATGATCAAGGCCCCAGTGTTCTATATAATGAAAAAGAACAGAAGATTTAACAGATCTTTTGGAAAAGCAATGGGGGGTGTCCTGTTCTTCCTGTGTAAAATGAATGTCCTTGATTTTTCATGTTGACAGGGTTTGAAAAGAGACTGCTCTTTTTTTTTTTTTCTAATTTGTTTTCTCTTCTGTTCAGATTAGATCATTTCTCTTGTTATATCTTCAAATTCACTGTGGTTGGAGACCTTTATTGAGCAAAAAAATATTTTCCTGCAATTTCTACTAATGAAGCTGACTTCTACTCTTTAAAGACAAACATTCTGTGCTGGATTAGTGGCTTTTAGGGAGGGCAAAAATAATATATATATATATATATTAAAAACTATATATATATATTAAGATACTATATATATTAGTATTTTGATGATTTCATATCACTTCTTGTTTATTCCACTTTGTGCCTGTGCCTTCTCTGTTTTGGGGGGTTTCCTCCTTTCTCTTTCCATTTTTTTAACCTGTCGATGTTCTACAGGGTTCAATTTTTAATTCGGTCCTACTTTCATTCCCATTGTTTAATTTACTTTATGCTCATGTCTGTTACCATCCAGTCTCTCGAGCTCATAAACTGCATTTTCAACAACCAATTGGATATTTCTCTCTAGTTGTTCAACAGACAACTAAAAAAAATTAAATAAATATATCATATTACATCTTTTTTTTTTTTTTTGCCAATTAAATCAGAAGCCTAGGAAGTGTCTGAAACAGTCACTTTTTTCCCCTGAATGTTCACATCCAGCCACAAGTTGGTCTTATGTTTCAATTCCTGTGTGAATTCAAGGATTTTCATTCACCAAAGTGTAAAATTTTACATGATTTTAGCACAATGTACCAATCTCTTATGACTTAAATTACTTTTATAGCATCATTTGATTCTTAGCTAAACTCACTTGGGAGATAGAAAGTAAAAGTTGTCATCCTTGCTTCTTGGTTGAGAATTCTGTTTTGATCTGTGCAACATCCTCTAACTTGAGCTTCCTTCTGTGCAAGAGCTGACGTCCAGCTCAGCTCTTGAAAGTCAGAAAACCAGTTTCATAGTTTGGCACTTCTGCCTATGACATACCACACCGTGATAGCGATGCACCTTTCTCATTCTAAGCACTTTGCAGATATATTCATTATGTTCTACTGGAGACCGTACTGTTCATCCCAGAAAACCCCATGGCTTATATTTGCCTGAAATAAAACTAGGCTTGTGTAGCTGAGGAGATATTAGTTCTGGTATGTTTAGCTGAACTTTACCTTTCTGGGTGAGTGGTGCTTCCTTGCCTCTTCTGCCTCATTTCTCTTCCTTCATGCCACAAAAGTCATGCTAATTTTATCCTGTTGTCTACTTCTTCGTAACTTAACATCTACCATATTGCTGGGTGACTAGTATAAACAGGTACACAATGTGCTGTAAGTTTAAACAAATGCCATGTTTGAAACTAAGTGTGTTTTATTAAATGTTTAAAAACTGTTCTTATCTTCTATAATCTGATTTAAGTTGTACATTTTAACATACATTTACTCTACATTCTGTGTTGATTATGGACAGATTTGTGTGTGTGTGTGTGTGTGTGTATTTCTATCTGTAAACATATTCCAATTTTATAAATAGGATAAAGAGGGATGATAGGAATCAATTGAACACATGAAAACAAATTAGATTTCTTTTTCTACTAAGGTGGACATTCAGAGTTCTTGTAGTGGGTATTTTTTTAGAGAGCGTATTTTATTTGGTTAAGAAAGAAAATATCAAGATAAGCTCAGTTTCTCCATACCTAAAAAAAAATGTTGTGTTTGGTAGAAAAGCCATTATTTAGTATTGTTTGTGAACTGTGTTTATTAAAGCATTGATTGCTTTTAAAGTCTTTGTTCAACACGAACTGCCTTCTTTCTGGTTTTACATCTTGGTGATTCTCTGCTTACCAAGCCTTTTCGGGCAGTGTCACGTTGCTGGAGGTCATAATTCAATATATATTTTAAGTGCTTCCCTTTTTCTCTTTGTCATTACCACCATTTCACCTCTTCACTGCAATGTCTTACAGGAATGCTTTGAGATTTTATTTGTATTTATTCCCCATAAATCTTTAGCCTAGCAGGGTAGTGAACCAATAACCACGTCTTTATTGCCAGCTGACTGGCTGACTTCCAGTACCTTGTCGTTAGTGACTCCGTTTAAGTCTTTTCATGGTATTTGTTTAATAGTATAATTTTTAAAGAACCTGCTGAACACTGCTGTTTATGTTCCTCTTAATTGAACTATCACATTGGTACAAGAAAATATGTAGGAAAGGTCAGAAACAAAAGCACGAGAATAAGCCAGTTGAAAGTAAAATATGTTCTTTAGACAAAGTTGCAATTCTGAGAACATGAATTAATTTCGTTCATAGCTAAATAAATAAAAGACATATAACTATATGGCATTTTTTGAGAAAGTGCTGTCTCAGTCCTTGTACATATACTCAAATCTTCATCATGTGAAATGGTATTTTATTTTTCCCTTATTTATGTTTCCAGTCTTCTACTCAGTTTTCACAGGCTAAACATAAATTTCTGTCATGTTGCCTTACTAGAAGCCATTTATATTGGAAAAAAAAAAAAAACCAAAAACAGCTGACTCAGTGTTGTGAAATATTTTATTTAGGATAATCTTAATTAACACATGAGAAATTTTCTTCTACACAGTCGATTCCAATGTCTTATTTTAGTATATCTTTTATATTGAAAGAACTATTGAACATAATATTTCAAATAGTATATTTTTAAAAGCTCAGAGTTTGTATTCTATGGTGTTCTCTATTTGTTCTATGTGCTTATCTTAACTTTTACTAAGTTATTCAAATAATTACACTTAAAACAATACTGCTATTTAACAGTTGACGGGTTCATCTTTGGCACATAAAAATTGGGTGGTTGGAGTTTAATATTCTGTGAAAAGCATGCAATATGCCTCCCACGTTACTAGAATGAACAAGTGTAAAATTAAAGCCTTGCATAAGCTCTTGGAGTATAAAAAGATTAGAAACAAGAGACTCAAATGATAATTATCAAAACACAAAACACTTCATTAATTACACAGAAATAATACATTTTTTAAAATGATGAAATCTGGAAAGCGATGATAGAGAAAGGGAAAAAGGTTTGCTTTGATCTCTTTAGCTTATGCGTGCATTATAAAGCAAAAAGAAAAGTGTAAGAGCCTGGGAAATAACTTTATTCTCTTAATTTAATCGCTTGACATCTATGGCTCTGTTGTAATATTAATGTTGATGACTAAATCCATGTGGATTATAAAACATTAAAAGGTTATTATTGAGAGATAAGAATAAACTGTTGATTTATTGGCCTAAAAATTTGTAATCTCTATTAAAATGCTGCCAACATTCTTATAGCATATGTACTATCAAACCAACAATTATACTGTTAATCATCTAGTTTAACATTAGATAATATTGATTAAATAAATACCTGGATCCTATGACATAGAAATTTAAATGGTGATATTTTTTCCACGATTTCATCCACCTAGTTTATCAGCTGTAACATTTTAATTGAGCAATATTATTAATATATACATATATAAATGAACAAGTTTATTCTTTAAATTACTTAGTATTAAAAATCTCAGATTAACAAACAGCAGAATAGTATATGAGCAAATGCTTCAGAATTATCGGTACACACAAGGCAATCAAGATGTAGAGTGAATATACAAGGGTTTTCATTCACTGGCGGATATAGTCACAACTTTGCTACTTCATCAATCATGTTCCCGTCTAAATGTTCATTTTAAAACAGTAGATTATGTTTGACTGTCTGACTATTAATATATTTCTGCATCTGGTGAAAAGTATTTCGCTTTATGAAATGTTATAAACATAATGCTAGGTGTATAATTTTAATGAATAAGGCACAATGTTGTAGAACTGATATTCTATATGAGAACATGAATGTGTAACGGGCTGACACATAGCCCGTGAGGCCTGTGTGTATGGTTTTCTATCTTGGCTTCACCAGAAATTCCCTGATGATGGTGAATAGTCTAGCCTTTGCTACCAAACTAGTGTGCATTATACGTCCTCAGGAGAGGGCCTACTGGGTGCTCCTCTTCCTTCCATGATCCGCCCCCCCATTCTGCTCCACTCTCTTCATGATTCTGCACCTACATCCCTGTGTATGTGATTGCTGATGTCTATTCCTCTTCTACAAATGGGCTCTCTGAATTTCTTGGAAACATAGCCCCTTCCCATAGTTCTCTTCATTCTCTATGTTCGTATTTCTGTGACCATTTTAATATTTTCTGAAGTTTTATGAAAAATAAGCATTTACAATTTTTAAAAAGTAATAAAATTGAAAGATTTGCCTCATAAATAGTAATTTCAATATTAATGCTTTTTTAAAGAAATGAACAAGACAGTTTCCCCCTCTAAGTCACCCTTCTGTTTGCTTGAAAATACATAATAAGTATATACATACATACATAAAAGCAAAACAAAATTTAAAACTTCCACTGCAATTGAGAACTGACATGATGCAGAATTTATCTGATAGAGCAATATATCCTTATACTAAAATATCATTTTTTTGGTCTTGAAAAAGTTATTCCCAATTACAACTTGCCTTTCATATCCACTTACCTGTTCTCAAGTTCATGCAGAGGTAATTTCTAGAAGACTGATAGGAGAATATGAGCTCCGAAAGCAAATATGTCTAGTTATATTGTACCATCGATAACTAAGAACCATTTCAGAAACGTTGTTAGGCATTTATTAAATGGATAAATGGACGGATGAAGTAGGTCGACCCTATTGTAACTCTTTTCTAAAACTATATAATCATCTTATATTTTTCTTCAATTTGCAACTACCTAATTCACAGTCTTTCAAACACTTTTTAGTAACTTCAACTCACTTTACTTGAACAGATTTCCTGACTTTTGAAATTTAATGAACCATTTGTTTAAAAAAAACCTATGTTCCAGAGATGGTGCTTTGTCTTACAGTATCAACTAGCACTGCCTCCTTCCAAACTAGCTTTTGGCCTAGCAGCATACTCTTCAACAGGCACATGAAAAGATGCTCAACATCACTAATCATCAGGGAAATGCAAATCAAAACCACAATGAGATAGCACCTCACACCTTCAAGACTGGCTGTTATCAAAAAGACAACAAATAACAGTGTCAGTGAGAATGTGGCGAAAAGGGACTCCACTGTTGGTGGGATCACAAATTCGTGTAGCCACAATGGAAAATCGTACAGAGATTCTCAAAAAATGAAAATAGAACTCCCAAATGATGCAGAAATTCAACTTCTGGATATCTATCCAAAGAAAACAAAAACCCCAATTTGAAAAGATATGTGCACCCCTCTGTTTATTGCAGAATTATTCACAATAACCCAGAACAACCTAAGTGTTCATCAATAAATGAACGGATTAAGAAGATGCGGCCCACGTGCACGTGTGTGCATGTGCGCACACACACACACACACACACACACACATACACAGTGGAATATTAGCAGTAAAAAAGAATGAAATCTTGACATTTGAGATATGGATGGGCCTAGAGGGTATCATGCTAAATAAATCCGACAGAGAAAGACAAATACAATATGATTTCACTTATATGTGAAATGTGAAAAAGTAACAAAAGAACAAACAAAAAAAACAAAACAGTTGCATAGATATTGAAAACAAACTGATGGCTTCCAGAGGGAAGGATATGGGGATGGGAGAAAAAAGTGAAGGGAATAAGAGGAAAGACTTCCAGCTGTAAAATAAATATGGTATGAGGGTGTACTATACAGCATAGGGAAAATAGTCAATAATATTATGATAATTATACAGTTACTAGATTTATTAGGGTGATTATTCTTAAGGTATATAAATGTTGAATTATGTTGTGCACCCGAAACTCATAATATTTAATCAAAATATATTAGAAATGTCAACTAAAATTTTTGAGTGCAAAGCATTATTTATATTTCTAGGAGAGGTTGGAATAGAGCTAAGAGCCAAAGTTTTGCTGTTTCTATACAGTGTCCAACTCCTAAGAGAATTGTGCTGACTGTGACAATACTCAAAAACAAATAAAAGAAAAAAAACACTTTCCTTCAATAAACATCACAAACAATAGATCAAATATGTCTTAACATTAAATAATCTATATTTTATTTTGGTCTACAAGAAGGAGAGAGAACATGTCAGCATTTACTCAGTATGATTCTGTGGGCAAATAAAAGAAAATTCTAGATACTAAAATATTAAAATCCAATTGCCAACTTATTGAGAGTATTTTGTTCATAATTCTTGATGCATTTTTTATCATGTATAATGTAAATAAATTTGATAATTTCTTTCATTATAAAATATTATATTTAAATAAATAATGCTATTATATGAAAGAAAGTGACAGAGAATAAACTTGGTCTTCTCTATTACTTTCCTTACAATAATATGCACCATGAATCTTTTTTATAAAATAATACAAGTTCAAATATTCTGAGAGTATATTGCAAAATGCATAATGGAAAGGTAAAAATGTGCAGTGAAGTGAGATATTAACATGATTAAATTTTTAATGAAGGTGTGTCACAAACCACCAACCACCAGCTGCAATATCTATAATATAAAAGGGATCTAACAAACACTGTACAATTGATTGTGGATAGCTAAGGTTTATTTAATTAATTAATTTACTTCTTCAACAAGATAATTTGATTATGTAGTCAGCCATCTTTTCCTTCTAAGCTCCTGCGTGTGAAATGAATTTATTCTTCATTTAAAAGAGTTGAGGGGGAAAACTGATATTAAAAATTAACTCTAATAAAAATAATAAACTCAAACCTGATAGTTTCCTTATAAATTTGGCAAATACTAAATACTAAATGCACCAGATAAAATTTCCAAGTTTATAGTAAAAATTTTTACTACTGTTTAATTCAATAAAAACATATCTAAATAGCCATTAGCGCACTTTATATTTTGTGTCTCCGAGTGTCAATCTGTAATCCATTATAGCTTTATCCATGTTTTTCTCTTGTATCATATACTCATATTCATAATTTTTCAGATTGATTTTGAAATAATTTATAAATTTAGAGATTTATTATATATATTGATATAACATGTCATCGTATCTTACAAGTAATGATGCAGTGAAGGTGTGGCATGTCCATACATAGATAAATTATGAAAGATTCCTAATATAATTTTATTGTAATTTTATTGTTATCTAATAATATGAGAAAAATCTGTAATTTCAAAAAATACTTTGCAAGGAGTCAATGTACAGTAATAACGCCTTCAACAGATATTACTGACTTCAGCTCTCACCTAAGAATACATTTTCTTTCTGCCCACCATCTTAGGAAGTTTATACTGTTTCTCCTGCTTTCTCTGTCTTTTTCCCTTCCTCCCTCTCTTCCTCCATTTCCCCCTATTCATTTCTTTCCCCCTCTCTCCCATTTGACTTCTCCCTATAACATAGCTTTGATGTTAATACTTTTTAACATATTCAAACTTTAACCAAAAAAATCTTTTAAACTTAAACTCAACCCTCCTGTGTTTGTTACTCAGTTCTTTCTGTCCCTTCATAGAGAAAATTTTGGAAAACTATGTTTTCATTTTCTCAATTTCTATGTTCTCCTCATAACATTCAGGTTTATTTGTCACTCAAATGTTCACATTAACCCAGTCTCACTATGGTTTCAACAGCTTCCAAAACATCCAACAGATTTTTTTTTTTTTTTTTTTTTTTGGTGCTCACATCGTGTGACTAGTTAGCTACCCTTGAAATCACTCTCTTCTTTTTCAATGCTTTCTTCCTCTGGTTTCTAAACACATTTTTCTGGCTTTCTTCCTCCCTGTGTGCTTTTGCCACATTAGTATTTTGTGGGCATGTTTTCATCAGCTGACCACTAGTGGGCTCTGTGACTTAGTTCTTGGTCATAAGCTGCTTTTTCTAGCTACATTCTCTCTGTAGCTTATTTTACCCACGCTCATGGATAGGATTTCTTGCAAAACTCACAATATAATTATTCAATTAGGACAGCTCTCTAAGACTTATAGGCACAATTATGTAAATGCACGTTTCAAAGAATTCTAACATTCAAAAAATTCAGCCTTTATGATATAGTAAATACTGTCATCACCTATCCACATAAATAAACCAGCATCTCAGTCGTCATCTTTGACACCTCCTTTCCTTAATGTGCTTATTCAGTTCAAAATTCAGTCCTATTATTTTTATCTCAACCTACCTCTTAAAATAGCTTTGATGTTGGTCAATTCACATGAAGCACTGCTCAATTAAAATGCATCTGAAATGATCTTTCACTTAAACAAAAATGTAAATTTTCCCACTAAGTAAAAATGGAGTTTCCACTGCATTGCCTAAAATAGATCAGCAGAATTTAATGAAGTTGTTGTATATTTATTTGTAGTGTTACCTAATCGATGTCTGTTTATATCACTAGAATAATATTCTTTGAAGGCAAGGTCCAAATAATGTTTGACTCATTACTTTATTGCCAAAAAATACTAGAAACTAATTGAACATATTTTAAAGGAATTAAGAAACCATTGCATTGTGTTTTCCTCTAAATGAACTAAAATGTTTTTTTCATAATTTTTTGAAAGGTAGTATAATTGTTGCATTTGGTTACAAGAGTGATATAGATCTGTGTAAAGATTATCTTCTTATTTCATCACAGTAAATCAAATGATAACTGATTATTAGGCCATCCCTAACTCAGACTCACATAAATAGATTTGAATTAAAGGTTGCCAATTAATCTGAACTGTTTGCTATTCATTTACTTAAAAAATCTAAAGTAAAAGAAATATAAATTAAATTTAAAGCTCTGAGTTGAAGAAGTATTTTTTGTTACTAAATATGAGAAATAACATTGATGGTCCAAAACATTATAATGTTTCTGTTTAATTTCCATTTAAACATAAGCTAAGGAAGTTTTAATTTTTACTATATTTTGATAACTTCAATCAAAATTAGTAAAAATAATCTTATAGTTATTCTAAATAATCCACTTTAAATGAGTTAAATATGTCTTCATTGGTATCTCATGGAATATTTCCCTAAATTATATGAAGATTATAAAAAATATTTTCTCAGTTTTATTAATATCAGAACCTACAGTCAGGTTCTATGTATTTTAATTTTATTTATGATTTTTAATTTTTTGAAACATTGCCTTACTGTTATCTCTGACAAAATTTTGTCAAATTTTGACTTATTATTTGGCATGGTACAAGATGCCCACAAATACTAACATAAAGGAAAAATTCTCTATGGTTATACTTATATGTGGTAACATAATATAAAAATATTTTAACTGGGATAGAAAAAATAAATATAGGGCTATATATTTAAATGTCTTAAACTTTCTCCACATTTTGAAATTTATAATTTCAATGATAATCTTTTTTTTATTAAAAGTTTTATTACATTTTAAAGACAGGATAGTTCAATACTCATACTGTTTGAGGCAGTTATTATAATATAAAAGTTAAATAAGGTTAAATATGAATGCATTACATAATTTGATAAAATCATAAAAATTATGAATAGCAATGAAGATATTTTAAATGCCTTCTTTTAAACCCCACAATCTGTGTATTTGAAGACAACTATATACCTCTCGCCTTATGATAATTAATGAGTACTGGCAATTACTATTTCATTAACTCCTTATCATCCTGGTGAGCTTAAATTGAAATAATTATTAAATTAAATAATAATTGTGATCGTGATGCTAGTTTATTTGTATTACTTCAGAATACTACAGGTAACTAATTTCATAAGGAATAAAGTAAATCACAATGTTTATTTATGCATCTTGTTCTAGTTCCTAGTACTCAGAAAGCCTAACATAGTCATCATGGAAGGTGTAAAGAAGATAGTGGAGAGAATACTTTGAGTCCTTTGAGTATTAAAAACAGTTGAAAAAGAGCATCTTATAAATTTCAGCTTAAAGACAAAATGCTCAAGTTCATAGTCCTTGATGAAAACAAAAGCAAGTTTATAGATGATCGGGCTTGCAATACCTGGACTTAGAAGACATGCATTAATGTGCAAAGAATAGTTTCAGCTAAGGTGAAATGAAGAGCAGTCCAGGCCAAAAAAAAAAAAAAAAAAAAAATCGTATTTATAGTATACTAAGCAAAATCGCTAAGCAATTGCTTTGAGAACCTTACATCCGCAGAAAATCTTGTTGGTTCTGAATTCAATCCAAACCTGTCAAAACTATTGATGAAAAAAAATGTGTCTTTAAATTTAAGTAAACATGAAATTAGGAACCTGATCCTAAGTTCAGTTCTTTCCATAGAAAGGTAGTTTTTTTTTTTCCTTCAAGCTATGCTATTTAGGCAAGAAGATTTAATTAAGGCACTGACGATGCCAACGAAATTACTTTTTCATTGGGGCACTGAAATAGCTATTGATAAATAACAAGTGTATCGAAGATTATAATCATGTCTCTGCAAATTGCTGTTATAGCTATTTTCAATAAATAATTAGTTTCAATGAACCTGCTTCTTTCAACACAGATTCGATCACAGCCATTGTCAATACTTAACCTATAATCTGCTCTAAAACAGGTTCTGAACATGTGTTAAATTTCTCAACCTATTCTATACTACTTTACTTCGATTACCTCAGTCATGCCTAAAATTAATCATACTTAAAAATTATATCTACAAAATGAAGTCAGAATATATAATTAATTTTGTCTTTCCCAAACAATCATTGTCAAATAACATGCCCAGATCAGTATGCACATAACATGGATTAGAGAGAGGCACTTGACAAAACAGACCAACTTGTTTCTGGAGCTTTTCTTACCTGATAGGTTCTTGCTTGACTGCAGGCATAGTTTTATTTCTTTTCACTGAATTATTAAAAAAATTTAAATTGTAATTTACTTTAAATGATTCCGGGTTGCACACAGCCCTTGCCCATACATTGTCTCAAAATACATTTTATTATGATTTGCTATAACTCTGAAAATTTGGGAACTATGTTATTATGCATGATATTCTGGTGGATTTTGGAAGCGTAGCAACATAATAAGGAGAACTGTTTCATTAATTAAAATCTTAGAATTTTAGTCTGATATTATCGATGCATGAAAAAGGGATCCTGCCATTTGCAATGATGTGGATGGACCTCAGGGCAGTATGCCAAGTGAAATAAGTAAAACAGAGAAAGACAAATGCTTTATGGTTTCATTTATATGTGGAATCTGAAAAACAAACAAATAAACAAACAAACATTGAGGGAAATCAGTGAAGGTGGTTAAAAGGTACAAACTCCCAGTGATAATGTAAATAAGTCCTTGGAATGGAACGTACAGCCTGACGACTCTAACTAGAGTGCGGTACTGTATTACATATTTAAAAGTTGCTAATAGAATAGATCTTAAAAGTTTTGATTCTAAGAAAAAAAAATTTACTAATGGAGGTAATAAAAGTTAACTAAATTATTATTAATCATTTCACAATACATACATATATTAAAGCATTTTGTTGTACACCTTAACTCAGGGGTCCTGATCCCTGGCCCGTGGACTGGTACCGATCCGTGGCCTGTTAGGAACTGGGCCGTGCAGCAGGAAGTAAGTGGCAGGTCAGCCAGTGAAGCTTCATCTGTATTTGCAGCTGCTCCTCAGCGCCAGCATCACCGCCTCAGCTCCACCTCAGATTATCAGGCATTAGATTCTCATAGGAGCAGGTCCCTGGTGCCCAAAGATTGAGGACCGCTGCCTTAACCTATACAATGGTATATGCCAATTATATCTCAGTAAAACTGGGAAAGATATGTTGGTCTGGAAGCATTTCTGAGGTTTGCTATCGCAGAGTAACCGCTTTAACATCACCCTGAAATAGCTCATTCTGAGGTACACCTGGCCAAAGGTATCTGGAAGTAATAGATTTTGCAAAATGCATTTCAGCTTTTTTCGGACAACAATGTTGATATTAGGTTTGAAGATGAGCTGAGAGAAGTTCAAATAATAAGAGGAAAAAAGGAGTAAAGAAAACATACCATTTCCTTTCTTCTACTAAATATGTTTAATATAACACATAATAGCATAACTGACCAGAGAAAAATACTGTGATCAAATACTCACATTTCCCTGTGAAGGAATTGCTGGTTTTCTAGTCTGGATATCTACAGAGTGTTTTATTCTGGGCACACTGGGTAAGATATGAAACAAAGAAGAGAATTCCCAGGAAATAATTTTAAATGTTTAACAAAAAGCTCACAGGAATACACAAAATGCAATATTAAAAAGCATTGCTTTTTATTATCCAGTTGTCATTTTACATATATTTGAAAAGTATACAAAAAAACCTCAATAAGTTAAAAATGTTTAAGCAAATGAGAAGGGATAAAATACAAAAGTGAGCATTTATTGTCAGGAGGGATATTTTTAATTTTTAATTTTATTATTTTTTAAATTAATTAATTTTTAGGGTGACATTGATTAACAGAATCCAGTGTTTTAGCTGTACACTTTAACAGTAAAGCACACACACACACACACACACAGACACACACACACATACATACATACATACATACATACATACATACATACACTGTGTGTTCACCTCCCAGAGTTACATTTCTTTCTGTCACCACATATTTAACCCCCTTTACCCTGTCTACCTCCCCTCTCCCCTCACCCTTTACTCTCTGGTAACCACTAGTCTATAGTCTGTGTTCATGAGTCTGTTTTTCCTGTTCATTTGCTGCTTTTAGGTTTATATCCCACATATAAGTGAGACGTGATTTTCAACTTTTTCTGTAAACATTTTTATAAGAAAATAGTCCTGTTAATATTAATTATTATCTAAATCTTTCATTGCAAATCAAATTTAGAAGCATTGCAAATCATTTAGAAGCAGAATATGTGACTGCATCCTATTGCATCGCCATTTTAAAAGACCATGAATAAGAATATGCAAGTAGAAACTTGCAGGTTAGTGAACGTGTAGAGGTGCGGGAGAATGTCTCACCTGGAGAGGGTGTGGAAGCTCCACGCCCTTGCCCTGCCCACCTAACTTGCCCTTTGCATCTCTTCTTCCATTTGGCTGTTCTTGAGTTCTCTATATGTCCTTTTTATGATAGGCCAGCAATCTAGTAAGTAAAAAAAAAAAAAAAAAAAAAAAATGATGCAAGGCAACTTATTGCCCGTATGTGTGCACACACTAGCATGAATTGGTAGTTATATATTTTCATTTTTTAATAAAGAAACTCTTTGTTCTCTCATCCAAAATTTTCTTTGAAAACTTTCCTCGCTTTCTCTCTCGCCAGCACTAACAGTGTTTTTCCTAGCTAAATACTAGACACTCTGGCCACGATGCTGCTTTCTACCTTACGTAAAGAGTAATTTCTGTCAGAATTTGTATTCCATAATTGAGGAGATTATGTTGTCATGAAGAGGTGCAGTAAGCATATAAAGCAGGAATTCCAAATGCGATAATAAACACATTCAACTGGTGACAAGAACAGTTTAGAGCGAGTGTGCCTTTGATGTTCCCCAGAAATCCATTGCTGTGTTAGGCATACAGACTATAAATGTCCAAACTGGATTCTACACACAGAAAAGCAGTTAATACTGGGGGTGCTTTAGAAATTGCTAAAAAATGAAATCATTCAGCCCTTCTAAAAGAGTTTCTAATTTGTAGTATCGGTTTTGCATTAGTGATAAACTGAGCAAGAAGAAAAAATTTTGTTCATCTTTGTACATGAACTGCTGAGCACAGGTCACCAACCACCTAATTCAGATATTCTACATTTTGAACAATCATCAGGCATGAATTATACCTATCTATAAGATATCTGTAAGCTTTTCCCTAGTATAAATAGCCTTAAAATAATACCTTGACTTTCAAGAAGATACACCTATGTCATTGTAATAGCATATTGGTTTACATGGTTTTAAACAATTAATATTTATAAATTAAGTAGGAATAATTTTTGCACTTACCAGATTTCACATTTAAAATTTAATATTAATACAAAGATTTCTGTCTCATCTTCATTTTCTTTCTTTTATTATACAAAATGTGTAGTTATAAATTAACTCCAATTTTATTTCAGTTTTAGAGGAAAAAAAACCTGATTTGCAGCAAAAAAAAACAAAACAAAAATAAACTTTAATGAAAAAATAACGCATATTTCTTTAACTGTGCATGTGGTATGTTGAGAGTTGTTCTTATAAAGTATAAATCTACTTTCACTACATTTATATTATACTGGCTTTTAATCTGATTTTTATACCAGAGGCTGGTTAAGTCTCTTCTAATTTTTATGTCTGATCTATATTTTGGAAGTCTGTGTATCTCATTATAGTCGAGTGTTTAAAGATCCATTTTAACAATTTACTGCAGGCTAAGAAAATGAAATAGTATTTCTAGGAAATTATATAGGAATTGGGTCAATTTTTAGAACATAAATGCCAAATTTGAAAAATATTACAATAATGTAGCACTCTATTGATATGACCTTTAGAAAGTAATTTTTAAGCGTTTAAAATAAATAATGGGTTTTTGTCCTTTTTACCTACTTTATTGTAGTGCTCTTACTAAATAACATTGATTTGTATTACAAGGCCTGCTTAAGACTGTAATGAGTATTCATTTGATAAAGTTCTATTTGGGCTGTCCATCGTTTATGCTAGATAATTTTCTAGTTGAGGTTTCGTTGCCTTATTAATGTTAGGATGAAGGAGTCTAGTAGAAAAACAGAAGTATATTCTTTGCAGTTATTTCGTGTAAGTAAAATATGAAATGACAAAAGAATAGTCATTAATGCTTAAACAGCTAACAGTTTATATCCAAGTAATAATGTGTAGGAAGTCGTTAGACTTAAAAGGAATCAGTAGGTTACATATAAAGCAAAATTGTATTTAATACTTCGTTTTAGGAATAAGAACACACACACTAACTTCTTATAGTATAAATATGGAGAAGTGGGACTTGTTCATAAGGAGAACAAAATTTTGTATGGGTCAGAAATTTCTTCAACCAAAGAAATGTCATGGTCCCCAGTACTGAGAATATGACCTTAATCAGAAATAGAATCTTTGCAGATTCAATCAAGTTAAGCTGAGGTCATTACCTTAATCCTAAATTCAATATGACCGATGTCCTTATAAGAAGACAGGGATGTGAAGACCCAGAAACGCAAGGTGGACGCCATGTGAAGACACAGGTCACGATTAGAGTGATGGTTCCACAAGCCAAGGAACATCCGGGATCGCCTGCCATCATGAGAAGCTGGGGCAGGAACATGGACCGGACTCTCCCTCAGAGCCGTCAGAGGAATCCCCACCGCTGGCTCCCTGAGTTCAGACTTCTAGCTTCCAGAACTGTGAGAAAATCAATATTAGTCATTGTTCGAAGCCAAGTTCGACGTGATGCTTTTTAAGAGCAACCCTAGGAAACTAATACGCTACCTTTAGGTCTGGACATCCAAGGTTCTGGCCATTTTATCCTGCCTGCTGGACTGAATCGGTGCTTCTATCATCGCCACTTACTGGAGCGAGGCGTGAGATGTTAGGTGGACACATTTCAATATGCAATTTTGACTGTGAGGTTTTATTTGTTCTTAGACTCAAATAAACGAGATTTATTCCAACTAGACCAGACTTTTTTTTTTTCCTGTTCTTGCTTTTATATCGTCACTTTAAATTGTTCTTTTCTAGCCTACTTCACACAGGAGCGTGATGTCGTTGTGAAAACACCTCATACCCGCCGTCAGGGTTTGTCCTCAGCCTACGCGGATGCAAAGCCTTCCTGTTTTATACTCCTTCTATACGCCTTTATAGGAGCAGCTTTCAGGGTTTGCCCAAGTCCTTTAGATTCTCACTAATCCAAGCTCAGTTTTTCTTCTTTCTTTGAAACAGTTAGATATCCTGATTAAAACTCATCTACCAAGCTTTACATTGACTGTCTGTAACTGGTATGAGGATACATCCCTTCTTCCTTAAACTGGGAATTTCTAAAAGTGGATGACTCTCGATTATTTTACTAACCTCAGTGCATTTTTGCACTTGAAATATTCAGTGTTCCCTGAGTTGAGTGACACCCCTCCGCTCGCACTTCTCATTTCTGACTCCGGCATGACCCTTGCTTCTAATCCATGATGCTCACTTTCCATATCGAATTGATTAAGCGTCTTATTTATCAGTTTATTAAATACCAAATCAAATAATACTATATGTATCGATAATATGTGCGTTTTAGAGGAAACACTGATGTATCTAGCGTATGTTTTATAATAAAGATCAATACTGCGTTTGGAGCCTGCTGTGGGCCCTGACTTGAATCCAGTTCAGTCATTCCTGCCACAGGAAATCACTGCCCTTCGCCCTTCATGTTATGGTCACCATTCTCTTTTGCGCTTTCATTTCCAAAGGCATCCCTGTGTCTGGGTATGTTTGAGCTTCGTGTTAATGAAATCTCACTCTGTGTATTCTTCTGAACTTGCTTACGCGCCTTAAAGTTGTATTCCTGAGATTCATCTATGTTTCTTGTAAAAAAAAAAAATATATATATATAATATATTAACTATATATATTTTTAACTCTTAATTATTCAATATATATATATATAGAATAACTCTTAATTATTCAATATATATATATATATAAGAATATATATATATATATATATAAGAATATATATATATATTCTTAACTCTTGAATAATTAAGAACTGTGTAACCCTAGGAAATTTATCAAACAGTAGGCTATTTCCAGCTTTTTGCTAATGTGAAAACACTGTCATGAGCATTCTTCCATTTTTTCTGGAGCACGTGTGCAAGAGCTTCTCAGTAGTAATACCTAGGAATGGACTTGCTGTGTCTTGGGGTGTGCATACCTCATTCCTCTTCAAACATGCCACATTTCTTTCTAAAGCAGTTGTCCTAATGTGCGCTCTCGCCAGAAGTACTATAAAATTCTTCCATTTTCTTCGTACCGTCACTAAGATGGCATTTCAGGCTTACGTTTTGGCTAGTATGGCTGATGTGAAATGATACCGCATTGTGAGTTCAACTTGAATCTCACCTATTATTTATCAGGTTAACATCTTATGTTAAAGGCTAGTAAGGTTGCATTCTTAAGGGATTCTGTGTTTGCCCATATTACTGCATTGTCTCTTTTTCTTAATGAGTTGTAGACAGTTTTTATATATTCTGAACTTACATCAGTTTCAAATATCCTCTTCTAATTCGTGGTTTGTATTTCTACTTGATACGGTTTATTTCATGAGTAGATATTCTGATTTTCATATAGTTTCAGTTCTCAATCTTTATGCTTGTTTCATAACTGCTTTTGAGTTTGAGAAATTCATTAGCTTTGTTATAAAATATTTTCAAATAAATTCTCCAAGTTTTAGTTTTGCCTTTCATATTCAGATTTCAATTTGATTTGATCAAAGATTTAGATCATAAATATATATCTATACATACATATATAACATATATATTATATATATAATATATCATAGAAAGCTTTAGTTGTTTAAGTAGACTGGTTATATTAACATAACATTTTTCTTATTTTTAATACTACTTTATGGCTATTTTTTAAACTAATCATCTAATAGAAGGAAAGACTTTTTTATTCCTTTTCTATATATTTCCTTTTTTTTCTTAGTTATATTAGTTTCTGCTGTTATTATATTTTGTCTTAATAGTACTTTTTTATTTTTTTATGTTCACTGGAGTATATTTTGTAGAAGAAATGCTCAAATTGGAAATCTTAGCAGGCATGGTCTTCTGGTTTGAAGCGCAGCATATCACCACGTTCTGTCACTTTCTCTCCTGGTCCAGATGGTACAGTTGCTTGACTTGCCCAGTATCTGGCTGAGTTAAGTGCAAACCATTTGAAATTCAATCAGTTGAAGATGGAAGTGATGGCTGTTGGGCAGAGGAAAGCATTTTGATAATTTATAGAGAATTTTATTTAGATGACCATGAAAAATGCAAGCTATGTTATACTGTGATAAACCTGACACTTTTGGCATTAGATTAAAATGAATTTTCCACTCAAAAAATCAATGCTATGCTGCTTCTTTTCCCTTTACTAAAGAAATAACCCCCAATATTTTTTTGGCTTAGAGTTTGTAGATTAATTACATGCATGATATTTTTGGCTTCATTTCTGTGCATTTTAATAGACTTATTACACATTTTCTACAAAGTATAAATATAGTAGATAAGAAAACATTGTGTACAGGGTAAGTATGGCTTTCATGGTTCAGATCAACTTTTTGTACAGGCATAAATTATACTTTGAGAAAATGAAAACACTAGACCGCTCTTGCATTTTGTTTGAAACATGATCTTAAATGCATTTTTATAACTACCTTGCGCTATTAATATAACAACTTTTGCAAAGTTTGATTATTTAGAAGACACACATAAATAGACTTTGGGGACATTTCCAACACTGTTCACTGTTTTATTTGTATACCTGTAGGAGGCAGCTTTAAAAACTAAAAGAGATCCTCATACTTCATATATTTTAAAACATTTAAGTGTTTAGAGAATAGGCTATTTATTAAAAAATAAAACTATCAATTAAAATAGATTTTAAAAATATTTAAGTAAAATATCTAACTGTCTATATAAGTTTAATTTCAATAAACTTAAGCTTGTTCATTATACTGTAGGTATTTAATGTTAAAGTCAGACTTTTCCAAGTATAAATTTTGTAGCATCTTAAAACCAAAACAACACACACACACGCACACACACACACATGCACACACATACATACAGATACACACAGACACACAAAATAACAACGAAACAAAAATATGCATACAGGAAAGAGTCTTAAAAAGATAGCATATTATTCTTATTTAACATAATGGCAAAGAGAATATTGTCCACAGATCACATAGAATGTCCAACTTCACCGAACCGGTCAGTGAGAGAAGAGATACTAGATAGACTTTAAATTGCAAGTGCCATTTAGTTTACTGATGAGAAGACAAAGGTTTAAATTCCAGTTTCACCCTAGGTAGACGCTAGCACCTACCATACATTTGTAACAATTAGAAAAGCTCCCTTTCAAGACAAACAAATTAGAAAACAGTCCCTTCTATGCAAAGTGGATGTAAAGTCTGTGCCAGTCTTTGTCGAGCGGTGGGGCGGGGGTAGGGGGTGGGGATAACATAATCAGATTAGGGTTGGCAGATCTTAATACAAACATTAATACAAAAACAAAGCTCTATAACATAGTTCGTTCTTCATTTTCTCTTCCATTAAAAGGGTGGGAGGAGGAAGGAATTGTGGAGAGCTAGATGATAGAATCCCGTGGTCCATTTTGAAAACCAGCTGGAAAATAGCCAACCTGACAAATGTTGAAGAGAAGAAAATTTAAAAATAAATACCCAGCATCACTCTCCTTTCTCATTTTAATCTTTTTTGGTGCTGCTTGTTTGCCAGCAGGATTAGGTACCAGGGGGCAAGAAAGCCTAAGGCAGAAAACAGAGTGGGGAAGAGTGGGCATTGAATCTGGAGTAGCAGAGATTTCCAAGATAAGTTTTATCCCTCCAGGCTGTCAGTGCTGAGCCAGGCTGGAGGATGTGGCCAGTAGGCATCACTGGTTTTGAGGGCGTGCTTTTTATCTCTTTGGCCAAGGCATTCTTGTATATGGTTTGTGCATCTGTTTTCACCACTTACTAAATTGTGATATCTAGTGAATTACTCCTATCTGCGAAATAAATACAGTGATAATATCTACTTCACAGATGTGTCGTAAAGACTAAACGTAATTAGCTATTCAAAAGAATATTACAAATCAAAATAAATATACAAATACATGACAATTTTCATTATTAAAAGAGAACGGTTCTTCCAAGAGCTGTCATATACGAGGCTTGAGATTGCTCAATCTCTCTTCAATATGAATTGTCACCAGAGTTTTACTATAATTCGCACTACCCACCTCACCTGTCGTGTTTCCATTTGGCTGTCTGAAGTCAGTCTGCCCTGAAATGTTTTAACCGTGTTTTCATATGTGTTCCTAAGCTGATACCTCTGTTCCCTTTCTCATCTAGCCCTTTCTCCTCTCCATCATCACACTTTAGCTTTGGGTCATACATATGAGCATTACTCATATAGAGTCTATGTTAATAGTTTTATACATATTGGAAAATTTTATAATAGCCCTTAATAATGATGGAAGAATATTTGGAGAAAACAACAAATCTGGGACTCCTCAAACCAAATAATTATCAACCTTTACAATACAAAATTTAGATGAAAGTAGCCTCTAAAATATTAGCAAGGAACATCCCCCCGCCACCACACACACACACACGTTTGGTCATATTTCAAATATTCTTTATAGAGAGTAAATCTATGGAAAATTATTACTGAACCCAGAAAGAGTTTCCGACTGTTTGCTTAATTTTTTTTTTTTTCTTAAATTTCAGCATGGGTTGAAACCAGAGGTTGTCCAAAAAAACTCCCAGTATGAGGCTGGCATGTTATACACAGGAATTTGAGGTCACAGGCTGGGTTTTATTAAGTTTTGAATATCTAGTAAAATTAAAATGAATGAAACATAGTAGAAGGTAATAAATATTTGATAAATGAATTAAAGAACAAGAAGGGATAGAGCAGGGAGTAAGAAATATAGGAACAGCCAATAAAGAAGAGGGAAGAAGGATGGAGAAGAGGCTGGATTCTAAAATGGAAAATCTTCGCTGCTCTGAGCAGCTGCACAGTTTGTTCTCTGTCCTCGGGCCGTAGGTTTTGTGATCCTCAGGTTTTCCCCTTTCTAAAATAGATGCAATTACCTCCACAATGGCTATTTTGAAATAGCAAGAGATTCAGATGACAATGGAATGAAAAGATATTGGTATAATTGGATTATGTTCTGCTTATCTTCCACTTACTCCAAGCAGAAGGAGTCAGCAAAATTAAAATCCTCTACCTAAGATAATTTTTATCCTGCTCTTTTGTTTCGTGAAAAATACATTATTAAAAAAAATAATAACAGCTTCTAAAAGTATGTTTTGTCCCACTGACTAAACAGATATTTCTTATAGTTATCCTACATCACTCCTTCCTTCAAGCTAATTTTTTCTTCCTAATCATTGACAAGGAATGCTGCTACTGTCATAAGTTGTATTATAAAGCAGGACAACTATGATAGGAGAACAGAATTATAACCCAGCACCAGAACTGTGAAAAGAAAGAGGCTTTACACCTGACTGTAGGAAAAAATGGACTGAGGTCTAGGGGGATTTGGGAGTCTTTTAGGTAGAATGGGTTTTTGTTGCATGCTTACGCAAATCTACAATTCTGAATTGTAATATGAAATGAAAGCCAAATAACCATACACTTTTACTTTAAGAAAAAGTGACTTTCTTGTGAAAAAAGTTAAGCTTATTGTAGTTTTCAGTTGAAATTTAGCATTCTATATAAGAGACAAAATGATGGTGATTGAAATAAATCTGAAATGTTCAAAGTCATGGAGCTCTTAAATAAGCAAACCTCATTTTCCAGGGTTCAGCAGGCATTCAATTCCATTAAGAAGCCTGAAAGAAATAATGTAGAAATCAATGTGGAATCTGAAAGAAGAGAGAAAATAATGTGTAATAATTGTTTTATCTCCTTGAGGAATACTGCACTACAAAAAAATCCTATAATCTGTATTTCTCTTCCATTAGTTTACAATATTATAGTGAGAATTTACTTTTTTTTCTGCAAGTGTTACTAGATTTATTCTTTCTGTTTCTGCTTTGTAGAATTGCTTATACATACATATATATGTATATATATATATATATATACAGATACATATATATATATACATATATATCTCTGTGTGTGTGTGTGTGTGTGTGTATATATATATATATATACATATGTAGATATAGATATAGATATATTCCCCCCACCGGTCTCTGTTTGTGCCTTTCATTTCTCATTGAAAGCCTTGGTTCAAAATCATGTCATCTCATGGTGACCCTGGCAGTGATCTGCCCACAGGTCGTCTGACCTCTAGAATCTCTTTCTACAATCAGCTATATACAAGACTAAAAGATTATTTCTTTCCCTTATGTTTATTTATGAAAATATCTTGTCCTTAGTCAAAAAACCAACTATGTCTGCAAATGTATCCTGCATTTCGACCTCTCGGCCAGCATTTGAGACCCTACAATCTGTTACAAATCTAAACTTCCAGTATGAGTTTTACTACGCTCCCTGAATCTGTGATCCATTCACACTGCAACACACTCTATGCATGCATACACCTTTGACTTCCACACCTGTGTTCATGACAAGGTCTATTACTGAAAAAGCCTGAGCTCTACCTTTGAAAACCCCAACCATCCATCTAAGACTAGTCTGTAAAGGCCTAAGGAAAATGACTGATTTTCACCCCAAATGCAAATTCCTTTCCTCTTTGATAAGCTGTAACATTTTGTTAATATAAATTATATTCTTGGCTTATCTTTTTCATGAAGCATCTTATTTCTACTAGGTGGTTATAAAGAGGAGTTAATCCTAGTGTATGTCTCCAGTACAGTGATTCACAGACATAGCCCTTAGTTTGGTACAAGGGTATAGAGTAAATGAGAACCAGCAGGAAAACTTACCAATATACCAACCCACAGAGTTTCTGATGCAGTAGACTGAATATCCCATACATAACCCACCATGTTTAGAAAACTTTAACTTAATTCATCATACAATTCTAGCAAATAGATCATTGTTTAAATGAAAGAATTAGTGTAATGTATGCATATATAAGAATAAATGAATTAAGAAAGGAATGAAATGCTTTGTTAAAGAGAAATGCTACTACCTTATTGAAGAATTAACTTTAGCTCTGCTATTTAATCCTTTTGAAGTACAAATTTCATCTTGCTAAGCCTCAATTTCTTCCTTCATGTGTACCAATGAAGAAATACCATTTGGAACAATTTTTTTTTTTTAAAGCTAAAATATTTTGTCAACATATAGTAACCTATGTGCTTCTGAGGCTCAGAAAAAAAAAATAGTTTCTTCTATTTTTCCATTTCATTTTGTCTTCCAGTTCAAACCTCCTTCTGCCTTTTAGAACATGTGAGATGAAAATATAACATTAAACACAATACATGTGTCTCCTGTGTTGAGGTCAGATTACCTTTTATCATGGGAGACAGAAAACAGAAGGGTTATACACTAAAACCGATGAGCAGGTAGTAGATGAGATTTCAGACATCTGGGTGTCACTTCCTTTGAAAGGTGAGCTTCCCAAAAGCTTCTCCTGTAGAAAATGTATCTCACTTTTCTCAGAGGAAGTGGACGCATCAAGGAAAGCTACCATTTCCTTTATCTCTAGCACTTGCTTTATCGATGATTTTCTGCCCTTCCTATGAATTTCCTCCATTTGTTTATGCACTTACTCATTCATTTAATGCATTTTTTTTTTTGAGAGCCTAACATAATCCAGATACTGTGCTAGGTTCTAGAGGTATGGATGTGAATAAATAGAACCTAGAGAGCTGAGTAGAACCTATCCAGATGAAAAAGTGCAAGAACATTCCTGGCTGCTGTAACAAAATACCATGACTCTGTGGCTTATTGCTATGAATTGGTTAAATTAACACCTGTTGAGTGGAGTACAGGGTGCTAAATGGTGAGCCACATTTCAAAAACAGATCTCAAGAGAAACTGAAAAAAAAGACATCCATCATTCTCAGGACCTAGAGCAAGTATCTGGCATGCCTCCGGGGGCCTTATGGGAAGGACAAGGCCAAGTGCAAAGAGAGGGAGAGAGACAGAGAAAGCAGGCCCAGGACATATAATTTTGTTGGGGTCTGTGGATGGGGTGCTTTGAAGTTCCCGTGTTAAGGCTGAACTGGTCCATTCAAACCCAAAGTGTGGGGTTTTGTGAAGCTCCATGGGGCCTTATCGATGGGGGCATGCAGGGAAAGGTGTTGGGCGGCAGGGAGACTGTCCATCTCAGAGGCTGCTGTGGAGTCTCAGGGGCTTGCATTGACCTGTGAATGACTCAGAGGGCTGTAGTCTGGCGCGTGGGCTGCACGAGAGGCTCGTGTCATTTTAAGGTTGCCTGAATCTGACCAGATGAAATCTGAGACCAAGGCCGCCATACCGCGGGGTAGCTTAGCTAAACTCTCAACACTTATAAACAACGGATAGTTATTTCTCAGGGTTCTGGAAGCTCGGAAGCGCAAGGTCAAGGTGCCATCAGACTCGGTGTCTGGTGAGAACCACCTTCTTCATTGGCAGCCGTGTTCTTGCTGTAACTTTGAATTGCAGAAGTGGGGCAGGCGGGCCGCTTAGATCGCCCGTCCAGGCACTAATCTCTTTCATGCGGGCTCCACTGCCATCTCTCAGGGGCCTCAAAAAGGCCCCCGCGTAGCGCCAGCGCCCTGGACATTAGGTTCCAACGTGCGGGCTGGGGAAACACAAGCGTTCCGTCCGTAGTACTCTTCATGGGGCCGCATGGAACTATCTTAGTCATGAAGGTATTTTCAGATTTCTAAAACATCTTCGATTTGGAGCGTTTTCTGTGCCTTTATAAATCATTTCCGAATTTAAAAGTAAAATGAAATAGACAGTGGTAATAAGGCTTTCTTCTCTTAAAACGATAGTATTTTTAAATGTTTACACCGATGTGAACTTCAGAATAGATTTGTCAATTACAAAGAACATAAGAAATTAGAAATAGTGACCTGTATAATAAAGATGGATTTGTCTCGGTAAGTCCTGTGGTCTAGATAACCGTTTTTCAAAAACTAGTAAGAGCTTGAGTGAAAAATAATAGTTTTTGGTGCATATGATTAACTGATTAAATATACTTATATTCCAAAAACGAATTTCTGAAATAAAAATATTTGTAATCAAGAGCGAATCATAAAATTGAGCTTACTGCTATCTGGAGTCACGTTGGCTAACTATATTTACAAGTCTTCCTCAGTATGAGTAAAGAGCCTGTTACATAAACTGCCGCCAGCATAAATGGTATATTTTTCATATTTACATCTGCATTAGCAATCATTTCCATTGTATCTGGGACAGAGTTTATGTTCAATACATAATGTTTTATTTAATGAATGAATGAATGAATGAATAAGTGTTATATGATAGATCTGCACTATTTGACTTATCCTATAAAAATTGTTTTTTTGTCTTTGCTTTTATAAGAACAATTTCAAAATAGTATTTGAATTATTGTGCATTCATAATTTAATCAGTTATCATCACAGTATAGTCCTTTAGAAACCAAAAACGTGTCATAGAGGGACAGACTTCAGGCATTGGGAAAAAAAAAAAAAAAGACTAGTCACCGGTTTACTTCTAAGCTTACCCTTATGTCACTAAACGGACTGGTATGTCCTCCTTGTGATTCCAAATTAAATCTGAACCATACAACGGTACTTGTAATACCGTGCACCAATTTTTTTGATTCTTAAGGAAAAAAAAAAAAAGAATACAGCAGGAAAAGTGAGTAAAACACTCATAATTTGTTTAGCTGGTGGTGCAGCCTGTTCGAAGATCAAATTTTGTTTCCCAAAGGAAGGCATCAGTTTTAAATTACACAGCAAGCAGGCTAGGGAAAGGAAGCAAACAATCAAAACCTTCCCAGGAGGGGAAGGGGAAGGCGAGCACTCCAGAGATCCCATTTAATAAATAAACACCTTCATTTCTGTAAGTTAATTTCACCGCAGGAAATAAGTTTAGTTTTAATTACATTGCCTTGTGTCATGTTTTATAAAAGGCACATGAGGTGCATTGACTTTCTCTTATTAAAGCATTGGTGTTTCCAAAAATATTACATGTAGATCAAGTCTCTGAGGAAACATGGCATGATGCACAGTTACTTGAAATGCAATATTTTCATCTTACCCCATCTTAGTGACAATGAGATATATGGAAACAGCAAGCTGTATTTATTTTTTTTCTTAAAAGGTGCTTCGGCTTTTAGAGTTACGTATGAAAAGCTCTCTGAGTCATATAGTCTAGTTGTATTATTGGCACACACAAAAAAAGGTGGCTACCTTTTGTCAAGTTTGAAATAATATATATTTAGTAATTTCATGTTTAATTTTTGTGATGTAGATGCCTACTCTTCATAGTTTTATACAGTTTTAATTTAACATTCTTAGGAAAATATCGTTTTACGCTTTTGTACAGTTAGGGCTTTCTGAGCAAAGAAACTCGATTAAAGAACAAGTCTTGGGAAGGCAAAAGATAGCTGACTAGATAGTGAGAGACCCCGGAGAGATTTAGATATTTATCTTAAAATTTGTTTACATTTCAAAGTGAACGGAAACCTGAGCAGAGGAGCAGGCTGTTTACATTCCAAAGGATTACAGCACAGTAGGAGGGGGATGTCTTTTACATTTCTCAGAAGTGAGAGGGGCGGTGTGTCATGTATAAACTCTTGAGATTCATAAATTTTGGTTCCTCTGGGGTGGTGTATAAAACCTCCTTTGCATGTGCAGGGCAGGCCGGTCCATCTGGCTCTCATGGCATCATTCTGAAGGGGGTGGGGGATGGATGTGAGGACCTGACACAGTTATTGTTACAAGTGATAGTGATCTGGATTTGATCCAGAAGCTTCATGTTTGCTTTCAGGATCATGTAAGTAAATATACGTATTAAGACTCATCAAACATTCTAATCTATGATGCATCGTATGAGCAATTTTAAAAGTAAAAGATTTATCTGAACCTCTGGCAAACTTTCTATTCTATAACCTCTGAGGGATTTTTTTATTCTTTTTTTTTTTTTTTAAAGGATAAAGCATAGAAAGTTTAAGGAAAATGCCCAGAGATGAACCCAAACATTCAAAACTCACTTCCTTATTAGTTATTATATGATGAATTGAGTTTATTTTAATTCAGTGACTAAATGGCACAAAGCAAAGAAACACACACACACACACACACACACACACACACACACACAGTGGGCAAAGTTGCTATTGGAGATACAAGGAAACATACTGGTTGTCCATAGTGGATACAGAGCAACAAATAAAAATAAATAAATACCATAAGGTATATATTGATTAATGGAAAACAGCATTCTATGTGTGAGAGATTTGATTGATATAAAAACTCTGAAAGTTACTGGGGAGGACACAGATATCAAATATTTGTCCCCCAAATCACATTCATCACAATCTTAATGTGTTGAGTGTCCTTATCTAAAGCAAGGTGTCTGGGACAAGCAATGAACTTCTTAATATGAAATCAATACAGCATACTTGGTTCTGGGTCTTTGAGATGAAAGACAATTAACTTTGTTCTCCAAACAGCCATTCATGAGTTAGGCTTGTCTGCTAGGGACAACCTGAGTGTATAGCATATAATAATAGCATTTTAATGCAATTCCTGGCATGTATTAAGCATTGAATACATAACTCCTCCTTTTTATTATTGCTATGACTGAAATGTGTTTTGTGTTGATATAGTAAGTCAGTGTTAGACATTTATTATATTTCTCTTTCTAGCTCATGTAAATGGGGTAAACCAATGATAATTTTCACGCCCCATAGCTCTGACTAGAACTTAAGAACATAAGACAAAGAACGAGAAGATGTATTTTTATATAACATAATTTGAAGAGATACGCACGACTGATTTTACCTCAATAACTGTTAAAACAGACCGTGCTGCTAAAGATAGTATTATCTTTATCCTGTTCAAAATATAGCCTCCCTCCTATAGGTGTTTGGGGGAGAAAAAAAATGCGGGCTGCGTGTGGTTGAACCATGTCTCTTTCTCTCTGACTCCATCATGGCCATGATTGCTGTATGGTACCCAAAAGGGACACTTGATCAGGGAGAACAGTGATGACGTGGGGACTGGAGCAAAGTTCATGTTTTCCATTCTGTCTTTTTTTTTTTTTTTTTATCCACAATGGAACTAATTATGTTCTTGATTTTTTTTTTCTTAATTATAGTTGACACTATATTAGTTTTGGGTGTACGCAATAGTGATTCTATATTTATATAACTTATAAAGTGATCACCCCAATAAGTGTAGTACTCATCTGGCACAATGCATACTTTTTACCGTATCACTGACTGTATTCCCTATGCTGTACTTTACCTCCTGATGACTGTTTTTATAACTGGCAATTTGTACGTCCATTATGTGCAAATCCTTTATTGCAGGTATCTAGGTTGCTTTTTTTTATTTAACTGACTGTTATTAAAGATGTTCAATTAAATTGAACCTCATGGAGGACTAAGAAGACTTGAAATCTATTTTCGATGTATTAAATTTAGCCCATGGGAGGAATTTTTCAATTGGGCTGACTCCACTTTTTTTTAATTAAAGAAAAATTTGGGTTTTTCAAAAGACATTTTTAATAGAATGAAAAGACAAGCCATAGAGACAAAATTTCAAGTCATAGTTCTGATAAAGAACTCTCAAAACTCAGTGATAAATCCAACAAACTAATAAAAGATAAACTGAACAGAAATGTCACCATAAAATATATAAGTGTTCAATACTCATGAAAAGCTGCTCAAAACTATAAGTCTTGAGGAAAATAGAAATTAAAACCACCACAAGAAAATCCTACAGACTGTTAGAACTAAAATTAAAAAGACGGATCCTACCATGTGTTGGAGAGTATGTGAAAAAACGGAACCCTCATATACTGCAGGTAGAATATGAAATGTTGCAATGACTTTGGAATAAACTTTGGCGATCTCTTTATAAATTGAAGGTACACCTACTAATTATTCCAAATTTCCTAGATATTAACCCAAGAGAGAGAGAGAAAAAAAAAATATGGCCATAGAAAGACTTTGCATTTAACGTTATAACTGATATTTCCTGAAAGCCCCAAACTGGAAAGAACCCAATGTCTATCAACAGGTAAATGGAGAAACAAGTATTGGCATATAGCCATACACTGGAATAGAAATTAGTAATATAAGAAAAAAATTTTGATACATGCAGCGACATTAAATAATCTCAAAAACCTTTGCTGAGAAATAGGAGCCAGACAGCCCCTCCAAAAATGCCCATATTGAACGATTCCATTAATATAAGATTCTAGAAAATATAAGCTAACCTTTAATGGCAAAATCAGATTAACACTCTTCTGAGTATTGGTAACATCAGGAGGGTGGGATTAAAGGGGGACTTGGGGAAGCCTTTGGGGTGATGGATTCGTTTGCTAAGTAGGTATAAAATGCTTTTACGTATGTTGAGACTTACCACAGATTATACAATTTAAGTATACTTAAGTACATGAAGTTTTTGTACGTTTATTGTATGACAGTCATGCTCAGATAAATCTTTTTAAAAATGAGATCAAAAGCAAACAACAATCTAACAAAAAGAAAAAAAAAACGATGAAGGATAAGTTCACATGAGCTTCTCATTCTTCAGCTATTTGGCAGAGGCAAGAGTTTTCCATTCAGACACCACATTCATTCTAATAATGCAGAAATTTATTGGCGACATGACAATTATACATGATATTCACTTATAAATGCACAACATAAGCGACATTTTTACTTTGCATTGTCCCGTAGTCTCCTTACCATATCCATTGTGTTAAATTGAACACAACACCCTTCAGATTTTCATTTCAGGTTCAAGTGTCAGCTTGCTTTCAGCCCTCATATTTGATAGTCCCGATAATGCCTGTTCACCATACCTAGGCCATTTCACCTACACCAGTGCAAAGACCGCAGGTTCCCTCCAGAAGCTGTGCTAGGAGACCTGTCACTCAGACGCATCACCTTCTTCTTCATCTCGCACTATTTTGATCACTACTAGTTCCGAAGAGACTGGGCCGTAGATGCCACTTTTATGCCATCATCAGGTTTTAAAATTCATCAGGACTAGCATGAATGAGCAAATCTGTTGCTTTCTTTTCACCGAAGGAGTAATTAGAGCAGCCTGGTCGCCTAACCTCACATAATGATCTGTAATCACTTTAGCTGCCACTTCAATGATCTCCTGCTTTTTTTTGTACTGCCCTAAACTCACCAGCTAAACCCTTACATATGGTTTGGCCACCCTGCCTTTTTATCATCCCTTTTAAAATTATTTCCTTTTTTTTCTAATTCTTTTTTTTTTTTCTGTCTGTCATGCAACCTCATTTCTGGAGCTGAGCTAGTAGATTTGTAATAGCTTCTCTCATTTGGTTTTGAATTTTAGTCACAGGGTAAAATAAGATGCTCAAAGAGGCTGTGCTCTGTTTATTAGGACACAAATCATGACTTCAGTTAAAGGTATAAAGTTAGGAGACACACTGACATTATCATATAACCAATCCAAAGTAGCTTACCTTCCTAAACTTTGAGCATATTCAGGGGTTTCCCTTTAATATATAAAGATGGGCTTGGGCGATTCTCTGTATCAAGGTAATCTTTACATAACTCTCACCATAAACAAACTCAATAATTTGGAGATTTGTCCTTCCACTTATATTTCTACCAGACAGGGATTAACTGGGGACGCTGAGTAAGATCAATCCTACACTTAGATGGCGGTATCCTGAGCTAGAGAGACATTAATCCTCTGGTCTCCAGTCCGCAATACACACCTCAGCAAGTCTCCAAGTGCTTCGTGCCCTTCTCTTTTCTCTAAATAATAATAATAATATAATATAATAATAATATTATTATTATTATTATTATTATTATTATTATTATTATTATTTGATTTAGCAATAATCCCAGATTTTGGCCTACCATCTCTAAATCCTACTGATCAACTTTTTGAATTATCAATGATAGAAACATTTGTTCAACTCTAAAATATGGATGGCTCTCCAGGCATCACAGGTGCTTCCTCCTCCTGTATCTCCTACAGGGGAGGAAAAACCAATTCCCTCTACCTTTCTGAGTTTTAAGGCGAGGCCCCATAATAAAACATAGATTAACAGGAGGCCACAAACAGAAGTTTATGAACATGTATATCTATATATACTAGGGAGATACCTGGGAAAAAATTAGTAACTCCCTGAGATGGCTTAGAATTTAGAATTGAATACCATCTAAATAAAGAAAGAGAAGAAAAAGGTAGGCCTCTCGGGGGAGAGAAATTATTTTTAGGAAAAAATTAAAGAACTCTTAGAAGCTTGACAAAATTTGTATGCATATGGAGCTGACTTCTAGTCTCTCCTATGATAAGAGCCTATTCTCCCTGGTTGAGGAAATCCTCATGGAAAGGATTTATGACAACGAATAATTGAGTTCCTTTGGGAGGATCTGTCTTTAGGCAGATAAGAGGAATTCAGAGGAAGCCTCTCCTTGCATTTACTGTTTGTCAAGAACCTGCAGCTCCAAATAATCAACATAATGAAGTGGCACATTTTGGGACAAGATGGCTTGAACTCCTACAGTCATATTTTTGGGGTGGCATCTTCTGCTACCCGTCGCTTTCTCTCTCTCTCTCTCTCTCTCTCTCTCTCTCTCTCTCTCAATGACAAATTTTTAAAATAACTTAAAAAAATTACTACTGAATAGATTCAGGTATCATTTTAAATATGCTGTTATTCTGTCAAATATGCCAACTTAACTAGATTGTCTAGGTAATTGGAATGACTCACAAGAGCAAAACCGTTTATATTTACAAAGTACTTCAACAGGAACAAAAAATGCATAATAAGAAGAGCAAAAAAGCCTGGGATAGCATTAATAGTGTTAGGAAGATCTTCAGAGTGCTTTCTCAGCTTTACAAGACACAGACAAGTTATTTATACCCTTCTGGTTAGCTCCCAGAAACCAAGATGTTTGACTAGTGTCAATAATACAAACCATGATCACATAAACACAAATCTGTACAATAACTAAAAACAACACTGAAAATCCTCCACAGATTATCTTTTACTATGTTGCATATCCTAATACTAAAGAGCAATATTGTTAGCTAGTATAAGGTTTGGGACTGTGACTACAAACTGCAAACAATCTAAATGTCCATCGCAAGGTAAAGAAAGAGAGAAATGATAGCATACCACACCATAAAATTCTATTTAGCAACATAACAGAATAAACCATTGATGAAACAATAACATGGATGGATCTCAAAATAACTGCTGAATTAGAGATGTCAGACAAAAATGCACATTTATGATTTCATGCACATAAAAATCTTAAATACAGACTCACCTATAATAACAGAAATCAGAGCAGTGGTTTCCTGGAAGCAAAGGCTGTAGGGAAGTGGTAGGGATTCCAAAGAGGCACAAGAGAACTTTGGGGATGACAGGTATTTTCACTGTCATGATTATGCTGATGGATTTGTGGGTTTATACTTATATCAAACTTAATTTGTGCACACTGAATTTGTACAATTTATTTATGTCCTTTATAAGACAATAAAGTTCATTTATTTTAGAGAAAATATTTTCTTTGTTAATTTAAAGAAAGTAGGATAGCAGGAATAAAAAAAGGCATAAAAAAAGTAGGAGGATGATAGATCAAAACTCACTCTATCTAATTACATTAAATATAAGTGGACAAAACATTCACATGTAGAGACAAAGATTTTTAGGCTAAAAACTTAACAAATGCTACAATTATATGCTGTTTACAGAACTCACTTAAATTAAGACATGTTTAGTTTTAAAGAAAATTATGTAAACTTATATACCATACAGATCTTAACATAAATACAGTTTGTGCGACTATGTGAATATCACACAAGGTAGATTGTTAAGGCAAGAAATGTTATTAGAGACAAAGATAGATTCATAGTTTTAAAAAAGTCAAAGCAGTAAGAAGTTTCATATGCTGTGTACACATTAATAAAGACTACCTCTTGTACTCACAGGAATAAAATTCCTATGAATAATCCTCAGGGGGGAAAAAATTCTAAATGACTTGCAGTTGTAGAATATAATTTCCAAAAATATTTTTGGTCTAAAAAATAGAAATTGGAAAATAATTTGGACTGAAATGAAATTAAGATAAATCACAGATTTTTGGATTCAGCTAAATCAACATGTAGCTGAGAATTTATAGCTTTAAATGCATATATTAGTAAAGAAGATAAGTTAAACATAATCTAAGTCTTCATCCCACTAACCTAGGAATGAGAAAATATGTCCAAAAAGCAGAAATAAAATTATTCAGTTGAGATAAATTGAGTGAAAGTAGACACCTAACAGAAAAAAATAATCAGCAAAAAAGTTGCTTCTTAAAAGGATTAATAAATTCATAACCCCCTATTATAAAAGATCAAAATATAGAGATAACACAAATTACCAATAAAATGAAATATCATTATAGAAACTGACAGACTATTGACATTAAAATGATTATAAAAGGATGTTACTGAAAAAAATTATGCTAATGCGTTTGATGACATAGATAAAACAGGAAAATTGCTTTAAAAGCACAATATACTAAAATTGACAAAGATGAAATAGAAAATCTGGATAATTCTATGTAATTAAATGAATTAAGCTTTCACAAAGAAAACTTCATCTCAAATGGCTGCCCTAGTAATATTTTCCTAACATGTAAGGAAGAAGGTATACCAGTCTTGCACAACTTCTTCAAAAAACAGAGAAGACTTCCCAACTTGTTGTATGAGGTCAATAAAACAATGACAGTAAAATCCAGCAAGGACATGAGAAGTTAATGAAAAGACCAATATGGCTCATCAATATTGACAGAAGAATTCTGAACAAAATATTTGCATTTTGAATACAATAAGATATAAAAGAGATTGCAAGGTTGGTTTAACATTAACAAATTAACAAATACAATACTCCAAATTAGCAGGGAAAACAATGAGAAAAAGCATGTGTTAACATCAAAAGATACAAAAGGTTTCACAGTCCATCAGTTATAAAACCTTTCAACAAAGTACAAACAGAAGGAAACTTTATTTATTAAGGCTGTCGCCAATAAACCCAACCCTCTCATTATACTAAACGGTAAACATTTCTTCTCTTAATTTGTGTACAAGAAAAAAAAAATACTATTACTTCATGTATTCAGTAGTATTTTAAAAATAGTAGGTGAAAATACCATGTCACCACGCAACAATATGCTATTAATTTAAACCCAATATTGTGCAAAAGAATCTGAACACAAACAAAAAATACGCACAGTCCATTATATAAAGAAAGCATAGCTTTAAAAAAGTTACAGAGCTATTGGGCTCGCAGTGTAGGAAATAAGGTACAGAAAGTGACTGGGGGGAAAAGTCAAGAGAGTTTCTCAGTTGCCTAGGAGGTTTACTAATATTCTGTAATTTGCCTTTTTTTACTTTATCTTTTTAAAATGGTATTTTATCCTTCCTTTAACTTCAACTAGCATTCCCATTCAAGTAATTCTAAAATTTGAATTAATAGCCCTACCCTATTCAGAGGAATAAATCAACATTTCAAAAGGCCTTGATCTTTATTCTTTGATCTTTACTTCAGGCTATTACATTTACATATAACCCTTGTACCCAACTTTATCACTGAAAGTATTCTAAATCTAAGGTCCATTTCAATGCATCTCTCAGAGAAGCCATCTCTGTGAAATCTTCCTTTGTAATATTCCATCGTGTTTAGTTTGTAACTCTTGATATGCCCCAATCCAGTTTGAGATTGACTGATATTTGTCTATCGTCTTCTTGAAATAAGTTTTAAGAAATGTCTTGAAAGGTATTGCTCTTTTATCCACCAAGTGATGAAATCAATGCTTTAATCAAGACAAATGCTAAAAAGTACTTAACAATTGCACTGGTATCTAGGATCACGCCCCATCATCTTTCAGCTTTTGGAAAAACATTTATTTTTAATTGCTTTCGATTATATCAATCATGGAAGGGGAGTTGAGCAGTGGGAGGGATCAAGCTGCCAGGAGAAGGTGTGAGGAAAATCACAAGTCTCACCTGAACAGAGACCATCCATCATCAGGACAAGCTCATGAGGCTTACAAACCACCAGCCATCATCACCAGCCTTCATCTGTCATGCACTGATGACGCAGTTTTAACTGTGGGTCCCAGTTCAGGCCCAGTCTGATCTAACTTGAACGAAAGCTCCCTCTTCTGACAGCGCAGGACATTTGCATTGAGGGGCCAGGACAGAGTGTCTGAGCTGACAGCAAGGGAGAATACAATGCCAGGGTGGGGTTGGGGGAGGGCGCGGGAGGCAAGCCTCACCAGGGAAGAAGAAAGAAACTGAAACACAATACATTTCGTAATCTTGTACTTAGGAAGGCAGTTTAACGCCTTACCCCTATGAAGCATCCTGGTTCTAGTGTTCTCTTTTAAATGGCGAATATTTAGAGTATTTAGAAAGCAAGGAAAATGCCATGTATTTTCCTCCCATTTCTCTAACATGGAAGTCAGTGCTTTTTCATTCCTGTATTGTATAGATTGAACACAGATTAATAACCCCCCTGTTTCATAGTTATTCAAAATATAAACGCACGTTTATTGGGATATGAGGGGGCAGATAACCTTTAATTTCAATTTAAGAATACCACCCCAATACACATACACACACACACACATACATACATACATAATATATAACAGATTATGTATATTATTGTATTATACATATATAATTATAGGTGTATTATCCCTATAACATATATAACAGTTTGTATATATTGTATAATATATATTATATATATGTATATAATATATATTATATTATATATGTATTATATATTATATATATATGTATATTATATGTATATTATATGTATATTATATATATAACATATAATATAATATATAACAGCTTATGTATATAACAGCTTATGTATATGTATATAACATGTATATGTATATGTATATATATGTATATGTATATGTATATGTATATAACATAATATAATATATAACAGCTTATGTATATGTATATATAACATATAATATAATATATAACAGCTTATGTATATATTATTGTTATATATATAGTATCATAGGTGTAACAGATTATATATTGCTCAAAGAGAGTCCCAGATGGGTTAACAACTATATTCGTGTCTCTAAGGAAGCCCTGACCTCAGAAACCCTCTGCTTGCTCTACTCTAGTGGTCTGCCTCACATTCCTGCCATCTCTTCTGGTGTGACTACACCTCACACCTTGTCATCACTCTGATCTGTAGAAACCTGAGCAACGAATCCCCCTTCCTATACTTGCTCCCCATATACTCTCAGTCTCAGGATTTCCTTTAAGTTCTATGACTCCTCCCATTCTTCCTACCTAGGATGTCACCCATCAAAGTGGCTTGATGCAGTTTCTTTCTGAGATAATACAGTCAGCCAGCTGAAAAACATATTCTTTATTATCTTCAAATGCAGAAGCGGAAGCTGGGGCATTTTTAGAGAAAGTGCGCTTATTCCTGAATTTCTTGTTATCTATCCTTAAATGGCACCTCTGTTTCTTTTCAGACATTTAATTTTGGCCTGTCGAATCGCCTGTTTTTCCATGCACACTCTTTGTCAGCATTGTTGTAGCCATTATGTCCTTGACCTGATTTCTGATCTTTTCACTCCATAGAGGCCTCATTTTCAACCTTTCTGAGAAATTTGAGAAAAAAGTGCATATGCTTCCCTTACTAGTTTTCTTTATCCTTTTCATACATATGTTCTCTTTATATATGTGTGTGTGTGTGTGTGTATACATATATATACACACATATACACATATATATGCACACATATATATTTAGCATATAACATACAACATATAATTTATAGATTATACATTTATATATAAAACTTATAACTGTGTTACTGCATTCCCCTTTCTTTGTCAATTCTAAACTATGTATCTGTTCTGCTAATACTTTTCTTACATTCTTCAGGGTAGGTGCTAAAAGTTACTCTTCCTTCTCCAGTGTATACATTATTTTTCTTTGAATATGAAACTCTCTTTCACTTCTTCAGTTTCATTCTGTCCCTGCTTTTTATAGCTCAGATTTTGCTGTCAAAATCATGGAATAATGGTCTAGATTTTGATATTTGAGCTAGAGAGACCCTTGAAGGTAGCCTTCTTTAATCTTTTTTTTTTTTTTTTTTTCTTATGAATGAGAAATACAGATCCTGAAAGTTAAAAGATTTGCTCAATATCACATTGCTGGTTATGGTCATAGCTGAGAATAATACCTAGAGTTTCAAAATATAAAATTAGTTCCCCTTCTTCCACCAAGTTATTCCTTTTCCGCCCACCTTATTATCTCTTGAAATTCAAGTTTTTTGGCACTTAGCAGACTGAACATATTTTACTCCCACTTCTGTATCTCCAAATAAAGAATCACTAAATCCTGGGGATTCTACCAGCAAACGTCCATGCATCCATTCTCCTTTTTTGTTACTTTTGGACCCTAAGAATATCGCCGGTACAATCAAGATCCAAACATTATTAAAACAACAACAACAACAAAACAAAAACAAACAAAACAAAAAAAAAAAAAAAAAAACGGTTCTGAGTGATTCCCAAGCTATATTTTTCACTCACTCCCAAGACCAAGTCATGGATTTACTTTTATAAATGTGACCTCTATTTAAATCAATCACTCTACTAAGTAAAAACACATTGAAACTTACTATATCCTCTGTCTGTTGAGGATCTAGTTCATGTCATACAATGATAGAGCTTATAGTTCTTCCCTAAGGAGTAACTGAAGATGGATATATTTTAATAGATAATAAAGGATACATACTGTATCACAGGATTAACTGTTGTTGGCATTATTGCATTTGACTAGAGATTTAGTGAACAAATAAACTTTATTGTAACCCAGTCGCCCTTAGAATTCAGTGAGAACTCCGCCCTCTGGCCTTGATGGAAGCCTACAGTGAGATCCTAGCCTCCAGTTCTGCCTAATTTTGCATTTTAAATTAAGGATATGTGAGAGTGAGAAATCTATCATCAGGTTCCTAACCAGAGAAAAGAAAGCAAATCTCAGTCACAATCACAAAGTACAGGAAAAGGAAATGGATTCACCTACACAATGGCACATAGCTTTTACTTTTAACAAGCAGGGTTTGTCCCCACCAAGGAGGACAGATGCAGTCATCACTAGAGGGGAAGAAACCTGTGTTCCTTTAAACAGTGAGAAATCATTGACATTTTAAACAATATTCAACCAATGGCCCGAAGAAGTGACCGAAAAGCAATGGCCAAAATCAGGGGGCTGCAACGACTGGGAGAGAGTGGTGGGCTTAAGGAAGTATGAATTAGTAGTGGATAGATGGTCATAGGGATGGGAGCACAGCATCAGGAACGCTGTTAGCACTAATGTAATGGCTAGGTGGAGAGCCAGAAGTTTGATAGAGTAATTGGGGGCATCGTTTCATAAATATCTATATAATGTCTAACCAATGTACTATGTACTTGCAATTAATAACAAGGTAAAATAAAATGCTAAAAAAAACACCTAAATAAAATTCTCTAAAAAGAAAAAAAAAATTGCAGATCAGGAGTTTGACGTAACAAAATTGATTCATAAATAATTCAATAGTTGCATATATGACGTGAACAGAAATGTATACTTACTATGGCCATAGGAAAATAAAAGCCATCAACCTATCATTTCTTAATACTTTTGTCAGATCTGCTTCTAAATTTAAATCGTTTACTGTCTCCACTTGAATGTATTTTTACCAAAGATAGACAATCTGAATAAAAATATGATTTCACTTACTGTGGCGGAATCTAAAAAAAATTAAACAAAAACCGAGAAACAAATTCATATAAGCTATAAACAAGATTGTGGTCTCCAGATGAGTGAAAAGGTGAGGGGATTAAGAAATATAAATTGCCAGTTATGGCAATAGTTACAGGGATGTAAAGTACAGCATAGTGAAATAGTCAGTAATATTGTAATAAACTAAATATGGTGTGAGATCAGTTCCAGATCTCAGGGGGAATCACTTCATAAGGTGCATGCATGTCTAACCGCGACATTATATACCTGAAACTAATATTGTATATCCACCATAATGAAAAATAAGTTTTAACAAATAAATGTCACGAGGAAAAAGTATCCACCGGTCATGAGAAGCACACCCTTCCCAATGCATGTGCACTGCTTGGAGTCGGGATTTCAGTCTGCTCCCCCAGTTCTAAGTGAGCTAGCTTCAAGATGGAAATATTGCATAAGGACAAACCCGTCGTTTATATTGTCTCTGATGGTCAAGTTACAATTAGTTAAGTTACAAGTTAAAATGGTCAATTTTCCCTGCAATGGTTCGGTTTCCCCCACCTCTCCTGCTTCCAGTAAGGAGTCTTATCTCTAGACCTTTATTCTTCCTGTTAGGATAACATGTTTATGCAAAAATATTCAACATGTGGCTTTTCTTTAGTTTTGATGTATTACTCATCCGTGTAGGTAGCTAGGCTTAGAAATGGATATTCTCAGTAGTTCCAATACTTCTTCCCAGAACTTCACTTCTTTTTATTTATTATAGATCCACTGTGCTTTATCCAGGATTCTGTAACTCATCAGTATCTTAAGAATGCTTTATTGGGGGTTAATTCACTTATATATCTGATATAAACCTGAATTTACATGAGGCTATTTATATCACCTTTATTTTTCCTATAGTTGCTATCTCAAACCTACTGGGGACATTATACAATATATTTTATAAGAATGTATTGCCTATTTAGATCGGGACTATTCTAATTTTAAAGTGCAAGTGAATCGAAGGGTTTCAGGATATGGACCTGTACATATTGGGCCTTATTATAATGAGCCTCTCAGGAATCGCTTGCCTATTTGCCAGCTCACATGCTGTGCTCCCCGACAGGATTTATATGCTGACTTCTGATCTCTTCCAAACTGTTGCAAATCATACTGTATAGGTCACATATGATAGTTTGTGGTTTTAGGGAGATTGTGTTTCTCACTATGACTATTATAGCAATTTTCATGAAAAGGTCTTAGAATTGACTCTTAGAAATTAATTTTGAATGATATAAAGAATGAATTGGGCAGGATCTAGACAATGTAGAAATACCATTTAGAGTTCACAGGAGTTAGAATAGCAAGTCGAAGGGCTCTGTATTGGAAAAGTATGTATTTTCTTCCTTGCTGCCCAGCTTGGACCTCTGCAATCTGCTGTCTGTGCTTGGACAACCAGATGGAGCAAATAACCCAGATATTTTAGGAGACTTGAAATTAAATAACTATGTGAAATATTTCTCTTTGGATAAATAATGATCGGCATTAGAGTAAATGACTTGAGTCTCCACAATGTGCCATCAGCTTCTGTTTTATGTCCTTTCCAAGTCAAGATATGAAGGATGCCATACTGAGATCTGTAATGATTCTGAGGATAGTTTTTCGAGATCGTTTTAGTGATCCCTCGGAGGCACATTGTCTGCACTGTCTCTGCCCAGGCAGTAGGTTTGTTTCTCATTAGCTGGTAGAGACGAGAGTGTTTCTCAGCACGCTGTGGAACTCCCGTCTCAAATAGACAGGCCAGGGAGTTGCACAGCTCCAGGTTAACGCTGAAGTTCATTAACAGTACAGGGGTTGTCGGGAGAGTGACTAGCGATCGTACACTTCCTAGTGGGCTCGGGGGAGGAATCTCTGTGTAAGAGTAGGTTAGAGTCGTTCATTAATAGCGCACCGTCTAAAACAAATAACAAACCTTAAAGCAGGAAGCTGTTGCTTTTAACTCACCTAAGCTCCAATTCTAAGAGTGAGAGTTTTGCTTTCTGAGTTCCACACACAAAATTCAAGGTAAAGACCATAGGAAATGTTATAAAATGGCTTCTCGTCTGAGGGCAATCTGAACCCATGCAACCGGAGCTCTTATAAAGTATGTTAGATGTAAATTTACAGGCTAGTTCACAGAGTATGTAATAATGTGATGCATGATTATTTAATACATAACTTTTAAATAAATCTTATATGATTAATGAAATTAAGATATATCAATGGGATGAGAATGATTTTCTCTTCCAAGTCTGTAAGTATTAAATTTTTTTCTACCAGGTTAATGAACAGTCATCAAAGAACATTTTCAGCTTAAGATGAAAGGCACAATTTTTAAAATTTGACAAAAATAAAACTCATCTACCTCTGGATTGATCAGAATTTCATGCCAGTAGTGAAATCAGCATCTTTCTTCCTCTTCCTCTCTCTCTCGCTCGCTCTCTCTCTCTCTGTCTCTCTCTCTGTCTCCTCTCTTCCACTTTCTTAAAAGTCCTATCTCAGCTCTCATCATTTGCACCTTTGCATCTTATCTAACATATTATTTGGAGATTGACAAAAAGGTGCCACACTTTTTGAATACTTCTGTGCATTTGCTACATCAGTCCCTACCTGAAACCCTGTTTCTCTTTCACATTTGTGAACTCAAAAACTACCACTTTGTTGAAGTCTTCAAGAGCACATTGCATGCCAGATAGAATTGTTACAGTCAAGTTTTTATGTCCTTTGGGGTTTTCAGCAGATTTCTGGTATAGTGTTTATCATGTAGTGTTATAATTATTTCTCTGTATTTCTGTTCAGCCCATGCATGGCATGACTTCTACGAAAGGGACACTATCCCCATTTCTTATTCATCTTTTATCGCAGATAATGTGCCTAGAATGCGGCACAAAAATGAGGCCCATTAAATTAAAATTACTAAAAGTTTGAATTATTTTGTGCAAAGTTTCAACCTGATATAATATTGTGAGTCAAATAATCAGAACAAATACTTAATACCTATGCAATCAAAAATAAATTATCTGTGGTAACATTTGCCAATTATGTTTCAAATAAGTGCCATAAATGCACTCGTACATGACATTTTAATTGCAAAAATACTAATCTGTACTTCGAATTATTTTCAGAAAATTATATGCTGTGATTCAGAATGACAATGCATGAAAAATTCCTACAGTGTGGGTTATTAGAGGCAGTCGTCTGCCATCTTCAGAGAAAATAACAATAAAGTAATAGTAATATCAACTGACAATGATAAAAGGCTTAATGGGGGCCAAGCACTGTTCCTAGTGTCACTTATATTTTCTTATTTAATCACTGCAGCCGTTGTTATTATTGTTTAACTGGTTTCACAGGTTGGGGGACTGAGGTACAGAGATGGTCAGTAGGTGGACTCAAGTCACAGTGGTGATGGCTGGGGGATCTCGGTTTCAAAACAGCCATTTAGATGCCAGAGCTGTTCTTCTTAACCAACTGGCCAAGACATGCAATTATCCTCCAGTTTGGAAATGTGGGTGATCATAAAGTCCATGGGGAAAAAAAGATGTACTTGTTAGCCATCACTAAGCAAATGCATATTCATGGTTAGAAATGAAAAGGCTAAATATTCACTTATTCTATTTAGGTGATGGTGATATTAATAGTAGTTTTTTAATGTTCAGGAAATTATGCAAGGCATGAAGCCTCAGTGTTTCATGTTGTAAAATAAAGGGTTGGAGTCTAAATAAATCTCATTAGCACTATGATCTGATAATTGGTTTACACATCTTACAATAACATGCGCGTACAGATAGCAGTCATTACATGCAGCAAAAGTACGTGTCACTGGAATAACTTTGAAGAAAATACATGTTTTAGGGTCAGCATTACTAAAAATTCAAAATAAATTAGAGATGAAAATATCTGTTCCACATGAGTTTCAAGAATTGAAACCATGTAGTTGAATCAGATTTAAAAAAAAAAAAAAAAAACGAAATCGCTCTAAATATTACTTCAAGAAATTGGCTTCAAAGAACACAGAAGTGCCAGGGAAGCTAGAAGAATGGAAACAAAATAGAACTCGGTCAGGTGCATAAAGAAAGGGGCGGTGACACAGAGGGTGCACACAGCACCGACTCCCCGGGCTGGAGTCCATGGACACACTCACGACACGTGACTGGAGACGCTTTTGCGTTCCATCCTGGATTCACACCAGCGGCAACTACACATACCGCTTCTCCATGGACCGCTGGATTCACAAATGCTGTCAACCCACAGCTGTTTCCATCTCTACCCGCACATTCCAGCTTTTGGCTTTAGACGCAAGACGTTTTCTCTTGCTCTTCCTTAATCTGATCTTCCCCTAGTGCCTCCTATTGGCAGCTGGCAGCACCTAACAGGAAGCCAGTCAGTGGGCAATGGCACTGGAAAAATAAGGTTTGCCCATCCCTAGCCCAGCAATACGCAGCAGCATCTGGAAAGGTGGGTGCGAGGCTGAGAGATCAACACATAAGTAACTGCCATGGCACAGTATGTGACGGAGTACAGCTCCATCTCCCACATCTAGAATCTAAGAAGCTTTGACTTTCATGTTTGCGTGAAGTATTGTTGGTATCTAGGACATCGGATTTACAATATAAAGTTCGTGTTCTCCTGGAGAACACTGTAGAATTGGGGTCTTCTCCTGATCATTGGATGTTTGATTTTTCATCCTTTTGTGAATTCATTTTAGATCTATACTAAACTAGGCAACACATAGTCATCAGTATATTTAGGTAACTTTTATACTGATCCTATTGAAAGAGAAATCAACCTCAAGAACTTTAGTAGGCATGGCAGGCAGACATGCCAGTGAAGACCTAAAGCACACTTAGAGATAGCCTATCAGCTAATGAAAACTGACTGTCTTGATATGCCTTTAAAATTATGATCCATCCGCCTGAGTCACACTTACTTGTATCACTGCATCTGTTCTACTACACTCATCTATACTCTATTTACCTAAATATCCTTTTAGGATCCTTTTAGAGAATCTTCTATCCAAACTACCATGTCAACAGGTACAAAAAGAACTGTAGGTCTTTGAAGTTTCAGCTGATTTACTACGATAATGAGAACTCTCACAAATACAGTTACTTTTTAAAAATGATCAAGGTAAACAACTAAAGATTGCTTTTGAAGGAAATAAAAAGCAACAGGTAATTAGAAGACCTGGGATTATTTAGAAAGTTCTCACTTTCCGATGGAATTTCAAGCCAGTGTATATTTTACAGAATAAATTGAAAGAGGCTAACATTGCATGATAAAATTCCCAGTTCTCCCTCTGGGCTTTGTAGTCTTCAAGATTTTTTTTTTAATCTCAATTTCTCTTACCAAATATCAAATTCTTACATATAATAAGAACTGTGATAGCTTTTCCTGTGAATAATCTCATTTAATTCTCACGACAATCTTAAACGTTGATTACTATTATCATCATTTTATAGAAATGAATTTCCAAGTTCAGATAGGTAACTTATCCAAGTTCAGTTTGTAAATTTGGGGGTGAAAATCTTAAATATTCACTGATTATGAAGTCTTTGTGCATTTAGTACACAATGGACTGCCTCCCTCTATAAACTCTGTTGGTTAATCTTAAATTTATAGAAAAAGATGAATAATAACAGATATTTTGAAGACCATAAGGGGTTAGTGAAATAACATTTGTAAAGTAATGACTATCATCTCTGGAACCCCATAAACAGTGAATGTGTGTCCCTTTTGATCTTTTCATTTTTCTAGAATAAAACAAAACAAACAGGCAAATAAAAATGTTAGAAAAACGGTGCTAATTGCAGATGACATGGGCATAAGCCAAAAAGAGAACACATATTTCAATTAATTTATCTGAGTTCAAGTAGAACATGTACTCTTCTGGAACATAAATGAGTGGTTCACTAGATAAATCAACAGTAAGATGATCATTGTAGAATCAATGGGTTAATTCAATTCTCACCTTAGAAAGCTTTTCAGTGAAATTTGAAAGACATCAATAATAAAAAAATCAATGTAGACAAAGTACATCCTGTTGTAGAGTTATAGTTTGGATACATAAAAATATTTAAAATTTTCACATAATCACTTGCTCATTTATAAGTGCATGCTGAATGTCAGCTGTATGCCAGCAATCATGTTAATTTTAGACTGTTAAAACAGAAGACACATTCTGATTAGATTCAAAAGCGCAGCAGAGAAACTGCTTATAACATGGTACTACATAACTGGTCTACCTAAACCACTCTCACAGGTCAATGCCATGGAAGAAACAAAGATCTCAAAAATCTGTCCCAAAATTGGACTCAAACTGTAAACTATGATTAAACACAGAAGGGATTTTTTTTTTTTAATGTTTTAGTTCTATTTCTAAAGCTTCAGAAAATAGCTTACCAAGATCAGCTTTACCAGTAGAGCAGTATGGCAAGACTTCAATCAACTGTTTCTGACCTAAAAATCCAGAAAGAAGAAATTATAATATGCATTTCAGTATTTGAAAAAAAAATAATCATAATGATACTAGCTAATATTTAACCATGAATGTCTGAGTTAATTCAGTAATATGATGGAACATTTGAGACAACATTAATTCACACTTTAAATCTGTTCATTTTGGTTTATCTTAAATAGCATAACAGAGATTTTAACTGAAAATATCTCATTGAAGGTTTCAAACATATAACATAGACTGTTGGAAGAGTAGACGACTCTGTCACATTCCTTTTTTTCCCCAGCATTTCATGCTCTTGGTTCATAAAGTGATTTGACTTAAGCACCTAAAAAAGTGACTTCTATATTGTTCAGACTGTGAAGACAAAAATAGCTATCTCTTCCTTGTACTTCTTTTGACAGAATTAAATTGCATTTTTTTTTTTTCTGATGTGTCAAACTGGAGAATATCTCGTTGGCTTATGACATGGTGCAACAAATACATAGGCAAAAAATGTGTCCCAATGTGACAAATTGAACTTCTTTTTAATATTAAATACTAGCTATCAATTCACACATTTGTACAGCAATAGTTTAGATTTTTAAAAAGCGGCAAATAGAAAATAACCTAAGTAATATACGATCACATAAAGTGTGAGCCAGTCATTTTTTTCTATCTCATCTTTTAAAAACCCAAACCAATGCTAATTCATTTTCTGTTTGTTTTTTTTTATTTTTATTTATAGCTATTTGTTATATCACATTTCTATAAAGATTTTTGATTTTCAATTACGGCATAATACTGTACATCATCGGTATCCTCATTTCATTATAATAAACATTTTAGAAATTTAAATGATCTACCCTTGATATTTTTCAAATTTAAAATAGGAGGATAAATGATCATTGTCAACTGCCATGAAAAATATGTTTACTTAAATAATACATGTATGTCTATGTTGGTGATGTTGCTGAGAAGAGTGTTAAAATAGGGCAGTTAGGATGAGGGAGGAAGAGTGAGAAGGAGAGAGAGAGTGAGAGAGATGGGGAGGCAACTGATAAGTCCCATATTAGAGCCAACAGCAGACGGCATTTGAATAACTGATACACTAAATATCCTGTGTCTGTACTTTATGAGAAGTCTCTACACTGTGTCTCAGGTGATACTGCCATCCTGTGCACCATAATTGATTCAAAAATTAACACTTAAGCCAAAGGCGGCCTTTCCTTATCTGCGCAGTGGTCAATGGATAGATCAAGAGAGACACTATTGAGTAGTGTGTAAGTGCCATTCTGTCTTCATTATTTAATAGTTGCGTGACCTTGGGCATGTTATTTAATGTCTCTGCATTTTGTTTTCATCATCTCTAAAAGACAAATATTATTAAATGCTAATGTGTTTTTAGTAAAGAAGAACTAAGGTAATCTTTCTTAAAATTTAGAACTGGTAATAATATATAATTGCATATTGCTCAGGTACTAATAGATAGAATCACTCTTAATGAATGGGTAGACACAGAGGAATTACAAAAAGGTTAAAAATCCACAGTATTGTAATGCAGAGGCACACATACACACACACACTTATAAGTTTATAAAATAAATACCGAAAAATAGAAACCATGAGATAGAAATAATGATACCTCAAAGATTTGTAAATTAGAGGAGCATAAGCTATAACACACACACACACACACACACACACACACACACACACACACATTGGTACCCTACATGTCTTTGGTTATCAGCCTCTGAGAGATTTTGGAATGACCTTTGGTCTTAACAACAAAGAAAATCTTTAGAAGATTACATTGTGACCAGGTATGGATACCAAAGCACTAGAGTGGAAAAATTATGAGCAGTTCTAAGACAACAGAATAATAAGGTGTTGGTGAAACTCTAATAATAGTCCACTTAACGAGAAGTTATTTATATAACTGTTAATTTATTTTCACTCTTCCTTATGTCATCCTTACCCTCATAAATCAAAATCCCTAGCACAGAAGGCATATGACATAGCTTCGTTCTTTGCACCCTGGAAGAGTCAAGTTTAATACTTGGCCTAATCTATGGCAGTCCTGAAATGACTCTGTCTGCATGTGTGATAAAAAAATCTGCTGAAATAGGATGCAATTTGAAAGAAATGAATACATCTGAAGTTGTCGAGTAGACATGTCCAGTCCAGGGAGATAAACTAGTGTCAGAGGGAAAGGGAGATTCACGGGAGAGGAGAATGAACACCTCACCATTAGTGTATGTAGGAAATGTTTCAGTTAAGATGTAACAATTTTTAGATGACTAACAAAAAACAAGTTTATTCTGTATCTATGTAATGATCCAAATGGGTGTCAGTTAGTCAGTTAGTTTTGTGCTGGCTCCAGGTCCTCAAGGAAGGACTCAGATTCAAGATATTTTCTCTTATTGACCCTGAGCCTGTCTGTCATCATCTTCATCCAGAAGGAAAGGGAACAGAAGACGTGATCCCAGGTCTGGAAGTCACATAAAGGAATTCTTTGGATACTCTATTGGGGAATTCAAGGCTCTGGCCAAAATGTATACAAGAGAAAAAGAAGCCCACGAATGGGTAAACACCTCACAACATGGAAGGGGAATTATAGATTTTCACGGAAAAAAAATCTTCCATCAAATAAAACTGTTTCAGGGACCAAGTGACGCTTTCTTGGAAGGCAAAAGGATGGGAAATTTGTCACCACCATTGCTGTTAGAAGCATAGGGCTCAGATAAATATTAACATTGTCACAAAGAAAAAAAGAAAGTCCGATGAAGTACTGAAGATTAGTGTAAAAATGTTTTTTTGTTTGTTTGTTTTTCTTTGATAGTATGAGATTTGTGAAGAAATTTCAAATTAGATTTACATACCAACTAACACCAATAGAACACCTTACTGGTTTGAAAAGAAATATATCATCATTCTTTCATGTCTTCAGGTATTTATGTATAAAAAGCTTACTTAATACTTTAATTCACTTATTGAATTGTATTTATTAAATTAATTATTTACTCGATGATTAGATTCGTTTTGAAGATGGACCTAGAATTTATCTATCTAGTTTAATATCCCATGAAATGCAGAAAATATTTTTAAAAATATCGCTGGGAATCTTGTGCTTGAAGAGTTCTGCTGGCATGAAAAGTATTATCTTTTTAGATGCCTTGCTCTTTGATTAAATAACTGGAAAATATATTAAAGATATGCTTTATATTCAAGTAACGGTATATCTGTCTTAGTCCCTTAGGGCTGTTGTTACAAATTACCACACGCTGGGTGGCTTATAAACACCTGATATTTATTTCTCAAGTTTCTGGAGGCAGTTACATCTAAGATCAGGGTGCCAGCATGGTTGAGTGAGGGCTGTCTCCCCGATGGAGACCACTGAAGGATGACACGTGATGTGAGCTTGAGGAGGCCGCTGGAGCCAGTCCTTTCAGTGTAATGGCTCAGTGGTCAGGCTGGAGTTGGTGTTCTCTAAGGATGTCAATTTCTTGCCTTATGTGAGCACTGAATCCACATAAAGATATGCACATTAAAGCATTAAAAACAGCCTCTGGAATTAAAATAACCAGGAGCTGCCAATTAAAACCAGAAGGTAGAGTATTTTTTTTTTCCTGCAGATTTTGTTTTCTTATGCAAAGTGTACTTTAGTCTGTAAACAATACCAACGTGCTGATCATGCTAATGATGCCATTTATTTTACTACTCAACATTAAATTAATATAATTTGATCAAATGAATGACTCAGGCATTAGTATAATGCCTTTTGTAGTATTCAATATCTGAAATCACAACCCGCCAAAGCAAAATGAAGCAACAAACAGACCAAAGAAAAATGCATACTCACTATATTATTGACGTCTGCAGGAATTTTGAATCCACCGATGACATATGATTGTGGTTTTTGTTTGGTATACTGCTGATGTTTTATTTTCTGGAGACACAAAATAAGCCTCATTTTCTCTTAAAGAATACATAACTCATAATACTTAATTGGACTATGCTTTTTTAAACAAAAAATAAGAATTTATAAATTACATCTTTTTTTTTTTTTCTCCCTACATAACCCTCTAGAATTTGGAAACTCTTATTTATTATTCTTCCTTTAATAGCAATGTAATTGTTTATACAAGTTCAATAAGAATCTGTCCCCCTTTTTACCAGGATGTAATTGGAAATATTGATCATGTAACCAAGTCCTTCCTGGAAATGCCATATTTGAGAATGATGCTAACATAATCAAATGTGACCAAATGCTTTAAAGAAAATAAGTTTTACCTCATAGGGCCAATCCTTACAAAGTTCTCTTGGAAAAACTGGCCTGGTATCTATCTGGCTTCCAGAGTTCTCATAATTTCAGTTGAATAAGGAAGATTATTTTTTTGGTAGGGCAAGGAATTTTAGGGTATTTTTAGAGTTATCAAGGAGAAAGAAATTTGCCCAAACTTGTGGGTACTACAGGTGAAAACTGAAGAAGGATTTATGGCTAGGTTTTATAACCTCAGGAGACTTCTAAAAGTCCAATCTGAGATTCCTTATGGAATCTAGCAAAAAACAAACAAACAAACAAACAAAAACCTCAAGAATGACTTAATAGTGAATTACTATTCTTGTCTCTACTATAAAATGATTAGGCCAAATCTAATGACATCGGTCTTATTTTATAATAAAGAACAATCTCTCTTTGAGATTATTTTTGGTCAAAATAGGGGCAATTTTACAGAGAAACGTGTTTAAATGGAAAAATCTTCACCTATAGCAAATTCACCTTTCTAAATTAGCAGATTGAAAACCTGTTTCTAGTCTTTGAGCAATTTTATAGCTTTTTTATAAATTACAAATAACTGATGGATATGGAAATTCTATTCAATCTTGGTATAATTTAATTGACTCCTTTTTGTTGTTGTTGTTGTTATTATTATATTAACAAAACAGACAATAGGACTGGGTATTCTTACTTTGCCCAGATTGTCAATCCTTACCAAATTTTCAATGTTAGGGTTTTAACCCCCAACCTAACTTTTCATCATCACTCAGAACTAAAACCTGACTGTTCAGATCCCCATTTGGAGTTCTCTTTTAGATGCTTCATCTCTAATATCTGGAAAAACAAACAAATATGCAAACAAATCAACAACAAATCTAATCTTTACCACCACCATTCAACTGATGGCCCAACTAGTGTTACCAGAAAACTCCAAAAAGAATTCTCTAGAAAAGAATGTCTTAGATCTTGCTTTCTCTGCTCTGGAGGTTTAATTTTGCTTCTGACTTCAGCGACAAAATTCTATTTCTTCATCTTGTATAAGAGGAAACTGACATGTTTAATTTTATCTGAGTCCTATACTCCCAGAAAGTAGTGATGGTTGATAAGTCTCATCCTGTTATGATCCCAGAAGGAGCTAATTGCAAAAGGTCACCATGCTTCACATACTCTGGAAAGAGATCTGCCTTCACCTTCCTTCAGGGCCAGAAAAGACCTGTCTCCATCTTTCTTCACGGTTCTCAAATGACTCAATGATGACTTCCTTGTTTATATGCTCCTATAAACTCTTTCACTCTCTTTTCTTGAAGACACATCTTAATAATCAACCTTTTCCTTATTTCCTTATTGCAGTAGCATGAAATCATCTTCTTAGGCATTTTGGCTTTCATACTTTACTACCAACAATTTTACCATCCAGATGGACAAATTTTTCAATTTCAAACATATCCAATCATTAAGCGTGAGTTTAACATATCCTGTTGAAAATCTCTCTATATATGAAGTGTGGATAAGACTCCTACTGAAAATAAACTGATAGCAGAGTGGGGCAGGCAGAATTAACAACAATTAGTTTGGAATAATGTGATAGTAAAATTCATTTCTTTCAAACTGTATTATGAGTACTGAATGCAGCCCTATATTGGTTTGTTTGTTGCAATTAAACAAAATTATGTCATTACAGGAGATGAAATTGTAAAGGCTCTTTTAATTCAACCAGATCAAAGGAGTGAAACTTTTCTCAATAGCGTGTGTGTGTGTGTGGTGTGTGTGTGTGTGTGTAGTATTGTCATTATGCTTGAGAAAATATCAAAAGCATGCAACTGATTATTCTATATTTAAGTTTCACAGACATTAGATGATATTTTAATGGAATATTTACACTTGATTAGACATTTTTAAATGACCTAACACAGACCTAGATATTACAAATTCATAAAGTTACATGAAAATCTTATCTGTATAACACACTTTGGGAAATATCCACTTATCTATTTCTTTCTCAAAAATAACACATTCTAATTTAGGGAGTTTTTATTTTTTTATTTTTATTTTTATTTTTATTTTATTTTATTTTATTTTTAAATTTAGTCCCTCATTTTCTAAAACCGTTGTATATATACAGTTAGTCCTAAACTAATGTCGTCTGTAGGTTCGGCAACTTTAAGTAAAATGAGGTATGATGAAACCAGTTTTATTACGGGCTAATTGATGTAAACAAAAGTTAATATCTTATGCAGCTCATCATTATAATGAACTAATATTGAACAAAATGTTATTTGAGGACTTGATGTAAAAATACCCTCATTAAAATATACTGCTTTGCTGCCTTGTGTGCGTGTGTGTGTGTGTGTGTGTGTGTGTGTGTGTAAATGTGTTTTTGAGCGTGTATGAGAGGATGAAAAGAGTCAGGGCAAAGCCAACAAAGAAATACAAAAGGGTTAGAGAGAAGAGAATTTAAATATCTATAGAATGGTATTTTTCACTTCTATTTGAGTCTTAGTATGCTTCAAGCTTCCTTCATTAAGATGTAATGTAGATAATAACTAATTCAAGTGCAATACAGAATAGATATATCAGCCAGTATCTTTTAAATTTGTATCCATTATGACATTTTTTCTAACAAAAAGTGCTAATTACACTAAATGTATAGGTCATTTCACAAAAAAAATGAAGTTTTAAATTAAAATACAATGATAACGTCAACTACACTTAAAAATTCTATGTAGTACCAACCATTGAATGTCCATAACTGTTTAAGAATACTCATTTGCATCATTTTTATCCCAGCAAGAAATGATAATATACATCATACAACTAACATCATAAATTGAAGTAAATATTAGTTACCTGAAATGAAGGCAAGAGTCACTTCCACTATACAGAAAAATCACCAAAGAAGTGAGATTAGATCATGTAGTGTGAATTCCAACGCTCGCTAAACTACTAGTAGAGAAATATCAACTGTGGTCTTTCAGCTGAATATGTTGAGCATTCTGGCTTGGAAATATAATGAAGCGAGAGGAATAGGAGAATATAAAGAAATTTAAACAAAAAATGGATGGAGCAAAAAGGGTGTTAATGTGTTTAGGGTGGTTATTTGGAGAAAAATGTGTACAAAAAAGAAAGATTAGGAATGAATAAAAATGATCAGTGATTACTTTCTATTTAGTATTCTTTTTTTAAGCAGGCAGAAAACACCAATATGGAGAGCAATGTAATTCTTAATTTCAAGGAGATAGTTGGAAAAGAAATATTCATACGAATTTGAGGATTAATTCCAATGAATATAAGGGCTTTAGTGATTGACTATGCTGATTCAAGCACAATTAAATGCAAGAGTTAAGTATCTATATTTATGTATATATTTTGTTATTGATATTTCACATCTGATGCAAGGACAATGATGAAAATAAAACACTAAATGCTGACACTTAAGAAATAAACAAGAATAATTTATTATCAAGAATGCATCAAGTTTGGAGGAAGTGAGGGGGATGCTTTGTGTGTGTGTGTGTGTGTGTGTGCGCGCGCGCGTGTGAACTCACATAACTGATATCATGCCATATGTATTCTCTAATGACTGTTTATTCAATATAAAACAGTTTTCTGAAAGTATATATCACTTTTTTTTTTTCGTTTTCACAATGCATTAACTGAATTTCCTATTTTTAATTTTCTTATTTTCAAAAAATCGTGAGAGGACAGATATGGACTAGAGAAAAGAAAGTTGGACATAGGTGTTACAAGTAACGTCAAGTGCATTTGCAAGGTGCATTTCAAGACCAAACGAAGCTTATGCCAAATCCTTACTATAGCACTATTAGAAGTGTGGCCTTAGATACATTATTTTGTTACCGTCAATTAAAATTCTTACCTGAGGAATCTGAAATAGTGAAATACATTTCATGGGGAACGATGAGGATTAAATTTTAACTCTCAATCCAATGCTTATCATAGAGTAAACATCCAGTGTGTAAAAATTATCACACAATGCTGAGGAACTTGGTGCTTACACAAGTGCATGCACGTTAATACATAGATGTTCTCTGGCAGATCGAAAAGGGAGTGGTTACGGAAATAAATCACAAACTTAAGCAATAAGCAATGCAAAATATTTCCACTCGGCCTATAATTGTCTCTGCATTTAATACACATGCAGACATATTCAGAGGCACACACGCTGAGATTTTTAGTGAGGTGACATTGTACTACGGTTTCCACTCCCACTCATCAGTACATAATTGAGATCTCCCTGTATCACTGCTTCTAAATACATGCAGATTAGATGGACGGACGGGCTTTCATAGAATGGATGTGCCAAAGTCTAATAGAACTTTTCCTTTTGATGGACATGAAGGTTGTTTCAAAAAGTTGTTTTTGTAATAATCAGTCTTTTATATTCTCATTTATGCACCTACACTAGCTTTTTAGACGAGAACTGCTTGGTTTTGTCTATAGACTTTTCAAATTATTGATAAAAATAAAACCTAAAAAACAAACAAATAAAAAAATCCTTCATTCACAAAGCAATTACCTTTCAGTTCATAACCCACTACTGAAAAACTGTCTACCCCACATATTCTCCAGTTCTATGGTCTGAACCATCTTTTAAATGTTTATCTTTCATCTCCTCACTGACTGGTAAAGTTAATATTTTTATACGATAATTAACAAGTTTTATATCGTGTGTGTGTGTTATATCACATTTTGTTGACAATTTTTAACTTATTTTTCTATTGATAATTTAATTTTAAAAATTTTAATAGTTCTTTAGTTATATATGTTAAAATAGAGAGAGAGAGAAAGAGAGAGAGAGTCTGTCACTTGCCTTTCAACTTGATTTATAGTATCTTTTGTTTTACTTGTATTTCATATCTGTACTCAAATATGTAATTTTTTTTCTTTATGAAACATGAAATTTCCCCTTGATCTGGGGAAATTTTCCCAAGATCTGAAGCACCCAAAATGATTTTAAAAATGTTCTCCTGTTTTTTTTCTCTAATTATTTTAAAGTGTTTTGAAACATTTATATTAGAAGTACATTGAGTTCAGTTGGAGTGATGTTAGGTAGGAGCTTTTTTCCCCAAAAAAATAGATAGTAAAATAGCTTGCAAATATTTCTTGTCTATTTTTTGTGTATTTGAATTATAAAATATTAATAAGCCCACCTCACTATTTAAGTTTTTTTATATTATGTTGTTTGCTGATATATCCGTATATCCCTAAACCAATACCAGAGTGTTTAATTGTGCTTAATTTAGTGTTTTGATTGATATTATATAGAGCGAGTGACACTTGTTATTTTCAAAGCAGTTTGCCAATTATATTCTTAAAAAGCAATTTTATATATATTTAAATACTTTCCCATAATGAAGAATACGCTAACATTTTGGGAAGAAAAAAGTTGCTGGTGTTATTAAATTATATTCAATTAATCGTTTTGCTGGTTGAGTTCTATTTATTTTATATCTGCTAAAGTAATAGTGTGCAAAATTTCCTTTGCACCCTATGACATATATGAATTCAGTTTGAGACATAGATAGAAGTATTGTTTCTGACATTGGAACCAGCAAAGGGTAACAGACAATAACATGGCTGATTACTAAAGTAGAAGATGTAAATTCTGCTACATTTCTATGCATTAAAAGCCTCAGAATCCCTGAATTTTAATATAAAATACAATGAAGTGTATCAAATGAAATTCCCCTATCTCGCCTAGTAATAATGTGGTTAAATCACAATGTGAACACTTTAAAGGACAGAAAAAAACGCCTTTAAAAAACCTTTGCCTCACTAAGTTTCAAGAATATCTCATTTTATTTCAAAATCTTATTGAACTCTTCTACACTTTCTTCTATGACCGACTTTTACAATGTTAGTGCCTTGGTTGTCACCTCACCTAAGGAGCCAAAGATGAGAATGAGGACTAATTCTATGATTCTATGGCAAGATATAATCTAGTAATTGGATGTTATGAAACTAAAGATACATAAGTATATATATATTTTTTAAAGACAAGTATTTCAGCTATGATACGGTATCTGCTTAACCATGCTGCGGTCATAGTGATCAATAGTAGTGCATTCAAATAGCATAATCTTTTAAAAATAGAAAACCAGAGTCTATCATTTGCCTCTGAAGAGAATTCAACTTAAAATGAAGCTCTAGTTTCTCTCTAATAAATGGTGAAATTCAGATATTATTGTGCCTGTAAGACCCAACTTAAGACATAAAAATTTCACTAGAGTTTTAAGCATTAAAAAAAAGATGGCAGAGCATCCTTTATTTTTCTTCATGATTCAAACTAGAATTACATATTATACTACTGTATATGAAAAATGCATTTTTTATTTTACATATGTATAATCAGGTAATCAAGAAAAAGTAATCTAATGCTTAATAATGTGACCCTCCAAGACAGACTTTCTGAATTCAACTTTTTGATCCAATGTTTACAACCTGTGTGATTTTGAGTAAGTTCTTAATCCTCTCTGTGACTCAGTTCCCTCAGTATTAAGACAGGAAAAATAAAAGTACTTCCTTTATAGTATTGTTATAAACTATTTTAAAATGTATGGAACTTAGAGAAATGTTCACTTTGTCCAGTGGAGAGACATGAGATTATTTTAATGAAGGAGAGGCAAGATTTGATTTTTATTTTTAAATATTTACAATTGCTGCTTTGTAGGGTATGCATTATGGAGTGGGAGAAAGGGTTGCACAATGACACAAGTTAAATGGTAATTCAGGTTACCCAAATTTTTAAAAAGTTAGTTTTTGGATCAAGGTATTAGCAGGAAAAAAATGGGGGTATCTTATATAGAGAGTCAATGGAATTCCCTGTAGGATGGGAGGGTCAAGAGAGTTCACAGCTGAAATAGGACAGGTCTATGCTTATCTCCAGGGATGGCTGATTCTGACACTTAGACAAAGATAAGGGCAACTAACTGCATAACTAATGGATGATTTATGATGTCCTTGGTATAGTCTGAAACTCCCTGGGAGCACCCAGGGCCAAGTGTTTTATTAGTGGTTCTCACCTGAGTGATTGGTTACACAGTCTTGTTTAGCTATATGACCAAAGAGGTGTCAATGACCCTGCTATCAGCTCCTGCCTTGAACTGTCCTAAAACCACACTTTGTCAGACAAATCTTGACACTTCAATCCAGAGGAAAAAAACCATGTATCCCTGTGCAAATAAAAAAAGCTCTGGGGGATTTGTGCCTGGACGTCCTTCAGACCTGCAATGTTTGCTTGCCTTCTCTTTTTCATCATTAAACGTCTTATGTGACTATGCTCCATGAATTCCTGTGAGCTTTCCAAAAAACCTTCAAGCCTCTTGAATCTTTGTGTAGGATTTGAGGATTGTGAATGAATGAAAAGAATCAAGGACAATTTTGACGGGAGTGACCGGCTTCACTGAGTGCCCTAGGCTGAGAAGTGAAGCATTACCAGGGTACAGATTTACGTCAGGAGTTTATTGTGCACATGTTAAATTTCACATACTCATTTGTTGGAACATATTAAGTGGACATGCTATGTAAATACTTTAGAATTCAGGTAGAAGACTGGGGCTGAAAATACAAACACGTTTTACGTAAGATTATTCATGTCATTTAAAACTATGAAAAAATATGACATGAGAGAGTTAAAGAGTAAATTAGACATTGATTGAAGGAGAAGAATCTAGCAAAGACTGAAAGGATAGATTCATTTAGGTGATATGGCCATGAAAAGAGGATGTTTTAAGAACGTAAAGTTAACCATTTGTTGAACCTTCCAAAAGTATAAGTAAGATAAATTCAAAGAAATACTATTGGATTCGGTCACATGGAGGCCACTGGTGATTTTAAAAATGAACGTTTCACAGTGGACACCTGAGGTGAAAGTCTTACTTAAACGGATTGACACAGTCTCGAAAGCTGAACTTACTGAAAAATCTTTACAGAGATTTTTGTCATGCCAGAAAGCAGAGAGATGGGCCATGGCTATTGAACTGAAATAAGAATAATAATTTTTCTTTAAAATAGAAGATACTGTAGTACTTGGATATCTTCTGGAAGTTGCCCAACAGAAAGGGATCAGTCAATGATAATGATACGAATGAAGGACAAAGACACTGCAGAAGAGATGCCTCGAGAAGCTGAGGATGCAGGGTCCCGAACACCAGTGGAGGTGTCAGAGCTCAACAGGAGCAAGGCTGTCTCCCAGCAGATAGGAGACTGTAGGGGTAGGCACAGGACTGTTTATAGACATGGCGTAGACGTGATAACGAGAAGATGGAGGAATTCCAGGTTTATCGCTGCTAATTTTTCAATAAACCACAGATGATTTCAGAGTGAAAAATAAAAATGGAAAAAAAGTAATAGCGGGAATGAGGACAAAGAGAAGCAAGCATCAAATATTTATTTCAGCAGCGAGGGACTCAGTGTATAAGGGAATAGTCACCGTACCTCCTACTAGTCTTACTGTGTCATTTGAGATGTATGCTACTGAGTTAAGCCTGGTTTAAATTCGTGAGAGTCACATAAACTTCTTTCTCCATTAAACAAAGGTTCCATTGCTATCACTACCAAGATTACAGTCATTCTAGAGATGAGGGAAAATATGTAATTAAAAAAAAAAAAAACTCAGCACAATTTTTCCCCCCTGTGGGGGAATTTATGTATAGTAAATAAAATACAATTTTTCATAGAATGCATTCAAATTTTCCTTTGAAATATTTTTTGAAATGTTTATATATGTGTGTATATGTTACATATACATATATATGCATATATGCATATGTGTGTGTGTGTGTTTTCCCTTAATCTTTTGCCTAAACTATTATTCTGAGATCAACATACTTTCTTTTTCTAAATTTCTAAATCTTTTAAAATTCCTTATAATACTTTCTGAAGTAATAGGAAGATGAATATTTCCTAAGCATATTGCTTCTCTGCAAGCCACATACTATTTCACTTAAACTTGTGCTCCTCTGATGCATACTCTTTCGTAACTGGTATTTCTTAGGTGCGCCTTTACTTATTTTCCTCTAAGGATGTTCTCTTTAGATGCCAAGCGTGTAAAAGCATTGCGCTCTGTCTATTTGCCTAGCTTTGTACATATCTCTAGCAGCTCTGGGGATTTCGCCACTAATGCAAGTGGGTGTTTATATACTAAGTGTTTGTTTTTTCATGACAGTTCCAAAATGTTTGGAAAGCAATAAAAAAATAATAATAATCTTGTGGTCGTTGAAATGCTCCCCAAATTTCAATTTTAGATATGTTTATATTCTCGGCATTCCAGGGACGCTCAATGCAGTTTAACAATCATTTCCTTTAAAGCAACTGAAAATACTGTTGCCACAACTTCGCTGAAAACAGTAGCTGTGTTAGGGAAGTGGTGGTCCTCTGACTGGAGTGAATTGGAGATTACAGACATCCTGACGCATCTATGCCTCCTTTCTTCTTCCCTACAATGTGCACACGCACGTGTGTACAGGGACACTCCATGCATGTGGCTATTCCGTGGCACATTCTCCTTTTCCCTACGTTTTGATGTAGCAGCTTTGTAAGTCCTTCATAGAGGCGATGAATTCAAGGTTATTGCATCCAAATCGTTATATTAATATTGGTTTATGGCGAAAGAAGTGGATGGATTAATCAATTGGTCTTCTCTTATTGTTGTCTTAGCAAAGTTCTTCAGTGATCCTATCGCTCGCATTCATTTTCTGGGGCTGTGTAACACACCACTAAAATCTTGGCTTAAAACAGAAATTTACTCTCGCATGTTCTGGGGAGGCCCTACATTCAAAATCAGGGTGGAGACAGGGCCGCTGTCCCTCTCCATCGTCTCCAGCTTTTAGTGGATGGAGACATTCTTCGACTTGTGGCTGTGTAACTCTAATCTCTATCTCCGCCGTCACGTCGCTTCCTCCTCTTCCCTAGGTCAAATGTCTCTCGGCTTCACTCCTATAAGGACTCTTCTCATTGGATTTCGGGGTGACCAGGGTAACCCAGGATAAGCTCTTCTTCTCAAGGCCCTTAATTGAATCACTTATTTTACCATATCAAGTATGCATAGGTTCCAGAGATCAGGATCTGGACTTCTCTTTGGCGGAGGGGCCACCATTAAGCCTAGGATAGTTACTATGTTTCATGTCAGGAGGATTCTGATTAATGGAAGGTGCCCCAGTGATTTAGGAACACGTGGGCACTGCCGAAGACAGTGACGTGTGTCTTCTCAGGAGGAGGTGAAGGCGCTTTCCCAGCACTTGCTACCTGCCTGCTCACCTCTGACTGTTTTCTTTAGTGTCTTCATCTCCCTCTCAAAGTGGGTAAGCTTAAGAAGTGAACATATGACTACTCCACGGGATTGCCGTAGGAATGGAATAAATTATTAATCTGGTTTGAAATGTTTAAATACCATTTTTGTTAACAAACAATGATTGTGACAGTAGTATAAACAATGATCAAGTTTATAAATGGCTATAGTTGTGTATAAATTATAGGATCATTATACATCGATACACCAGAGGCTGTTTTTTATGTTTTACTAACATCCTAGTTTCATTGTATTTTCTATATCCCGATTACTGGCTGGAAGACAGAGTACAAAGGAGAGAAAATAGATTGAAACATAGCAGAAAAATAAAGTATAAAATCTGACAGGAGTTCCTATTTACTGAGCATTTACTATGAATAAGTGTACAAAAAGAATCAGTGGGACAATTTATAATAGTGGCTAATCTATTCACACATTTTAATTTGTCTATTTTACCGATGAGGCAACTAAGGGACAGAGCATTTAAGTGAATGGCTTAAAATTACAGAGCATAAAGCTAAGACATGTCAGATGTAGACACTGTGTTAGTTAATTTTATGTCAAGGACGGGATCATGGGATAGCCAGATAGCTGATTAAACATTATGCCGGCGTGTGTCTGCGAGGCTGTTTCTGGAAGAGATTAAGATTAGCATTTGCATGAGTAGAAGTAGAATGAGCCAGGTGGACTGCACCCCCCCCGCCCCCTTCTGATGTGGGTGGCTCATCCAGACCTTCCAGGGCCTGAGGAAAACCAAAGGTTGTAGGGAGGGCGGGTCCACTCTCTGGCGTGACTGTTTGAGCTGAGGCGTCAGTATTCTGCGCTCCCCGCCCTCCCTCACTCCTCCCCCCCCCCCCCCCCCGCCCCAGGCGCTCCAGTTCTCAGGCTCCAGAACTTGAACTGAAATCTACACCAGAGTCTCTCCATCTCTCAGGCCTTCAAACTGCAGCACACACCTTCCCTGGCCTCCGGCACATGGAGGGCAGAATGTGTATTGTCCCGCCTGCTGGTTCTGTCCCTCTGGACATCGCTGGCCAACACAGAAATCAAACTCAGGTCGTCTGGTGCTGGCAGCTGAGCACATTATTTCTGAAGCTATGCCGATTCTCAAAATAGCATTGCTCTGTAAAAGCAATGCCTTTATTACATTAAAAAACAAAACAAAACAAAAAAACAAACAAAAAAAAAAAACCCCAGCTTTTTAAGAAAGATAAACAGAAGTTCTCTCCAGCCTGAAAGAGCGACGGGTCGCTCGTGATACGTTGTTTATCTTAGCGCTGCGCTGGAAGGTCCCTAATCTGAACAGAACCCCCTTTCTCGTCCTGTGCAAAGAGAACGCTTCAAGTCGCTCTTGCTTATCGCCCAGCTCTGTCAAGACAATAATTGTCATTGCCAAGGTTTAAAGCTCCGAAACAATGATTTGGAATAAAGAATAAGTCGGCCACTCTGCATTCAAAATTATCACAGCTTCCAATCATTGACTCTCCACCACACATCAAGTCACATATATTGTCTTTGACTCTCAGGAGAATTATAGAAATGAGAAAGTTGAGATTCAGGGACTTTGTACTTGATGAAGCTCATTCAACTAGTAAATGGCCAATCTGGGAGTTGGATCAATCTTGGCCTGATTTCCAAAGTTCGTGATTTTTCTACTGGGACAAATTGGTTTTGACAGGATCTTAGAGAGAAACCTATTAAAAAGGCATTGACTTCTCTAAGTGTGTTAATTTAACCTAATTATAGATAAAACCTAAAAAAATGCATTTCGTAATATTATACTGATCATAACAATAACTATTTAGGGGAGAAATTAGATGAATGTATCTTTAGGCTGAAATTTCTCAAGAAGTTTGATGTTTATAACTATGCCATCTCTGAAAAATAAGGAAATACTCAGGAATCATTTACTTAAATCATTCCTTCCAGAATCAATTTAATATAAAAAAAAATTAAATATCCTTATCCTCCTACTGTGCAGGTGCAACAGGAAGTAGAAAAAAACCTTGAAGCCTTTAGTATTTTTAAAAGTGCTGCCAACTTCATTCACTGGGAGAGTCACTTACTGTCCAGTAGAAACTGATGATGAATACAATAAAAACAATGGACTTTGTACCAGAGTAATCAAAATCATCTGTAATCCTTAGGACTATTCTCCCCAAATTATTATGTAAGCATCAACATAACTAAAAATACTTTTAATAACCTATAAACATTATAATCATGAAGCATCACTTACTTGTGTAAAAGCAAGGACAAAATAATCACAGCTAACTGCAGCTTAAACGAGTCGCAGACTAACGCATGAATGAACACTAATTTTCATTTTGCACCGTGTGTCAAATGTTCATGTTTCTGATTCGTAAGCATGAGAGACATAAAGTTTCTATAACCTGCCTGTTCAGAAGCTGGGACGGTCCTGCATTCTGGCTGCAGGTTTTCCACATGAAGTCTTACAGCCGCCGGAAATGTATCCTTAGCTTGTGCTGTAATCACAAGTATAGATTAGAGCACAAGTGTAGCTCTGTCTACTCAGATCTCGTGTCTATTGGAACACGAGGCCCTGACTCGAAGAGCGTAATGAGAGGCTGTGTCAATGGAAAGCTTGATGAACTCCTTTAAACAAGCTCAAAAGGTAAACAACGAATGGCATAAGCCTAAGCTTTGTCATTAAACTCCATCCCCACCATCTAACAGCTGTGTAAGAAAGGGCATAGTAAAAATCCTTTTTTTAAAAGTTCATGTCCTTTTTTAATACTGAGTGGGAATAATAATAATTAGCTGGTAGGATTGTTTTTATATCATACTGAACTTAGCACAAAGTTTGATAGAGCAAGTACACAGTAAATGACAGCTTACTTTTTCTACGTGTGTACCATGTGGCTCTAAAATTTGGCCTAAATTTTGATTCCTAAAGATTAGTTTCTTCAAAGGAGGCTGCAGCATACAAGGGGTTGTTAAGTGTGCCTGGGATGGTCTCACCATTATGATTCGATACCTGATGTTCTTCAAACTTCTTTGCCTCATTTTTCATATTTTCAGTGTGGAGCATTGTATTAGATTTAGTTTGACATCCTCCCATCCTGGTGCCGGCTTCTTGAAATAAGTCTACTCTTTTTGTATTTGTTTGTGTTGTTTCTAGTGGTAGTGTTTTTGGTTTTGGGGTCAGGCCTAAAAACAAAACAAAACAAAACAAACAAACAATAAATAAATGAATGAATGGGCCGGTAGTCCTGCATTCCAAAGTGAGGCATTAGGTGGGCTATGCAGAAGTGTAAAGGAGGTATTTAAAGCTATTTTGCAATTTGTAATTCATCTCCAATTTGATGATATCAAAAATCAGTTAGACTGCAGAAACTGGAGAATTTCTTTGAAGAAAGCAGTGGGGCCGTGTGGCGACACACCCTCCACACTTATGAAGTAGACAGCTGGTGAGTAATCGCTCCTCATTTAAAGACTTGTGGAGAAGCTACTCCCAGGCCATTGTCATGCGTTTTCTAGAATATATAGAAAACGATGAACTAGTGTCTGACTATACCGACAGAAAAAGGTAACAGGGGCACCACCGGCTCAGTGAGCCTGTGACGGCAGGTAGATGGTTGTGTTTGCAAATCACTTCTCTTCCTGTGACAGGAAGCTAACGTCATGTGATTACAGGAACTGGCTGAGCACCAGATTCCTACGTAGTGCCAATGTTGGCCTGTGGTTGACTTAGAAAGGGTAGCTGTTCTCCGATGATGTCAGAGGGTGATGCAACTTGCGTCCAAGGTGTCCGATAGCTGTGGAAGTTGCGGGGCAATTTTACAAAGTCAGCCTGAGAAGAAACACTACTCAAGCCAGTAGAATGGCTTGCTGGGACCCTCCACAGAATTCTGAGGAAACCCCAATGGAACTCAAGAGTTCAAATTAACTTTAAGCATCAGAATTTTCCAGAGGAAAAACAGCACCAAACTAAGTGCCAGTCAAATGAGGTCTTTCCTATCTCCTGACATTCCTTCCTCCTCCAACTTCACCCTTGGAAAGACAAGTACAGTCTAGTGAACGGGAACAAAAGATGGAAACATAAGAACGACACATTGAAAACCATCAGTGTTCCCTTGCCTTCAGCTCTTCGTCAGCCTACAGCAAGGACTAGCTGGGAGGAGAAGTTTTTAATTTAGAAAAAAGTTGAGAGTTTGGTGTAATTCTGGAATAGACAAATTAGTTTATCAAAAAAGATTTCTCGTGACTTCGAGACATTACTTTTAGAGTTTGTAGATTAGTTAAGCAGCCTGTCTGAGGTTTCACCTTGGCAAAAACTTTTGTCACACAGGGTAAGATCGAAAAGACAATAGGAAGGAAGAATATGTCTGTCTGTCTGTCTATCTATCTATCTAAACATCTCTCTACCTGTCTGTTTATTTATCATCATCATCATCATCATCATCATCATCATCATCATCAATCTTTTTAATTCTGATACCATCCTACAGTGTCTTTTGTGGTACTGCCATTATTTCCTTTCCCAATATGCTGTTAAGTTACACTGTGTTTGAAACAGAGTGACTACAAGTTAGCATTAACTTCTTTGAAAGTTTAAATATTCTCAGATACTCTTTATTAGCAATAAAATATTTCTAACTAATAGGTAACTCTTGTGGGTTTATTTTACTTATGCATTTAGTGGATTCTAAAGAGAGTTGAGTGAAAGGCTTGAAAAGTGAAGGAGTCCAAACTGTGAAACTGAGTCATTTATATCTATATTATTCTCTAATTTATTTTCTTACATTTATGATATATAGCAAGGAGAACAAGAACTGAAATATTTGCAAATAGGTTTCATTTCATTGCAATGATGTAACATTTACCATTGCTCAAACCAAAGATGTTAAATAAGAGGCAGATTCCTTTATATCTGTTACTTTGGAGTAAAGTATGGAAGTTGTAAAATAAAAAAATTAAACTCAGTTGGATAAGATAAAAATCACTTCTCATGATTATATCAAAGTTTATACAGAATGAAAAATTAAAATTCCCTTTGCAAGTCATCTGGAAGGCCATCGTTTGATAGAGATGTTGATAAGATTGTGATGTTATTATTATATTTTGTTCAAAAGGACTGTTAAACAATGTGAACTCGACAGAAAATAGAGTAGGTGTACTTATATAATATAGTGACTTCATGAAGAAGTCAAGATAAAGCGCACACGAAGGAGACTGAAGAAGGCGGGGGGTGGGTAATGCAAAAGACAGACTAATTTTTATAAATATTTTAGCAGACAAGGCCCTCCGAGCAGATGACTGACTGCCTCAGGCACACTTCACGTGGTGACAACAGTTAATGCTGGGAAGAACTTTTCAGCAATACTTACAATCCCAGCATCACTGTGCAGCGCTGCTAGGCAGACATCTTGGGTGCCGTTTGCTCTTGGGTTGCATTTTCCACACCATGCGGTACTCATCTTCAATTCCTTGTGATTTTCCATCGCTAAAGAACATAAGCAAAACGAGAGTTGCCTTGCCAATGTGACATACAAACCCAGGCACATTGCTCCACCGCCCCGACAGCTTCCACCTGAGCCCACAAATATAAACCTAACTCTAGTCAGTCTAATATATCTCACTGTAGGTTTCCATGGACCCATTGTATAATAATCTTGGGAGTCTGCTCATTTCATGTTGTGGGAGGCGGTGGGGCAGTCGCTCCTGAATGCTAGGATGAAAAGATGGAACAGAAATAAACCGAGCGCTCTAGCCCTTGAGCTCTGCTGTTCTAGGCGCGGTCACTAGGTGGCACTGTGGAACACTGTTCTGCCCAGTCTCCTGGATGCTTGTTTGCTGCTGTAGAGACAACCCAGTTAATGCAGGAGTGCAAGGTCATAGCTCTTTCAGTTCACACCCCGAGCTTGTACATGACGTAATAGACTATGGCCCTAAGTCTGAGGGGCAGAGTCCAGGTCTAGCTGCCAGATCGCCATCATCGGCACTTAAGTCCTTTGTGTTGACGTTAATTCGCGGGCCCATTCCCTTCCCTTTGACTTCCATATTCAAATTCTTGGTTAGAGTCAACTTACAGCAAATAAAAGGTGGAGAATATTGGTCACTTCTTCCCAGGATATCCACACTGGTATCCATCTTAAAGTGAAGGGTCCAAAACAGAAAACCTTCAAAGCCCAATGTTCGATTAAAAACGTTTCTTTGTCAATGGGAATTATATTGGACCCACTAAAATGAGCAAATAACCTGCTCTCCCCAACTATGCAAGTAGAATCTGCTGGTATATTTATATATAGTTTGCTTCATCTAGCAACCTGTTATTCTAAATATTTAACATATTAAGTATTTGAACAGGAAAAGAGAAGAATTCTCAGAAGGGCTTTTCCCAACAAATACGGCCTAGATTCAAAATGTTTAGCAATTTAAATTATAATTGTCCTACCAAAGTTCCTGTTTGGCTCTCTTAGGGAAATCGCTGCTTTGGAAAGCGTGAATACAGGTGCTTTTCATCTTAAATTGTCATGAAATAACAACAACAACAACAAAATTGGCGAGCATGCTTTTTTATTTACATGATTTTATCACGTCTCCTTTTTCTGTCTCTAAATACCAATTCGCCGAAGTCTTGTTTATTTTTCAAAAATGTTTTACATTCCTAATAATGCATATTAATTCCATTCAGTTGAAGGCAGTGCATCTAGCACAACCATCTTCTGATGCATAGAGATTCAGTTAATACATTAACTCTTGCAAATTGCTGACTGGTGCCTGAAATAGGCACAACTTTCATGAAATTTGCCAGTACAAGAAATTCATTAATAAACTCTTTCCATATAGTAAAGGGAAAAGTGAATGCATTATTAAAATTTTTGAATGCCCGTTTACCATGCAAAGTGGATTTTTTTTTCAGAAACACCTGATTTCCAAAGACACATTTTCTAATAACAATGTGCGTTCTCGCATCATTTCACCATTAAAAGACGTCCGCATCGTCAGTAGATGGCAGCATAACTCTTCGCGTTCCTAGAAAACCACTTTTCACGGCTACTCGCATGCTGAGTGGTAATCTCGGGGAAGCTTTCTCATTGCATTTTCCTTACTATTTCTTTGCACTACGCTCCAGATTCCCAAAAAGAAACTGAAGAAAGATGTAAACCACACTATTTTATGGTCCAGTTTTCCTTTTTTTTTTTTTTTCCTAAGGATTTCTAAATTTGGCGTCAGTCGTGTAGGATGAAGGAAAAGATACCACTGTTGGCACATTAATGTGCAAATCTTTCATTTCACTCTTAGACCTTGAAATTGTAGTTTGGCTTGCAGTCTGTGAACCTCTAATAATTTATCAATAATCTCTCAATACGAAGAGCACTTTGAACCAGAGTTTTCAAGAAATCCCTGAAAAATGTGTGCCCATCAATCTTTCTTAGAAAGACAAGCACTTAATTTGTGAGGGCAGAATCTAACACTTCAGTGGGTCCGCTTTGGTTGGGGTAGCAGAGAAAAGCAAGCTCGACTTTTCAGATTTCTTCCATAAAATCATATGGATCGGGTCACTTCTTAAGAAAACTAAAGTTCTTTACACTGTTTGAATTCTATTCAGGTGGCCTAAGTTGCCTCTGAAGTTGTGGTTGCTAGGGCTACAATACCTCTGCAGAAAGAAACACTGGCCATAAAGATGTAATCTGTTAACACACATAGGAGAAGAAAGACATAGTGACCCGTTTCAACAGACGAGGTTTCTGACCGGGGGCTCTCACTACGAGATGTAAAAGAGCATGAATCACATCGTGCAAACACAAGAGTTATAGCTCTGTAATTAGTTTTAATAATTCTGAGCAATCAAAATCGTATCATTACTTTATTAATATTACTGAAGTAACTTTATCAGTTTTGAAGAGAGAGTCCTGAAATCTTTCTAATCCTTTTTCTTTCTTACATTTTCGTTATTCATTTCCAAAAAAAACAAAAAACAAAAAAAAAAAAAACCCAATTTCTGTGTGATCTGTTCTGTTTCACTGAGTCTAGGACAGAGATTTCTATGACACGTATTCTCACCCATGCAAAGAGTTTTAATTCTAAATAACTTAGAGAAAGAAAAGATAGTTCAATGATGGGTACCAGTGCCTTTATTATATCCGCAGGGGGACATAGTTTCCTATTCGAAAATTCCTTCTTAACTGGTCACAAATAACGTCCACTACCTTTAGGAGGTTTCTCTAAGTCAATCACTTTGTTTATTCATTCATCGATTATTGGTTTATTCATTTCACACATATTTAAGTGACGCCTACCATGTTTCAGGCACTATGCTAAGCACGCTATTTTCATAAACAGGGTAAAATTCCCTTCCTTTCTTTTACACCCAGAATAAAGACACGTGGACAGATGTTATTCCATGGAGACATACGCACAAGGCATAGGAGTCACTCTTTAACGGAGCCCCATGTGACTTTAGCCCCCAAATATCGAAGCTGTATGTTTCCTCTGCCCGGCCCACCTTGCATGGGTTTCTCTCAAGCGCACCCTACCAGTTGACTTGTACGTTTATTAAGAGTCAGTAGTGTCTGCCCCAGATCTCATTTATGCCAGTCACACGCGATGTTATAGTTTTATAATTTGCTGAAAAAATATGTGTGCAAAAATAGTTGCTAGTTCTTTGAATATTAATTTAAAAACTAAAGTTTTCAAGAGACCAAAAGACAAGTTGGTTGGAAAATAATTGCCTTATTAGAAATCGTAATGCCAACTATAAAATCGTTTAAAATAAAAGAAATATGCAGTGATATAAAAAGGAAAAGCATCTAGAAACATTTTAAATGCTTTCTTTTGTTTGTACTTTAAGTTTGTACTATACTTCAAAGAAAATGAAACTGTGTTTAAAATATATACTTTTGGCATTTTATGCAAACTGGTGGAAAACTCCAAGAAGCTGACCCAGGTTCGAAGTAAATGCCTTGACCTGTCAAAGACAAAAAAAATGTATAAAGATTTGTAAATGAATACAATTCCTATTTTATCAGTTACCAAAGAGTAGATAAAATATTGAAGTGATTTCCTAGGGCAACCATAGCAAATTACTAAAATCCTCGGTGGCTTGAAGCAGCAGATATTTATTCTCTCACAATTCTTGAGTCTAGAAGTCTGAAATGAAGGTGTCAGCAGGGCCATGGTCCCTCTGGAGTCTCTGAGAGAGGATCTGTTTCTTGCCTTTCTCCTAAACACCAGAGGTAGTGACATCACTTCACTCTCTGCCTCCATGCTCACATGTCACAATGTGGCCACTGACATCTCTGTAGGTATGTCTTTGTGTAACTTGCCATATGTCAATAGGATGAGTTCATTGATCATGATTTCCGGTTGGAATGAAATAAACTTTAAAAGTTTGATACAGCCAAGCTACTTGGTAAAAAACAAAAACAAAAACAAAAACATACAATTATCTCTCTTGCCATGTTTCCTCCTTTAATAAATTCTCAGAGAAATTTCTTTAAACTCCCTACTAGTAAGTTTAATGTCATAGTAAAATGTGATGTTCAGGACTCAGATTGTTGATTTCTAATTTTAACATTGCCAGTTACCAGTAGTGTGACATTGGGTAAATTACTTATCTTCTCAGTTAAGGGGTGTTTAGAACAGTTGCTAACATTTGAAGCAATAAGTTTAAATTAAGAGGAAGTATTTTGAAATGACATTCTTTATTTTAAAACTTAGCTCTGCCACTGTATATTCTTAGCTAACATACATAATATTTATGTGGTTTTGTTTCCTGATGCTTAATATCAGGGTTCTATCTATCTATCTTTTGAGGCTGTCTGGTTGATTAACTGAGTATGTAAAACACTGAACAGAGATCCTGGCATAAAATAGTATTGAGGTTCATTACTGTTATAAAAGTGAATGCTACTACTTAAGGCAACATTCACACTGAAAGTATAAAGAGTAATCATTGACTTATGATTTGTGTTTGTAAAGATGGCACAAACTCAAATTTAGTACCTCTGTATCTATCTGAATTCAAATTTTTTTATCATTTAATTTTAAATTTAAAATTTTTATGAATATATTTATATGCAGTACAGCTTCTAAAGGAAAAAAAAAACCCATAAGTCGGTATATTCCTGGTTTATAAAAATAATTAGAATCTTAGCTACAGTATTTTATAACCTTGCATATTTTGTAAAACATTTTACCTAGCAATTTCAGGAAACAAAGAACCTGTATTGTTAAATCAAACTAATAATCAAACTAATCTATTTCACTAGTTGTAAAAAAAAAAAAAAAAAACAAAACAAATGGATTTAGGAGATACAGCCCAAAGGTTTCTACTGTGCCATGCCATCTATTGCTGTCTCATGCTAGCGGTCTATATATGAAGATGACACGTGTGGGTGCCTTCCCTATGTAGCTTACCATCAAGAAGTGCAGATGCAAAGGGGAAAAGGGAAAAAGAGTGAAATATTAAAACCAGCTCTGTTTTAGAAAATAATATATGTGCGATATTAAAGCCAGCGCAGGGTAGAATGGTAGGTAGATTAAGCTATAACTCCTATAACACATCTTGAACTTACCCTGTGTCAGGTATAATGATCTTATCTAATTTAATATTTATAACCTTTGTTTCTCTTTAAAATAGTTAAAACACTTAGAAACAGAGTATTTTTCTTTTACGTTAGCAGGTACTATTTCTGACATGGCTTCATTATTATTGTTCTTATTTTCTTTCTGAGTTATGGTGAGGCAGTTGGGAGAACTGTTGGGTACCTTGAAAGTGTTCCTAAAAACCCTGTTTCTATATACGGATGTCTATAAAGAGTGACTCTGGGGTGCCAAATCCTGTTAAGTAAAATCTAATTACTTAAATCAACAATTCAGAAGACTCACAAGACCTCCACTTAGGCACTGAGTAGAATTGAAAGCTTCTTCTTTTTTTTTTTTTTAATCTTGTCTTGTTTCAGTCTATTATCTGTTTTCTCAATTAGATCTTAAATTAAACTTTTGTTTTTATCTCTTATTGTCTTACTCTAATGCCTAATCCCTGCAAAAGTAACAGAAGCCAAAACAATAACTAAAATACAAACAAACAAAAAGAGAAAAGGAAAACAGAGATATTCGTGTGGTTTCTGTTGAAATTTTATTCTGCCTTAGACATTTACACTATGCAAAATATGAAAAATTATTAATAATGTCAGATATATGTCAAATAGTTTATATGCTCACACAGAGTTCCACAGTCTGGGCAGGCCTATAGATTACCAGATACCTGTGACCATAAACTTCTCAAATTCCACTAGCTTCTTTGGAATAATCGATCTTATTATACAAAAGTAAAAATTATTAAAATGTTAAGACCATTCATGGTACAATCCAAGTTTTCTTAGATTTTTCAAGTCTACCCGCAATTACTCTACCCGATGAGTCCACTGTAGAGTTTCTTCCTGGTGTAGGAACAAGCCGAACCGACACGCTTCCTTCATTCCTCCCATGATATGGATACAGTTATTGTATTCAGCAGAATTCGAAAATGTAGGAGTTGTTTTTATGTTTGTGTCTTCGAGTGAGCGTTGTGGGTTTATTTCACAAATGCAAGATAATTAATGATTCAAACACATCCATGTTTTCAGATGTATCTCAGCAATACATTCACTCAGGAAAGTTTACTCATCTCTTCTCATCTCAAGGGTCCACTACCTGGGGTCTTTCCCCAGACTCTGAACTTCCCTCACCCTCAGCTTCTCTTGTGTCTTAGGTCTAACTGTGTTTAGAAAAAATATAAATTTATCTTAGAGTTTTTATATAAAGCCCTTTATTTCTCTTCATCTCTTTTCTAACCTAAATATCCATCTCTCAAAATCACTTTCAAAGTAAAGATTTAAAAAAAGAATACGGTAGTCAATAAAGATATTTTTTGAATAAACACAATTTTCTCCTTAAAAAAATCTCTCACTGGCAGCCTTTAAATTAATATTTAATTTTTTTATTCTCCTGTTTCACAGCTGCATATTTCTTTGTTTAAAAAATTGATAATGCAACCTTATAAGTTATAACATTATATGTATATATATACATATATGTATACATATATATGTATACACACATATACACACACACACTTTCATTTTCTTTTCCTAACAGATTCTTCTGTAATTAAGTCAATGTTGGTGACATTCACAGACGAGATAGTGGAAGACAAATATTGATTAGGATGAAAAAAGTGATCAAAAAAGAGTTTGATTTTGGACAGGATGTATTTGCTTAACTATGTGAATCAATGAAATAACGCCCAACAGAAAGTCATATATAAGACTATAACTTAAAGGTGGATTCTGAGCTAGAGATGGATATGTGTTCACCCTAGCATTTATATTCTATTTTAAATCACAGTCTTGGGTGAGATTCAGTATGGTGAAACAGAATAAAAAGAAAAGTAGTTTTCAGACTTAAGATTTGAGAAAAATCTTACATCTAAGACTGAATGAAATGGGATGAGTAAGCAAGGGATCCTTAAAAGCATGACCCAGAACTGTAGGGAGAACAACTTGTGTCTGTAGTAGAAATAGATGAGGTCAGTACCAAGAATACCCACAGTAAGTGTGGCCAAGGGCAAGGTGGAGCTCATCCAATACAGGTTACCATGCAAAATGCTCAGCAATGCAATCCACTTCTGACCTACCAGTCACAGTGTCTATGATATATCCTAACAGGAAAATCGTAGACATTTATGACAAGCATACACATCACTGACAGCCATCACCGGCTCTCCTCTGAATAATAATAAAGACAAGATTAAGGTTGAAAATAAATACTTGTTTTACTTCGTCCAATCCAAAGTCTGTGTTATCTAATTCAACCTTCCACAACCTTCTGACATGCCCAGCAGCACACTATTATCCAGTGAAAATGTTATATCAGACTAGGCTCAGCATAAACAAAAACAAAACAAAAACAAAAACAAAACTTACCTGAGTAGGTATTTTAGGGTTCCAAGAACCCTCTAACACACAGTATTTCTGCTGCAGAAGAGTTCCATTGGATTTTTGGAAAAAAAAATAAAGATGGGACATTCTCTAAAATATTTTGGAGTAGCATTCTGATTAAATAACTGGCCCCTTTAGCTGTGTCCTTTTCCACTATAAGCTGAGTGACCATTATATTTTGATAATGCATAAATCAAAAATATGTTAATTTATATTTCTCTATGATCTCTTTCTCTTGATTATTTTTCTTCTTTTAGCAGGCTATTATTTTCTCAAGAGGCTTTACAAGTAGCATTCACTGGTCATGACAAACCTTCAATTAACTGCCTTTTATGCAGCGTATATTATTATCTCATTATCAAGTTGTCTTTTTGTTCTTTTTTTTCATTCTTTCAAGTTATTTATTTATTGCAATTGGCCCACACAAAATTGTCTTAATTATTTTAAATGACATTCTTCTTAGTATTAACACATTTTTTCCATGAAGATATTCTTGAAAGAAAAATCGAGAACACGATTATAATTTTTTCTTTGGTACCATAGATAAAAAAAAAAAAACAAAAAACAAAAACAAAAACAAACAACAAAAAAAAGGCTCTGATATGGGAAATGGGCTATGTGGGTCCTAGTTTTGTTTGCCCAAAAGTATCTTTTGGAGTCTTGATTTCCATATCTGTAAAATTAAAGACTTATTCTAGAAGAATTTTAAGCTCTATGATATTATGGAGTTTTGTTTTATTACATAATGAAAATAATACACGATATAAAAACTAAAATTTTAACTCAATAATTGGCATTCGATCTCTATAAGTTGTTATAAAAAATTAACTCCTGTGGATTTTAGTGTCTTCGTATCAAAAACAGAGTCACTGATGCTGAACATTATTTATTACCTCTTTTAGAATGTGTAATAATAGTTTCTGCTACAATTTTATATATTTAACTTACTTCATATCAGATAATGTAATTATTTTTCTCATTTGTGTAGCTTCATTTTCACCTTCCAAAATCTCTACCATTGTATGAAATATGGTCACAGCCTGCAGTTAATTGAATGTATGTCTGGATTAGTGAATGCTACTTACATGCTGACCCTACATCGGTGCCACATGAAAAGACAGCTCAATGACGGGACAGTTAGTGAAGTAGGAAAATATTTTAGAAATATATTTTTGAAGGCATGAATGATTTCCAATGTAGTAAGGAATTGATGGGTTAAAATTTTGAAGAGAAGGAGACTCAGATATGAACTCAGAATTCAGAGCTGCATCATAGATTGATATGATGAAGTCACATAATGTATTAGAGAAAGTCAAGCTCTAAATGAGAATCAGAGTATTATCTATTGAAATGATAAATGATAGTCTGGAAAAAAGTTTTAAAGCTCAGATAGAAAGATTTCAAAAAAAAAAAGAATTCAAAGTCATTTATGCAGTTAGTTGATGAAATTGGGGTAGGGTAGAATGAATCAGACCAAACTTATACATCCTGCTCGCTTGGAGTTTGATTTCTAGACCAGAAAATGTTCTCATTTATGGTTAGAATCTCTCTGCTCAAATAAGGTACAGCAACCCACATTTTTTTCACCTGGAAATTATTCTTAAGACTGTAAGGTAGAGAAAAGTCTACAAAAACAAACCACAGTCATTGATTTTAAATATCTCCCCCTCATTATAATGTGAATGAGCATCGTGACTCTGCAAACATGCCATGCCTCCATCTCATTTAATGCCAAGCTAGACACAGTGAACTGCACAAGAAACACCACTGGACTTTTATGCCTGGAAATCAGACGTGTTTCTTGTGCTTTAAATATGATCCATTCCATGTGTCTCCCTAGTCGTCGATAGAATGAGAGCCAGGGGCATCACCAAGGCACTTTGCCTGATAATTGGTGAATTTTCAAATCATGTCTCATGACTCTATCAAAATAAAATTAAATCTCTCCAACTTAATCACACCATGTTTTTTCTGCATAACAGACTAGTATTAATGCAGTTAAATCAGTAATAAATTTTGTCTCTTTAATTTATACATTACTAATTACTTGGTCTGCTGTAGTTACATGTATTTGTTTAAAAGTTTTATTGTAAATTCTTTGCTTGTATACATCTATCATTGGCTTTATAAGTATGTGTATTACTTAATTATATTAAGTTAAATTATATTGATTATCTTAAGTTGTAAACTCATCAAAGAAAAAATGATTTCTAGTTTCTTTACAATTCTCTTATTTATTAGTATCAATGAACTGTTAAATGAATTTCTAAAATGTATATGGATATATCAGACACACCTCTGGGTGTGACACACATGAAATTATATACAGATAACTATAGACAGGTAGATAGAGACATGAAGCTCCCCCCCACCTTAAAGCTAAAAACTGACCAGCTCAATAAATATTCCAACTCAAGTTTACTTTTGAACTGGTTGGTTTAATAGAGTTTATTTTAATATTTATAACTTCTCCTAAAAACACATCTGCAGTTGCTAGAGAGAGGATTAGAATCATGCTGATTTCCAGTCATGTCTGGAGACAAGTGAAGCCTATAAATGGATTTGCTGACAGAATTAAGATTACAGAGAAATCGAAGGCCGTAGTGAGAAGTTCAAAAGTCTAAGTTTCCACCTTAGTGACTATTTCTAACTTATCTTCTGCCTTCTCCTAAGTCTTTTTTGGTAATATGCTTCATTTTTGCTTGATTAGCTAAACATATTTTATAATTTTATGTACTTAGGTTCCAGTGAGGAGGGAACTTTGATATGTATTTTCTAATATTACAATATTCATTTTAAGCCTATATATATTTGGAAATATTATAAATATATGATGTCCAACATAAGATATCTCTATTCTTTTGCTTTTGGTTTTAGTATTTGGTGATGACTCAATCAACATGGTGTGAGGAAGATGACATTAAAAATTCCAGGTGAGTTAACACAAAAATATATTCACAATTATAAAATATATACCAAAAAAACATTAACATACATCATTTAACTGATTTATTATTTTATTAAAAGTATTATTTTATTAGCAGTCAAATTTAAGCATCCTAATATGTTCAAACACCATAATATTTTAGTACCAATGAATATTAAAAAATAGAGTCTACTAGTGCACGAAGCTGGAAAACAAATCCCTAAATGGTTAATTCAGACTCACAGTATATGATTCATATCGTTTCCTTTTTTGTCAGAGACAAAGATCCAAACAGGAACCAATTTCCAAAATAAGAAATGCCCGGATTTGGGATTACTCTGTACCTATTTGTTAATTTAAATATACGTTAATCTAAATATATGAAAGTAAGTTTACATCAGCGGAGACTGGCAGAGCTATAGTGATTTTATTTCAATTATTTTAAGCCTCTTGACCTCCTAACCTACACACTCAGGGGATGATTTGCTTCAGACAGAGGGGGAAAAAGGAGGTTAACACTACTGAACTTCCCATAATTATAAATATATCATAGGTGCGTCTAGCAGTCCTTTCTGCTCCTCTCGTATTTACTGTCTCCACCTGTGATCTTCGTCTAATCTTCTCTTATTTCCTTAATACCATAATCCTGTGTTCCTTCCCTTCTATCATCCTTGCGAATACACAAAGCACACCTCTCAATTCTGTGCCTCTCTCTAGTCATCGCCTTCTTTCTTGTCTTTCTTTTATATCCAAGTTCCTTCACAAAAGAGACTCCACTCATTACCCATTCTTTTTACCCATTTTCTCTTTTAACACAGAGCAAGCTGCTTTCCATTCAGAGCGATCCTTTGGCCAGTGACACCAGTGTACCCTTAACTCCTTTCACTGAATTCTGTCTTTTCAAAGCTCTTATTGTTTGGCTGCTTTGTAGAATCAGGTACTTCTAACCGTTTTCTAAATGTATGAATCAGGTACTTTTTAATAATTTTTATATGAAATTGTGTGTGTGTGTGTGTGTGTGTGTGTGTGTGTGTGTAATTTTTCGTGAAACAGCCTCCTTCCTGGTTCCTTATTTCTTAATCACTTTTCTTCTCGGTCTGTTTTATCCCTTTACATTTCCTTTGGCAGTGCTCCAAACCCATAGTCTCTCTGAAGCATCTCATGTACTCTCCTGATTTCAAACATCAACTGTAGATGATGATTCATGAATCAATAACCATCTGTGATCTAAATCCCTAATCCAGAGTTTATACATGGCCTAAGCACTTTAAATCCATTTCTTTTAAAAAAATTTGACCCTCATGTTACATTTTGAGCTTTTCAGAGATTAGAAAATTGAGGCTCTAAGAAGGGAAATAATTGGTCATATCATGAGTGATTGATTCATGCTCAAGGATGATAGGTGGGTGATGAAAAAGTCTGTTCTTTTGAAATCACTCAATAGTAAAGTCGTTTCCTTAAACAACCACTCGGTGATCAGCCTTAACTAGAAAATCCACTACCATTTCAAAATCAGTATTTTCATAATTAATTCATCCTCGGGCCCCTAATCTTCAGTCCCCTATGGATGCAAACTGGTGCCAAAGGCTATGTCACACTTGGGTGTAATCTTGTTACCTGATGCTCCCCAGTTCTAAACCTCTTCAAGGCATCCACAAAGATAGCGTTCTGGCTCTCTTCACTCAGCCTTTGAATTCAAGGAGAACATTCTCTTCATCCTCTGTCCCTCCTCTTTATAATGACATCATGGAAAACCCAATGGCCCAAGTCTCAATTCTGCATGCCATAAACGATCGCACCCCCTGATTCCTTACATCTAATCAATTATTGTATCTCCTCAATTTTAGTGACTAAACAGAATTTGATTCTATCTCTTCCTCTGTGTTTTCACCGATACTTCTTAGATTGGCCATCATTTCTCACACTGTATTATATGCCATTGAGGACTCCCCAAACTTTCCCCTCTGCTATACAGCTGCCAGCATATATCTGTATTCTTAGTAAAAATGTATCCTTTCCCCTCAAACAGTTTAATGCTCAGTTATCATCCTACACTTTCAAGAAAACTTCACTTGTTTATTTTTGTAGTTAGGCAAAAAAAAAAAAAAAAAAAAAAAAAAAAAAAAAAAAAAAATCACGCTCCCCAGGACTTCATGGAAGGCTCTACATCTATTTGATCACAGCCTGTGACTTCATCCTCCTTTCTTCCCACCATACACTACTTAGATGCTAGCTCTAAACTGCTTTTAATTTCTTAAACTTTCCTGACTGCTTCACATCTCTTTACCATTATGAGCTGACTCTCTGTCTGGAACACTGCCCCGGCTCTCACATAACCTCTCTCTCTGGGACACACTCGTTACTCTACCACCTCTCCTTGGTTGTCTGCCGATGGTCACCTTTAAAACTGAGGGCCCAGTTAACCAGAGTGGGACCGTCTCTGACTTGTTAGTGAGGAACACACCAGCACCTTCTGAGGACCCTTGTGTGTGCTTTTCTGTTTATACATTCACCATGTTATCACACTTACTCGCTTATACATCTATCTTTATCTAAAACAACGAAGTCCCTTATGGACACCTTTAAGGGTATTAAATAATCTTTATTTGCCTCATGCCTGATGCTGTCTCTGATATATGTTGCATGGTATGTTGATATTTCTTTAAGTTTTACTCTAAACTATGTACTGTTGTATATATATAAATACAATGTATAAATGTGTAATTATAATATTTACATCAATGTTTGTTTTTATAGAAAAACTTAAAAAAATCATTGAGTTTTTCAGATATTCATATCTGGAGGAAAAAACCAGTATATTATTTAACTTTAATATTTTCCCCCAAATATGTTTTATTCTATGCAATTTCATCAAGCTTACCATTCTTTCTAGAAACAAGTAACTGTTTGTGGCTGGTTCTACATTATAGTTTTAAAAAGTGATAGAAAATCTCACCTCTAATTTGAAAATTTCCTCCAAATAATCTTAAGAAACACAATATTGTCAGCTGAATTAGAAAATAAATTATGAAAGACAATGCAATCTTATACAAAGCACAACTTTCAAAACTTATTAGTATTTTTATAATTATTTTGCTAACAAGAAGCTACGTTATTGAATATTTGATCATTATCAAGGTCACAGAAAAAAACATTCAATTTGAAACTTCTGATACATGAATCTGTTGTGTTCTGCTCTTAAATTTTGCTTTTATTCAGTTTGCTGAAAATAGATGGAGACTTAAGCTCAGAAATTCCTCATTGGAATTATTCTATATATAAAAGTGAAATAAAATATCCTCATATCTCATTTAACTTACCAACTAAACAGGATAAATGTTAACAACACTTATTTCTTGGAAAAAATGCTTGACGAGAAAAATATGGATGCAGTCAAGGCACAACACATGAGGCTTTCTATTGTACATTTTTTTGAAAGGCGGGTATCGACCTTATTTGAAAAGTTCTCTGTTAATGTCTCTCTGACTATCGGAGAATTCAAATTTTGATTTACATAAAAGAAAATAAGAAGGATTCCCCTCCCTCCCCCCTCCTGCCGCCCTTCATCAGATGACCCGGTTTACCAATAGAAGCCTACCAGGTCTCTCCAGGAGTCAGAGAATGTCTTTTCTCATTTTCAAATGCTATTCAGATGCTTTCCAGTGTTCCTTAAATATGTACAACTAGACATTTAAAAATAAGAAAGATGATAACTGCCTATTTTATTTTAGGAAAAAGTATACTGCAGATTAAATATCCATATTTAATACTGTACAAATGAGAAGTTAATACCCAAAATTCTAAATTTCAAAAATACCCATCAGTTCTTATAAATACATTGGGAAGTTCAGAGTTATAAATTCCCTCAAGACAAACACAGATCTTTTTTAGATTTGACTGTTTATAAAGAGGATACATTTCTAAGTCATTTTAACTCATTTCTGAATTTTATTAGTGACAATAAAGACTCTGTCCTAATTATAAATTATAACTTATAATTACTTTTAGCTGAATAACAAGGGATTAGAATGTTTTTTGAGAAACATTTCAAAATAAATTCTCTCTGGTTTTCTTTCAACAACATTCCCTCATACTCAGCTGTTTGGCATTCTTTATGTAACAATGCAGACTTGATTAGAGCAGGCTAGATTATGATTTTTCTCTTTGAAAGGATATTTATGCTCATTATGTGAAGATTTTTGCTGTATTGCTCATTTATGATTGTCTCCAGTGGTTAGGCATTTGAACCTCATAGATAGCTATCGGAATAAAATGACTAATAAAAACTCGGTAGATGCACGGTTGAAGTCAGTTTTGATTCTTCACTTCCTTCTCTGCCATCTTCCACCTTTAAAAAGTTTGACAATTTCTGATTTTTATAAAGTTCCTACTGATTAATTTTCTATAAAGAATTAAAAATGTTTAACTAAACATGGATCTCCCAAACTCATAGAGCTCCTCTTTTGAAAAAAAAAAAATGCGTACTGGTGACTGAGACAGAAAAACTTGTAAAATATTTAACGATAACATGACTCGTTAGGGATCCTTAAGAGCATTACGACATCTGGCAATACGTTGGAGTCCCAGCCCTGCACAGCTATTCTCTAATTTTCAAGCCTCGCTGTGACAAAGTAAGGGGTCCCCTTTAGCTCCAGCGGAACCCGTCAGACCTCGCCCCCACTCCATTAAGTGGTTTAGAAGATGACCGTGGGGAGAAACGGTGATATAAAAAGGTAATATCCCCTCCGTTTATAATCAGGATTACTCTAATTTGGCACCTTTCAGATAAATAATAGTTTTACTGATGAGTAACTATATGCCATACCACAGTCAGCTGCTTTCATGTACATTAAGTCATGTGACTATCATAATAAATGTCGTAATACATCTGTGAATCACACAGTACAGACATGACAGTCATCAATGAAAAGATAGGCCGTGTCTCCACTATTATTGCTACTGATATTATTAAAAATAACAAATGTAAGTTTTTTTTAAGAATTTTTTTTGTGCCACTGGTCACTTTTACATACAGTATTGGTTGAGAGAACCGGGCGCAGATATGGGGATCTTTCAATTTAATCTAAAAGTGTAGTAAATATTCTTGACAACGACACAATAGAATATTGGGTAACTACTAAAAATGAGAAAGAAAGAAAAAAATAGATTGTGACATAATGCTTAGTGACCCTAAAATAATAGTAAAATGGATATGGGAAAGCGAAGTAGAGAATGAAGGGAAAGGCGGCCATGGTCAAGTGCAGGGACTCGGACTCCAGCACCATAGCACAGCAGTTCAAGGCCCGGCTGCGGCACTTCCCGGAGCTCCGATCTTGCACTCGCTGCTTACCCTTCCCGTGCCTCAGTTTCCCCAGACCCGGTCTTCCCTCCCTTGTACAGGTGCCGGGTGCTGGAATGAGGTGACGCCTGAGCGGAGTGCCCGCTCGACGCCCTGCTCTTCAGCATTTCCCCAGGGATCTGTGAGGCAGCGAGGACCAGGGCCTCCCCCTCTGCTCACCCTTCACCCACACGCTGCAGCCCTGGACGAGCAGCGCGCAGGACAGGACGAGGACGTCAGCGGTTTCAGCCCTCGGCCAGGTAACAGGGTGCAGGGCCATACCTCACGCGATGTCTTTGTCTCATTTGGTCCCCAGTCCCCGCTGACACGCTTAAACTTCCACGGGCATGTGCAAAAGTCATCTTAACCTCTGCGTTCTGAGTTGTCACCCTGCCCAGTCCTGGGACTTCTCGTCGTTCCTCTGAACTCCACCATCACAGAGCGCTTTGCTCCGTAATAACACATTATTATGAATGCTACTGTTTTTTAAGCATTTAGTTCTGTGCCAGACCCTGTTCTTAAAGGCCTTACATGCATTACTTTATCTTTACAACAACTCTATAAGGAAGTATTTTTAATTATTCTATTTTTTTTTAGTTGAGGTTACCGAGACCTGAGAGAGTAACTCGACTGAGCTAATGCGACAGATCACCGGTGGGAGGAACCCCGTTGGGGTGGCTCTGCTTCCCATAAACACTTCCTGGGCACCTGCTTGGGGAAGGGAGTGTGCCAGATGCAAGAGGAAAAGGCCTAAGAAGTCCTTCTCTTGAAGGAGTTCACGGCTTAGGAAGCTGAGGATGAAACATGACATGTACGTAAACCATCAAAGCAGGGCACGTGTGAAGGGGTCAAAGTTCGAAGCAAAAAAAAATGGTAGATACTCTATTAATTTAAGTGTCTGTGAAATAAAAAATAAAGGGGGATACATTAGAATGGTAATATTTAGACTTTACGAGGCAAATAGACAAACCACAACAAGCATGTAATTTTAGATTTATGGGGCAAAGCTGATTTATAACACATTTTTGTATATAATGAGCATGCAGTAAATTTCAAAAGTATTAAGTATACAGTTTGTTGATTTTTCCCCCCTAAACTCATGTGACTACTAAGACCAAGATGTGGCCATTTTCAGGACAAGAACCAGCCTCTATGTACGTACTGGTAACTTCGAGACATAACCCTCCTCCCTGACGTCCGATATCCTACCTTCAGGTTCACCTGTTCTTGAACGTCACCCAAAGAGTAGGTACTGTGTGTGTGTGTGTGTGTTGGGATTTTTTTCATCCACAGTAAAACATGTGAAATGCATCCATCCTGTATAACTTACCAGTACTGAAGACAAATGACAGATAACCACCACAGTGAGTCTTTTGGATTGAAAACTATTATTTCTGACTTTAGATGATGTTTGTTAAACTTGGGATCTTCCAATAGATAAATTCCGAATAATTGCCTGTGGACCTCATCAATGTTCACATGACTGTATACTGTGCCAATATATATTTTAAAATCCTTTAGAAGGTTTTAGAAAACTTTTGTAGAACACAAATCACTGCCGGTCTACATTGGCTGTTTAGTCTACTGCCTCCACTATTATTGTAAGTTATCTTTTTCAAAAGGAATCTTAGTCATTCTACCCATGCTGGACAATTTTATTTCAGATTGAGTTATATAACGAACCCGTTAGCCTCTAGAAATATAGATACTGCTTTGAAAATGCAGGCACTTTTAAAATACAGATTTTGAGTAGGAGTAGGTCAAGGTTTTGCATTAGACCTACAAAATAAGCATATTTATCTCTGGGTAGTACAAAAACAATCATCAAACTCTGATAAAATAAATGGTTTCATTTGTCAACCTTTTTTTTAAAAAATAACTTACTTATTAATATCTCTTTGATCGGGAGGACACAATCATGCCACTATCAAACATTTAAAATTAAAATGCTATCAATCGCTTTTTTTAGAAAACACATAAAGAAGATTTCTAATGGCTAAATAGCACTTTTCCATGTGCTTCATGCATCAAAGGGTGCCCTAGAAAATACATTTTGCATGTGCAGGCATGCTGCAGAGAAGATTTGAAGAGATAAGTGATAAAACATGCTGTTTATTTCAGAGCTGAATCTCAGTGCTTCAACAAAATCTGAAAATGGAAAAGAAAACAATATTTTCCTATCCGTCAGTAAAGGAAACGCATTTAAAGACTTACATACAACTTTAAAAGTGTTATTGGTTGTACTTAACAATTATTAATCATGATATCCATGTTTTATGAAAAAAAATTATTAGTTCATATTAGCAATATGAAAACATGAACAACTAACTAGAAAAAAACAGCTTCTTCAGCTGAAAAAAGAAATTTTGCAACTGAATGATACTGCCTGTGACCAAGGACTTACAATTCATATCTGTTTTTGAGGTGTGTGAGGTTGCCCAATTTTCCCCCAGCAGTTCATAGAAAATGCTTTCAATCTCAGACTTTCACAGTTCCATGAATTTTGCAAACCTCACCAGCACTTAAACAGGTTGCTGTCAAACTCTCCAAATATTTGTAAAGCTGTGAGCCTTGCAGTAAAATTTTAAGCTCACGTGCCATTTAAAGTGGTATTTATTTGTATCCATAGGGATAAAAGAGTAATGAATAGCTCAAAATGCTCAGAATTAAAATAAGTTAAAATTCAATTTTGAGATTGGAAAGTGAAAATTATTATAAAACCTATGTGAAATGCTTGCATTTTAGGTAGAGCTGGCAAACCAAATTCTAGACTTACAGGAATGTATGGTGAATAATAAAACTGGGAGTACATTTAGAATTTATACCCATCACTTAAGTTTGTACCTAACACTTAAAATAAAGAAAAAAATAATTTACATTAGTGAGCTCTATTTATGTTGATTAGTAACAAGAAATGGTGCTTTTCTGAATTATTAAAAATCAAGTAAAATCTTAAATTTTTATAAAGTAACCATAAAGTGAGCTTGCCTATTAATTTAACATTCAAGTTATCACCTCATATATTTGAGAGTTAAAATTTTAGAGTTGTTTTGTAAGATTACATTAAATTTTAAATTAGACCAATAACATATTTAAATATGTTATTTAAATGTTATATCTAAAATAGTTATAAATGTTATTTATATGTTATATCTAAAATAGTTATAAAATACATTATAGTTATAGAGTAGTTATAAAAAAACAGTATTTACTTTTTATTCTATCTTTTCTTAACCTATTTAAAACAATAAGATATTGCAAACAAACAAACAAACAAAAAACAGATTCCATAAAGTGGCATCGTTGATCTTACAAAACAGAAATATAATACACAAAACCATACAAGGAAGAAAGAGAGGAAATAATTATCAGTGATTTGGATTAAGCAACTTAATCCACAGGAAAAACTGAAGATAACCGAAGTAAAAAAATATATATGTATGCAATTTTGTCCTTTTTCTTTTTTTTTTTTTATCAGTATTTTCTTGGATAAATTTACTAGAGTTTACTCTTTCTTTTATCTTACCTATAAAATAATATTGGAAATGAGATTTATTATCAGGTAAAAATTAAAGATTTAATAAAGGTAAAAACTGCTATGAGGATATACTAAAATGATACTTATGCAGAAATAATAAAAATGTGTCCTACAATGTTTATCACTTTCAAATATGAAACATTAATTCATCACTCAAATGAAGAGGAAGCTATTATTTTAAAAGCCCCATCAATGAAAAAGATACAATCAATATATATATATATATATATATATATATGTTTTAATTATTTAAACAGAACTTTATATATTTCTAATTAATTTTATGTATAGATAAATTTTATTTTGATATATAGCTTTTGGAAGAATTTATTTAATCAATTAACTAGAGATGCCAACTATACTGTGGGTTTCAGTAGGTTGTTTTACACCCAAGAGCTGTATTTTTACCTTTTTTATAATTTCAAAATTGTGGGTGGTTGTGGTTCCTTGTTAACTTTGAATGTAGTTTTATTTGACATATAATTCTGTGTTCAGCATGAATATATGTTCAGTTAATTATAGTTTATAAGGCATCTTGTGCTTTTGGCAGAAGTGGCAGTGGATAGATATAAATTTAAAAATTTATATTAATTGACCTCATCCTGTTAGAAGCTAGATTATATTAACTATCAACTAGTAATAAGAATGCTTAACCATCTGAAGAAATGTCATTCTCTTAGATATCGGTATGTCATTTTATTCAATTACTCAATTCATCACACTTCTAGACACTCATATTTTAGAAATTCAGGGCTAAAGAACATACACATACACATGCATGTAAGAATGTATATAGTCACGTACCTATATACATATAAATGTATACATACAAAAATGCGTATGCATATATGTTAGAAGTCATTTCTTCTATGTTCTTTTTTATTTAACCTCAATGTATAAATTCAGCAAAATCTTATAATTATCAATACACAAATCACATAATCTAAGATCATGCATTTATTTCTATTACACTGAGATATACTTATTTCTATAAATACTTATAATGTAATAAAGAATACACACTTCCTGTAAAATCCAAATATGAAGGATATGCTATTAAATAAAAACACAAGTTTTTATGCTTTCACTTCACTTTGTGTCTTAAATATAACCACTTGATTTCAGATTTATAGAAGCACATTATATACCTGTTGTTTCCTTATTTAAAATTTTAAAATAATGTCATATAGACATTTGCTTCAAAATATAAACTTTTAACTTTTATAAAATTATACCATTTTCAATTAGGCATAAATACACATAATACACATTTATGAATATATTATATAAAAATATATAAACTATTTCCAGGAATGGTATTGCTGGATGAAAAGATACAAGTATTTTTACATATTTTTATGTCTTTTCAAATTCTCCTTCCAAATTGTTTTATTGATTTTAATTTCCACAATAAATGAGATATATATATATATATATATATATATATATATTTTCATTGACTTCAAAGTTGATTGTCTTTTTAAATTTCAATAAGATATAACATTATATTAGTTTCAGATGTACAATTGAAAGTGATCACAAGTTTAATTAACATCTATCACTATATATAGTTCTGTTTTTCTTTTTTTTTTAATATGTTACTGTTTTATCTCTTGCTTTGTTGACAGTTATCCCTGGACTTGACACACTGTCTGTGGGCCTTTATTTCCTTGTTGAAAAAATGGAGGGAATGTGGACTTTAACTCAGAGGATTATTATTAGAAATCAATAAGATCTGACATGTGCCAGGATCATAGTAAATTCCCAGAGTGATTGACAATAAGGATTTTTCTTTGGTCAAAATTGGCAGAAGCTGAGCTCCAGACTCCATTTTAGGTGGTGACACAGAATTCTCTGCCTGGTTACCAGGAGAATGGTAGATTAAAAAACAAAGCAAAACAACAATAAAACAAAATACACAGATACAAATTAAATATCTGACAATGGCAAAGGTACGAGTTGCTAAGGCATGACACAGGGCAATGGTAGTTAGGGGCTACTGGTATGGTTACCTGGCTGGAGTAACTTTTTGTCTTTTTAGATTACTGATAAAAAGATTGTCAACAAAGACTTCAGTGATAGAAATCAGGTCTTCTGCGCAGAAGCTGCCTACCTCACTAGATACATGATACCATGAGATAGAGCCACAGTTAGTGACCCCGCTTGAATGATTAAATTTGTATTTTGATAATATTACTTCAAAAATAATTTTAGATTTCGTATCCTTGTAAACTCGTAAGCTCCTACTTAGCCACCGTAAAAATCATGATAGAATAAGATATAAACACACCTGACATTCTTACAATTTAAACAGAAATTGGGACTCTTGGTTTAGTTTTAAACTGCAGAAGTCATTATTTCTGTGATTTCTAGCTCTTGGCAAGAATGTGAATCTGTGATGTTAATAAATTGAAATCTAGTTGAGCTGACTTAATAGAACCGGATCTAGAAATTTAATGATGTTAATTTTTCTTTAGAAATTGCATACTAGGAAAAAAAAAAAAGTCATGCAGCTTTTTTTTTTCTATCAAGCGCTAAAATAAAAAGGCCTAATTATTTAGTAAGACTGAGAAGAGTGAACAGACAAGATTTCAAAAACTAAATATTCAAAAGAAAAACAGATATTTCTGTCTGAAGAGTAATTGGGCTAAAGAAGTATGCAAATGATCTTGTTTTAGAGTGGTTGATAAATCCCTGAGCTCTAATGCGGTTGCCAAAAATCTAAATAAACTTCATTACTACATAATAGGACAGCTCAGCTTTAAAATTGGTCAGTTTATTGATTTTAGTGGCAAGGGATTGGAATGTATTTTCTTTGTTTGCTGTTAATTTCTTGCTTTCTGAAACCAATCTGTTACTGCCAGTGGAGAGTTATATATGCAGATATTGTTATAATCAGACATAAAATGAAACGTGGCTCTTGGGGTATTTATGATAAATTACAAAAAACAGCTTTTTTATAATCTTTTTCAAGTGTAGAGGATATCAGTGCAGGCCATTTTGAAACTTTTGTAATTTTTGTTATATAATTTTCAACAAAATTAGTGAATTTTAATTCACTCAGTGAAATCTCAGTGTCTAAAACGCACGGGTTCAATCTGCTTATGGTTTTCACTTCTGCATTTTCAAATTATCAAATTCAAGTCAGATGTCATTTTGCAAGAAACTTTACTCTGTGTCTTATGTTTCCATCTGTATAAATACAATACCCTCTCACCAATCAATGCTAATTTTTTAGTCCCTATAACCACAAAGGCCGACTCTCTAGAGGTTCAGATGTTACCTGTCCATGTACTGAATTTCCTACACTGTGTGCTTCTCATACAATTTTCCATCCTCTGTTCTTTGTTATTATTATTATTTGCACAGATTTATTGGTCAACTTTATATACTCCCAGGGAAGAGTGCTGAAAATAGGACTGCTTCTTGGTAGTGTTTTATGTTTGTGAAGATATGCTAAGTCTTCAGCATGTCAGTTTTCATTCTTTATTCTATTTTAATTGATGTGCAAATTTGTAATCACTTGTTTTGAAATTACTAAAAAACAGAATCACATTTTAAAAGTCAACAATAAGACACTTTGTGGAGGTCATCCTATCTAGCACTTATGAGAGACACAAAATGCTAAATTTAAACATTCTGGATATCAATCATATATAACTTTAATATAATTTCTCATTGTTTTCAAAATCTAAAGAATTCCTTCTTTTCCCCCCTAACTAAATTAGGGTTTATGGGTTCCCTCCTACAATTTGTATTTTTTATGGAATCCACTAATATCTAATTTATAGGAAAAATGTATTAATGATTGCTGATTTCTTGACATTGTAAAAAGTCACCAGGATATCTAAGCAACAAAGCACTGAATTTAAAAACACAAAACAAAACAAAAACAAACAAACAAAAAAACCCAAAAAGACCTAGATGCTATTAGTGGTGCTAAAACAAGCTAACTACAAAATCTCGGAATCTCCCTAATCATCAGCTTCCTCATTTTACAAATATTATTAAAATAGTATGTCTCAACTGTTTGAGAAACCAAAGATAATGTAGGCAAATTGCATGGCTATAAACTATTAATATAATTGTCATTGTGATTTTAACACAAATATTCTTACTTCAAATTTGCTAGATAATTAGATTTCCTAGAATAATCACTTAAGCAAAAAATTCCAGCTTTCAAAAGTAATATAACCAGTAGTTTCATTAATTAATGTTATAGTAGTTTATGAAATAACCTGTAAAAATAATTGATATCTAAACATCTTTCTGACATTTTTATAATAAAAATCACCAAATATTCAAAAAAAAAATGAAACAACACAATGTAAAATAACCCATGGGTCAAAGAATAAGTCTCAAGAGAAATCATTAGTATTTAGAAATAAATGAAAATAGAAGTTATAATAGAGCTTCAGGTTTAAAGTAGTGCTTAGATATAAATTCACACTATTAAATGTATACAGAACTAAAAAAGATGAAAAACAAAAACCTGAGATTTCATTTGGGAAACCTGAAAAAAATGAACAATTTAATCAGAAAGAAGTGAAAAAGAAAAATCATAAAAATTACAGTATAAATCAATGAAATTAAAACCAGAAAACAATAGAAATAGTAAAGTTAAGAACTAGCTCTTTTAAAAGACTAATAAAATTGATAAACCTCTAGCTAGATGCACATGCACACAGGCTTGACAGATAGAGAGAGGAGAGAGAGAGAGAGAGAGAGAGAGAGAGAGAAAGAGAGAGTGCGCACACATAAATTACCATGATCAGAAATAAAATAGCATGCCAGAGGGAAAGAGGAAGGGGGTAGGTAATGAGTGTAAAAGGGGTTAAATATATGATGATGGAAGGAAATTTGATTTGGGTGGTGAGCATGTAACGCAATATATAGATGACATATTATATGAACTGTACACTTTAACCCATATAATTTTATCAACTGATGTCCCCCTAAATAAATTTAATAGAAAAAGAATAAAAACATAAGTCGTCGTTACTGATTTCATGGACATTAATAAGATAATACCATAAACTATTCTGTGGTAACTTGATGCCATATACGAAATATACCAGTTTATGAAAAGACACAAATTACCAAACTCAGTAATCTCTTTTATTCATTCAAGTATTCTATTATTACTTTTGATAATTAAAAATTTACTTCAAATAGTTTATACATTCATTAGAAGTTAATGTATATATTGAGAAAATAAAAAGGGTCCTTTTTTTTTCTTATTACTGTTTTTAGTAATTATGTATTCTATACATATTAAAAACAGCTCATATATAGCACTTCACTGCACTGTTTAATCACTCTTAATAATTCTACAGTGGATTCTTCTGAAATGCCTATAACTGTATAATTTGTAGAATAAATCATTTGTTTGCATGCTTACTGATATAAATAGTTAGGCTACAGCTTAAAATCATTAAAGTGATCAAGAAAGAGTGAAATTAAACACATTTATTTTCATTACTAGCAGATATGAGTTTTGAAGCCGATCATGTAATATGTAAGTGCTTAAGAAAATGATTTTGTTTAAAATCTATTTAAAAATTTGATCATTGGTGAACTAGAAAGTTATCTGAGAATAATACTGATCTATTTGTATGAATATCTTCACCTGCAATAATTTAGATTATTTCGTGGGGAATTATATTTGCATGTTCTTTTTGTAGGGAATTATATTTATGTGTTCCTAGAATATACATTTCAAGCCCCTTTATTACAATGTAATTAAATTATATTTGACAACATCAAATAAGCAAGAAGCTACTTGACATCTTTGCCCACAAAATCTGACCATGTATGAACCAGTTAACTTATCTTCAGAGAACAGAGGTGGAGCAAGGATGGGGAATCCCTTAACTGAAAATCTGCATTCTTTTGATATTCTGTTTAAAACAAATTTGTGGGAGTTTGTTTGAAATCTAAATAGTAGCTATTATGATGAAGTCGGTTATAGACTTTTATAGCTCTGTATCCTTTATGATACTTTGTTCCCTACAGCGTATCTGTGAGGTGCAGAAAAGTTCACAGCAGATGATTATACTAAGGCAGCAAAGCCACTGGAGTGTGAGATCATCTTCAGAGTTGAGAATTAGTGTCTCAGGCAACCAGGCGTGAACCAAAGGGGAATTATTTCTTCAGTCAGGTTTAATGTCTAAGATACACCTGAAGCTATAGCTCTTTATTATTGCTCAAATCCATACTTTTGATCATTTGGTTACATGTTGGTAAAGGTTATAATTTTCTGTCTCGCTTATCCTTGCTCAGTTAGTAAAATGTAAATTCCTCAGACAATATGTAGAACATTCAATCGAAACAGTATAGTTTTCAACGTTTGTAATTTCATGCAAAGATTAAGCAAACGAGATGATTCTTTATTAGATCTTTGAAGTACATAAGGGTGGAATGCAATTGGCCTTGGATTTTTTCGCATTCCTGGACAAGATGCTATTAAGGAAATAAGTGTTCCACACATCGACTACCATGAAGCAGAGAAGAAAATTATAATAGAACAAGTAAGTGAGCAATTGTGTATTTTTATTTAATAGTTATGTTGGTAGACGATAATTTACTTAATCAGGATCAAAGTCCTATGCCAAGTTTGTTCTTGGTGTGGGGAACACTTTTAACTTATATAAATGGTACATTTTATGCCTTTAAAAGTGGATGCTATTTATAAACTCTTTCAAGTTATAATTTTTATATTCACTTTTATGTCTTAATTATGCACCACAAAACATCACCGACGAGTTATTCATTGCTATTCTGTCAACTTATTGGTTGTAATATTTTCAGTTTGTGAAGTCCGTGTAACTTTATCACTAAATCCACACTAGTGGATATGTCCACAAACCATAAGTAAGTAATTTATCAAGTATGGTTAAATTTCGCATTCATATTTATGAAAGTTGACCTGAGCCAAATGGCTTCTGTTCTTTGCATTGAAAGAATTCCGCTACATGTTTGTAGTAACTTTTGCTATATAGACAGAGCCACCAAATTATTTCACAGCTAAGCTTTATATAAATTGTCATGACAATAATTGTTAAGTTTTACCAAAATATTCATTACATCACATAGAGCCATAACCTTTTGAAATCTTCTCCAATTAGCATTCGTTCAGGAGGGATTTAGTAGAGCAATCTTTCCAACAATATGTTTCTTAAAAGTAGGTTTAAAAAGTGCAGTGAGATGTTCATTGAAAAATGAAATGTGACTGAATTTATGGAGAGAGAAAGCATGGAAGAGAATGAATAGACTGAGGACTCTGAAAGCAGGACAGTATACCACACACCTACTCGTGAACACACGCGGCAAGTTCACCACCAGCGAGCACTCGATTTATGAGAACGAATTGAATGCCGTCATCCTTCATAATAAACTGTACATTCATCAGAAATCTGACATTGGGAGGAAACACAACTCCTTTCTCTATAATTACAAGGTAAGGCAATACATTTCTATTTGGAACTTCCCAGTTTGGTCACTCGCTACAAATTGTAGTCTAGGGACATTATTTTATAAATATATTGATATTTTTTTAACCGATTTCTGCTTTCTTAAGCAAATCTGCCTTCTCCATGTAATGCCTCTGTGGCATTTCACAACAGGAATTGTCATTTTATGTAGTTTCAGGTGCTGCAGCATCAAGCCAAGAATGATTGGTGACGTTAGGAAGTAGTAAAACACCTGCCATTCGCAACTGCCATTAGATAATACAAACTGCGTCTGCTTTGTGTTTGTAACTGACCCTTTAATTATGTGCTGGAAATTCCAAGCTAAGTCCCTGCTGTTGTCAGAGCTGAGAACTCAATGCTGATCTGTCTTGCAAGGACTGCCAAGAGATAATAAGGGATGATTTAAGGGGACAGGAAAACAACTTCTTCAAACTGCTTTTTGGTTTTATTTAAGAATTTTTTGAGATTAAGGTGTAATGACAAAAAAAAAAAATTCTCTACCTCTGATTCTGATTACCTGATGTTTATTTCAATGAAATCTTGATTTTGATTTTCTCTAGTACCAGGATTACTGACATGCTAGAAACGTCTTGGTAAATATTAATGCACATTTTAGTCTAAATATTGCTTAATGACTTGCATCTCCGTTATTTTAGTTAATGACCTGAAATAACCTGAGAATTTATGCGTTCCCCCACCCGTTAAAGGTAAGAAAGGTAAGTATCTTGGAAAATTTACAATCACCTTTTCCACATATTTGATTCTCTTATGGAAAATTGCGCTTGTAAATATAATCTGGTTAACCTGAAATGAGAATGAGCCTAGGTAAAGAAGTCCTGCGATGCAGAGATGACCCGCCACTCATTTTGTTTGCTTCAGGGTAGGACCTGTTGCTTCCGTTGCTGGGAGTGCTGTCAGCAGACGGCCTCCAGCTCTCATCCCCTTTCCTTAACGTCTCAGCTGCAGGTAGCAATGCAATTCTAGAGGTCCACACACCTCAGGTCTGATCAAACGGGGCTATATGTCACCTTGACCCCAAACACCGCTTCGGAGTGGAGCACAAATGCTCCAGAGTGACTGATGGGGCAGTCCCAGTCATGCAGGCCTGCCATGCAGCAAGTCCTCGCCTCGCTCTGCCCAGTCCTGCGCCCCCTCCCTTCCACAGATGTGGATTTTAAGGACAGTCCCTAAAAAATATCTTACAGGCTGTTATGTACTGCATTGTGGCCGTCTTCACTCCCCCATTTCAAATGTTGAGGCTCTAACATCCAGTATAGCAGATATAATTGTATTTGGAGATAAGGCTTTTAAGGGGGTAATTCAGTTAAAATTGGTTAGGGTGTGAGGGCAGGCCCTAATCCAGTGTGATCGGCGTCCTTATAAGAGGATATTTGTACATACAGAGCCACATCAGCGGCACGGGTGTACAGAATAACCACATGACAAGCGAGCAGGAGGCAGGCCATCTGCAAGCCAAGGAGCAGAGTGTTTGGAGGAAATCAGTCCCGCATTTGAGTTGTATGCATGGTCAAATTGGAGGTATGTCTCTTAAGTATAAAGTAAAAAATAATAACAATCATAATTTGTTTGAATACATATATTTGTAATTATTTATAAGAAGTGCTTAATATATATTCCCACCAAAGTATTACAATAATGAACAGAGACAATCAAACTGGATTTTTCAAGTTTGTTTTAATGTAATGTGTCCCTGGTACAAGACATATGATGAATGGTCAACAGAAAACAAAAACATTATTCGGACTCTAATACTTTTGGAAATTCATGATTTATATGCCCCAATTTATTTTTTCCAATAGGGAAAATAAAAAAAAAATAATAATTTTAAAAAGCCAAAAGTAAAAATAATGCCATATTAAAAATATTAAAAATAATAGCATATTAAAAAAAAAAAAAAAGAACCTGACGGTGAAATAAAAAACACAACACCCACCCCAAAGCAAACCTCTAGTTATTTCCCAGAGAGACTAAAGGAGACTGTTGACAGGACTAAAAACTCCTGGGCATAAGAGATGTTAGGCCAGTGTATAATGTCTATCAGGAACTATCTGTTTATTAACTATATATAGCTTTTCTATAACCTCCCTTTATGGATCATAGGAAATTATGACATTATTATACAATGCATTGCAGATTTCATAATAATCATTTTCTGAAGATGCTCATTTATAATTTAAAACATTTAAAGAATGCATTCTCCTATTTCATATAACATTTTTGAAATCCTTCTATTTTTTGATGTTGGTTTTAGAGCCATAAGTAGAACAGCTAAAGCCACGACTTTTATGGAACTTAAGTTTATATACATTTTTTTTTTCTTTTATTAAGGTGGCATATTTGTTAAAAAAATGTTTGAGCTTTAATTTTTTCTCTCCCATTCAAAACTTTCTTACACTCTTCTACAAAAACAATCTTAATAAAGTGAGATCTGATTGTAACTTTTACGCCATCTAAAAAATTGCACCCATGGGCACACTGCAATCTGGTGCATCCCTTTAATGACACAGGGATTCAGTCAGAGATGATGCTGAGTGAAGAAACAAGCCTCTGAAGATCTTGGGCAGATATGTAATTTTCCACCAGTCAATAAGGTGTGCCTTTATTTTTCAAGGTGACGTTTGGGAAAGATTTCGGTCCCACTAGATAAGGAGGCATGTAGCAAAACCTTGTTTCACCAGAAGCAAAAGCACTCAGTGTGTGTGACAGGTGACAGGTGGAGAAGAGAACAGTAGCCACCAGTTATGGTCAAGTGAAGGAGAAACAGTAAATCAAGCTAAATCGCCATTAGGAGGCAAAACTAGAAATAAAGCAAAAAACATGGACACGCAGAGCTTTGCTGATTTTTCTGGTAGAGGATAAACCGAATGCTGAGAGAGCCATGATCACAGATGTATGATCAGGGTGGATTGGATAGTAAGAAACTGAGTTTTGAAAAAAAAAAGTTCTGAGGAAAAAACTTATATTCAGGTTCCCTAGCTTCTCAAGTCACAAGTGTGCTCTTCACTGTACCCCTATTCCAATGACAAAATCTGTTCTTCACGTCATTCATAATGATGAGTGACTAAGCATATAGGAACTTATACATACATAATATAAGACAATCAGGCAAGAAAAAGCACACCAAAAATATACAATGTAAAATGATATTAAAAATTAAAAATAGAAACAAGAGCTCAAATAAAAGATCAAAAACTAAAAAATACATGATAAAATATGAGGGAAAAAAATGAGCCAATATAGCACAGACAGTAATAGAAGAAGAAAAAAAAAACTAAGTTCATAAATGAAAGCAATATTTGAGAAAGTAAAATGGGTTTTTATTTTAAAAAAATAGGCACATGGAGAATAAGCTTAAGAACAGTAAGTAAAATGGAAAACAAAATTACATGTTTATAGTTATAAAATAAAAGCGCATATATTAAAGACATAAAAGCCCCAAACACATATAATTTGTTTTTATGAAGATGCAGAAAAGGAAATGTCAGTGCAACTGACATAAAGGCATGGTCATGTTCAAAGGCATTCTGAATTACATGAATGAATATTTATAGGGGCAAAAAATAAAGATACAATAGTATGTATTAATATGTGTGTGTGTGTTAAATTGAGATGGAAAGTCAGCATGAGAAGACTCAATAACAGTGAAATTCTTTCCTGCTTCAAAGAAACTACTAGGAGAAGAATCATAATAGATACATTTTGTTTTAATCCATGATTTATTTATTTATTTCTTAAAAATATAGTGACCAAGTCTGGCAACCAAGAGAAAAATTAAGATGCTTAGAAAAGTAATTATGCTGAGCATAAGTAATATTTGGGAATAATTTAATGAAATATATTTTAAATAAAATGAACCTCAACAAAGCAGAAATAACAACACTGACGAGATTAATAAACCATTGAGGTGGGTAGGCGTGAGGAAGTGAAATTTCATAGTTTTACTTATCACCTTTAGCAGGATTTCAAATACATAATACGTAATGCTGACAAATCAATTATTCAGCCACTAGAGTATCGGTAGTCACTAAAAGGATTAAGAAAAATCAGTATTAGGAGAAAAAATTAGAAAGCATTATAAATATGCTGATTTCCTTACCACACCATAATACGGTAAATAATTAGTATTAGAAAGCAATAAGCTAACAACAAAGAGTTGTTAAGTATAATACATAAATTTATAAATGTAATTATAAAATAATAAATTTCTTTATGTATTTCATCATATATATACATATTAATGTATATATGGTGTGTTCACTCTCTCTCTCCTATCTCTCTATGGCATGAATTTTGTATATTATCATGGAACTCTTCCTGAATTTGTTCCCCACATCAGAGAGAAAGATTTTCAGCCATCTATGTGCATCTGCAGCTTGCTGGCCCATCCCTCATCCATAATTTGGACTTGTCGGCCGTCATCATTGGGTAAGCAAATTCTCTCTCTCTCACACACACACACACACACAACACACACACATAGAATATATACATATATATGCATATATATATTCTATATATATATATGTACATATATATGTATATATTCTATATGTGTATATAGAATATATACTATATGTGCATATATAGAATATATACATATATGTATGTGCATGCATACATACATATATATGCATATATATTCTATATATGTGCTATATATGCATTATATATATTCTATATCTATACGTTCCATATATACATGTATATTCTAGATACATATTATATATATACCATATATATATTCTATATATATATATCTATTCTATACATATATAGAATATATACATATTCTAATATATATTTCTCTATATATACATTCTATGTAAATATAGAATATATATTCTATATATATATTCTACACATATAATTCTATATATATAGAATATGTGTACATAGAATATATATAGAATATACATATAGAATATATATTCTATATATATACTGTTATCTATATATATGCATTTGTATACACTCTATATAAAACATATACATATATATGTATGTATATGTATATGTGTATATACATATATATATATAGAATATATATGTATATATAACATACTCTCTATATATATGTTCTATAAATGTTCTATATATATTCTATATATATATATATATGTATGTATATTCTATATATATATATAGAATATGTATGTGTTCTATATATACAGAATATATTCTATATATATATATAAGAATATATATGTGTTCTATATATACAGAATAATATATTCTGTTATGTGTATATGTGTGCATGTATATATTCTCTCTCCATATATAGAAAGCATATGTATATGTATGCATATGTATATGCATGTAAACATATAGTATAGTATATATGCACACATACACATATATATTCTATATGTATATAAATGTATTCTATATATATTCTATAAGTACATATACATTCTATAAATATAGAATATATATTCTTATATATATATATTTTATACATATATTCTATATACTCTATATATATATATATGTTCAATATATAGAATATATATATATGTTCCATATACAGAATATATATATATTCTATATATACAATATAGATATGTTCTATATGTATATCGATATCTATATCGATATCGATATACATATCTATATATATCTATATTCTATGGAATATATTCCATATTTATATATATCTATAATACAGAATATAGATATATATCTATGATATATCTATAGATATGTATCTGTATATAGATGAATATATAATATATAAATATTATATATATAATATACAATATAACATATAATATATAATATATAAAACATATATATGGTATAATACATATAACATACAATATATATTATATATAGGCACAATATAATACACAATACGATATGATATACAGTATAAAATACACTACATAGAATATATAAATATAACAAATATAATAAAAAATATATCGATATTACATATATATAATATATTAATTAATTATATTATACCATACTAATATTACATACCATATTTATATATAAATATATAGATTGTTATTAAATTTTTATATAATATTATAATAATATTATTGCATAATGTATCATATTACATATATTACCAAAAATATTATATTACATATAACGTCATATGATATAAATCTAATGTGTTATATATATATACATATTACAGATTATATTATACAACATATATCATATAATGTATATTACATAAAATATATATCGTATATATTATACGCAATATATATAATATGTTACATTGTATATTGCATGTAATGCGCAATATGATATATCGATATTATATATTGATATTGATATATAATGGTATGTAATATCATTATTATATATTAATATGTGATATTATATGTCAATATTATATATATTGTACATTATATATATATATCGCATTATATATCTATTATAAAGTATAATATTATAATATATCGATTGATATTACATATCAATAAATTAATATCGATATCATACGTATATTATGTAATGTGTGATATAATTAATATGTATTATATGATATACATATAATATCGATATTAGTATACACAATATATATGATATGCAATATAATATATATCATATATATAATGCATTGTATATAGATACATAATATACAATACATAATATATATATAATATATTCTATATACAATATACACAATATATATATGATATGTATACATCTATAATATATATATAATATATATAACATATATTAATTATAGAAATATATATATAAGAAATATAATATATATAGAAATATAGATACATAGAAATATCATAGAATATTTATATATCTATATGTATTATATATAGTATATAATACATATCTAATCTATAGAATATATTATATATCTGTGTGTATATGTATTAACGTATATTAATAATATACAACATACAATATATATTATAATATAGATATGAAATATAATACAACATGTACACAGTATGAAATACACTATATAAATATAACAATACATAATATAAAATACACAATATCAACATATAGATATTAAATATAATATAATATATATTACATATAATATTAATATTGTTATATTATATCACACTACTATATTTATCACTACATAATATATACTACATATATTATATCTATTATATAGTATACATATTGAACATATCATATTATATCATATATATTATACATATTAAATATATATATTATCGTATATATTATCATAATATATTATATTATGTCATATCATATTCATATCATATATATTAAATATGTATATCATATATATATTATAACAATTATATCTATCATATTACATATATATTCTATACATGCAATATATATCATATATAGATATACAATATATGTATATATTCAATTTATATATATATATTATATGTATTGTAATATAATCGATTGTATTGTTAATATACAATACGATATATATGATATACATTATATATATGATATATTATATCATATATATATATGAATATATTATATAGATATATATCATATATAAGTCATATCAGTTATCCATATATATTACATCATATTATATATGTATATTAATATATATATATATATATATTATATCGTGTTACAGGTATATGTATCATACACAAAAATATATATAATGCATATATAATACATATATTATATATATAAATAATATATAATATAACATAGAATATATATAACACATATATTATATATAATACGTACCATATATAATACATATATATTATACAACATGTATTATATATTTATTACATATTATTTATAATTATATATTATATATATAATATACATAATCATATAGTATATATATACATAAAATAAATATAATACATATAATATATACAATACATATAACATATAATATATAATATACATTATACATATAAAAACATAATGTGTATGATATATATAATATATAATATAAACATATATATTAAATATCATACATATTATATTAGTATTATATAATATATATATATATATATTATCATATATTATATTGTAAATGATATATTTATATATATCATAATACAATATATACACTACATACATTATATGCTACATATAATTATATCGCTACATATAATATATATTATATTATATCACACTAACATATAATTATATTATAATGTATTAACAATATACTGTATATAAACATATGTTAATAACATATATTATTATACTATTATATAGTATTATATATTAAACATAACAATTATTAATGCTTATCTCATAATTAAAACATATACATATTTAAAATAACATATATATAAAACATATATATATATATTAAACATACATATATTATATACTACATACATTAAATCTATTATATAGTATATACATTAAACAATATCATATTACACTATATATATTATACATATATATATACATTATAATATCGATATATATTCATTATTTATATGATATTATGCCATACATATAATTGTTATATATTAAATATTATTCACATATATATATGTATATTATATTATACATATTATATCCATACATATTACAATATATATTATACGTGCAATATATATATATAACATATACAATATATGTTATATATATTCATATTACATTATATATATCGTATTGTTTGTATATATATCATTTGTATTGTATATATATCATATATGATATATATGATATATTATATATATCATATATGAATATATATATGGTACCATATATCATACATGTTATATATACCATATATAACATATTATTATTACATTTATATATATATATTATATATATTATATCGTATTATATTATATGTATTATACACCAAATATATATAATACATATAATATATAATACATATAATATATTATATATATAATAAATAATACATTTATACATAGAATATATATAACACAATAATATAATAACGTATCATTATAAACATATATATTATACATTATATGCATTATATATATGTATTATATAATGTATTATATATGTATTATATATATAAATATCATATATAAATATCATAATACATATAATATATATTGTTACTAAAATATAATACATATAATATATACAATACATATAACATATTGAATATATAATAATAATATACATTATACATAATATATAATACAATGGCATGGTACATATATATATATAATATATACCATATATATCATATTTAATATCATATATATTATATTATATTGTATAATATATATATTATATACTATATATTGTATATTACATATATCATATATTTATATTGTGTTTACATAGATATATATCTATAATATCATATCACATATACACCACATATATTATATGCTACATATATTATATTCGCTACATATATTTATTATTAATATGTCACACTACATATTAATATATATATATGTAATATATTATACTGTATATACATATGTATATCTATAGATATATATACATCTCTATGTATTATATGTATTTATGTATATATATTAATAACATACAATATATATAATATATAATATGTACAATATAATACATGATATATAGTATAAAATATACTATGTATAATATTATAACAAATATATAATAATAAAATAATATCAACATCACACACAATATTAATATATAATATCGATATTAACACTATATCAATATCGATATATTGTTAATATCAATATTAATATCGATATATATTAATATTAATATATATATTATATTATATATATTTGCGCTACATATTACATATCATATTATATATTTATATATATATTTAGATTGTATTCATATTGATTAATTATTAAATAATATATAATATATGCATAATGTACATTTTACATATATTCAATAATAGTATTATATTATATTATATTATATGATATATCATATATTGTATATTACATATTAATATATATAACATACTGTATATATATGCAATAATAATATCTAATATCATATATTGTATGCAATAGCGATATAATGATATCGATTATATATTGATATCGATAATAATGGTATGTAATATCGTTATTATATTTAATATATATTATATGTCATGTATTATAATATTGTACATTATTTATATTATATGCATTATATATTATATATTATATATTATGGATTATATATTATATAATATATCGATTGATATTACATATCAATAAATATTGATATCATAATATATAATGTATAATAAATTAATATATATTATATGATATACAATATAATATATTTAATACAATGCATTGTATATACGACACATAAATACAATTAACATAATATATAAATAGATACTATATATAATATACACATAATATATATAATGGTATATATATTATATCTATAATAATACAATATCTATTATATATATAATATATATAATATTTATAGGAATATATATAATTTATAGAAATCATAATAAATAGAATATTATATATAACTAATATCATAGATATATTTATATATCTATATGTATATATATACCATATAAAACATATAGATATCCATAGATATCTATATGTATTATATGTATTATATGTATATATAATATATAATGATACATATAGAATATATCTATAGATACATATACTATTATATATGGTACATATAATACGTATAGATATATAAATATACACATATCTATATATGTCCTACATATTATTTTATTCTATATATAGAGTATACATATATATATATCTAAAATCTATAGATATATATATGGAATTTAATAATATCTATAAATATAGAATATATACATAGAGATCGATATATATAATCGATCTTAGTATATATCGATCTCTATATATAGATATCGATATAGATATCGATATCTATATAGAGATCGATATAGATATCTATATATAGATATATACATATATAGATATCTATATTGTGGATATTGATTTCTACATGTAATATCGAATATAGTTTATATATATCGATATATAAATATAGAATATGTTCTATATTATTATATATGTATATATAAAATGTATATATTCTATATTCCATAATATTATCTATAATAAGATATATATATCTATATACACATATATAGAATATATAGTATTCTATATATAAATATATATGTATTTCTGTATGTGTATGTATATGTATATAGAATACATACATATATTTATAGATATGTATATGCATACAGACACATATACAGAAATATATATTCTATATATGTATGTTATATATATATTCTATATATATATATTCTTAAATATACATATATATTCTATACACACACATATAAGGAATACATATATTCTATATATGTACAGCTCTATGTATATTCTATATTATAAGCATTCTATACATATAGTATATATATCATATTACATATGCATATGTATTTTGTTATGTATATACATGTGTGCATATATTCTCTATGCATAGAATGTATACATCTTGTGTAGATGTATACACGTGTAAAGATGTATAGAATATATATTATAACACACTATATATTCTATATATTATTATATACACATTCTCTAATATTCTACACATGCATATGTATTCTATGTATATACAAATATTAATTGTTGTATATAGAATATAATATTCTATATTATGTGTGTATTCCATATAGATATTCTATACATATAGTATATATTCTATCATATATCTGTTATGCATGTAGTATGTATATGTGTGTATTTTATATATATATAGAATACATATGTGTATGTGTATGTATAGTATATGTTTATACACACGTAATTATATAGAATATGTATTAACATATGCAATATGTATATGTATTCTATATATAATTATATTTATATACATAGAATATATGTAAATTCTGCATATATATTCTATATATATAGAAATATATATAGAATATATTATGTATTCTATATATATTCTGTTATGTATAATATATGTATGTAACATATTATATACACACACACACATATAGGAATATACATATATATATGTATATGTTATGCACCATATAGAATATATTAAACATACTATTTACTATATATATTCTCTCTATATATATATATATGTATTCTATTATATTTAAATATACATATATATTCTATACACACATATATAGAAATATATATATATTCTACATTGTATATCTATATATTTTCTGTATATTCTATATATGTATGTGTATATATAACTGTTATTTATATGTGTATATATTCTATTCATATATATATATAGAGAGAATATATACATATATGGATGTGTATGTATACATATATATATAATATATAATATATATATATATATATATATACTATATATTATAATAATATATATATATATATTCTGTTCTTTGTGGAACACTGAAAATACAATGACCAAGAAATAAACTAATTTTAACAGATATAGTACAAAAAAAGCGGGAGGAAACAAATTAGTGTTTTAAGTAGATTTTCCAAAAATTTGTAGAAATCTAATGAGGAATGAGAAAACAAAATAAATAAATGAATAAATAGAAAGAAGAAAGAAGTAAGGAAGGAATGGAGGGAGGAGGTAGAAGGAAGGAAGGAAAGAAAACAGAATTGAGTAAAACAGGAATATTAAAAGAAAAATCTGAGGTATTTTTAAATATAAATCCACAAATCAGAAACAAAGAAATTACTTTAAAATAATATGGAACTATCTTGTAAAAATAGGAATGAAAAGTAAAAAAACATTGCATACATATGTGACATTTTAAAAATTACAAGAGGATAATTGCTATATGAAATTGACTTGAAAATCTAGATTAAAATGATGATTTCAAGAAAAATATATGTTCAATTATTTGATCAGTTGTCATAGATGATGATAACAGCATTTGGAGAATCAGAAAAGTGGAAACAAGTTACTACATGTCTTCAAATATTTCTCTCTCTCTACCCACATATGCACACATAAAAACACATATCCCATCATGTCCAAAATAATTTACAGGTAAATTCTAATAAGTCTTCAAGTTTTTGACTTTTATATTTTTTATAATTACAGAGTCATTCTGTTATTTTATCAGTGTTTGATAGACACTGATAAAAATAATGGAAATAAAGGAAAACCACTGTTCAGTAAAATATATTAAGATTACAAATGATTTTTAACGTAAAGCTAAATAAGTGCAAGTTACATATTACTAGACTAATTGATGGGATCAGATAAAATTCATTTCAGAAATTCAGTAGTAGCTTACTCTCAGTGCATTTTTATAATAATTCAGTAGAAAGTCAATGGGGAAATTATGATCTCAACAAGTGCCAAAAAGTCATTTGATAAAAACCGTGTACATTTCTGATAATTTTTAAATAAAATAGGAAGGAAATAGTATTTCTCAATGCAAATTAAAATATATATCACCAGGTAAAAGCCAGCATCACACATAATGTTGAATCATCAGAAGCATAAATTTTAAGAACATAAGATGTCCATTATAAAGATTAATATTTAACATATTCTAAATATTATCCATCCAATTAAAAGCAAAGAATGAAGCAAAATTATTGTTGCTTTGATGATATCATCGTATACTTAAAATGCTCCAAAAATACACTGAAAAGTTTGAAATAATGATATTTTTCATGAATTTTTACAAACTGAATAGACAAAACAGAAAAAATATTAGATAAGTAATTAGATTCTGCACATAAGATTAGAGTTAGAACATTTGATGGAAGATAATACCTCCCTTTCTTTAATAACATAAATGTTAAATACAAAAAAAAAAACAATAGAAATGAATTCAAAACATAATATAGAGTACCGCATAATATACCTTCAAATTCAGGGTCCTTTTTCTTAAATAACAAAGTACTTAGAGATCTAACTTCGAGGGAGATAAATACCTCCTGTCTAACTTAAATAAAAAGGTAATTCCCTGGACAGCTGCCAGAGTCTCATAGATTGTATGTAAGGTTACAAGTTCTCACCTACGCAAAAAGTCAGAAACTAAAACAGTTCTGTTCTGTTGGCCCAAAGAATAAAAATTGCACCATCTTTATTAACAATTGTCAGGGAAAGGTGACGCGGGCCCCACTCGCGGGCTCTATTGGATCAGGTGCCCACCACTGAAACCTTTACTGCAACAATTGCAAAAACAGAATTTTGCTATCTTTTCCTGGTCGCCCTGCCAACACAGACTTTAAAATATAGTCAGCAGTCTATAAGGTGTCCTTGGAGAGGATGCAGGTGCTTGGCTGTCTATGAAACTGAGAGAGAAATATTTGGGATATGCATTTTCCATCATGAAAGGCAGAGCGGAGCCCTCCACCTGCTACACACAATGGGTCACCTCCGAAAATCAGAGAAGTGGATGGTGGATGAAGAGCCAAACGTACTAAGAATCCTGCTGGTTTCGAACACGGACAGTCCTTCTTTCCATAGTTAAACGCCTCTAAAAGTTTTTCTGCCTACCTAATGCAACTCTTTTGTACAATTAAGAAAAAAAAAAAAAAAAGGAGTCTCTACTTCCCTAAAAAAATATAACCTTAAATCCCTTTGCTCCTTACTGCATGTGCCCCAGTACCATTATTCTGGAGAAACAATTCCACTCCTAATTTTGTTATGCTCCTGTCTCAATATCCCACAAACAGACTCCTGAGAAAGTTAACGGCTATCACTACCTTCAACATACAGTTGTTGGGAGAGGGTTTAAAGAGGAAAGACAGCATCACACTAGGGTGAATCTCTTCTACATTTGGTAAATGGCGGATCCATATTTATGATTCTTTCTTTACCACGTTTTACTCAGCCTGCATCTCTCCAATAAGCTGGTAAGAACCTTTCATCCATTAAGCTGAGACACACCTTCATTCTGAGGATGGCAGTTCATGGTGGCAATGCTCTTTTGGGGTGCCCTTTGTTTCATTAATCATCATGGAACTTATTGATAATAGGAGGGTCCCCTGCACACTACCCGGGATTAGCTGCTTGATTATCAGGAACACTTATATCCACCAAAACATGTATCGCATTCCTGCCTGTTTCCAGTTAAGGCGCTTCAAATGGTCTGGTAGCAGATCCAGCTTAAAATTTCTGCCACCATTAACTTCTTAGAATGAGAACATCCTAAACCTTCAGAGCCTATTATGCTGATAAAAACATTATTTTCTCTGACACTCTATTTGTTATGAAAAATGTCACCCTACTTCTACCCTTTGGTTAATAGGCAACAGTAATTTTTTTCTCCATAGGAGAAATGGATCCATATGTTTTTTTTTTCTGGTTCAAACTCCATATATACTGAAGACTACACCCCACCCTGCAAAGAGCTGGCCTCTCAGTTGGCCAGATGGCTCCTCTTCCGTGTATTTCATGGCTAAATGTCTAATCTCTCAGCTCTCTATGAGATCTCTGACCGATCTAGCCTGAGGGCTAGAAGGTTCTCTGGCACATTGTTTTTTGTTGTTGCTGTTTCAGGTACTGCCGTCGAATGTCCTAAGCACAAAGGGAGAGGTTCTACTACTGGAAGTGTCTGCACTGTGACCAGAGGACTGAACGGCCAGGCTTGGGGAGTGACAGGGGCGCCAGGAAGCAGACAGTGCTGCTGCAGGACCACCACCCCACCACAAGAGGCATCTTAGCAGTGCCTTTGATTGTGCCCTGCTTCAGAGTTCCAGTGGGAGTCCAGTAGGTGTGCCCCAGTCACCTGGGGCCAAGTGATGGGATGGCCTGCTCAGGACAAATAAGTGACACATCTCTCTGGGAGGCATAAAAATAACATTGAAGAAATGAAAAAAAAAAATATGTTACTTAGGGCAGAAATCAAGTAGTAAATTTCTCTCTCTCTCTCTCTCTCACTAAATATATAGTGTAGTGTTAAATACGTAATGTAAAATGACAGGATCTCTATCACAAAAAAATATGTGATTGTGAGATGTTTTTGCTTAATTTACAAAATATTATTTATGGGAAAGGAAAGGTAGGTAAAAAGAAATATTCATATGGAAATTAAGCATTCAAGAGGAGAGAGGGTTCTGAAAGAAGATGCAGAATGAATTAGTCATAATTCAAGCAGTGAAATATATTGTGGATTTAGAGTAATTAAATGGTTTGACATAATGATTCATTAACAGATCAGTGCCATATGATAAGAAATAAATGATAACGTATATGGGGTTTAATATATGAAAACATTCAGTGTATTTTGTATATACAAAAGAGTAGACATTTTGTTTGGAGATGGATAGCGGATTCTTACTAGAAATATGTACTTCTATTATAAGTTAATGTAAATTAATCTTGTATTAATCTATCTGAAATATAAGTTTATTTACTGGAATGCCTTTCTTTGGAATCGTGGAGAAAATCTACATTTCTGCTATCAGTGATTTAAGGAGATACTTTTGGATATGGATAAACTGATTCTTCTAAGAATACATTTTTTTTAATTTTCTAATTGTATACATTTTTTTTGTTGAATTTAGTGGATATAGAAAGAACACAAAATGCCAGTATTTAACTGCACAATCACAAGTAGCCAAATGCCTAAAAGCATATTATCTATTTTTTGATAAAAGTTGCCGAAGGAACCCTTAACCTCTGCTAAAGAAATCCTTGACCTCCACTAAAACTATGCATCAGGACAATTTGCTTCAGGGTCTAATAGAGATCAAAGCTTGAGGTTTGGAAATGAGTTTGTGCATAATAGCCTTTCACCCCCTTTTCATTCTGCAAATTCTGTCTCAAAGGTACTCTTTGCAATTATTCCAAGTAGCGATGTTTCTTAAAAAGCAATTATACCAGTCATTAACACCACGGAAGCACAGCTCAAGCCAGCATTGGTACTACCAGAGTTGTTAAACTTGGAAACAACACAGAAAAAAAAAAGTACCTCAAGGCTATGGTACACTCCATCAAAATTTCAAGTGGAAATTGAATTGGCTGGAGAATTTAAAGTATTAAAGCAACACAATTAAAGAAAATTATAAAAAATCTCACCAAGGGCACAGAAAATTCGAATTAATTTACATCAGGGATATTAATGGACTATGGGAAGCAAAAAAAATGTAGCGTTGTCATATGGATTTTGCAAAGTGAAATACATATAGAAACCCACACTCACCGACTGTCTGAGTTCAAATATGACTCTTCCTCCTTCATGCTTTATAACTTCAGCAAGTTAACTTAATTCTCTGTCCTTCAGTCTCTTCATCTATAACACAGCATAAAAATTTAACTCATTTAATGTTGCAGAAATAAATAAGCTAGGTATACAAAACCATTGAAACAGGGGTGGCCACCCAATGGCACACAAAAAGTGGCATTCTCCTCGCCATGATTATGCTCTTAGCAACTGTTCGTGCTGTCTCCACTTTACAACCTGTTATGTAAATGAACATTAAGGGATGTGAGCAAAACTAAAGGGTCCTTAACATTTAACGATAATACTAAAAAAAATTTGGCGATCGGATAGACAGACATGGATTACACCACTTTTGACAGCCTATACTAAAGAACATTTGTTGAGGAAAAAGAAGGACATTTAAAAGCCATTGCCAATCATAAAGTAGGATTCTGGTCAATACAATTATGTAGAAATAAATTTCATTAGACATTGTTTTCATTTTATAGGATATAGTCACATTGGTTCTTACAGCACAATTATGGAACAATGGAAATATCTCAAACATTAAATTTCAAATGTGCTTTGTATAGGAGGAATAATGACAAAAGTGGTGACATTTCATTAATTGTAAAACATCATTTCACTTGCAGAGATGGATTAATATAATTTTTTTTTCAAAAGTAATTGTGGCAGTGTACAAATCACATATTTCAAAAATAAGTCTAGATCTTTGCGCAAAAGAAACTGCAGTCCATGTATAGTCTTACATTAAATCCCCTGTCTTAACATATTTTCTCATAACATAGCAAATAAAATTTATGTAAACGATATCTCTATAGACTCCATATTCATTAAAAAGTAGAAAATAACTACCTATTAAATTTTTTCCTTTTATAAAAAACCACATTGTAGTTATAATAATTTGGGTGCTTCTTTGCTATAGTAGCTTGCTTGGATTTTCTTCAAAAAAATTATACACACACACCACACATACATACATATATATGTATGGAAATATTCAAATATATAAATATATATAAAATATATAAATATATAAATGTAAGTAAATATATACATATACATATACATATATAATATATATTAATAATATATATATAATTTGACTCCTTCCATTATTTTATAACCACATTCAGTAAGAAAATGCTGCCTAAAGCAAATTCATAATCTAAGGTATCATCGTTCCATCATTCTTCCACTATTGCTGTGGCCAAAGCTGGCATTATTGCCCGCGTGGATCACTCCTAACAGTTTCCCTACTCCCATCTTTTCCCAGTGAATTCCCTTCTCAGTGAGCCTTTGACACACTGAGTCAGATGATGCTTCTCTTCTGCTCAGGAGAACCTTCAAATGACTCTGTCTCGCTCAGGACAATCGAAGTTCGTGGAAGCACACTGTATTCCGGGCTCCTAGACTCTCTCCAGCGGCCTCTCTTTCCCCAGCTGTTTCTAAAGCTGCACTGGCTTCCTTGCTATTATGACCCAAACACGCTCTGTACAGAACAGCCTCAGCCTTTGAACTTGCTTTTTCCCTTTTTCTGGAAAATAGCCATGGGTGCAGGGTTAGTCTCTTCATTTCTCTTTGGTCTTTGCTCACGTGTCACGTTCTCAAAATTACTTAAAAATTACCATTTAAAAAATAGTATACATCTGCCCTCATTCCGACTAATGCTCCTATCCCCTTTCCTGCTTAATACTTCTTTAATTAATACTCATCAATTTCTGACATACTCTACATTGATTTATTGGCAGATTTTCACTGTCCCCCTACCCAACGTAAATCCCATGGAGGTAAGAATTCGTTTCTTTTTTGTTCACTGCTGATGCTTTGAGTTTTTAAAAGGTGATAGAGGCAGTAAATCAATTCTTCTTTAAAGAATCAGTTAATTTATTTAACTGTTCTGCTCACTCCATAACCTTTACCCAAAATTTTTAAGACTAGCAAAATGGCTATTCCATCAGTGGTTAAATTATATAGTTTTTGAATACAAAATTTATTTTTTTAAAAGATATTAACTCAAGATTATGTTGGTCTAGTATATCTATCTTCAGTGGTTTATAAAATTGTATTTTTTATATATTGTATTTTGAACAGAATGCTGTACAAACCACAATATAAGACTCAGTAGAAACCTATAAACTTCTCATCCAATTTTATAGCAATCTTTCTCCACGTTGAAATATGTTATAAAGTGTGTTTGTTTTCAGATCCTCAGCAATGTTTTCCAAGACATCCTCTGACAGTATATTGACAACAGAATTCACTTTATTTCAATCCCACATATTCTGTATGTTCTATTTGAGCTATTTTACCATGGCAAGAGGAACATGTGTCACTTTGAAAGTATAGGGTATCAGAATTTCACTTTTAAATTAAAAAAAGAAAAATCAGAAGAGTCATCTAAATCTTTACCATTAAGGTATTTTGCAGAATATTTTCTTAAATATAGACTGGCTTGCTCTAATTTCAGCATCTGTTCTTTATATGTTGGACCTAATTTATAAATCTCTAGTGAATAAGGATACTTGATTATCATTACTATCTCAAGCTATGTCAGATTAGGGTATGCTTCTATCATTAATATATAAATCTGCATAAGAATCTGCATTTAAGAGTTTATTACAATTGTAAACTCATCTGATTTTTTCAATCGTATTTGATTTTTATTTATTTTATCATATGTTATGTATTTTGCAAGAAAAAAAGCCAACACTGCTCTTTTCTTATGTATGTTTCTGTTTCTTAATCTTGTGTTTATCATCATGTTTCTTAGCAAAAAAGTTTGTCATCTTGTAATTAACTTAGTTAAATGTAATTAAACACAAAATGCAATTCTGACTTCACTTAGTTTATGAAAGATGGATTACCTTACAATATCTAAACCATAATGTGTTTGCTTATAAATTTGTATTTTAAAAACTACAGTCTTCTCAGGATCACTAGCATATTGCATGCAGAGGTAACTATGTAAATACAGACCAAGTTTGAGAAGAATTGATTTGGGTATCAAAATATAGATAGAAAGTTAATATTCTTACCAGTGGTATAAGTGATATTTGCACTACTTAGCAAAGAATATATTCCACTAGAAGATCACTAATCTTGAGTGTCGACTTCTGAGGGGAAATACACAATACCCTATTTCTTGAATCCATAGCAGAGAATGGAATAACTGGCCTGCTGTAGTAGATATTTAATAATCATTTGCTAAAAAAGGCATTTAAATATTTATGTACCAGATACTATGTGGTTTTATTTCACAGAAGTATTTATGATAGTATAGCTTTTTTAAATTAAGAATTTCATCTGAAAAAAAATGAGAGAACTCAAACTCAAAAATAATATAGTTAACTTGCTCAAGATCAGACATTGTTTTACAAAAAAATGTCATTTGAACAAGACTTCTGGTTGTATAGAGTGTACTTTCCTGTATAAACATTTGAAATCATCTTTATTCTGTTCACTGAAGCAGTATTCACAGTAGCCAAGACATGAAACCAATCTAAATGTCCATGACGGATGAATGGATAAAGAAAATGTGATATATATACATGGATTATTCCTTAGCCATAAAAAGGTAAAAAGTTCTTCCATGTGCAACAACACGGATGAGCCTGGAGGGCGTTATGCTAAATGAAATAGATCAGAGAAGGACATGCTGTATGATCTCAACTGGTATGTGGACGCTTTTAAAAAGTCGAACTCATGGAAAAGAGAGTCGAATGGTGGTTGCCTGGGGCTAGGGGTTGGAAGAAATGGGGAGATTTTAGTCAAAGGACATTAAGGTGGGGGCATCTCGTATACAGTATGATGACTGTAGCTAACAATGCTGTATTATATGTTTGAAAATTGCTAGGAGTAAATCATAAATGTTCTCACCACAAACATATTGCAAAATGATTACCGCAGTAAGGTTAGTTATCACCTACATAATGTCACACACCTAGCACTTTGTGTCTGCATAGATCATTTGCAGTATATCATTTTGCAATACATGTGTGTGTCACATCATAACATTGTACACATTTATCTCACGTGATGTTATATATTGATTATATCTCAATAAAGCTGGGTAAATCATTCTAGCATTCCACTGCAGCACTGAAGTCCTGACTACGCGCACAATTAGTATAATTATTTTGATTAAAATAGAAAATTATTTTAAGAATCCTTAAAATTATTTTAAGAATTCAGTAAAAACAGTTAACAATCAATCAGCAATAAATATTTACCAAATGCCTAATTATGTAGGTGTTTCAGCTAAAATATATATATTTTTTCCTTTTTTAGGTAAATAAATAACATTATTAATCATTTCTAAAATGTGTCATGTGATTTTACATGTTCTTAGCACTGTGTAATTATTATTTTCACTTCAAATACTTCAACCTCTTGAAATACGTAATCTGCACTGGCAGTTAAAGTCTTTTGTTTATCAAACAGTAGGAAAGGGTGCCATAGACAGTTTCCTGCCAATATACTTTACCGCCGATATTAAAAACAGAGTGTAATAGATACAAAATTCCAACCTGGACAAATCCCCTCTTGTTTGCCAAGTGCCTCGTGGGCCACTAATCACTACCTGACAACGATTCAATGAAAAGTGAAGTCAGACCACCAAACCATTTCATATGTCACGGCTAGCCTATCGAGCAGCTGCCAAATGTTAAACGCCAGCTGTCTTCATTGACCTAGGCTGGACTGAAAGCAGAGAAGCAACAGGCAATGACTCTATTTCATGTCCAAAGTTCCCTGAACAGTTTAGATTCAAGTATACATATATTTATAAACATTTTCTAGGCTTTAGAAATATAATATTATAACTTTCATTTATACTTTATCTAAACACACATATTGTGTGTGAAATGGATATTTTGGGTCTTTTAGAGCTAATTACTACCCTACATGAAATATAAATAAGAAGGCAACTTAAAACGTAAGGCGGCAACCATGACAGTTCGTTAAATGAGAGGGTTTTTTTTTTTTTTTTTGCTATTTTAACACACTATAAAACTAGGAAATGTTGTTTGTAAATTCATGCACATATTTCATAATATACAATGAGAGATTCGATAATTCGTAAATATATTTTTGTAGTTGCTTTTTATAGATCAAACTTGTATTTCTAGATGATATGTGGAGTACTTATTGCTACATCCAACTCTATACCAGATTTATGGAATTTATAGAAAAAAATGCATATATAATAACAGCCACACCAAAAATGAGACGAGAGATTCAGAAGGTCAAAAATAATCACGATCGATCCATTCACGAGTAAATCAGGTTGACTCGCATTTAAAATGGAAATCAGTTTAAAAGAAGCGCTGATGTATAATGTTCTTAAGGCAGGGAAGTACAGTAGCAGGAGACAAGCCAGGGGGATTTGGGGGTGATTAACTGATATACCCCAGAGGCTGAATTACCCAAAGATTTACACACTCACCCGCGTTGAGTCAGAGAGTGACTTGGAAGGTTCTGCATGTGGGGTCGTGCCAAGAAAGGAAGGTCTTCTGTCTGGGAGAGCAGTGCTCCAGGGGTCTCGTGATAGCGAGAAGGGACACATGGCATCCAGAAGGGCAGCGGCACTGCCCAGGCACTGCCCAGTGGTGAATGCCTAAGATCTGTCATGGCTGGAATTATAAAAATGTTTCCCCAGCTTCCTCTGCCCAGGATATCCAATCAAACAATCACCTGCTGTGAATGGATATCCGCAGATGGAGTTAAGGTCACTTACTAATGAATGTCTGAACTTACAGTGGGAAGTGATCTTGCATTAACTAGGTGAACCCCGCGTAATCACATGGGCCATTGAAAGGGAGGAGGAAGGCAGCAGAGACAGAGATGCAGAGGAGGCAGGAGAGATGCCATGTGAGTAGAACTAGAGGTTTAGTGTGTGAAAAAGCTTCATCCGCCACTGATCACATTGAGAGGGGAAAGGGTTTCACAAGCCACAGGATGCAGGTGGCATCTAGAAATAAGAATCACCCTTGGCCAACAGCCCATAGAAAAATCAGGGACCTCAGTCTCACAATTGATTGGCACTGAATTCTGCAAAGGACATAAAAGAGCTTGGACCCTAGAGCTTCCAGAAGGAACATAGACTTGCTGACACATTTAATTGTGAGACTTGGAGCTGAGAAACCTCTCAAACTCTCTAGATTTCGAACCAACAGATCTCTGAAATAGTAAATTTGTGATATGTTCAGCTGTTAAATGCATGATGATCTTTCATGGCAACAGCGGAAAACTAAAACAGTAACCCATTCAACTCTCATGCCTCTTGTATGTCCAATGAGGACAATAAACAGGAGAGGAACAGACACATTCAACTTCAAAGCTGACCACACAGTCAAGAATCACTAAGTATTTGAAGACAGAAAATATGATGAATGTGAGACAAGAAATTGAATAGGTTTAATTATTTGGGAAGTCATCTGACAATATATATTTTAAAATCTTAAAATAATGACAATATTTAAATTATTTTCTTTTGGGGAACTAATTTTAGAAGGAAAAGAAAAATGCTTATAGAAATTTTTGCACAGTTCTTATTAATAACAACAATAAAAGACTCAATACTGTGAGGCTGGCTAAATAAAGTGTTACATATTTGCATCTTAAAATATTATGTTCCGAACCCTAGGGAAAATATTAGATTAAATAAAGCATCTGGTATTGTACTACAAAATACCCACTAAATCTGTGGAAACTCTAGGGGATTGGAAAAAGAAAGAGAGTCCAATATCTGACTTTTAAACCCAAGAAAGCTGCATATCATACATCTATTGAGAAAGCAGAGGACAAACCAATTTAAAGGATAGACTTCTTTAAAATTCCCAAGAACAGGGAGTGCCATGTTCAAGGTCAAAGGAAAGTAAAAGGTACAAGGGAACATGAGGAGGATCGGATGAAAGAGAAGAGAAGCAGTTACGTCCCTAGACACCGTGTCTAAATCTAGACTGCAAGGCAGCTGACTTCATTCCACCTAGAAAGAGTCAGCAGAGCTACCCCATAGAGAGGGTGACAGGGACAGAGTCTGAGCTGGAGGACATGGAGAGAGTTGAGGGCGTGCGTGATTTACTACAATGTGAAAGATTAAGTGTATTAACACTATCGAATGTCGAAACTTGAACACTTGTCTTCCATCTACTATCCAGAACACTTTGAGAAAGAGGCTAAAAGATTATTATCTAAAAAACTTATATGCAAACACTTAGCTTCTTACCTTAGTATAAACCCAAAAGCAATCCGTTAAGAACGCTCTCCAGGAAAACTCAAAATTCAGCAAGTCCAACACATACACTTGAAGTTTCCAAACGCTTATACTGGTTCCCCATTCTTAATCATGATCGCATATAAAAAATTATGTATTTTTGAGAACTATCTTGTAAAAAAGTTAAAAACTTAAACAAGAGGAAAAAAAAAACACGTAGAAGAAACCAAGACTATCTAGGGAGACACTATCCCAGAAATCTTTCCCTAATATAACACAAATAAGAAAAATATAATATTCTTTAAAGTAGAAGAACACAGTATTTAATTCTCTGCCACAGCTGATCTGCTTGCTTCAGAACTCCGAAAGCCAATGTTATATCCTCTTCCTGAGGCTGGCCACCTCCTACAGGAACATTTTTCCCCCAGTTACTAATACCTCTAATATGATAGTCTACTGAGATAACAGCCCCAAGGGGCAGGCCTGCTTACATCACAGTCTGAATCTGCGGGATGACTTATTTCATTGGACATATCATCTGGAGAAGCATTTCTAAGTGTGAAATATACTGCCTCTGGAATGCGAAAGCAGCGTTAGGGTTAGGGTTGGGTTAGGGTTAGGGCTAGGGTTAGAGTTTCTTTTTTTTTATAGTAAAAGGGGCAAAATTCAATGATGTTTGCCCCATTTGTGGCAATATTAATCCATTGAGAACATTACCTACAGGATTAAAAAGAACCTAAAATGCATCTTACAAAAATGTTTGTTTGTCTTTTCAAATGTATAATTATGGGCAACATCTCATGGGCAAATACTGCTCTGCTTTGAGTTTTTTCCTGTGTTCTTCATGAGTTTTTTCCAATAACATTCAGTGATAGATATATCTTTCCATAATTGTTCTTACAGTAATTACCTTCACTATTTGATTAGGAATCGATTTATTACTAAATTGCGTGGTTCATTAATGGTCATTTGCTTTCTTTATCGCTCTTCAACTACTAGACTATAAAACTTCTTTAAGAAAAAAGTTTCTTAATGAAAGTAATTGCCTCAAAATGATTTCATAAACCAATCTGTAAAAACTGTGTTTCATGTGTATCCTTCTTTAAATATGTTATTTCAATCTACCACGCATAGAGAAGAGTGTAAAACATTTATATGTGCATTTCAAAAAGCAGTTTTAAAATGAACGCTCGTTACTATTCCCCAGCTTGAGGAAAAAAATATAGTGACTTAAAAGCTTCTATCTGCTCTACCCTGTTTATATCGTCTCTCTCTGTTGACTCATATTCCGGCAATTGCACTAATCATTTCTTGGTCGTCTTTATTGTGTTATCACTTGTTAATATCTCCCTAAACAATAAATTGATAAGTTTTGTAAAATCACAATAACACAAGTAATGATTCTGAAAGAGGAATGCGTGCCTGCCATTAGATGAAGGTTCTCTGCAGGGTTTCTTAATCATTGTCTGGCTTCTGTTACCCTGGGAGTTGACAGATTTTCTCTATGGAAGCCAAATCAAGCATATGAGTGATTTGGGAGCCTTAGGAAAGCACCTGGCAATGCTGTAGTGTGGGAAAGAGATCACATACCTGGAAAGACAATAGTCGAAGTATCAGTGGATTTGCATTTTCTCTGTCTAAGCTTAGAAAAGCCACTTCTCATTTTATGGAGAATACATCTACAAACACATGCATCTTCTTAGCTGTTTTTGGCAGCAACGCATTCAGAGAAGAGCAGGGACATGACGAGAATAGGATAAAAAAGGACCTGATCCAGACCGAACAGATAGAAAAAGAGTAACAAAGGCACAGGGGGTATCACTATGATGACTGTAATTCATACACCTATTTCTTGAGTTACGGCTCATTGTGGATGGAGATATCTCAGGATAGCCCTCCCCCTTCTCCTGGAGATTCTTGTTCTCTGTTATTGTTTTTTTTGTTGTTGTTGTTTTTTTGTAGGCTGGTTTTTTGTTTTTGTTTTTGTTTTTTTTCTTTCTTGGCCTCATCAACTATTTTGGGGCTGACCTCTCCTAGTACAAAAGATACAGATTTCTATTAGAATTAGCTGGCAAGATTTTGAAAAATACCTAAGCATGGACATCAGTATCACCCCTACCCCCACCAACAAAAGAATTCTGGTTAGTCATTGATTAGGGTCAGAAATTACTTTTTTTAATTTCCTTTTTAAAACATAACCATTCAAAGTTGGGAATTACTGGTCTAATAACTTCTTGAGGGTGTATAGAATGTATACTTTGAGGATTTTGAATATTTGAACATGTTTATTCTATATTTCTACTCGATGGCTTATTTGTCAGAATATTGAATTTTGTTTCAGAACTTTTAATACAGTTCCCCATTTTCTATTTCCCTCCCAATGTTTCCTTTGAGACTATTAAAGCATTCTGATTTCTAATCCTTTGGATATGATTTATTACTTTTAAATCTCTGAAAGCTCTTATAATGTTCTTTTTTTCTCTGATATTTCACAGTGACAAGTCTTGAAGAGATGAACAGATAGATGGATGATTGATAGGTAGACAGACAGGCAGACAGAGATGTGCTTTGTGTTCAATGGACGCCTCATGTGGTAACTCATATCACTTTAGTTTTGATAAATTTTCTATTTTGAATATGAATTTCTTCCACCTGTTTTCTCTGCCTTTTTTTTTTTCCTTTTTGGAACTGCTATTTTTGCATACTGTCTTCTAATTATATTTTCTATTTTCTATCAGGTTTTATTTCTTCCTAATTGTCTTGGAGAAATCGTCAACCTGTATTGCAAAACTTCTATGTGAACGGTTCAATTTCTACTATTATGTTTTCATTTTCAACAGCTTTTCTTCCTTTTCAGCACAGTCATGCATCTCATAATTAGGTCTGGTCAATTGCGGGCCTCCTATACGACGTAGTTCCATAAATTTCTAATGGAAATGAAAGATTCCTATCGCCTAGTCACATCATAGCTGTGGTGACACCTTCACACAACGCAATGCACAGATACTGCCACAGTGCTACACTTGCCCACAGTATTCAGTGCAGTAACATGTACAGATTTATCACTTAGGAGCCTAGGAGCTGTAGGGGAACAGTATTTGTCACCCCAAAATATGTTTATTTGGCATAATGGTTATTTAAAGCCTGGTTGATTTTAAGAAACAGCAGACATGAGAGAAGCTCTGGACCCTACGTGTTAAGTTGCTTTTCCTACAATACACTTATATTTGTAAGGAGTCTCCATTTACAAGGATACCATGAAGACAGTGATGACCTCATCTTGTCAAACTCTTATCTGTACAGAAGGCAGTAAGTACTTAGCTCTGCATAACAGCCTTGCTCTTATTATCTGTGCTTTTCCAGGTAAACCCCCCTCTCTGATTGTCCCTACCCTAATGCCTCTTTTGTCTTCCACTGAAGATGGTATCTAGGGTGGTGACGTCAATCATTGTGGCAAGGTACTGTTTTCCTAGGGCTCTCCCAAGAATACAAGAGGTATATATGTTATTAAGTTTCTGTTGTTCTCTGTTAATCTTTCTTTTATTACAGAGATTTCTCAGCCAAGAACCCAGAAGGGGTAGAAGGAAAACATTTTTCCCCTCCTACAGAGCTATAGGCTTAGAGCCTGGGTATGTAGGAGGTTATACCAGCAAGGCTGGTGTAAGTTCACTCTATGATGTTCGAAGATCGACAGCATGGCCTAACAGCACATTTCTCAGAAAGTATTCTGGCAGTAAGCAATGCATGACCGTAGAAAAAAATGTGACATAAAATTATATCTTCTAAATTAAGGGGAAAAAAAATCATGCAATGCAGGGTTTTATTATGCCCTAAGTATTCACATTTGTTGAAAAAGTTAATTCAACCTGAACTTGACATCGTCTTTATTTTTTACATATCTTTTCCTTGTTAGGATTACTGGAAATTGTAAAGGCTAAAATTCTCAATAATCCATTTACAGATATAAACGCGTATTTTATAGACAGACAGAGGCACTTTTTCACATACAATTCACCCGGCTATATGACAGACTCTACAATCCAATCTCAAGTTCCATTTGAAAATGTATTTCAGGAAGACAATTGAAAATTTTATCTTGAAATTGTTTTTTGTAGAGCCTTTCAAAGGTCATGTGTTAAAAACCACCTTGTAATAAATAGGGATGGAGAAAAATGTGAATCAAACCATCAGCACAATTTGGAAACAAAACTCTAGGATGTGGAGAATTTTTCAATCAAAGTACAGTAAGATCACAGGAATGAGATTATAGATTTATATATTTAAGTAAGTTTAAAGAACTACACCCTTAAGCATTTATTAGAACTCAAGTTTAGCCTTTTTAAAAAACAAATAATCACTACTTTATACTTCCAAACTACACACACACACACACACACACACACACATCATTTTTCCTATATGAGTGTAGCAGTACTCAAATCTCATATCAACTTATTTTTATGTAGTTATGTGTTAGATATTGAGGTTTCAATTTATTAAAATATTTATATTTCATTATAAATATGTGGCAACTCTCATAAATAAGGTAAATCACCCATGTTGGATTTTACTACCATGTCCTCAAAGATATTTAAAACCAAACTATTCACAACTATTTCAATAGCTAGTTTCAACCTTTTACCTTCCATTTTTCTCACTTATCTTCATATAATTCCAGCAAACATTTTTCCTAGTGATATATCAACGTTAGACACAAAATATTTAAATAGTCAAAACATTTTTTTAAGGGGATTCTCAATCTTTTTGTAAGATGTTTTGAAGGGAGAATAAAAATATTTACAAAACATGTTCATTTATATATTGAAAGATTAGTATTTGCATGGCTTTGAAAGGCAGGTCTTACTTTACCCATTGCATTCCGCACCGGAATGAGCGGCGGAGCAACACTTCCTATTATTTTTAAGTGTATCTCCAAGCACTTTCTCTCTTTGTTAGCTGTGCCATCATCCTTAGCAATTGTGTGGCGTGTGCACTGGCCTGGACGGCCCAATGCGAGTTTTCATCTGGCTGAGCTGATCCGGAATTTACCTTTATTCTCCCTCTAAACTCAATTGAAAATAATTCTTGACACTTTGTACAATTGTTCAAAGAGTTGCCAGCCTTTTGGATAGTGCAATCAGCTGAATCTTTTTTAAGACTTTACTTCATTCTAGCACGTTATTGCCTTCTCCACCTGACTGGCCGCCTATTGCCGCCGCTGCTGCTTGTAGTATTCTCTGGGAACGGCTGTGAGGCTTCACTGTATGAAGTTCGACTGATGGCCTGTTAATATATAAACTTTCTTGCATCCAGCAGCTATGAACTTGTGATGATTCTTACAGTAAAAGACAATGTAAACTTAGTACAACCAAAAACGATAACGCTAATTTCCAGTTTATGTCCCCTGGAACCTATTTCATCTGACTTTTATCATTGGTAAAATTATGTGAAACATAGCTCCATGACACCATGCAAAATATGTACTTTACGGTTTTACATTTGCTGGGTTCCTAATTTTATATATCACTACATAATTCTGTGTTTGTGTGAACACTTCCATATCACTGACCTCAATCCGTGACCCAGAAAAACACAATTTTTAGGAAACCATTGACCAGAAATAATGGATTTGAAATAAAGACACGTAGGAGTTTTAAAAACTAGAAAAATTATCCTACTTCTTTATAGCTTTAAATCTGATGTTTCCTGTTGATGGAGCCTGAATTTCTTCCTTTCTTTTTCAAATAAGGAATTTTGTATATCCCTGCTGCTTTTACGTTTTCTCCTTTGAACCACACATTTGATTTTATCTGTCTCTTGTCCTCCTCCTGTTTCATTTCACATTGCTCTCAAGGTTTGAAAATGGTTTCCTTCTACCACGCCTGCATAATTTGTGCATGGCCTTTGCGTGGAATTTGAGTTGCAGTCAGGTGGTTGTATTGGTTAATGGAATGCATACGTTGTCTGAGTAAATGAGTTTAAAACCAGGCTTTAGTTCTTATAAGCTGTGAGACCTTGAGTAAGCTAAATAATCATTCTACACCTTAATTTCCTCATGTATTAAATGGGGATTCTTGTAGTATCTACTTCATTATTTGTGTGTGAAGATTATATAAAATGTACTTACATTTGTATATGCATTATAATAGTAATTGGCATATAGCAAGTGTCCTAAACTATGAATTTTATTGTGTATAAATTATTCTCTGACTTATATAGCCTCTCTATTTATCTGTGCAGTGGGACATTTTGAGAGGGACATTTTCCCCATGAGGGATATGTTTTAATGTCTGGAACATTTTTGGTTGTCACAACTTGGGGTGGTGGTGAGTACTATATCATCTAGGGAAAAGAAGCAAAAAACACTGCTAAATGTCCTACTGTATAGGACAGGCCCCCATAAAATAGAACTACCGGGAAAAAGACGAATTGTGCCAAGACTGACACCCTGGTCTAATGAAATATATAAAACTGAATTGGTATGAATAGTAGAAGAATTTTACAAAGAAAACAGCTCATAAAAGTTGCTAAAATTATTTAAGGTGCTTTTACGGTTTAAAATCATTAAGATGACAAGATGACTTTATTCTAGAAAGTGGGAAAAGGAGTTATTTTTGTTTGTATATCTCTATAGGGCAATGGAACTCATAAAACTTAGAGAAAGGTATATCATGGCTTAATAAATGGTGAAATGGGGTTTCCTCCTGACGTAATGAGTATCTCCTTCCTAGAAGAGTTAGCAAATAGAACTTTCAATGATGTCCAGAAAAAAGATGATTGAATTCGGTTCTTTGAACAGTTTTACGAAAACGAACTATAATTTCCCATGTAAAACTGCAGTAAGTTGGGTGGATGAAAATAAGTATCAAGCGAAAGCAATATTTTCTGAGTATCTGTCAGTCAAGGTAAGAAAATCAATGGAGCGGAATCCTGAAAAGATGATGGCATGAGGCATGACTTCAAATCATTACACCAGCATGGAAAAGGCTTTGTCACAATTGCATGCAGAGGAAAAGATGGCACCTGGTCGGTGCATTTGAGATGCAGGACAGCAGGTATACCTGCTGAAGCAAAATCAAAGGGAACATACAGGATAGCACCGAAAGGCATAATGACTGCTTTGAGAAAGGTAAATGCCTCTCCTGAGGCAAAGACGAAAGGTGAAAACAGACGGAGCTGTGCTTTCAAGGAGGAAAAGTCAGTCAAGGTTGCAATAAAGCTGAAAAGTTTTCGAAAATCGTGAAGCCTAGATTGAAAGAGCCGCGGGATAAATGGTGACCGTAAATATCAGGCGAGAAAAAGCTTGTAGAAGAGAAAGGATCCTGCCGTCTGCACAGGCACAAACTAGACGCTTGCGGAATGAGCACTTTTTTTCTGAATCCGAAGGTTTATAATGAGATTGCAGAACCTAAGTTGCAAAGTGAAACGGCAGCTCTTGCCCCCAAATTACCGACCCATGAGTCTACCTTTCCCTGAGATGGGTGGCTGCATCCCAACACCTGTGAAACTGGAAACACAACGAGGACTAAAGAATGAAACCCAAACAGATCGTGGCTGGCACTAAATCCCTAGCGCGCCTTCGCTTTGAGCATTTTCGTAGCTCTAATTCCGAACTTCTTCCCAAGTTGAAAGAAGATTGTTAAGACAGATGTCAACAAGGTGCATCGTGTTATTTTATTACGCTTAACTTTAGATAACCTGTTAGAGTGGTATAATTTAAGAGGAGACCAAAAATAGGATTTTAACATTTTTTTTTAGAATGTGGACAAATCTACAGATAGGATAGTCAGTCATCCAGATCCTAACTTCTGAGACTAAGGTACTCATTACCTCAGCTGCTGACTGCTCTTGGCTGATTCTTTGCTCATGAATTGCCCTTGGTCAAAGGTGGCTCACCAAGTCGATGCCTTTTGTCATGGCTGGCACTCAATGACTGGTCAACAGAATAATAGAAAAGCTATTCCCTTCCCTTCACTTAATTCTAGGCAATTTCCAAAGACATAGAAACTCCTCAGAGATTTGAAGCATCTGAAGTTGCTATATAAATTAATAATCCAGTGTAGTTAGAAAAATCTCATAATGTTGGGGTTCAGGAAAAGGTTGGCAATAGACTTATGGCAAGTTTTTCATTTTAATTTATATTCTTTATTATATTTCTAATTTCCCACACCTCTTGGCTTTTGAATACCTCTGATATCCTGTTGATGTGTATGTAACCCAGACTTATTCTGAATGGTAAAGACAACAAGCTTACATTGAAATATCTTGGAGATGAAAGTGACAAAGCATTGAATTAACATTTTAGATAATCATTTAGAATTTAGAGGAAACTCAGTTACTTATATTGTAGCACAATTGCTTCCTCTCTTAATTTAATATCTATCATTGAATCCTCATTACGCTTCATTCATATGATTTTTATTACATTGTGCAGCATAGTTTTATTATTGTAGAGATACTACCTTTCTTCAAATATATATCATGCTCCTTGGGGTCAAAAATATTTTTAAATGCATGTTATATACTATATATTTTAGTCAGTAAATACATATTTTATTGAATTATTGAACTTTTAATTTGTAGTTAAATTAATAAATTCATGTTAAATCTAAAATTTGGGGAAACTTTATAATAGTAATTCTCATTTATTACTGCATATAAAAGTTAACAATGCATTGATTTGAAAGAATGGGTTCTATGGTTTATGGCATTATAGACACATAAGCATCTGTTGCATTTCCTAAAAAATTTGATATACTTGCTTATGGTCAGCTGAGAATTATTAAATTTCTTTGCTATTTCATTCTATTCATGGTTTGTCATTTGCATAGTGAATAAAAAATTTCCTCTAACATATGTAATTCAAATGAATTTATTTCAAATCATATTCAATTTCTTATAATTTCAGAATTGTGACTTTATGGCATAACACTTGTTCTCAAGTCATGAAAATCATTCTAATATCATAATATTCACTATCGGGGTATTTTGATTGTTAGGAGAATTCATTCTATTTAAATACAATTCTCTCAAATCCCTTGGGATAAAATCTACTCAAATCAACAATTAATTGCAATGACCTTTGTACATTTATTGAAACTCATTATATGCACATACATATTAATGTAAGAAAAGAAATTTCCATTTCAATGTGCATTTTCAGGAGTTCTATAATTTGAATATTTAGAAATATCTAAATTTTGCTCTGATTAATCAGAAAAAAAGAAAGAAAATAATGAGAACACCAAAAGACTCATTTTAAGATAAAATTATTAGTTGATATATGTGCATACACAATAATAATTTAAAATATATTACCATTGGGGTGTTTTATAGTTAAAATTCATGAGGATAATGATAGGGTAACCAAAGCTTAAGAAAACAACAACTCTAAACACTGCCAAAAATTACAGAGAGTAAAGATTGGTGGGAGACAAATTCATGCATGCTAAAATTGTGAGTTTGGAATGCAGTATATCGGTTATGTACAGAGACCAAAGACATTAAAAAATGTAAACAAATGTAGAACTTCAGTTAATCGGTTTGTTTTTTCAGTAATGTGGATTAGCAATTCTCAAAGTACTTTAGTTGTACTTTAGAGCAGAACATTTAAGTAAATACATTATCAGTTGTGTGGCATTAAATAAGTCACTTCATTGCTCAACGCCTAAATTTTCTGCCCATTGTTAAATTGAGGTACCTACGCTTTAGGATTATTGGAAGATTAAAGAATTAACGTGCATACAGAGTATAGAGTATTATCTGGCAAATTTTTAACAAAAGGCGTCACCATGGCCTACACAGTGTATAAATTCAATATACTTTTACGAATGAAGAAATAATTTCTTTCACTTCAAATCATTAATTTATTTCAATAATTTTAGCTTTTCCAAATACTTGTACCTATAATAATCTTTTAATTTCTTATCACTGACACTCCCACTTCTTGAAATGCTCTGTTTACCACCCAGCACCTTCGTGACTCCCATCTATTTTCCAATTCTGTAAATGTTATTTTCTCAGGTAATTTTTGACTCTTCAATCTAAATATTAATTTCTCTAACAGTATTTTTTGTTTAAATACTTTTTCTTCAGTAGAACTGTCAAAATATGTAATAATGTATTCATTTTTTACATATAAATATTTATTTATGATACCTATCTCCTGCAGAGCTATCTTAAATTTGAACTATAAACTCTGATAGTAGAAATAAAGTAGCTTTTTTTCTCACAAAAACAATAAGCATTCAATATATTTTCGCAGCATGAACAAAACAACAATCAAATGACTAAGAGAACTGAGAGATTACCCAGAACCACGGGGCAAACTCTAAAGAATTTTAATGATCATACAAAAGTATGCTAGACTTGGATAGCATATAATAATTTAAACATGAATGTTTAAGAATGAAGGAAATGGAAAAAAGACTGGATAAAAGAGAAAAGGGTTTCAGATGTATAAGAGAAGTTTTGAATCTATTGAACTAAGAGACTATATGGTAAGCTCTAAGGAATTGATCACCTAGCAGGGAAAATGGGTGAAAATGTAAAACCATGGAAACCTGATTAAAATCTGATAAATTTATTCAAGAGCAAGATTAAGGAAATTTTCTAACATAAAAGAAAGACCCAATTCTATGCATGTTACAATGGTGAAAATTAATAATATAAATAATAATAATATACTTTTATATACATTAGCAAATTCTAGAAGGGAATAGAGAAAAGTAAAGCAGGAAACAAGCTTTTGTTTTACATTAAAAATTACAAAAATAATGATCCTATTACAATAAAATACAATTTAAAATAAGTGATAGAAGTAGGAAATAACTGAAAAAATTAAAAACTTTTTTTTTTACATTGAGAAAATAGATTTATAAGTTTCATAATATATTATCAAATAGAAAACCCATAGTCAATCAATGGGTATTGTATAAAAACTGTTCTCATGGAAAAATATCCAAAGAGGAAATTTATATGCTCATATAATTATATAAATGTATTCATGTGTGGATGTATATGTGTAATTGTATTGCAAAATATTGAATGATATATATTTAATTTTTACAGGACTTATGACTAGGAACTGGGATATTAGGTAAAATTCATACTTCCTTGTCACATTTCAATCGCCATTTGAATCTTTAAGTGACCATATTTCTCTCTTGAATCTTTAAAGCAAATGACCATTTTCATATTTTAAATGAATGGCAAAACAGTGTGATTCACGCACAGATTTTTAAAGCATTTCCCAAATAGACAATTTGCTTCATAAAGACAACATTAAAAAAGCTGTCAATAGGAGCAAGGCTAGAGCTTTAAATTTTTATTTTTCTTCCCATTAAGCCTGATAATGAATATTGTATATTTACATGGAATGAAGCAATACAATATTAAACAATTAAAGTCTTGAAGATATTGAATAATTTTTTCTTGTAAGCAAATCTGACATTCAAAATAGTCACATGGAGTAGAATTTTTTATTTTGTTTTTATTATATTCATTAATTTTTTAGGTAAAAATAATAGAAAATCCTACAACCACTGAGAAAACACATTTACTATTTTTAGATTATTGATAGTCTTGTAAAGATATTTGCTTCTATAATATTTTAGAAAAACTTAAAAGAATGCATTATTGAAGAGTCTTTTTTCAAACATTTGCTTCAAGATAGCTTTAAGATAAAAAACAAACTAAGACAACAAAGAAACTTTCAATTTTTTACAAAAGAACTCCCGAGATGGTTCTTTCTCCATGTCCTCTCTATCACTTTTCTTTAGCCAGTCTCCTTGTATTTAGATATATTTATTCCAAAATCCATTTGTAAGATTTATTTCTTATATATTCCCTCACAGCTTTTGACACACCATACCAAATATGGGTAGCCAGACACACGTTCGTGGTACAAACTGGAGCTACCTCCACTAGCAGATGGTCAAATCAGCTCAATACACGGGAGATCTCGCCAGCTTCGAACTTAACTAGTATTTGCAAGGCCACACGCAATTAGGCATCATAGGGGAGGCAGACAGCCCAACGGGGTTCTGGGGCAGCCCAACGGGTTCCTTAAGTACTTCCTCCTTACATCAGACACAGGATAATAGTTGTGGATTCTAAGATTTTGTGTCACCTCATACAGTGGAGAACATTCAGGTTATGAAATTGCTCCATTTGACAGCAAGAATGTTATGATGCTGGAGTCACGTCATTTTCAGAGACCCGTGTGTTATAAATTCACAGATCATGGTTGTTTTCTGTTAAGTAATACTAAACCATAGACACCATGGTATGGAACAGATAAAAATGTCTACCCATCTATTTACTGGGGGATCCTACTCTCAACAGGGTCAGACTGTGTGAGCGGGTTCCCTCTCCCTAGGGGCGTCTCCTTCAGAGTCAGAATGGAATCACATCACAGCTCAGCTGCTGCAACGTTATTCTTTCCGGAGTGACTCGTACATCTAATTTCAGGGTAAAATAATCGCCGCACACTTATTCACACATCGTTTTGGCATTCACCTAAAAGCTTTATCAATATCGAAGTTATCATTTTGATTTCCCTCTGCCTGATCTCAACAATGTTTTCCCACTATTCCTTCTAGTTCTGCATATCTAAAGGCAAACTCATTTTCACCTCAAAGAAAATTCTGCTATGATCTGTTTGATCTGTCCCTTGTTTTCCATTATGATAACTGTTTAACAGTCACTCAAAATCAAAATTACAGGATTATGAAATATACTTTACGGATGTACAGAATCAAAGCCTGATACGCTTTTTAGGTTAACTGGCAAGTACGTTCAAAGGTTTTCACAATTCCAAAAGATTTGACAATTAATATACCTTTATTCTATTTGCATTATCTGGAGAACTGTAGTCATTCACAATACCATTTAACTGTTACACAGTATTATTGTCCTGCTTGTCCAATAATTGATTTCTATTATACTATTAATTGGTTTTTATTTACATTTTCTATATATGGATAAATATCTTTGCTTTTCCAGAAAACACAGCTATCATTTAGTAAACAGTGTGATAAAATTAATACCTTTCAGGCCTCATGTGGTACTGCAACTTATTTGGTGTTTCATCTTCTCCCCATGATAACCTGCAGTATTCTAATTCCAGATAGGTACTTGTGCAATTGCCACACCTCATATATAAATGTTAATAGACTGAAATTGCTCTCATCCATATTTTAAGAGGTTTGAATATATGCAGTTCATATACTCCAGGACAAAAAGAGTTTTTGAAAGATAAAAAAAAAAAATCAATCAGAATATTTCAACAAAAAAATGATGTGTAAACAAACACACCAGTAATAGAAATGTTCGATCTTTATTTTTCTTGTGAATGTGAATTTGTAGTAATAATATGTTGCCTGTTTGTAATGAGTGTCAAGGAAATATCAAATCATATGTCAAAAACATATATCTTATTTTTCCACTTGCTAGTTTTAACATGTATATAGAATATCTTCAATTATTAAAAATTAATTAGCAATTTAAATTGGTTTATTTGCCCTAAATGCCGTGACCTATTTATACATTTACTGGATAACATCTAGTTTTATAATTCTTAATGTGATATTATCATTTATAATAGGAAATATATATTTGTTTTTTGTCCTGTTTCTGACACAGAGTTCCTAAAACCTTTGGAATTTCCTAGGAGATAAGAGAAATAAAGGTGTTTTAATATTCATAACAAACCCTTTAAACCACATCTGAGTTTATGTTAAAGAGGTTATCATGTGGTTAGATTGGGAAAGGGGCTGGAGTTGACCAGTGGTTTAATGGATCGTGCCTATGCGATGAGCCTCTGTGAAATCCAGTAGCACAGGGGTTTGGGGAGCTTCGGCTGGTGAACACCGGAAGATGCAGGTTGGGCCGGTGAGTGCTGAGATTGGAAAAGGCGTGGAATTGCCCCTCCCCCAGACTTCACCTCCTACATCTCTTCCTTCCTGCTCTTCTGAATTGTATCCTTCTATAATAACCCTTTTAATAATGAGAGTAATATCTCTCTCTGAGTTTGCGTGACCCTCTAGCAAATTAATCGAACCCAAGAAGAGAGTCATTGGAGCCTCCAAGCTGTAGCCAATCGGAAGCGCAGGTGACAACCTGGACTTGAGATAGGGAGAGGGCGGGGCGGTGGGAAGGTCTGAGCTTTTCACCCGGGGGATTTGACACTATAGTAGATAGTGTCAGAATCGAGCTGATAGTGTCAGAATTGAGGACACCCTGATGTCAAGGGACGGCCTGGTGCTGTGGGGAAACCCATATGCACACGAGAATTGGTGTTAGAATCATTTTGCCTGATGCGTAGAGCACTTTCCATTGCTGTCCTACAAACACCTCCTGGAATGTTTTCAGTGTGTTAAGTGATCATGCCTCGTGTTATTCTGAAACAAGTCGGACATAAACAAAAACCACAATACATTGGTCTTTTTGACCAATTCGTCATCTGAAAGGAAAACTTTATGAGCAATAAAAACAATCATATAATTATATATAGATAAATTCAAGTATTCCATGTAAATGACTACAAAGGACATGTTAGCGAGTTTTCTCTAGGTTATATACTGGTTAGAAAAATAAGAAGTCCATATTAGGTAAAGATTTTATATTCAAATTTTTTCCAAGGGAGATTATTATGGATTTTTCCAAGGGAGATTGTTATGGATTTGCTAAACTGAGAGTGAATCATATTAAGTCTGATCAAATTATTGTCTGGATATAAACATTTAGGGTTTGTATGAAAGACAAATAGTCACATAAGCTTCTCAAAACATGACATTTAAATTTAAAACAGCATTTAGGAACAGATGATTCTATGCAATTTTATAGTTTTATCTAAGTCTTGATTCTTATAATTTCATATAATATTTAATTTGTAAATTAAGCATCTGTTGCTCTATTTCAATTATACTGCTGTAATTAACAAATAAAGCAACAAAATAAGATTTGACATAGATATGAATTAAAACAATGTTCTTCTGGCACACAGAAGCAACAGGAGCACAGTGCGATCTATCTATCTATCATTGATCTACCTACCCACCTACCTACCTACCTATCATCTATCTCTATCTATCTATCTATCTATCTATCTATCTATCTATCTATCTATCTATCTATCTACCTATCACCATCTGACTCATTCTAAGAAACCGACTCACATGATCGTAGAATTTGGCAAGTTAGAAATCCATAGGGAAGGGCAGCAGGGTGAAAACTCAGCCAGGGTTTCAATGTTACAATCTCAAGTGGAAATCTCTCTTCTCTGTGAAACCTAACGACTTGCTCAGAGGCCTTCAACTGATTAGATCAGGCTCACCCATACCATAGAGGGTTACCTGCTTTACTTAAAGTCACCCAATTGTTAATGTCAGTAACGTTACAGAATACACAAAACAGATGTTGTCCACAGCAACATAGAGACTAGTGTTTGACTAAACATCTGGGCATCACAGCCTAGGCAAGCAGACATATAAAATTACTCATCATGAGATATTTCTACTGATGTTTTGCCTTTGAAACAATGATGTCTTCATTCACCCCTTTGCTTACTTAGTTGATCAGAAAAGATTTTCTGAGCATTGACTGTGTCACTTCAAGTATACTAGGCAAGAGGGGTGGGAACGTTTTTAGAGGTACTAAATTAGTGATAGATATTGTCCTAATATTCACATTTTATTCTTACTGCAATATATGTAGGTCAAATCATCATGTCGTACACTCTCAACTTACATACTGCTGCATGCCAATTACATCTCAATAAAACTAGAAAGGAGCATTCTAGGTATTTTGCCGTAGGTATTGGTAACAGATTTTTTTTTAAAAGATAACTGATTGCCTTTAAGAACAAGCATTATATTATATATGAAGACGAACCTGTGTTCTTTTATGTCTAATTACTTTTTCTCTACTTTGTTTACCTCTAGAAGTAAATTAAAACTGAAATTACCTAAATATTTGTCTTAAATATGACTAATGTATAACATTGTTCTGTATAAGTAAAAATTATTTTATTTTTGTTTTGTCACATTCAAAGGTTATTATTGTTTAAATGTCTAAACAATGAAAAGTAGAAAGTGTTTAAATGTCTAAACAATGAATTTGGGGAAAAACTATTAGATAAAACATCTCAATAAATATTATTTCCTCTATGCCTACTACCTTCTGAGGCCATCTGTATTACATTAATGGAACTGATTCTTGCAAAGAAAATTTATGGTTAACAGAGTTTTAATTTTTTTGACAGATACTACTTCACACTTTGCATTTAAATATTGTACCACAAATTCACTGTAGTTTTAATGCTATTTTCTGTCGACCCAGTAGGTTTGGTTTCTAAATTGAGAATTTTAAACTGATAAAGCATTTTCAAGACTATATTAGATCTGTTACGGGAGCTGCTCTCCTCAGTGTTGTTGCTGATTATTTTTACAAATATTAATATCCATGTGAAAGTTATAATTGTAGGAAATTAAAAAGAAAACTAGCCCTAAGGAATTTATAATCCAGACAGCATAGTGTTGAAAACTATAGAATACCCTTGATTACATTTAGGTTTAGAATCAATGATAGCTGCTTTGTAAAATTCCCACTTAGAACCAAAATCTAACATTCCTAATAGAACTCAAAGCTATGAATTAACTTAAAATTTATTCTTTTTTCCAAATCTCAAATTTAAAAATCACCCCCCCCCAAAATAATAATTGTCTGGTTGCTCTTATTTCTACCTTATTTTATGCATTTGATTTTTTTTAATTGCAAAGAATATATTTGACTTTTAAAAGAGCTTTACATTGGTTTAAGACAAAGTTTTCCAAATACAATTTTTTTCTGTAGTCATGTGATTACTCTCACTTGCTTAGTGACCTTTTTTTTATCCTCTCTGAATATATTATGGGTTTCATATCGTCAGACTCACCAGTACTGTTTAACATGGAAAGAATAGGCAATTCTCAGCCTGTTGGATGGCCTCCAGGAACATTTTCTTTTATTGCATCGGATACCATAGTGTGGTCTGAACTGTGCATTCACGTGAAATGCGCCTGGTAATTCTACTTTGTTATAACATTCTCTCCCTGCAGTGAAGTTAGAGCCTTGCTGTGATAAGAAACAGCATATGCTTTCTACCCTTAACGTTGAGGGATGATTTCCTGACAGCTGACGCTGAAGATGCATCGTTAACACATGGCTAGAATTGCTTAACTGCGTTTTTAAGAAAATTCCGAATACTGCAGCTTCCTTTGAAAATAAGATCTAACAAACTTGGTGAATCTTTCAAATATATATTGGAAAATGAATCATTCTTAAACAAATCATTTAAAAATTGTATAGCTGTTCAATCTAATCATGAATTTATAATATCTCATATTTATTTAACGATGAATGTAAATAAATTATTATGAGGAAATAAAATTGTTTTGGTTTTTCTTTATACTTTATGCAGTTAAGAATATTGCCTATGCCTTGTGTAAAATTCTATAGTTAAGATAAATGCTGAATTATCAAACAATCTGTAATGCCTGCTTCATTAATATGTTTTCAAGTGTCACCACTTTAACATTTTTTTTTTGTTTTCAAAGATAAACACTTGAATAAAAGTAAGATACATATAACCTACAGTGTTGATACAATTACGTTGAATTTTACATTTATTAAGAACCTATTGTATGCACATGTCTACATTAGTTTTCCCAGGTGATACAAAAGCAGATTAAAAAGAAAAGGAAAATTAAATTAATTGTTTCCCTCTCTGCCCATTACATGGTCATTTGAAGGAAATTAATGAATACAGAGGAGAGGAAGATACAAATGGCTCGTATAAGGTCGATATTTTGGTGATATTGGAGATTTCATTCTTGTTATGGTCGCTTGTATTATCTTATAGACGTTTTCAAAATGTTTAACCAAGGGCTTTTTTTAATGGTCTTCATCTTCATCACTGTTGCAAGATATGGGCATATTTAAATGGTCCTGACAAAAGTATTACTTAGAAATTGAGAATAGAAAATTATATCTTTCTAGGAAAGAAGAGGCTAGTATGTGTGGGTTGATAAATGAGATAACAATTTGTCTTAACTGTTGTCTCTGCTTTGTCTGCATTTCCAGCTGTTCTAGCTTTTAAATCTGCAAAATATCCAGAAGATGCTTCTTAATGGTTTTTTTTCCTATGTGTCAACCATGGTTTTTGTAAACAAATCATTTGAACTAGTCTTTAAGTTACCATATACATTTATTGTTGTGGAAAATTAATATTTTTGAAAACAATCAATTGGTTTAAATAGATATGAGCAAAGCATTGTTCTGCTTTAAAGGTAAAGGTACAATGTCCCTTATTGAAAACAGTCCTGTATGTAAAAATATAAGTTCAAGAACAAGAAGAAAAGGCTATGGAAGAAAGCAAGAAAATGCCATCACTCCTTTATCAATAGTAATAGTTTTCTTCTATTGATGAATATTATATTTTCTAAAAAAAAATATTATTGTCATCTTTATCATATATGCAATTTAGATTTCTTTCACTTCCTTATCTAAGGAAGGCAATTTCTAAGGCAGTGAGTAATTCAAATTATGGAGCTATAATATCAAAGCTAAACCTTGAAAATCTCTCAATAAATATGATTATGAATTACTTGTATTATTTAATTTAGTCATGATCCACCCTATTCTCAGACTCAGTTAACTTAATGAATTTTATTGTATAAAGAACTGACGGTGACGTTTATAAAAAATAATAATAGGCCAATATCATTTCTCATTGCTGGTACTGGAAGTCATTTTATAGGTCAATAGAGAGATTTATGGAGTATAAACAGAATCTCTTGTCTTTTTGATGTCCTTCTTCAAGGACATGTGTTCTTTAATCTAGAAAAAAATATTCTGTCTGGTTCTTTGGAACACATTTCCATAAATTTTATTTTATTCTCTTTTTTTTCCCTGCATTATCCTTGGAATGGGGGGGGCATGCACTTGAGAGGTTGGAGGATATATAGTAATATTTACTCATTCCCATTTGTTCCCCCACATCTGTGTGTGCACGTGCATGCACACACACATACATATGCACATACCCCAAACTCGAAATTACAAGACCAGTAATGCAAGTATTACTTTTCCTATGAAATAAATAGCATTTGAATAAAAGCCATGGTCCCTGTTTGTGGACTACAGATGACCAAATTCATATATAGAAAAGACTCACTCTCCAAAACAAATCATTACTCATTATGTGATGTGTATTTCCTATAATGTTGCATGGCTAATAAAAATCCAGAAGTTTTCTAAGGCTGGGCTCACTGCGATCACACACGTGTCTCTAACACTTTGACTCGCTGACTGAACAGCTCCGTTGCTGTGTAGGACAGAACCTGTGTCTCAGTGCTCTCCAGAGGTGAAAATATTTTCTGAAAATTCTACTTCCCTGTCACATTCCAGCCCTGCCACATTAGCATTAGCTGACCAACTTGTTCTTTCTTTCTCCCTGAAAGTAATAGTTTATCCTCTCTCACTGCTCCCTAACAATTGTGATAAAAACAGACAAATGAAGGAATAACCCCAAAACTGCATTCATGAAAACTTAACTAAGGCAGAGTATTAGAATTATATATTCATGTCTGAATATTCTTTTCTCAGATGTTTTACTTATTACCACACACACACACACGCACACACACACACACACACACATTTAACTTTCTTTTATTATCAATTATACAAAAAGTCCACTAACATTGAATCATAGATTCAATAAATACAAAATATTTAATGATTCCAGCTTTCTCCAAGTTTTACGACCACCACATCCCCTATTATTTGAAGCACTATACTTTCTTCTCCACCGAATGATTTTTTAATGGCTGGCCCCATTTCATCTTTGCTCTTATAAAAAGATGTAGAAGAAAACAGGGAGGTAATACTGCAGACTCAAGCTCTATTCATGTTTAAGCCATGCTGTTAATGCATTTTGTTAAAGGGCAGGTTGAAAATGTGAACCCAGTATATTAAATGCAAAAAAAAAAAAAAAAAAAAAAAGCCTATTCATTTGCCAAAACCATTCATGTGAAAAATGTGTAAGCAAATGATACCTAGTGAACCATTTACTCCGAAGGAAAAGCTGTCACTAAAGCTTCACCTATCATCTTGTTTAAAGTTTCTGCCTTCAAGTATATATTTATATTTTCTCTAATCATGGAGTACCCCTTAACACAGACAGATGTGCCTCGTTTAATGGTGTGGTGGGAAGAGAGACTTCTTGACTCATGAATCTGAGAATACCACAAAGCCTTTTAACTTGAACAGCAATTACCTTTATCCAACCTCACCCCTGACCTCAATCTTGCCCACTCTGGGCCAGTAGTGTACAGCAGTCGGGATTCTGCTGCACAGCATGAGAACCAAGAATTAAAAGTTTTGTTGTATTTCTGGAAAGCAGAGGTTATAGGGAGTTCTATGTGTTGTAAGCAATCAACTCGTAAAAATACCCATTAAAAATGAAATACTATTGAGATGACTGAGTTGGAGGAAACCTTAAGTTAAAGTCTTTATTTTCATATCTTCTACTTTTATTTTTCTCTCTCTAAATTCATTACAGAACTTTCTGGTTAAATCTGACTCTACCTTATTTTAAGTGTTATTTTTGAATAAGATCACATAATTTTTTCACCTTCATACTCTTAATCTGATACCTAAAAAGCACACATGAATACATTTGACTATAACTCTTCTAAAAAATATGAATTGAGTGCCAACTATACGTCAGACACTGTGGCTGGTACTGGTAACAATGATGCCTTTTGTTTAGGGTCAGAAAGAATACTGGAATTCGTAGATTGAAAGGAGTCCTTGAGCTCATTCTGCTGAAACAATTCATTTTATCATCAGGAAACCCTTTATCACTTAAGGAGCTTCTGACAAGAGAAATAGATGATTTTCCTATACTTAGGATGTGATGCTTCGCTACCCATAAATACTTACATAGCCATTACTAGAGTTTTCAGTTTTCAGTACTGCTCCTTATACACTAACTGCTCTCATCATTAAAAAAATAAAATAAAAACAAAGAAAAAAGAAAATTCGAAATATCTCAAATGAATTTTATATCTTAGTAGTCAGGTTGACAATTATGTCTTAATTTTCAGTTTGTTTTTAGGAAAATTATTCTGTTAGGACAGAGTGCAACTGCTCTCCTCTTTCAACGAACAAAATAATTCAGAAAAGATTTTAAAAATGTATAAAAATGCATTTTTTTCCATAAAAAAAAGATCAATATTGTAGGCTCTCAAGAACAGGAATTGATTGCTTTTCCTGATATAATGGACTAATAACTAACTGGTATGAGATTTACTATAAAAGAATGAACAAACAAACATGCAGATCATGCAAAGTCCATGGGTGCGCAGAAGCAGAATGACTCTGACTGGGACGAGCACACTCTGAGGAGAGGGAAGGAGACATGTCCCTGCGTGTCTTCGGGGGCTTTAAACTGCAGTAGGAGCAGTACACGCCGAGGAGCTTAGTCTTTCTGGCCTGGGAAACTGGAAAACGCAGCTACATAATTATACACATTGAACAGATCAGAGGAATTTCAGAAGGGAAAACGCTGAAGTGAGGATGTTGGATTAGGCCTTTTTACATTGTTGCTGAACCCTGAACCGTGGGTGAAACGGGTTCACATCAGCCCAGCGACAGCAGCTGGATCTGAACTGAGACCAGAGATGCTACTCAAGAAGCAGTCTGCAGTTCAAGCCCAGCAAAATGTTTCTTGCTAAAATTAAGAAGAAGAAAAAAAAAATGCTGGGAAAAAATAAAAGGACCCAGAATCCCTTAAAATTTAACTACTTTAGTATCGAAGAAACAATCAAAATGAATGGAAATATGAAGAAACGAAAAATGCGACGCTTTCTCAAGAGCAAAGGATGCTAACTGAGACCAAAACTGAGATAAACAAGAGCCTGACAGTAACAGGCAAACGAAGCGCCTTTCGGAACTTTCCTCAGTCGAGTGCCATTTCGGCAAATACAAACCTCAGCAAAAAACTCTCAAACTTCAGCAGAGAAATAGAGATAACAAAAGGGAGCCACATGGACACTCCGGGACTAACAATTATGATTCATAAAATAACAAACAAGCAAAAAGCTAGGACTGAATATATAAGATCAATGCCACCCTCAGGCTGTTATTCTTGCAGGAAAACTTGCTTAGGTCACATAACAATAAAATGCAAATGAACGATGTTTCAGCATGGGGTGCAAAGTAATCAGATAATATCATGTTCAGTGATCTGTCAAAAGAAAGCGGACATCAAAGTTTTCTTTTACTAATTTGAGTTTTGAAGATATTGAATAAAATAGGAGTGCTGTTAGAAAGGATGAAAAATGTTATTGAACAAGATTAAAGAGGGAAGATGAAGCGGTTCAGTTCTCTCATTAGTTGTGTTTTAAAATTCAAGACTGCATGTATACACAGGAAGAATGTGCACTTATGAAAAAGCAGGTAGCATCTCAGTATCAGAAATCAAGAGTGAGGCTAAATCCGCTCACACATCATGAACGTGCTTTAAAAACAGCAGCGCAAAAGGAGAGAGAGGTTATGGGACTTCAGAAGATGAGTGAGTCTTACTGGGCGAGAAGGAAGGGGTGTTTAAGGGGCCCGGAGGTCTGCTGAATTGTCTTAGGAGATAAAATTAGTGTCTTCCTTGAAATCTAGTACTTAGCGACGCGGCTGCCAAATATGGAAGAATGTATTTACCTTTTTTATATCTTGAAAATGATAACTCTAGTCTTCCTATTACCACTAATTGCATGATGTCATAGACGTAGCTATATTTTGAAATACTTACAAGTATATCGGTAGTGCACTTTTCAAGCCATCTTTAATTGAAAGATAATTAATTCTGTGTCATGGATAAAGAACGTTTTCCTTCATTTCTGAGAAAGTCCTAGCCTTCTGAGACTCTCTATGTACCATGAAAATTCTATCTGTAGCCATTTGTCTAGTTACACTGATGATCCGAGGTATAACAAAATTCCTCACCTCTCGAGAAAGCCAAAGATTACAGCTCAGATGACGTCTCAAAGTTCAGCAAGTTCAGAAGACTAGAGAGCCAACTTCCCTAGGTATTTACATGTCTTAGAACTTGGAGATATCAGCTGGGTATAAAAGGGAAGACTTAGACGATGTGGCTCCTGTTGAGATTTTTATACACCAAAAGATGACACAGACCTTTTTTTGTTTTTAAGGAGATCTACTTCCTTCCTCACCATAAGCAAAAAAAAATAAATAAATAAAACATTTTTCTGAGCCCTCGCCTGTGGAATACTCAATGGCTCATACAGGATATTTGGCATGGTCTTTTTGCATTACCCAGAAGTTAAGCACTGGGACAAGGAGTGCCAGCCTACTTATTTACTGTGACATAATAAAAAATCCATGTCTGATCCAAAATATCTCCTGTGCATATTAAAATTAATGTGGATAAAGTTAATAAAGATGTTTATTAAAAGTCTGACACATATATAGCATCAAAGTGTTCAACAAAAGAAATGATACCAACTTAACTTTCTTACCAAAATATAAAGAGGGCACACTATACAAATAGAATACATTGCATATTAAATATGTCTGGGTCTAGGATATTTATATATCTCTTTTCAAGTTTGTCTGACTATGATTTTCTTTCTTTTTTCTTTTCCCTTTCCATTTTTTTTTACTATTTAATCCTTTCAAATAAATGTGTGTGTGTGTGTGTGTGTGTGTGTGTGTTATTCCACATTTTATTCCAGGTGGATGAATTAGAATATCTAGTCCCCCATCACATGTATAAAAATAAATCAAAGCTAGGACTGTTTTCAATGTTAACTCTCGAAAGGCGATAAAGAAAAATAAAACTGTGAATTACTACAGAGACACAGACAAAAAGGGAGGACTCTCAGCCGAAAATTGTAGATCAGGCCACGTGAAGAAATAGGAATAAGAACACAAAGGAGAAGAGTCTGTATAATGAGAAAGAGAAAGCTAGAACTTTTAAAAAAGAATATGATCAATAGAATGGATCAGGATATGAGAACCATTTGGTTCCTCTTTTTGCATTTTGGGTGTTCTTCATCTTCCCCTCAGAAAACCACACTCCGTTTTGCCTATTTGTTAAAACAAACAAACAAACAAACAAACAAACCTAGCACTTTTTAACCACATGCCTCATCATTGTCCTGTCACACTAAACCCTACCATTTTTTCCATTTCCAATATTTCAAACATTCATAGCCACAGAGGTTGGCTTAAAAATTTTTCTTATAAGGGCTTGTAATTTAACTAGACTACATCTTTTCCAATCTGTCACTTCCAAGTAAACTGGAAGCGAAAAGCAGAAAACCTGGTGGAAGATCTAAATTCTCTTCCTCAGAATATTTTAAAGTTATTTTACTTACATCTCAAAATTTTTACCTTGAAACACCATGAGGTATTATGTCTCTCTCATCTTCTACTAGCACAGCTAATCATTTTTCTATAATTTAACAAATTCTTTTACACACCTCTCCTTACCCCCGACCTCGCCTGATGTATTAGAGAAAAAGGTTTTTGGTTTTCAGAATTTTAGAATTTAAAATTTTGGATAAAGGGTATTGAAGATAACATAACGAAGTATAGAAAGGAAAGACTTTATAGATTGATATGTTTCAGAAAGAGGGGAAGGATTTTGCATATTGATAACAGAATAGAAGAAGTAGCAGAAGTGACAATCTGTTTAGTACAGGAAACTGGGGAAATATTAAGATGGGAGGTTAGGGTTCGAGTTGGGCAATACACTCTGATAATCATTTGGAAGGAACATCCCATGAAAATGTTTTCCCAAGCTATGCTGATGAATAAATGAACTTTTCTAAATTGTTATGTCATCACGGTCTCCTAATGCGATTTGAAAGAATATAAGAACAATTTGATTTCACTTCTGTGGACAAATTAGAAACCCACTCACTTATTATGTAATCTCATAATGATTTTTTAGCAATGCCTCCATCAGTAGTAAGTAGTAGAGGTTACTGAAATATTTAATACATATCACAGATGTCACTTCGATACATTTCAAATAAAAACAGCAAAAAGAAGAGTTTTAAATGCTTTAAATAAAAAATTCATTGTATGTCCACACTTCCCATTGGCAGATATTCAGAAAAGGGTTATTGATGATTTAATTAAGTAATTAAGTCAATTGAAAACCAAAGGCAATATTAATTTCTATGCCAGAATTGTCATAGAATTGTTTTCTGTTTTTTTTTTCTCAGAATAGATTCCGCAACTTGATTAATAATTGTTCTGAAATCACATTTAACTTAGTAAAGAGAATTTTACCTGCAATTATTTTTAGCATAATTAAAATATATAGTTTATTTATAGACTGATTACTAAATTAGTGATCACATCAGCAGTAGTAAGTTAATTAATACCAGAAAGTCAATATGTAAAAACCTTTATGACTGGGATACATTAATTTCTAAACAGTGTCTTTTTATCTGTGTTTTTAGTATGGTGCCTGACATACATTGGACACTCAATATATGCTGAATGAATGAATGTTGATTATAATCTATAGACTAGTAGATTATAGAACACATATTGGTTTAAGATCTGAATTTAAGGCAGAGATTTGTATAATTATAATAAAAAGGCCAATTTCTATACACTAAAGTATTATATTTTGGAGAATTTAATCTGATTTTGTAATGTAGCTTTGGAAAAAAATATAAATTAAGTTCCTATAAAATATTAAATATGAGGGTATTAGTAGCTCAATAGTTCAAAGACATCTCAAAATGTGTTAGATAATTTTAACAGAAAAGGATTACTTAGTAATCTCTCTCAAAACACACACTGATGTTATATGAACATGTCTGTTTTCCAAACTAGTATTCCTTTCATTGCTTTCAAAATAAGCTCGCAAATAAGGTAAAATCAATTCAGGTTAATAGAAATTTTAAGTGAGAAAAATAGGGAAGAAACACAAATCTTATAATGAAATATCAGTTAAAAATGCAGTAGCTTTTCTTCTTATACAGGATGTAAATCACATGTAATTTATTCCTCAAATTATTTAAGATCCAAGAGAGAAAACACTGAATGCCTAGTGTTGACCAGTCTTTTATCTGCTAAACATGACTCACACTTTCATTCGACCTCCCAAAAGACTGAAGTCAACAGGCCTGCAGCAGATTTTATTTTTCCTATCAAAAGTTTTCATCCTCTGTTTTCGGTATTATGCACTTTTGACTTTGTAGTACTGAGACTTCCTAGCCTCATTTAAGGAAGTCTTCATTTCAAATGGGCACACCCTGTGCCTGCAACCCCAGAAAACAAGATCAAGGGAGCTGACTAGCGCATAGAAAAATTGGGGGAGCAACAAAACTTGTCTATAACTACGTTACAGCATCACATAATCAGGAAATGCATTTTGAATTCTCTTCTATGGCTTTTGAATCATTACAATAAACAGTGATCACAGCTGACAAATATGTTTTTTTTTCATTTGATTTTTTTTATATCTATATCAGAAATGTGAATTGTAATGTTCTTATGCTCTATATATACTTAAGTTGATGGAGCTCTTTACAGACTAAGAACTACCCCTTATGATTTCTGTGAAAAGTGAATTAAATAATGATATAATTGTAAGAATAAAAACAGAAAAAAATATTCTGGGGTTGAATTTTGGACATCAAGTAAGAGTCAAGTCACCTATCTTTGATAAAACAAAGGTATGTGACTGTTTGAAAGTATGTGATGCTCAGAGTCTATATTTACTAAAAATTTCCCCAAATGTCACTGTCATCTTGAAAAAATGAGGAGAGAAGGTAAAGAGGCAGAGCAGAAGAAAGAGAGAGAAAATTTAATCACAGGAATCATTCATCTTAGAATCAACAACTTTTTGGGCTTAATGATGTACTCCATGTTACTAGGTTTCTTGTTTGCACATTAAATACCTACCCGGTTATTCCCTTCTCTAAACCCATTGTCTCTGTACCGCCCATAACTAGAATTTTAAATTTTATTTATCAAGAATATGCATATTCTAAATTATATATTTATATTTCAATATACTTCTGTTAATATTATATAATGGAAATATAGAGATATGATGTTAATTTCGTGAGTCAAATAAAAAAAAAACTACTTTATGTCACAATCTCACTTCATATGTTAGGAAATAAATAAGATACCATAAACACCTGTTCACTGTACATATTTCTCTTGATCTCCAGAATGCAAGCAATCAGAGAGCCCAACGCCTATCTAGAAAGCTCAAGACCACCTGCAATCCTGGACAAGACTTTTCAGGGTCAGATAAAATAAAAGTCCAAACTTTGTCCCAACTTATTATACTTCCCTTAATGCTCTAGCTTCTCACAATTCTCTACTAATCACTTTCTCTTTTACGAAGCTCTTCAGTAGATTGTCTTTATTATTTTCTGTGTCTTTATTTTTGATTCATTAATTCCTGCAGTCAGTTTACTGTCCTTGGTTACCAGAAAGAGATTCTGTGCTGTTGCATCAACCCTGTTCCTTCTTTGAAAAATTTAAATTTGAAAAATTTGCTTGAAACAGGTGAATGTCAAAAATATGACTGTGTCCAAAATGGGTCAAAATTTCCTTTGATACTTAAAACAAGAACTGCATCTAAAACACATACAGTCCTCAGATTTACACATTGTTCATCAGAGTTTGCATTTTAAAAACATCCATCCTCAGTCAATGATTCTATGACTTGGTAAGTTACTTCTCGTACTTGATTTCAATTTTCAGGGCCTCAGTTTTTTTTTTTTTTCCTTATATGAAAAATATAAATTAAATTAGCTGATATCTAAGTCTCTTCTTGATCTATTATTCTCTGAATCATTGTGCTTCTACCTTAGTTTTAAACTCAGGGACTCTTAGAACATCTATCTATCTATCTATCTATCTATCTATCATCTATTTATTTATTTACAAGGCCTTTAGCATGATTCTGGACACTGTAATACCATTTCTCATGTTATTACATTATGTTATTACATTTTCCTTGGACTCACATATTGAATAATAGGGTTTGAATATACATTTTAGTTTAAAATTTTAAAAATAAAACCTTGCTGTTTAGCTTTATGTATTAATCCAGTTGGTTAAATGGTTGGTTTGAAGATTACTTCCATTTGGATGTTTCCTACATAGACACATTCCCACAATTTTCTAAAAATCCCATAGTATATAGCACATAGCACTGTCTAAATTATAAAAAACTTCAGGTATTTGTACTTTCAAGAATTAAATTATCTCTTACTTCAACTAAATTAAGTTAGATTGCTGTGGGTGAATATTCATCTTCATTAATTTTATCCTGAATGAATGGTATCCTGAGTCAGAGACAAATTTATTATTTATTACCTCACAGTAAATAATGAGTATGTTGGTCTCCTTTGTCCTCATTCTTATACCTGACATGAGATGATGAGAATCAATAGCAATTTTTTTCCTATAAATGTACACAAGCACTACACAGGTAAGGGCCAGGAAATGTCTTGTCTTTTCCTTAGGAGAGGAAGGAGGAAGCTGTCCCCTGCCCCCATCTAAAAGGGTCTTCTTGGAGAAGTAATGAAGCTTAGTCCTTACTGCAAAACTTCAGAATATAAATACACTCTTTCTAGTAGCCAGAAAGTTTGATGCATCTCAGCTTTTATGGTGTAGAAATGTCTTCACATTCTGTGCCTTCATCGCTGTGACATATCACTACTTGTGAAAATAACTCCAGGCATCTCCCACTCAAGAGCTTAAACTAGGGCCATTGTCTAGGCTGCAACCATTTGATCCCCTCAGGGAGGAGGAGAAATTGTATTATCCTTTCAAATCAAAGCAAGTCATTAGACACATGTCTAAAAATCTAATTTTCATGGTGCTTGGACAGTCTAAAGTATTTTATAATCGCACTAAGAAATCTAGGGAAATTTATTCCCCCATATAAATATAAACTCATATAGACTCAGTGCAACAATCTACCTGTGCATCCGCCTGTGATTTATAAAAAATACACCCAAAATACACCAGTATCCAATATCTGGAGGGCTTGACTGACCTAACCTTTGCTGGCTAGCCTTCGTTGGATTAGTGAGGCGTCTGCATTTCTGCTGGTTTCTGTTCTCTAGCTCCTCCTGGAACCAGCGGGTTAGCAGTGGGTAAGCAAGTCCTTCTCATGACAACAGTCGAACCACAGGGGAGCAAGCGAAAACTCCCCAAATCATTTGCATTTCCAGCATAGGCTAGGAATTTGCCCCAAATGTTCTCGTGGCCAAGTAATTATTATGGGTGATCATGGCATCGAAGGCCCAAGCACTGAAAAGTCATCTGTCACTTCCCCTGGAAGTAAACAAATGGAAGATGGGAGAAAACAGAAAGAGTAGAAGCTTTGCTCACAGAGGACCAAGGTGTCACGTTTGTATTAGATTGCATCGGAATTATCCTCAGGGACAAAACAAGCCGGTGTTGGTGATGCGGGGTAACAGGAGGTAGGATACCAGGTTCCCTCTCACGTTTGTGTTTGCATGCACATAGAATATATGTGGTTATATAGTTTATTCTTTTCAGACACACTTGACATCACACTCAAAATTAGACGGTTTAAAATGCACGTATATTTTAAAGCGCAGAAAATGAAAATAAAAGCATTACAGTGAGATACTCAAGGTGCAAATGGGTGATTGCCAGGCCACATATGAAAAGAGAACTCTGACCACGGCCTTTAAAGCAACCGGTCCAGGAAGCCAAATCAAGCCTATACCTGCAGCAATCGGCTCAAAGGATTGGTGCCTGCTCAACACCTGCCAGTTTCCCTCATTTGCTGTCTTCTTTTCTCTCTCTTGCAACTCAGGCCAACCAGAGAAAGCCAAATACGCTCCATTAGCCAATCACAGAGCACACTCGCTTCTCGTTAGCCCACCTCCAGCTTCCCCATGCCAACAACGCACTCAGGGAACATCCGAAGCCTTCCCTCTCTTCCACTATAGAGCTTCATCATCTTTGTCTGCCTTGGAGCGTTTGTCAGACACAAGTGACGTCGGCTGGCTTCCTTGCAAGCTATGAATAAATACTCTCTGCTTATGGCTTATTCTTGCTCGAGCCGTCTTTATTTCCACTACCACCACATGCACACCCCAAACACACGGACATATATACATATATGTTATATACATATTATATATACATCATCAAGATGGATATTTTTAAAGAAACAGCAAAATGTCTACTCCTTAGGAGAATCTAATTTAAAAAAGTAGTTGTTGAACTTTAAAGAACGATCAATGAAAGTCATGCCGCTATAGAATGGCTGGAGTTTTAAACAGTGGGTTAACTTCTAATATATTCTTTAGAATTAGTCTTCCCTCTCATTCGATCAGACTTCACTACATAATTTACATTCTTGTGTTTAAGTGGTTCTCCTAAATGATTATAATACTGATGTGGCTTGAAAATTTATGTTTTTTAACCCCAAGTGTTAGATTATTTTATTGGAGATATGTCCCCAGATCTACCATTTATTGGATTTTTCTTTGGCATACTTTATTGTGGACTACATGAAATCAAAGATTTTTCCAAATTTTTCCTATTTTTTACAACTGTCAAGCTAGGGATCACTACCATAAGTACCCAATTAGATAACTAGATAGGATAGAAAATGCATCATAAAAGTTATCTAGGTCATACTATATCTTCTTAGAGTAGAATCAGAAGTAAAGCATAAAAAAGAGGTGTGGAACTCGCATTTGGAAGGATTTCTGACTTCAAGTCGGTCTAATATGTAATAGCTTTCAGTGACAGAATCCTTTCTTGTGATTCATGCCGTAGGAGAGAATGTTGACCCTGCGTCTGACACAGAAATAGACATATACTAGTCATCTTTTTCTGGGCCGATGTATGTACTAACATTTGTGCTGATAAGAGTTAACTTTTCTGGGCGTCCATTTTCATCCTTAGGAATCTGACTTACAAATGACAACCATTTTAATGTTCTAGTACTTGACCGAATGCATAAACCAAATTAAGAGGCATTTATGCTTGAAGAGATGCTGAACTGTGAGTTAGAATTATGGGAACCTGCAGCACATGACCTGGGGCTGCTTATACATTCGTTCTTATATTCATGCTTTCGCTTAGTAGCATGAGGCTTCTGCCAGGGTGGGCAAAGCCACGACAACGGGCGGCTTCTGTGCTGTGGTCAAAGGCGCTGATTTGATTTGGAACACAGGAGCATGCCAGTGCCCAGGGTCATTATTAGTGGACATGACTCCTCAGAGACAACAAGGCCACGTTGAAATATAGGTCATTCTCTAAGCTTGCGGTCCTGGTTAAAGAATATCACTCACTGTGGCTTTACAGTGTGTAATGGAGAGGAGAGAGGGCCCAACCTGTGACAAACTTCTGGTAGACAATGAGGCTGCCCACATATGCAGAGAAGACTCTAAAGAGCCCTGGAGAAGAAATATCCAGTGATGACTTGAAAAGAGTTCGAACATTAAATATGCTCCCCTATTAAAACGCAGACCCATGGACAGAGGTAGAAGGACTATTGCCCAGATTGTTTAAAAATAACCTCCGTGTGGTCACTGGCTGATCACTAAGTTACATGGAAACGGGGGGAAATGTGAGTAAATTTAGGAGCTTCAAAGCAAGAATTGGTGAAAACTAAAATAAAACTGAGCAGAAACATCAGTACCTGTCCGTTGCAGGGGAAACAGCATTCACAGAATTACCCCAAGGAAGTCACTTTTTTAAAAAAGAAACAAACGAACGAAAAGAAATAAAAAGAAAGGAAGGAAGGAAAGAAGGATGGAAGGAGGGAGGGAAGGGGGTCGAGAGAGAGGAGGTGTGGGGAAAGAAACCAAAAAGAGTAACAAAAACTGTCTTTGGGGGAAATATGAGAATTGAGAGTTGATAAAGTATATTACCAAAATACTCAGTTTTCAGCCAAACATATTATGCGATAAGGAAATAAACAGAAAATTATTATCTATACTTAGAAAAAGAAGAACACTTTATAGAAACTATACTTGTTCCCACAGAGATTTCAAATCAGCTGTTATAAATACATTCAAAGAAAAATTAATTCTAAAGAAATGAAGCTAAATGTGGCAAAAACAAATCAATAAATACAGATTTGTTGGGTATTAAAAGAACATAAGTGAATTTACGGAATTTAAGAGTATAATAATTAAAATTTTAGTTTGATCAACTTCAGATTTGTGATTTTTGATGTTAGATAAAGAATTTCTGAACTTAAATATTAATCAATTAAAATTAACTGTAAAGTTTCAAATTACTTTACCTAAATTATTGACTTTGATATTATCCCATAGCTAAATTATCTATCTCTCAAGCAAAACAAATCCTTATGCCCAAAATAAACAAGAGTGGGAATGAAAAAATACCATAGTCACAGGTTCCTAGAAGACCTAAGCTCTAAGATTGCAATCTTTATAACCAAATAAGTGAATCTATAATGTTCTAATTTCATTATTTTTTCTCTATGATCACAGATTATTTGAAATGGTTCATTTATTTGGGATAACCACATAATTAAAAAGCTCTGTGATTTATTACTATTAATTATACATTTGATTTATTGCAAAAATTAGCATTTGTTTAAAAAACAACTTTTATATACCTAACATCTTAATTTCTATATCAGCTCTTATAAAACTCAAAAAAAAAAAATAGAAAGTTAATTTAGAAGAAAAGCTCTGACCCACAGCAAGCCTCTGATACCCAGAGTCTGGTAAAAAAAAAAAAAAAAAAAAAAGCCCAGAGTGCCTAGAAAATTTCCTCTCTCTCCCCACATTAGCCTCAAGTTTGTTTTCCCCCAAAATTATAGATGTCAAATTCAATTATAGATGATCAAATGTAATGATCTTAACAGAAAGTTGTATATAGCAGATCGGTGTCCATTTCTACTTCTGCTTACTATGAAACAAAAGGTCATTTGGAATACGAATTCCTCCAAGTTCCACTCGACTTTAAAGCCTTTCCTTAGAAGGCTGTTTTTTGTATTAAAGATGACATTAATGCATTTTCCATTTAGGCTGAAAGACCTGAAGAATCTGTTGACATGATTATTAGAGTGGACCTTCGAAAACCCAGGCTCAAGAGAACTGCCTGGATTCTCGGAGATCCACGCTCTGCATCACGCTTGCATCCTCACAGCCGGGACCACTTGTATGATTTGAGAGATTTTGCAGACGCTTTAAATAAGAACCACAGGATTGTGAATTTTCCTAAAGAAATACACAAAATACATGTCTTTTCATTTCTAGTGACTACCTAAATGAAATAGGTTACTGCAATGTTTTATTGTATATGAAAGGCAAAACCTTTTTGTAAATGTACCTGTATGGTTAAAGGTTTGTATGCAAGAACATAAGAATAAAGCATATTCAGTTACATGACAAGGCATGCATACCAAAATAATAAAATGACATTTTCTTTGGTTTAGTCTATGCTCCAATTTTAAAATAGTCATATCAGCTTGTGACCCAATATATCCAAATTGCCAGGTTTTCTTTCCATGTTCTACATACATATTATACATAAAATTAAAATCTTAATAATGTCATATAAAATATTCTATACTAAAATTAATATCAAATATTAAAATTGCTAAAAATTATGGCTAAAATACAAAGTTTCAAAAGAAACTTATCTCTCTAATATAAAACTGTAATTATACATATATTAAAATTTTTGTGATCTTCTTGTAAATGAGAAAATCATTCGTTTTTTAATTGTATTCTAAGATGTCTTTGCAAATTATAATACCTACATTAGGGATTAAAATTAATATTTGTTCCAAACCATTTGGCAAATTACAAATTCACAGACTTCCATGTATCTAGCCGATTGGATATAGGTGACTGGATAATTTATTATTATATACCCATTGCTTTTTAAAAATAAACTAAAAATAAGGCTCAGGACCTATAGAAATATACCGGTTCCTGATAAAATATTAATTCAGAAGCATGGATTTGAGTTTCAAAAGTTCTAAAGAATATCAAAAAATATGTATATTGCATTGCTGAGTCATACCGAGTAGTAAGTAATTTGCCATAATTTCAGACTCAATGTGATTAGTTATCAATGTGCATAAATTCTGATTTTTATGAGTAGAAAATAAGTTTAAAAATCACCACTGTGAAATTCAGAACATCAGCTGATCCGATGTTCTAACATCCCGGGGCTGTTACAGGTAGGTTATGACGTCAGACGTTTTCTTACCAGTTATATTTTATGGGTTGATACTCAGACTCAATTGATGGTTAGGCCTCTTGAATATGAAAAATGTGGTTTATCACCAATAATTTGATGAAAACGAAGAGGTCAGTAGATCATTAGTTGTTTTTGACTAACCATGTAATCCGAGTCTACCCGGGAACGCGTTTGAGAAGGTAAAGGGTTGTTGTCAATGATTACGGAGGATAATGGGCACAGCCATTATCCGGGGTACGACACCATCTTATCTGGGAGTGCTGCGTGGGACGCTCATAAGCTAGACTTCTCTGTACCTTGCAGAATTACCTTTAACGGTCATCTATAGCTCTTAAAATTTTATGTCGTTTCAAAGAAGTATTTCCACCCCCCCCCCCCCTCCGGCTTTGATGAGGTATAATTGATAAATCCTGTAACATTTAAATTGTGCAATGTGATGCCTTTATATATGTATATACTGTGAAATAATGACCACAAGCAAGTTAATTAACACATCCACCTCCTCACATAGTTCCTTATTTTGGGGAGAGAGCAAATATTAAGTGTACACTACAATAATATTAACTATAGTCACTGTGCTGTATGTTAAACCTCAGAACTTGAAACTTTTTTTTTTAATTCTGCTGAGCCAACTTAAGGATGAAATGAGATTAATGTTAGTAGCTATTAATGTAGCTGTTAGACAAAGTGATGCTTATTATTGCCATTTAGTTTCTGTGAGTCATCTAAGTATTTTTTTTCCAAGAGTTTTTATGACTTACTCAGTTAATTATTTTACATTTGCTCTCAATTTCTAGATTCTAGCTAATTTTCTCCTCTAGCACTAGTTTCTGTAATAATTACCATGGCTATTTTACGAAATATGTTAATGATTTTTATCTAATACAAGACTGATGGGAAAAAACAAACTCCCTTGTGAATTGCTCTTTTTGTTGTGTTCTCTTTCTAATTACTCATAATAAATTCTATCTTTTGGGAGATAATATAATAGCAGCTTTCCTGAACAAATCACTTCTCGTAAAATGAACACATTAGATTTTCCTGTAATTTATTTGATGGTAAAACTTATATTTAGTTGGGTTAAATCCTGAATTTTTAACACTCCATTTGAACTTCATAAATGAATAGATGCATAAAGTATAATGTGCATTCGATTGTTTAAATATGTGTGTATATGTACATATACATAATTTTTTCGGCTTAAATGAAACTAACATACAAAGTGTGAAAATGCACAGGTAGGTACATTGTGAAAACCTGAACCCCTATCCAGTGAAGAAAAAACACTTTATCAGATCCCCAAAAGCTGCCGCTCATAACCGTTTCCAATCATAATCTCTTCCCCAGTCCTTCAAAGAAATAGCTAAATTGACTTCTAAACCAGTACATTAGCATTGCTTTCTGTTTATCTTTCTATGAATGGAATTGTAAAGTATGTTTTCCTCTGGCCTTTTTTCACGAAATATCTTCTTTGTAATTCCTATGTGTAACACAGTTTGTTTTTTAACGCATGCTGCCTCCATCCAGTACGGACGCCCTGGCTAGAAGCCCTTAGTTCCTCTTTAGGAGCAGCTGACAAAGTGCACAGCGACACTTCCGTTTGCAGGCTCCTGTTCTCCGAGCCACTAGGCATCAGCCAAGGTGCCCCAGGACCGGGCACCAGACAACTAGGGACAGCTCCTGTGCACCAACGCTTGCTGAAATGATTCGAAAAAAGAAAATACACAAGGATTCCACCAAACCTATCAGACACTACACAACCTGCCATCCACACACTGTCCCCTAGCACCCTTCCCCTGTGCACAAGCCCTAGGAGGCCCTGCTGGGCAGCCTCCTTTCATTGAGTTCTAAACCGCAAACATCTGCCTTTCATCTGTCCCACTGTCAGTGTGGCTGTCATGTCTCACCATCGAAAGAAGCTTTAGATCTGATAGAATAACAGAGTCACACGTAGGTATAGTGTTCCCGTTCTTACGTAGCATTTCATTGTAAAAATGTGTTAAGATGTATTCGTATTATAATAGCGAGGCATGCTTTGGCTGTTTCTGCTGAGGACAGTTACAACCCATTTTGCTAAGCACATTCTCAGTCATAGCATTTGGGTGCATGTGTGCATGCATTCCTGTGGCATATACCTAGCAGTAAACTCGTTATGCATTCTGTCACCTTTAATGGAAAATGCCAAACTCTTTCCCAGGTGGGTTTTTAATTAACGGCCATTCCCCTGAGCGCATAAAGTTGGTCGTTATGGTTCCATATCACCTCGTATTCACGACTGCTTTAATTTCAGCAATTCTCAGGGGAGAGAGATTAGTATCCTGTATTAGTTTTAATTTGCATTCTTCTGATGACTAATGCATTCTGGCCACCTTTCATATTTTTATATTCAATTAGATATTTCTGAAGTTGCAAGTTAATCTGTCCATTATTTTTCTCTGGGGATTTTGTCTTTTTCTTGTTATTTAGTGGTTTTTCCTATATTAAAGATAAGTCTTTTATTGGGCATTTGTGTTACAATTGTTATTTCCCTCCATGTCTTACCTTTTCATTCCTACACTGATGTTTATTAATGAAATTCTTTGTTTTACTATAGGCCGATTTATTATTTTCTTTAAAGTTTGCTTTTTGTCTCATTTTAAAGAAATATTTTTACCTTTAAGATCATTAAAATATTTTCATGTTATCTTTTAGAAGCTTTTTCATTTTAATTTTACATTGAGACCTGTGGGCTAGTAGAAATTGCTTTTGCTTATTATATCATACACAAGGCAGGAATATATTGTTTACTTTTTCCTCCCATGTTGAAAAGAAGTGATTGAGCATCATTACTGAAAGTATCTTTTTCCCCCTAAAACTTCTATGTAATTCCATCTTTTTTGTAAAACAGGTGTGCTTATATAGATATTTCTGGACACTCTATTGACCTAGTTTTTCATGAGTGAGCTACTAACATAATATTTCATCACAACAATTTATGTCCTGTTATCTAGTAACATAAGCACATCAGTGTTCTTCTTCATATTTATCTTGATTGTCCTTGGCTACTTCCACTATTTCCAATTACAAATAAATATGTAAATTGACTTGTCTGTTTCTACAGAGACAACACTGGACTTTTTATGGAACTCTATTCAATCAATAGATAAATGTGAAAGTGTTTGGCATTTTTACAATACTGAGTATTAAAATCCAGTTGCTTATAGTAAACCTTTTATGACTCATTAAAGTAATATTTTATTACTTTAATTATGGTTGAACCTAATAATTTCATTTATTGGATCTTTAATTTTTTACACTGATCATTTATGGCATTTTGTGTAGATGTCTCACTTTTTTGCCTTATTGCTCTGGTTAGGGTTTCCGGGTCAAAGTTGAAGAGAAGTATTGACAGTGGCCATCCTTGTCCAGAGGCAAAGCTTTCACAAAGTTTTTAAACATTAATATGTTCTTTGCGTAAGTTTTTCTACAGATCCTTTTATCAAATGGATGTCCAACACAATAAATTGCTGTTCATTGTATGCAAGATTATTATCTTTGTTCTTCTAATTTGTTGAATTATTTTTAATAGTAAATAACATGCATTTCTATAATAAATGAAAGTTTGGGAAGATGCATTATTCTTTATATCTACTGGATTGGTTTGCTATTGTTTTGTTGACATTTTGCACTGACATAGTCTTAAATTTTGTGCTGCCTGTTACATTTGCTATCTATGTTATAGTGACCTCCTAAAACATTTTAAGAAACATTTCCATTATTTATTTATCTAGCTACCTACCTATCTATCTATCTATCTATCTATCTATCATCTATTTATTTATTTTTCTGGATGACTGTATGAAGTTGTTGTTACTTCTTTAATGCTTTAGGGAAAGACACTAACCTCAGTGATACTATTTGAATTTTATTACGGAATGAAAAATGTGAAACTCATAAGCAGCAATGTTTCTTGTAAACTTTTCACTGTATAAAGCATCTCCAATAATGACCATCTTCTTACTCATCATTTTGGCTATATGTTTCATCTTTTTTTTTGCTTTGCTAATTTTCTTATTCCTTCTATCAAAGTTAATAGTGCTTTAAAACATTAAGTTTTATCAATCTATACATTCTATGGCATATATTTTCTATTTCATTAATTTCTACTTTAAGCTTTATTGCCTTAGTTAACTTTCTCACATAGATAAATGATATAGACTCTTAAAGTTCTCTCTCCAAAATTTCTCATTTGCCCTCTTAAATTCATCATCCACACTCCTTTCAAAGTGAATTTTTCATTAAAATCAATCATATGTGTCTTACCCTGTTCAAAATCATTTGGTTGCCATTTATTCTATGTTGAATATTCTTGGTATGACATACATGGCTTTGAATTATGCCTTAATCCTCTGAAACCCCTTCGGTATCATCTGCCTTGTCTAGCTACTTAATATTAGTTATTTACTAGTTACTTGTCACTATTTTACCTGTTCTTGCCTTTCACAGGTGTGAGGCCAAGCAGGAGGCGATGCCCTGCACTAGGCTCCTGTAGCATTCAATGAGTACATATAATTTTAGTACAAATAACTGTGCTATGATGTTTTATTTCCTCTTTGAATTTCCCAGTACGTGGTGAATTAAATTTCTTTCTCTTTCCCTATCTTTTAACAAATAGCCTGAAAATAGGTCGGGCTCCAGATATCTGTTAAGTGAATCGATGAATGACTGCATCTCTTTAGAATTAAAATACATGAAACACACTGGCATCACATATTGTTATATGTATTTTTCTAGAATTCATTGTAATACCTGTTTAACATTTCATGGCACTTTCTTGAATAATGTTTAATGTATTTTTAAAACAAGGTAGAGATTTCAAACTTTCTAAATATTATTTGTAGATAAAACTTTATATTAGCTATTTTCTGAAGATGAACAAGGATATACTTTAAATCCCAGGATAAGCAATCTTCAAAATATAATAGCATACATTTTTTAATAAAAGATTTCTTTTATTGGTAGTGTCTTACTCTACAGAGATTTTAGAAATTATCTTACTTTTTTATCTCTTATTTTAACTGCATATATTCAAGAGAGGACCTCTAGGTAAGTCAAGATTTTAGGGTAAATACAAGTCCCTAACTATTTACAGATAATGTGATTTCTAATAAACAAATTATCTTGCTCGAAGGCTCAAATCACCAGAGACTAATTGTCTTGCTGTAAACTGATAAACACGATTTCCTAGACTTAAAACTAAAAATATCTAAGGTTTTCAATAATGTTTTATTCACAAGTTAGGCTCTGATAATTGACCAAGAACACAACAAAATATATAGACTAAATTTATCTAATTTAGCATTTTTTTACAGTGTGTGTGTGTGTGTGTGTGTGTGTGTGTGTGTGTGTGTGTGTGTGTGTTACTTTAAAGGTCTATATCATCTTTTTTTTTTTTTTTTTACCTGAATTACTGCTTATAATATTTCAGATCAACACATCCAGGAATCAAGGTCAGACTTTTTTAGTGAAAGTGTAGTTATGTCATCTTCAATTTTTAGCAAAAAGCTTCTATTTAAGAGTACTGTCCTATTATCTATGTGCTCATTAAAGACTGAATGTAATATCCTACCACATCAGCAAGCATAATTCATTCAACCTATTTTACTTTTTTCCATTACGTTAGCATGGATATTTTCCCTTAATTACTCTCCATTTCATTTTTATTCTAATATCATGATATTAAATAATCAATAATATTCTAGACTTAATCAAAAGTTTTATTTTTAAAAGTAGGTTATACACTGGCTCTTTCATTTTTGAAACCAACTCCATTCTACTCTCCTTTTTAATAAAATCCTGAGGCGGAGAGTAGATTATAGTTTAATGATTTAAGGATATCAACAGTGGTATTAAAAAAGTATGCAAATGTTAAGGTTAAAAATAAAAATAATCCAGAGTATATAGTTCTGCTTGCATGCCAGTATTCTACTGCAATCAATGTTTTTCTTGTAAGTTTTTGCCCTCACCTCAACATAATGTGGTTCTAAATTATTACTTTTCTTTCCTAAAATATAATGAAAGTTTGATGCATCCTCTCTCAGATTATAATTAATCAAAGATGCAAAAATGAAGGTCTAGTTCATCTCTTTCACTATAGATAAATACAATATTACTGCAATTTTGTTTTTTTTTTCCATTACTAACTGCTTAAGTTAGTAAATTATGACGATAGACTAACCTCATGGCTGAAACATTTGGGTAACAACCTGTTAATCAGTTATCTACTCACATGTGGATAGGATACAAATGTACTATATGAACCTCATCAGGTCAATGCTAGTTTAATAATTCAAAGAATCAAAATGTCATTGTTAAAAATAGTTCAATCTTTCACACATGTTTACTAATATAAGACTCTTTATATTTTACTTATTCATACTTTGATGTTATTAGCTCTGGGTTGAAGAAAGGTGCTGAGCTTAAACTTAGAAGTTGATGTTAATGCAAGTTCCTACTTCCTAGACTTTGATTTAATGCAACTCACTTAAATGCTTAGATCACAATTTCCGAGGCCACAAAAGTAAGCTGGGGTAAGGATTATCAAAGTTAATTCTCTGAAAGAGTAGAGGTGTTCTGACATCAGTTCTCTGACACCAATTGGGTATCCTACAATTAAATTTAATTCTGACAGGAACTATACAAAGTGCAGATCCTACAAGAGAAGGGCCAAGTCCTTCACAAGATTGTCCCACTGAAGACACTGTCAGTAAGTAAGTCTTGGAGGTCACTTATACTTCCAACCAACTGGCTGCAAATATGGGTTTTCCCACAACTGTCTCAGGTTTGACTTTGCTAAAATAACTCACCGACCAGTGAAAATGCAATACCCATTATGACAGTCCAGTTTCGAAGTATATATACAAATCAGAGGCAGTTAAGTGAAGAGACATGTAGGGCAAAGGTTAGGGAAGTGAGGTGACACCTTCCATGACCTAGCCTCTTGGAAGCCAGGTGTGTCACCATCATAGCACATTCCTTAATTTGTATAAGATTTCCTTAAACTTTGCCAGATTCTCTTCTTACCTCTTCAGGAATCGAGTATCCACCCCTTTCTTAATCCTCACTGATACATCTCATTCTCTAGATTGATAAAGCAGCATGAATTTCTGGAAAGAGCAAGTCATTTTATATTTCTGAACTCCTTTTGTATTTCCTTTCTCCCTGAACTACACCTACAATCTTTCGCTCCACCCCAAACTCCTTCCTATTAACACCTGTTCATCTTTGAAAACTCAATGTCATTCTAATCTCTTCAATAAAACTTCACCACTTTTCTTAAACAAAATGGACTATTTTTTTTTTCTTATTTACTAATCACCATGTACATATGTCTATTTTCTTATTTAATAGAAACACTTTAAATATTGACACGCACAACTTTCTCGACTAAACACCAATAGCTTAGAAGCTAGAGAATGTTCTATTTTGAATTAATAAAACAGTAATCCTGGCCAGCCTAACAAAGGTATATATCAAAGTGTTCTACCTTTAAAAGATAAATAATGTTTCTTGATTAGTTACCTTTTGTTTCTTTTTTCCCTTAATTAAATATAGAAACACTTGCTAGAAAATTAATGTTAATTTATTGTTTTATTATATATTTTAATATTAATGCGCATGAAACTCATGATAATGAGAAGAGTAAGTGAAGATAGAAAAAAATGCACCACTGAATGGAATTAATTTACTTAACTCTTTGACTGAATGTTAAAAATGTATCTCCTAGGGGATTTTTATTGAAAGAAATGTAATTACTGATTATAATAGGAAAGATCAGAAGATGAGGGCATATTTAATAATTGCATACAAATTGCCTCATTGCAAACATGTTCTGAAAATGTTTCTTAAGAAATTGTCATTGTATTTATTGTTCATAGAGAATTTCTTATATTTTATTCCTTTGCCAAAAATGCAATATGCTATTTTTATAAAAACCTAATACCTGAGATTTCTGATAATCTCCAGCTGGAGGCAAACTCTAATTAGAGATATGCAGGTATAGTATCAAAGTACCTGGGATCACAGGGTTCAGAGCTCTTGGATCTCAAAATTATTATGGATGCTAATTATCTCTCATTCATTCTTCTTACTATGTTCTATCTCTCTTCCCCAACCTTTTCTTCTTTTCTTTCCTCTATCTTTCTTTCTTTCTTTCCCTTTCATTCATTCATTCATTCATTCATTTATATCCAGGCTCAAAATCATTGCGAGAAAAATTTTCAGGAGATTATAAAATGATAGTATAAAATCTGAAAATGTTAATTTAAAAAAGTAAAAAAGATGTTGGCCTTAATCGTTCACTGCAAATGAATCACAGTCAGGGCATTAACTCAGAACTATGTAATATTTGGCAAAAGAAAAACATGTAAAATATGAATCAAGGAAAGAAAAGAATAATAAAAATAGTATACATCTGCTTTTGAAAATTAAATGCTCATAAAACAGTCATTTTATTTACGTGGTCTTCATAAAGACACTTTTGTTTTTAATGCATTTAAATAAGTTTTCTGGCTAATATCTAAAATATAGAAAGAACTCATACAACTGAGTAACCAAAAAAGCAAACTATTCCATTAAAAAAATGAGCAGAGGACCTGAAAAGACATTTCCTCCAAGAAGACATGCAAATGGCCTACTGACATATGAAAGGATGCTCATCTTCACTAGCTACTAGGGAAATGCAAATCAAAACCACAATGGATACCATCTCACACTCATTAGAAAGGCTGTCATCAACAGGACAAGTTATAACAAGTATTGGAGAAGAGATGTGCAACAAGGAACCCTCATACACTGTTGGTCGGAATGTCAATTAGTGCAGCCACTATGGAAAACACTATGATGGTCCCTCAAACAATTAGGAACGCAATTACCATATGACCCAGTAAACCCTCTTCTAGGTATCTATCCCAAATATTTGAAAACATTTATCCATAAAGATATATGCGCCCCGATGTTCGTAGCAGCATTATTCATGGTGGCCAAGACAAAACAACTGGTGTCCTTCTACAGACGACTGGGTAAAGAAGCTATGGTACATGTATACAGTGAAATATGACTCAGCCATAAGAAAAGATGAAATACGGCCATTTGTGACAACAGGGATGGATCTTGAGATTCTCATGCTAAGTGAAATAAGTTCGACGGAAAGGGTTGAGAACCATATGATTTCACTCATATGTGGGACATAAAACTTAAAGCAACAAATGAACAAAACAAACAAATACTCCTAGACACAAACAGCAACAGTTCAGAGGTTACCAGAGGGAAAGTGGGGAGGGAAAGGTAGATAAAGGTAAAGGGGGGTCAAGTATATGGTGATAGAAGGAAATCTGACTTTGGGTGATGAGCACACAAGGCACTATACAGATGATGTATTACAGAACTGTACCTTGAACGCTTGAAACCTGTAAAATTTATTAACCAATGTTACTTCAGTGAATTTCATGTTAAAAAATGGGCAAAAACAAATAAGTTTTTTTGTACTATTTAAACATTTCTACTACATCATTCTGTTCTATTTACATGTTTCTATAGACGCTGATTTTCTTCATTTAATATCCCTCTTGTTCTTTTTCATTTCAGATATGATTTTTTAAAGTTACGACATCACCAGCCATGCTCAGTAGCCCTTTGTCCAAAGTGCCTGTCTGCCCTCTGGAAATGAGGTATATGACTTGTGAATAAAGACAATATTTTCAGTGTCATAACTGTGCGACCATTACCTTTAGAAAAGAAACTTTTCTTTATTATTTTAACGCTGTCATTATGATGGACTGCTCTGGGGGAAAATCTCGAGTTCACCTCTTTATTTAAAATCTATTCTCTAAAAATGTTCACAGATGAAAGCGGCCACTTTTTACCAAGCCTATGACTTTGATAGATATTTAGAAAATGTGTGGATATCTTGTAAGGCTGACTGCCGGGGTATGGAAAATACCTTAAAAATTATTGACAAGGTAGAAATGAGGAGTTTGGAAAAGGAAAGAGACTTCAGTTTCCTGCCAGTTCATATAACTCTATAGATAATTTGTTTTTAACCTTCTCCTTTATCCTTATCTTCTTGGAGATTTTATTTCACACGGTGGTCTCACGCCTTAATTTTCTTAGCACATCCAGGTGGTATTTGAGGAAAGTACATGCTCAAGAATCACTTTCTCAAAATTATTTGTTATTTTAATTTTTAACAGAGTGTTTTAAAAATGTATTTTGTACATATGGCAGTACTACACAGATGCACATCATTATATATGTTTATATAGAGGTTTTACATGAGAAGGAAAAGGGAAGAATAAAGAAAGGTAAGTAATATAACATTAACCTTTCATCTAGAAATGCAGGCATGTATGAGAAGGGGACCATCTTTTCTGTGTTGAATACAGCGTTAGGAGTAGCTAGCACCACAAACAAATAATGAGTGATCAGAGAAACAACCTGAGAACAAGCAAGAGTCCTTAGATTGTGAATTCAATTTTTGTATTTACTTTAAGACTCTGCGAATGTAAATCTTTAGCCCTTCAGAATAGGTGATTTTATATTCTTTTCAAAACCATTTTTTTTTTTTTTTGCCACTGAATATATTGTCCAGAAAAACAGGACAAGGGGGAAAAAAAAAAAAAAAGAAAAAAGCAATCCTGGGTTTTTCTTATCCCTTTGACCCGGTTTATAGACATTGATTTCTTCACTTCCATCCCCATGGTCGTATCTGTTCAAAAGAAGTAGTAGCCTGTGTCCCAAATTTTAATATGCTATTTAGCACTTGAGAAATACTAAGCAAATAATGATCATAAAGATTTAATGCAAATGAGAACTACATGATAACAAAGTGCGGTTATTACGTGTTACCCCCTTGAAAATCCACAAATAACTTCTAGTAGGAATTTGCTAAGAAATGATGTTTTTCGAAAGTAATCTTTCCATAACAGTGTTTGAAATCATTCTCCCACAGATGCTAGGTTATAGGCACTTAAATATAGTTCTGTGCTTAAAATTTTATAGTCATCAATTTAAAAAGGGGAAAACAAGTGACTCTCTTAGAAAAGACAGATTGACGTTGTTTTACAGATGTCAACAAAAATCTGAATAGGTATTCTATTTGAAAAGATTCTTTTAACACAAAATGAAAATAAATAAATAAAACATTAAACAAATAACAAAGCAATTCTTTCCTCCTCCTGGCAAAGGGGAGGGGAGAGCCACAACTCAGCAAAGAAATGATCCCATTGCAATTACAGTGTATTTCTACTTATATTACCTTTGCTGGAGAAGATTAATATGGCTTCCGGTACACCATCTGTGGCCACAGAGTAGACTAATGCGTTGTTTTCTATCGCTATCAGGTGAAGGTTACAAAGATGTTTAGGTTCACATGCGATGTGTGAAAGTACGAATTTATAGCCTTGACCTAGGGCTACATTACCTTTTCAGTCTTCTGGCCTCTCCTTAAAGCATCATGTTTCCCACTATCTTAATTACCTCATCTTAATAGGACCAGATGAGCAAAAAGTTGAAAACCAATTAGAAGCGTTAGAAGATACATGCACTTCAGAAGGTAAGAGATAAGCCTTAAAACATTCTCTGCATCAAATTTACATCTTAAAATCCATTTCCCAAATAGCTCATGCCGACAGAACCAAAAGCAGTAGTGCTTACACAATGATGCTCGAGTCTGTCACAGTTAGCTGAAATTATGTCACATCACACCTCATCCCATGACACCAATAAGAAATGTCCACATTTTAAAATTATATTCATTAGAATCTTTGATGATGGAGAAGAGGTAGATTACCAGGTTGTCTATTACATAATGACACTTCCATAGAAGTATGGGTGATTGTTTAAAATGACATATGTTTGCTATTAAATGACTAGGTTCTAGTTCTTGATATGGGATCCAGCAAGTAAAGAATACTCAGCTGAAAAAAGAATGTAACAGAGAAAAATCTCCTATGGATTACTTGAATGGCTTATTGCACAGGCCTTTTGGATCCCAGGGGAAAATAATAACTGAAAAAAAACATAAGCATGGTCAGAAAACTCCATAAGCTTTTTAATTCTATGACGTTTAATGTAGGAGTCTAATAACTTATTCCTCACCTGGATATTTATTATTTCCATTTAATATTTATTATTTCAGGTTGAGTTTATGAAAGTATCTTTCACCTCCTGATATTTTTACTGGAGACTCTAGGATCTCTTCAGGCTTTTTAATAGAAAGTCACCTGGGTCCTTAATGAGAATATTCTTAAATAAAGGGAAAAGTCGTGAGACACTATTGGTTGCCTGCAGGCAGCCACTATTTTGCCTGTATGAGTGAGTCTCCTTGTTTAGGCAGGATGCCATCCTGTCATCTGATTCTAGCATAGTATCTCCTGCAAATCTTTTAGCTTTAACTGATATTTCATAACAAGGTTTTAAGTTATTTTTTTATGAAATCGATTAATAAGATCTATTCTCTCTTGCACACTTATCGGAGATTGATCATTGTTATACAAATCTGGGTCCTCTTGTATTCACTTGTTTAGTTCCATTCCTTGGAAGCTAGTCTTCTGAAGCTAGATTCAAATACCTCAATCTCTTTTTTTATTATTGAAATATTTTCTTCCCAATGTATATTTTTGGAGAATTTACTTTCTATAAATTGAGTTTCGTTATTGTTACTTTTGTCTTCTTCTTTTTATTTTTTTATTTTTTATTTTTTTTTTTTGCCACTGAGGGATTAAGAGAAAAAAATCGAGCGAAGATATTTAAAATAGATGAAGTTCCACTCTCTACAAACTACTTCTGCAGAAATGGAAAGACAAAGGTCTCATTTTTTATTACTTTCCATACAATAAACGTGATGTTATGGTACTAGCGAGGCTTATTTCAATGACCTAATCAACAAAGGTTTATAATTCTCATTAGCAAGAGCTGAATCAGCATCATTAATGATGAGCCTAGGAGGAAACTATCTTTGATTATACAAGTGTATAGGAAAAAAAAAAACGTAGAGCATTGTAGTTCTTTATGTGCTAATAAATCATGCATTTTAGACCTCCTGAGTATCTTTTATTTTATCATTTACAAATTAGCATCTTTTCAGCTATTTTTTTCACCTTGTGATACACAAGAATTACATCTCCTAGACAATGCTAATGCTGATGATATATGAGCAAATGATTAAACACTTAATGATCAGAAAAACTGTGTAATCAGGAGTTTTAAAAATCAATGTTTAAAGAGCATGCAGGTAGAATTTAAAATATTTTCATACTTTAAAAATTTTCCTATTTAGTAGTCATTTGGTGATTTTTGTCAAAAATCTTCATATTTTGACCCTTATGTTAGTTCTATCTTCTATAATTCATCATGGATATTCGACCTATGGTGTTAATCGTTTTTTTTTTTTAATTTTGGCCATTTAATGCCACTTAAAATAACATCTCCTGTTTCTAACAGGTTAGTATATATTTTAGTATAATCTTCATAAGAACACTTTTCAAAGTCTTTATTTTTGGAAGAATATTGCCTGACATTGAGCAGAAAAGATTGAAATATATAGAAAATTGCACAGTAAATTAATTTTAATTTATCACTGACCACCACTAGATATTGCTACATATTTAGACATTAGCCATTGACATATTAAAATCCTAGATAGTCTTATTAAAAGTGAAAGAATTTACACTATGAACAGTTTCATTCAATTACATAATATCATTCTTGCAAAAGTTTTACTTCTAAATTTCCTTAACAGACTAAAGTAATAGTTTTAAAATAAGATCATTTATTTCTAGGTTTAAAAATGTAAATCCTAACCTGTCTTTTGAATACCATCTGATTTCAAGGTTGTATTCTCCAAAACTTTTTCCTGCCACTAAATATGTTTACTATGAGTTCATCATTTATAATATGTTAAGCCACTAAAGATCTGATGCATACTTCTCTATACAATTAATTACCTATTGTTTTAGGATGAACTCCCACATGTTTATCTAGCTATCATAATTTTAATATTAGTCATATGGCAATGCATTCTCTCACTTTCATTTGTCTAAAGTTGTATTTTTTCCCACGTTTGTTTATTTTATAGGGAAAGCTATTTGTTTTATAATCAACTTCATGAAGGTATAATTTATATACCATAAAATTCAAACATTTTAAGTGTTTATTATTTTTGGAAAGTGCATATGCCCATGTGACTATTATAACATGCAATCGTAATTCTATTGATATACTAATATAATACATTAATGTAATATTAATTGAATATAATTCTAGTTACAGGTGTTTATGAGTAAGGACCTACATACATATACATTTAACATTTACCACATCTGGATCATGGCACTTACAAACTTTCCAAAATTTCATCATGCTTTTTTTTTGGTAGTAAAATCATTCACCCACTATTAACCTATCTATCTGTTCTCTATCACTATAGTTTTTCTCATTCTAGAAGATAACATAAATGGAAATGTCAAATACATAATCTTTTGATACCGAGTTCCTTCATTCAGCATATTGTCTTCTCTAGTCACCTGGATTCTTGTGTGTATTGGTATCATTCCTTTATATTGTTGAGTAGAATTCCATTGCGTGGTTGCACTAATATTTGTTTAGCCACTCATAGACAGAACATTTGGGCTGTTTCTAGTTTTGAGGTGATAACAAAGCTACTACAAATATTCGGTTGCAAGATTTTTTTTTGTCTGAATATAATTTTTCATTTCTCAAAGTAAATATTCAGAAGTAGAATTTCTAGATCATATTGTAAATATATGCTTAACTTTGTAAGAAAATGTCAAACTCTTCTCCAGAACTGCTGTAAAATTTTCTCCTTCCCATGAGCAATGTGTGAGTTCCAGATGCTTAACTCCCTTATTATTACTTGTAATTGTCACTTGTATTACTAATCTTAAAATTGTATATAATTGTCATTGATACTTAGCCGTATCCCTTTGGAATTATAATTTTCACTTTCCTAATACTAATGATTTTTTTTTTTTTTCAAGTGCTTATTTGGCATCTGCATATCTTCCTTATGTTGTCTTTTTGTTGATTCTTTTTCTGGACAGAAACTTTTCAATCTGATGTAGTTTTACTTATTTTTCATTTTGGTGCTTATGCTTTAGATGTCGAATCCAAAATTATTCAATGCGTTCTGACAGCCTTTTTTTTTCCTCTTTGTAAGCTATCAATCTAATTTCCGCTTCTTCGTAGAAAATATCTTTTCTTCATGTGGATGCTTTTAGGATTTTCTGTTTTTCAGCAGCTTGACTATGATATGCCTTCTTCTAGTTTTCTACGTGCTTATTCTATTTTGGACTCTGAAATTATGGCTTTCTTTGTTGGGGTCTTTCATCTGTTTAGAAAAATTCTCAGCCATTAATCCTTTAAGCATCATTTTGACTATGTCTTCCACGTTTTTAATGCTCAGACATTGTTATTTTCTTTCTGCACACTAACTCGGATATTTTGTCAGAACTCCTTTATAGTTCTCTAGTATTTTCTGTTGTATTCACTCTGCAGTCAAGCTCATGTGTTAACTGTTGATTGCAGATAGGATATTCTGCATTCCAGGGTAGCCATCTGATATTTTTCATAGAATACAATCCTCCTTTTACGCTGTATATATTTTAATATCTGTAATCCATCTTTTCATCATGGGGGGGTATTTTAAAGACTTTGCTAATTATAATATCTAGATCACCTATAGAGTTATGGGCTCTTTTTCTCTTAGTTGTATGTCCACTGGTGTCCACTTAACATTCTTGATAATTCAGATTTTCTATAAAAGATTCTAAGTTTCCACGTATCTTCTACAAAAGAGGATTTAACCCTTCCTCAACTACACAGATAGCATTGTGGGGATAGGATGTTCATGACCTCAATCTGATGACTGACTGAGCTAGGTTGAGGCCCCACTAATGTTGGTAAGACACACCCTATCTCTGCTTTGTCCTGCTTCTAGGACACAGATCACAAGGGCTTGCTGAGAAAAATATGAAGGACTTTTTTGTCACTTTACAAGTGTTGAGTCCTCTGCACTCAGACACCATGGAAATTTCAACTAGGCTTTCCAGGGGGCCCAAACTGTCTGAGCTTCTTCCCACTCCCCGTGCATTTTTAGAATTTGGAAATGTCTTACAGAAAGATAACAATTTGTATTTGAAATCCAGATACTTTAGTTTATCAGACTGCAGCCAAAATATTTTCTAATTCCTCTAAACACCAGTAGTGACCCTCTGAATTCTCAGTTCATCTGTAACCCAGATCAGCAACTGTCCCAAAGGAATAAAGAAAGAAAGAAAAAAAAAAAACAGTTGAAGATTGCTATTGTGAATTCATATTCCCTCTAGGCTGTCAACGCTCACGTGTCATTTGTAACTTCTCTCTTGAGGATCTTTTTCTCCTAGGCACCGCAAGATTCTGGGAATTTTTATTCTGTCTTATTGTTTTATTCTCCCTTGCCTTTCAACTTTGAAATACAGAAAATGTTTTTAGACAAAAAATATTATCTATGTATTTGAGGACCCTAATGTCTCAAATTTTATTATTCTGGCCCCCTGTCACGGTTAAAATCTCTCCTGGTTCCCTTGTTCCTTCCACAACATACTGCTGGGTCTAGTTCACTTTCTTACATTTGACCTTTGTTCAAAATTGACAAACGCCCTTATAATCATCTACAGATAAAAAAAAAATATATATATATATTTTTCTTTCAATGGAATTTTAATATATCTAGTCCATACTGAAGCATTTAGGTTTGTGATTTTATAATTTATACAGTTTTTGCTACAAACCACCGGGAGTGAATGTCTTAATATAAGTTTTGCTAAAGCCAGGATTATAATGACACTGAAACACACAAAGATTGAGTAATAAATTCAAGGTTAAAGGCACCATTTGAAAGCTGTAATCCAGACAGAAATGCCTCAATGTTATAGTATTTGATTCTAATTCAGCTTAATTTGGAATATTTTAAAACGTCAGTAACAGCCATGCACAGTCATATACAGCCTGTATAAACGTGTAACTCATCGGTGTCTTTAGGTTCTGCTCTTGGCTTAACTGTCCATTTGGCATTGTTCTGTTTTTGTTGCGAGCATCAGTATAAAGTTTCTCCTGCCATTTATGTTTAAATAAATTGCATTTTTAAAGTATAAGGAATTGTGTTGGAAAACCATTTTCATTTTGAACTCTTCATCTGAATGAATCAAGATTCTATCATATTTATGGATTAAAAAAAAAATAAAACAGAAGAGAAGCCCAAGTCATCAGTTACATTAACATAGGCACCATAATGTTGAATTTTAAAATATAAAATAATGCATCATCTATTGTAGCCTGACTTTTCTGAAAGATTTCAGTTTGAGAAACAGAACAAAACAAAAATGAACAAACAAACAAAAAGGACACCAGCAGAGTGATTTTAAGCAAATAAACCTGGGTTGGAATTTAGTCCCAAAAGAGGAGTATCGATAATTTTCTACCTCTCGGTGAAGAAAGGGCATTCCAGTTTCAATTTTCGTCCTCACCTTCATTTTAGTATCCAGACAAAAGAATCTTATTTAAATATAAGTAAATAAATAAATAAGTAAATAATCTGAAAGCAGCTCATCATATTGCTTCCCTCAGGAAACTATGAGTTAGAAAGCAAATTAAGAGTGAGCACAGGGTCCTTGCGGTTATTCCTTTCAACATGCAAAAATAATTTCCCTTTTAAAAATGAGTTTAGCTAATGTGCCTTTGAGATGATTCCTAGTTCACCGACAGCTGTTTACCTTCAAGCCCACCACAGATAATTTACCCTTCTCTCTGGTCGCATTTGAATTCTACATAAACACACTCGGTAAATTCTCCTGGTAACAAGTTAAAGGTTAGATTGTCTTTTGGCAATGGATTTCTAGCCAGGTGGAAAACAGAGAAAGAAGTGGCACTGACTTGCAAGAGCAAAATTAAAGAAATCAAATTGTAATTGGCCTCCAGTGTGTGACTATTGTTATTGGCCAAACTCTAATTAAGTGGTGTAAATTACATGTTATTAGTATGTTTTTAAAATTATGCAGTTTTGTCTTTCTCTATTTTTCGTGTTTTTATAATTTTCTAGATCATCATTGATCTATTATGCAATGTGATATAAAGAGCTAATTACTGATGTAATTTACATATTTAACATTGTCGATGTGGGTACAAATCAAAAACATTTTGAAGAATTAAAAAAAAAACAGAAATTGTGCCTGTTTTTTAAGGTTATAATAAACTGTAGTATAGAATATGACATATTTTCCCTTACAGTGGTAGATTAAATATAATAGGTCAGATATTATAGTTTAGAAAGTATTTTGAATATAATAAATATATTCAACAATCTGTTAAGTAGACTTCATATGTGTTACTATTCCCATTTTAGAATAAAAGTACTATGACACTTGGAAGTTCTGTTACTTGACCTATGTTGTAATATTAGTAAAATTAGAATCTGTAACACAGATTTCAAACCTTTAAATCATATTGCTTCTGCAATATATTTTATTCTACTTCAGATGTAATGGAGAATGAATATATTTAAAAAAAAAATGAAACGGTCTAAATAATTGTATTGTTTCTTAAATCTCTTTCTGAGTTTCAAAGTCTTGCTTAAGAGACCAAAAATACGGCACCTGCTTTAAAGCATTCTTTTCAAATTAACAAGTGAAAATGTGATCCAAATATTTTAACATATTCCATTATTCTTCATTTTGTTCAATATCGAAATTGGAAATTCACAGGAACAGAGGAGCCATCTAGAATTAATACAGAAAATGAAATTTTTTCATTAAATAATAGAGTGCTAATGCTGTGGGTATATATATCTATTCTTCCTGCATGTATGCCAAATCATGTCTGCAGAGTTTTACAGCTAATTTTCTGTTTGTGAGGAAAGCAGCACATTTACAAACATATACCAAGCATCTTTTTGGCAATGTGCAATACTCTCTGACCAAGCCCCTCACAGAGCACTGTGTACAAGTATATACAAGGGACTCTTTGACAATTTTATTGAATTAAAAGAATATTGCATAGTGTCCATGTGGCTGTTACCTCCTAGAAAAAGCTTGCCCCCAAGCTTGGCACAATCAAAGCGCTATATCTGCATGAAGCATTGCGATGAAGATTGAAAAGAAGCAGGAGAGGACTCCGTGGGCAGACAGCAGTGATCACTCACCATCTCACTAGCCTCACAATGTTCCTGTGTGAATGAGTCGTGTTTTTTTTTCCAGAGGTAGAACATAGCATGTTTTGTTAAAAATTAAAGGTTCAGTATTAAAAATAAATGTTGGTTACATTTTTCAAAATTAATACTACAGTAGGGTAGATAATACCTCCATCACCTCACTTCATTAGCATTTTTTACGTGAACATTTCAGATCTACTCTCTTAGCAACTTTCACGTATATAATACAGTATTGTTAACTATAATCACCATAGATTATGGGTTATCTGTACATTAGATACTCAGAATGCATTCATTTTATAACTGGAAGTTTGTACTCTTTGATTGACATCTCCTCATTTTCCTCACCCTCAGCCCCTGGGCACCACTATTCTGCTGTGTTTCTAGAGTTCGGCTTATTTAGAATCCACAGATAAGTGATATCATACAGTTTGTATTTTTCCATCTGACTTATTTTACTTAGCATAGTACCCTCAAGATCCATCCACTTTATTGCAAATGGCAGGGTTTCCTCCTTACATGCGGCTGAATAATAGTCCGTGTGTGTGTGTGTGTGTGTGTGTGTGTGTGTGTGTGTGTGTGTGTGTGTGTGATCACATCTGCTTTAACCATTTATTTGTAGATCGACACTTAGGTTGTTTTCATATCTTGACTACTGTGAATAACGTGGCCAGGCACATCAGAGTGCAGAGAGCTCTTCAAGATTCTGATTTCATTTCCTTTGGATGTGTATATCCAGAAACGATACTGCCTAATCACATGATCATTCTATTTTTACTACGGTGATTATTTTGCAATATATAAGTGCTTCAAATGATCACATTGCTTTCCTTAAATTTACAACATTATATGGCAATACCATCTCAATAAAGCCTGAGGGCTAACAAATAAAGATTAAGAAAAATACGACTAGAACTAGAATGTATAACAAACTTTCAACACTCAACAGTAATAAATAAACAAACAAACTAACAAATAAATATATAATCCAGTAAGAAAATAGACAATGGATTCAAAGAGACATTTCATTGAAGATTTCCAGATGGCAAATAAGCCCATGAATGATGTTGAAGATCATTAGTTATCAGAGAAATGAAAATTATAGTCATCACTCTATACACTATGAAAATGGTTAAAATAAAAAATAGGGATAACATCAAATACTAGGTAAAATACAGAGAAACTCTATCACGTACATCGCTCAGAGAGTGGAAACGGCACTGCCGCCCTGGAAAACAGATTGGCAGTGTCTTAAGCAAGCTAAACATGCACTCATTACGCAAGCCAGCAACTGCGCTCCTGGATGTTTATTCTGGAGAATTAAGAAGTACGTTCACATAAAAGTTTGTACATGATGTTTACTGCCCCTTTATATGTATTGTTCCCAAACTGGAAACAATACACATATTTTCTCACGGATGAATGGTTAAACAAATCGTGGTCCACCTCTACTATGGAATCGTACTCAGCAATACGTAGGAACAAACTATTGAGACACACAACAACCTGAAAAGCCAGAAAATCCAGAAAAGCGGGCTGACTGAATAAAGCCAGTCCCCATGCCATTTTATGTATATAACATTCTTGAAATGCTAAAGTCTTTTCGGTAGAGGACAGATTTGCGATTGCCAGGAGTCACGGATAGATGGGGGAGGGGTGGCAGTGAGTGTGGTGACAACAGGCAACCTGCGGGAGGCGGGATGTTCTCTACCTTGACGGGGTCAGTGGCACTTCCCCAGCTGTGACATTGTAGTCCAGTTTTGCCATAAGTTACCACGGAGAAAAACTGAGCCAAAGGTATACTGGGTATCTTTAGTTTAAATTCAAATTAAGAAATTAAAAAAAAAAAAAAAAAGTTCAGACAAAGCCAAGTCTAAAAAAAAAAAAAGAATTTATAATATGCGATAATAAATGTTATTCTATTTAATCGAAGTTAAATTATATATAACTTCTTCCATATTTAAAATCTAGTTTGTAGATTTATTTTGTGAAATGCTCTATGATGTTAGAATTTTTGGTCCTCTTGGAATTTGAGAAGGCAAAATTTAAGATTCTACTTTTAATTGATCCTGAATGATTTTTTTTTCTCAAAAGACTCAGATTCTGATATCACTATATATCCAACAACTTAAATGCCAGTTTAAGGCTATTTTATTAAATAATGAGTATGTTATTACTCTTCATTATAACATATTATTTGTTCTTTTGTTATTACATAAATTATCATTAATTGGCTAAAATAATAAAATACCCTTTCTAAATTTATCTAGGTAATGTTTATTTTTAACAGCTATTAACTGTTAATCCTTTTCACTATAAAATTATTTTTAAGTTGCTTGTATTTTTCAAATTTGAAATTAGTGGTTTCAAAGTTTAGCTGATTATTGTAACTTTTTATTATTACAATAAATCTTGATTCTTCAACTGACAGATGAATTATTCACAGATTATTCACAGTTGCACTACAAGTTACATCTAGATTTGTCATCTATGTATGATAGTGAATATAAATATTAACAATAATTTGAATATAGTTTTTGGTCATAATAACTATATAATTGTTATCCTAGGGAAGAGAGATATAAACTATGTGATCCTTGAAAAAATGCAAGAATCAGAGGTGAAGTGAAGATAAAATACAAACCAAGGAGAAACATGTGTTCAAATATCAAGACTGAAACGAATACTTTATGTTTATATCAACTCACGTACCATTAGGCCTCTGCAAGCTTTGCATTTGCAAAATGACTATTGGTCTCAGGAGAAACCAAGCGAGCATACACACTGAGAAAATATTAGCAAAAAAACGGAGAAAAAGAACATAGGTTATGGAACTTGAAAAGACCATGTCTAGTGGCTTCTCAGTTCTGCAGGTGGCTACCCTCCCAACAATGAAGCAACGAGGCCTCTCGTCCTATTGTAATTAGAAGAAACAAAGAAATTTTACTAAGAAAGCAATTCCTGATCTTCTCAACACACACACACACACACACACACACTCCATCTCTCTTATTCTATCTCTCCATTTTTTCAGTTTTGTAACCTTTACCCACGGATCCAGTGAGAAATTGCTTAAACTTCATTTTTTTCTTGATTGATGACAATTCACTTTGAAGGACAACCTGTTGCTCCTCTTTTGTTTACCTCGGGATCTTTCTCTATTGGCACCTGCAGCTATGCCAAATTCTTTTCCACAGTCACATCTTTTTGCATTGTATGACTCCGATATTATTAATTTAATAAGGGAACTGATACTGTGCTTATAGAACCGAGCTTGATGTGGCTAGGCCGTATATATTCTTTAACAGCTGAATTGTTATAGCCTATTTTCCAAGGCAGTCTGTTCTGCTATAATAGGTGTATCTGTAATGGAAATTAGTTCATAAATGCTTGATAAATAGGGTCATGATAGGAATGTAATGCAATTATAAACTTCAGTAGATGAAGATAAACTCAACGTTACTGCACTGGCATCAGGGAACATTTTAGTTCAATTTTAAGGGAAAAAAAAAAAAAAAAAAGATTAAGCACCGGCACTAGGATTTCCTCTTCAGGAAGTTACAGCGAGTCTGGAGCCGTTATCTGTTTTTAGCAGGTTGCCTTAAATCCCAGAAAGAGGACCTACAAACTGCGGTTCATAGTACATGGGTCAGTGGGGACTTCACATAGCTTTGGGTTACACTCTCGTGATTATTTTTTAAGTTCTCTGGTTAAAACATTACTTGGATCTTGCATGGCTGTTTCCATTGACTCATGAATTTCACTATTTTAACTCTCTAATTTCTTTAACTGATTTTGAAGAACACAAGCTTTTTCAAAAATTTAATTCATCATTTGCAAACACAAAAACCTCATGTGCCATATTCTATTGAATAATTAAAGTGTGTTGAATCCCCAACGGACACAGAATTTTTCTCAATACAAAGTATTAATTTTCCAAATTTGAAATTCTTGGGCTACATGGTAATTAATTCCAAATTGTTCTGAATTAATCAATGCCTGCTCACATGGTATGTGCTTCCTGGCCCAATCAACAAAGGCTCTGTATCTGTTAGGAGAGACAGGTGACATTCCAGGTCTCTGTGATCACCTCCAGCATTTTCTCTCTCTCGTGAGACTGCTCTCTGCAGATTTCTGCCATAGTACTCAAGATTTCAATCATATTAAAAATGCTACCTTCTTCAAGAGCATTTATGTCCACTGGCCCCGAGAAAGTCTGGGATTCTTTGCCCCTGTTTCTCCCATCAGCAAACATAATTTTAGCATGGAAAAGCAAATTCTCCATTTAGAAGGTCCACAGACCTGTCAATTCTGCATATCCAAAACTGAACTCACAGTTTCATCCCCAAACAAGATTGCCTGCCATTTATTTAGTTGATCAGTAGCAATTAATTCATCCAATAAACATCTGTTGGACTTTTTTCATCTGGCTGACTGACACTGAACTAGATGCTCTGGATAAGCATTGTGCCCTGCACCTTCATAAATGCACAGCCACGTAAAGATATTGGGCATGAATCAGAAAAACTCATCAATGATATTTTCTATTTCTAATCATTGTAAAGTTTTGAGGTCCCTACGAGAGGAAGCTTTTCTTGGTTCGGAGATAGGGAATAGTCTTCTGGGCAATTTGACATTTTGAGCTGAGACCTGAAGGATGGGGAGATGCTAAGGAGGAAATGGGCGGAACAGAAAGGAAGGAATTCTGGGCATCCCACAAAGCGGGCACTGAGGCAGAGCCCATCGTGGGATGCCAGAGAAAAGGACAGGTGGCTGGTGTCCCTGGAGTGCCAGGTGCCAAGGAGAGAGCGCCACCAGGTGATCTTGAAGAGATGAGCAGGGATGGGCAGAGCCTAGTAGGCCGTAGTGATAAAATTGAATTCGATCGCTAACAGTCATTCTATACTTGCTAAAGGTCAATTATTAGAGAAATAGTAACGTTTTACATTGCGTCTTGAAAACAAAAGCCAATGTTCTGAGAAGCATAACTATTATCATAATTTCTAGAGTAAGACACTAGTGGGGTTTGTGTTGTTATAGAATAGATGAGGAATATTGCCAATTATATATATTGTAGAATAGCTTTGTACAGAGTTAGATGGTAACTAGACTCATCGTGGGCATCATGTTAATGTATATAAATGTCTAATAACTATGATGTACACATAAAAACAATAGGATACTACATGTCAATTGTATGTCAGTTAAAAAAAAAAAAAAGACGGCATATCTTCTAAGAAGTAGAGCTGGAATTTGAAAATGTGGGCACTTCCAAATGGGCACCTGCCCTATAATCACTCCCATCCACTGTCGTGGCAAAGGAAATCCAACAAAAAAATGTTCAGCAGAGTAGAGGGATCCTCATTAGCGTGTTCCCAGCACCTCCCTGGGTAACCTCACCACTTCCTCCTCTGTCAGCAACTCACTGATTTTAAGTACAACACCGATCTCGCGCCCAAAGCTTTTGACCACCCTTGCTGGAGCTACGTGCATCAAAACTATGGTTGGCTTTTTGTCAAGTGTGCCATGGCTTTCCAATGCCCTCCACCCAACATACCCAGCCTTCCTGCTCCTCCCTGCCCTCTTCTCCATGAGCAGTCAGAACCACCTCCTTGAGTAGCAGCAAGCCTGATCAGGTCCCATCCTGCTCAGACACTGAAAGCACCTTGCTCTCGTGCTGAGTGAAACTTACATCCTTCACTCTCGTCTAAGCTTCGTGTAATCCGTCAGTTACCTGACTGACTCCAGCCCAATTTCTTGCCAATCTCCTTTCACTCATTAAGCCCCAGAAATATCAGCCTTCTCTCCATTGTTTAAACATCAATTTTTTTTTTCTGGTTTATTCTCATCAAGCATGTTCTTCCTTTACTTGAAACACTAACCTGCTTCCCCTGCTCACCACATTTACCTCCTGACACCCACGCCAACCTCAACACAGTTTTTCCCCAGGGACATTCTGTTACAGTACTGGCTAGTATGTCTGTCTGTCTCTCTCTCATACACACATGCACACACAATCTGTATTTTTAAAATGTTATCCTAACGAAATAGTTACTAGATTTAAAGAGAATAGCTACTAAATGACCACTGTATGATTATCAGCTTTCCCTTTTACTCCTTTCTTGACTAATCTCCATGAGAACAGGAGTCACATAGTAATTTTTGTCACTTCTTAGTCACCATGGTATAGCACTCTCCTTGACACCAAATACATACTCAGTAAGCTAGACATACTTTTTACTCCCAAACTGTGTTAGGTTTTAATAGGAGAACTAGTTCAAAATAGAATTTTATGAATTCCAGGCAACACTTGCCTCACTGTGCAAGAAAGCTTATGTGTGCTACATAAAAGTGGACAGTTTAAATGTCATCATAAACACTACTACGTGCTCAAAGATGAACTCTCCCTGCCCCTACCTGAATCTGCAGTTAATGCTGAAAGCAGGTTACAAACTATGAAATTTATATTACTAGAGATGAAAAGGGTGAATAGGAAAAAGCTTTAGGCTAGCAGTGCAAAAATTGCTATTAAGGATTTTTTTTTTAAATCTTCCAAACGTAATTAAAATCATCTTGTATAACAGAAGGTCAATGACCCAAAGGAAAATAAAATGCTCGCGTGGACGATTTACAGATAGTCTTCTGATGTGGTTATCAATAAATATACAAATTAAGAACAATAAAATCCAGGTCTAGAAAGTTAAAGGAAAAGGTTTTAAAAAGTACAATGTTCTTAGACCTGAAAAATTACATGTACATGAGCAGCAGGAAGGTTCGCTCCGCAAGATCTTATTCCTGCTCTTTTTTATTGCCCATTGCTAAGATGGCACCGGGTCGAAACAATGAGATACTCTGCTGATAGTAGTGTTATAAATACATAGATTTATTGATAGAATTATGACACTGCAGAAGCTTTTCAATTAGTATTAAAGTCATTAAGTAGGCAGACAATATATGGATAGTGGCACTTTATTCAATTATACTTCTAAAGATGTATTACTGCGATGATAAGCAGTAATAGAAACACTTGTACATAACAGTACTTAAATGAAATACCAATAAAATGCTGCTTCTTTTCCCCCTTCTCAAACAATAGAGCTGCTAGAGTTTTGCTGCTCCCACGACTCTAAATCTTTAGGGTTGGATCTGTTCTCTGAGTGTTGTTGGCTTCCTGCAGACTTTGCGAGGAAGTGAGTTTTGCGGTTTTCGCAAAGTTACGCAAAGCTCTTCCTGCGGGCTTTGCATGGCTTTACTTCATGCTTCAATTATATCTGCAAATATCAGCCCATCCAAGAGATTTTCTGACCAGGATACCAAAAATGTCTCCCCACGTCGCTAACGTTTACTCGCTACTTCACAGTTTGGAGTCAGGGGTAAAAGTGTCCTGGTTTGTGGGATTTACCAATTCTACTTTCACACAGTGGAGGCAAGTGTTGCATGAGATTCAGTTGCTGGTAATAAAAGAAATCTCAGTCAATCCATCACAGTATTTTTTTTTTTCTTGGAAAATGACAGCTGTATTAATAAAAACTCGTAATGGACACAGTGAAGGCCGGCGTCCCAGTAGCTTGGCTTAGGAAACCTTAAAGATGGGGGGGAGGGGTGATGCATGACGAAGAGCAGATGGCAGGGGGGGAGTATTTGTTACTCAGGCAACAGTTCAGGGTAGCCGGTGAGGGAACTAGGGCATACTTCCAGGTCACCTCGTATTTCCACAGGATCTCCTAAGGGAGGCTCCAGGGCCAGGAATGCAAATATGTACGTGGGCACGGCTGGGCCCGTGGGTCCCTGAGTCCTTCACTGAAGCTTCCTCCAGAAAGAGATGCTACCCCAGACGTCCATCAAGCCCCGTGTGGGGTGGGCAGCTTTCCCTCTGAGGCCGACGTTCACGTTTTTGTCATTGCCTCTCATGCGGCCTGAAGGATCACATTTAAGATTGTGGCCAGGAGTGCAACTCCTCCCTTCCACCCTTCAGGGCTGGGTGTGATGCAGGGGTGACTCTGTCATGAGTGCCCTCTGGGCCCTCCGTGCTTTTCTGTGGGTACCCTGCAGGTTACCACATGGTCGTGATGTCCAGAGAAAAACACAACCCCAGAGGGCACACGTGGTCCTGGTGGAAACCAGGAGTATGCAACATCCGGGCCCTCCGTCCAGGCGGGTTAGGACGGCCCCAGCGCGCCCTTGCACCTCAGAGTTTCCAGTACAGTCTCCATAGGTCAGGTCGGTCCTTGGTTTCACAAGTGCTACCCGAGGCAGTCAGTGGCCAACAGTTTCGTTTGTCCCCACGTGCGGATGACGCCCGCAATATTCCCTGCAGAAACGGCAGGAGCTGAAGTCCCACCCTGCTGTCTGTGGTCGGCGGGTCAGGTGTGAGCTGGTCTCAGCAGTCAGTGTGAAATCGCCGCGTGCACAGCAGCAGGGCAAGGCAGCGAGGGTTTTCTTCAGGGGAGAGAGGAAAGCTTCCAGAAGCCGTTCTGACAAATTACGGTCATTAATGCCCTCGACACCTTCCCCGGACGCCAAATTCTTCTTCCTCCACCTTGTCTTAAAACGTATTCCATAATCAACACTCTCTGTTTCTTTATAATTTTCCATCTTTCCCCAGATCCTTCCATCATAAGAGTTATACAACGGCGGGGTGGGGTGGGGGGTGTCATTTTTACAGAGAAACATTTGTGTACAATTTATCCAGAGACAAATCACGTTTCAGAATTGGTCAGGACAAAAATCTGAAAAATTTTAAATAGGTTTACATAACCTCTCCTATTTCATCACTCGCTGTTGTCAATCCATCCTGGGTCTCTCATCAACTTGAATGTTCACAAGGAGGTAATGGGGGTTAGGGTTCTTGCTGGGTTGCTATAGAGACTTAGCTGTCACTAACTGTAAAAAGAAAAAGAAAAAGAAAAAGAGGATGGGGATACAAAATGAAGGACAGGGCCAGAAAGCCTAAGCAAACATGACCAATAAATGGGAATTCTCTTTTTTGAGGCATTGTTGAAATGAGACCAGATCGCCCACCTGAAACGTGTACTCCGGGCTGGGATTATCTTGTCCCTTCCTCATAGCCATGTGGCCTATAATTTAATTGTCCATTGAAACACTGAAGCACTTTCCTACACCCATTGCTAGGTAGCTTTCACTGCAAATCTGGCGTTGTTAGGAGAGGCAGTGAGCTCAGGAAAACCGACACAGGAAACACAGGTGGCTGGCAGGGCCGTGATGATGTGGCTGCCAGTGTAACACATTCGAATGGCCGAGATGAGCTGTGTACATTTTTCTGGAGCTGCTGGAACCTTCTGGATGCAAGGGAAGGCCCAGCGCGTTATCTTTTCCAAGAAGTCTCTGGCCTGTTGAGCAGTATTTTTAATCTTGAGCAGGATCCGGCAGGTGAGGCGGCTCTGTCGGGGTGTTTTGGTTTCTTCTGAAAGAGAGGCTAGAAGCTCAGGTTAGGATGCTGTCTCTGTGCCCACTGGCCATCCGCTCAGGGGTCCGGAAGGCAGCAGGTTACAAATGTGATTGCTCTGGGAGGGGAACAATTTGGTCTTGTATTCACCTCACAACAGGTTGGTTTTGCTCCTTTCATCAGCAGTGAGCCCTTTTTGTGAGCTTCGTCATGGATGACCAAGAGCATAGAAGGAGTGCACCTGGTTTTTATACAAATGTCTCGTCTCCACAGGGAGCCTGTTTTGTGCAGCAGCCTAAGGCTGACCAGTGGTCTAAGCAAAAGCGTAGGCTAAGAAAGTATGGCATGGCTCACTTGCTGGGGTGGCCTGGTTGGCCATCTTTATCCCATGATGCTTTGATTATTGTTTTTGGTCGACACCAGTAGATTCTGGTAATTAGGTCTGTGTTGTACTTGGGTAGTTTATATTGCTATGTCTTCTAGTTCATTGATCATTACTCTTTAAATTTATAATCTGTCTTTAATCCTATGTTGTACATTTTTCTGAAATCTCTGAAATTATGATTTTAAAGCTTTCGAGTTTTTATACTTTCCACATCACCATTTAACATGTTCAATCTTTCCTCTAATTTTTTGAACATATGAAATAAATTTATAATGACTTTTTGTTTTCAATTATTGTAACACCTGTGTCAGTTCTGTGTTAGCTTTGGTGGCTTTATTCTTCTCCTTACGGGTAATATTTTTTTTACTTTATATTGTCTGATCATTTCCATTGGGCATCATACATTATGATTTTTACCTTATAGGGTGCTGTATATTTTTGTATTCTATTTATATACTATAGATTTGTTCCAGGATGAAAAGAAATTACTGGGAAAGGTCTTTTTATTTTTTAAGAATTTGCTTTTAAGATTTGTAAGATGGGATCAGAGTAGGATTTAATCTAAGACTAATTATCACCTACTATTGAAGTAAGACCTCTGAGCACTATAACCATCCCTGTACGTTATGAGGTTTTCCATTTTGTCTGTGAGAACTGTCACTCTCTTGGCCTATGTGATCACCAGGTACTGTCTCCACTAATTCTTTTTGGTGAGTCCTTCCCTGATGTCTAGTAGTTTTGTTTGCTTGTTTGTTTTTTCTTTTTACACATGTTCAAAAACCCCAAGTAAGAAGCTCTCTGGACACTTTTTAGGCCAAATGGATCACAGACTTAAATGTAAAACCAAATTTATAGAACTTCTAGGAAAAAATGCAGGAAAAAAAATCTTAAAGCCATTTGTTCAAGCAAATATTTCTTATTTCTTATGTATAACATTAAAAGGATGATCCATAAGAGAAAATTTTTGACAAATTAAACTTCAGAAAAATATAAATTTTTCTCTTTAAATATATTAATAAAATGAAAATACAAGCTACAAATTGGAAGTATTAGCAAATTATATAACAAAAGCTTTGCATAATTAATTTATAAAACTTTCTAAACTCATTAATAGAAATTCAAACAAACCATTTAAAAATAAATTAGCAACGATAAACGATTTGCACAGATACTTCACCAAACAATAGATATAAAATTAAAATTATCTGGTATCTCTGTGGGATGTGTGTGTGTGTGTGTGTGTGTGTGTGTGTGTGTAAAAGACCACAAAAATGGTCGACATCATTTTAATTAATGCAGATTAAAATCACAGTAAGCTACCACTATACAACTGTTTGAACAGCTCAAAGTTAAAGATAAAAAGTGATCATACCAAGTATTTCTAAAAATGCTGAGAAATTTGAACTTGCACACTACCTGTGAGAATGTAATATGGTGTGACACTTTGTAAATAACTTTGATAGATTATTAAAAAAATGTATACACTTCTAGCCTATAGTCCAGTCATTCCATTCCTAGGTATTTATACAAGGGAAATGAAAGCATATGTCCATGTATAGACTTGAATATGAATGATTGTAATTGATTTTTTGTAAAAAGAAACATATGAACACAACCGAATGTCCAACAAAAGGTGAATGGATGAACAAGTTGTGGCATATCTACACAATGGACTACTGCTCAGTCATTTAAATGAAAGTACTACCGGTATCCATAATCCATAACAGCATAGCTAAATCTCAAAATCGTAATGTTGAGTGAAAGAAACTATACCAAAAAAAAAAAAAAAAATCTTGTAAGTTCTCATGTATGTAAAATCTTAAAAACACAAACTAATCTATAATGACAGAAATCTCAGCATAGTTCTGATAATTAAAACATGGACCTCCAGAGAAGGGATATTATTCTGTGTTCTACAAATTTTCATCGACCATGTGAAAACAATAATTGTTTATATTTCAAGAATATATCTTGAGAATTTTTTATGTGAAGAGGGAATGGATTTATGTGAGGAGAGAATAATCTCAGAAATAGTAGCATTTACATAAAATATTAACCAACAAAAAGAAAAAACTTGTTTATTTTCTCTAAGCAAATTTTTTTCTAAGTTTTTTATTTTATGTTTATGACAGCATCGGATTTTCTATGCCTTTCAAATTTTTACTTTATTTGGAATTGAGTGAAAAGGAAGCTGAAATATTGAAAGCAGTTCAAAATAGTAGTAAATAATGGTAGCTATCCATTCCAAAGTACATAGAATTACTACAATTGTTAACTGATACTTTTTATAATATGAATTTCAGTTTTTAGAGGCAACTTAATGTGAGCAATTTATTATTACGGTATTGTGTGCTTTTAATGCTTGACTGCTGAAATGCATAAATGATATTTCTGTTTACTCCAATAACCTACTATAAATCAATTTTATCTCCATCAGAGCTTCTTTAGAAGAACGAGGAAGAAAGAAACATCAAAATATAAAACCATGATAAATACACTAGTCGTATTTTATAGGTTTAAACATTTTAGGTTCTGTATGTAATCAAATATAAGAATAGATCATACTAAGACTTTTATATATTTTAGAGGAAACTATCACTAGAAAATTAAACTGTATTAATTGTACTTTTTAAAGCACATTAAATTTCTATTTTAACTTATTAGTTTACTTTTGCTAAAAAAAATTAAGTTAAAATTCGAATGTCTTTTGAACCTTAAGAATGGGCTAAGTTGAATTGTACTTTCTTTTCCTATTTCCCAAGTAAATCTTTCCCCAAACCCTAAAACAAACCCCAAATATTATCTTACTAAAAGATTATGATCAAGTATCTGCAATCTATGGGTCATGTCCACCTTGAAATGTGTTATTATTTTTGCATGAGTAATAAGCCAAATGTAATTTAAAAAATAAATGGAGAATTAGGAGTTGTTCAAAAACGAAGCCAATCACATGACACCAAGCAGGATTTTCATTAAGCATGGTGGCGATGAGCATTGGGAAGGGTAGAGAAGTGAGCCTAACAAAACCTAGATGAGTTCTATTTTCATAAGTTGAAATGGATTTGAGTTTACTTCTGTTGAAGGAACATTTATTGTCCTATATCCTGAGGGTTTGTAATTTGAGTCTTCGTAAGTTAAACAAACAAACAAACAAACAAAAACAGTTACTTTTGCATCTCAGCTGAAGCAGTTCTGGCACGTGGCTTTACAACTTAAGTTTTATCAAAAAAAAAAAATAGTGAATGCAAAACGTTCGCAAGAATTTCTGAATAAGTGTTTTCTGTTTCATTCCAACTACTACAAGTTAATTACAACAATGTGCTAGGACACAGAGGTGCTAATTATCACTACAATGCTGACCATATTATGATGTATAAATGTATCAGATCAACATGTTGCGCACTTTAATTTACACGTTATATGTCAAATATATTTCAATTTTAAAAAAGTGTTTTCTACTAAACGTGAAACACTTCGGAGACCAAGATCAGAGTAAGGGCCTTCCATGTATAACTAAGCACCCCTCTCCTTTTAACACCCTCAACATATCCTCCCTTAACAAATATAAGAGGAATTAGAAGAGTACACTGTAAATGAAAGATCAGGATTTATTTAATTGAAGTGGACTTTTATTTTTTAAATACAAAATTGTAAACAAAAATTCGATTGAAATCTTTAGATGGAGTCCTTACAAGTGAGGAGCCTTGAACCTTAATGGTGAATTCTCCTCTTGAAACTGAAAACTCTATATGGAGTTGGTGAGAAGCTGTGATTGCATCACAAAGAAACTCAAGCATCGGCTTCAATAGCCTATGATCATCTGAAAATAAAGGGAAGATCTATATAATCGTTAAGAAAACATAGTCCCCTAAGGCCACTTTGAAGCATCTTCAGAAGATAATAATGGACAAGGGGAAGAGCAGGTTAAAATTCCCCACTGTGATGATAGCCTTGCTTACTGTTTTCCTTTAGTTCTATACATACATACATACATACATACACAACACACATATATATTATGTATACATATATACATATATGTGTGTATATGTATATATGTATGTATTATATGTATATGTATAATGAGATTATATTAGGAATTGTAAATTTAATTTTTATATCATTCAACACATCATTATCACCCAAAGTTCATAGCTTATATTACAGAGTGTTAGCACTGCACTAAAATCCTCTTTGCCCTGCCTGTTCATCTCTCCATCTTCCATCCCTGGAAACCACAGATGTTTTGTATCCATAATTTTGCTGTTTTCAGAATGTCTTATAGCTGAAATCTATAAGTATGGAACTATAGTTGAAGTCTATAGGATGAAGTCGTTTTAGCCTGTCTTCTTAGTAATTTTCATTCAAGGTTCCTTCATGTATTTTCACGGTGTGATAACTCACTTCTTTTCTGGTACTAAATAATATCCCATTGTTTGGAGGTACCTCAGCTTAGTTATCTTATTCATCTGCTGAGGGACATCATGGTTGTTTCCAGATTTTGGCAATGATGAACAAAGCTGCCATCAATATCCACGTGTAGGTTTCTGTGTGCACATAAGTTTTCAACTCCTTTGAGTAAATAACAATTAGCGCAACTGATGTACTGCAGGGTAAGGATATGATCAGTTTTGTAAAAAAAAAAAAAAAAACAGCCAAACTGTCATCCAAAGTGGCTGTATCATTTTGCATTCCTACCACCAATAAATGAGAGCTCCCGCCACTCCACATCCGCCAATATGTGGTGCCGTCATTGTTCTAGATTTTGGCCAGCCTCAGAGGTGTATAGTGGCATCTCCTTGTTTAAATTTGCATTTCTTTGATGACATATAACGTGGAACACTTTTCCGAACGCTTAACTGCTGTCTGTACATCTTCTCAGTGAGGTGTCCGTTAAGATCTTTGGCCCATCTTTCAACTGGGCTGTTGGTTTTCTTACTATTGAGTTGTAAGTGTTCTTTGCATGTGTTGGGTAAAGCCCTTTAGCAGATGCGTCTTTTGCAAATACTTCCTTAGTCTGTGCCTTATCTTCTTATTCTCTTGATGACCTTCCAGAGCAGAAATTTTTAATTTTAATTAAGTCCAGCTTGTTAATTATGTCTTTCAGGGACTGTGCCTTTGGTGTTGTATCTAAAAAGTCATTGTCATACCCAAAAGGGTGAGAGGACTTTTGGAGGTGATGGATATGTTTGTAGCATAGATTGAGGTGATGGCTTCATTGGTGTATACCTATCTCCAAGTTCATATTGGAGATTTTACACATATGCAGCTTTCTATATCTCAATGATACCTCCATAAAGATTTTTTTTTTAAGAATACATTTGCAGGTGACAATTTTATAGCTCTTCTCTAATATATGAACACAGGAAACAAACATAATCATATTGAGAGATGCATATATCAGTGAAAAGGATATGAGCTCATAATTACGTCTTCTATAATGTTAAATCTTAACTACCAAACTGTCGGTATCCTATTCGTCCTTGAAGTAGCCAGGTCCCTGCCTAGCAAACATCTATTTTCTACAAACATAAGGACAAAGATGTAGCACAGATATCTCAGATTTTTATCTTTTTATTCAAGATATCAAAAATGTAGTAGTGTAAATAATTTGCTACATTAAATGATTTTGCTTTTGCTATTTGCTATGCATGAGGTATGTAGCATTAAATCTAGGAAATATTGGTTACAAAGCAACTTTATTACACTAGAAATAGTGTTTATTAAAATTCAGTCTTTTATTACAATAATGCTGTTTTTTGATTACGAATTATTAATCTCTGATTTACCTTTCACTCTTTAAACAGTGACATTTATTTTAAACAACAATTTCATCTGCTGAGCTCATATTAATTTTTATTCAAATAATAATGATGTTTTTTTTTCTTTTACTTTAGTGTAATTTTATTTCTAAATGTATTTGGAAGAAAATCACTCACGTTGTACACTTAATGCCAGACAATATGTCTATATAAGCAGCCTATTTAATATGCATCTCTTTTTACACAGCTATATAAAGATCAGTTCTGGCCTAGTAGTAATATTTCATGAAAAAAATAAAAATTTTTTGGTATGCACTTGACTTTAGGGATGTACCCAAGCATTAGGTTCATGGTAATATTGTATTTCCCTATTCCTTTGAAGTTACGTGTAGCAATGTGGTCGTTTTTGGTGGTGAAGAATCTGCAGAATGGATGATCGTCATTTCAGAGCAAAACCGGTAAAAGCCATTGTTCTATTTATGATTATTCCTTCCCCTGGCCAAAGTGAGAATATAAGAACGCATGAGGACAGAGCCTCCATGAGCCTCGCTCTCTCAAGGGCACCGCAAGCATCCTTGCTATATCCATATTACACATATAGCACGGATAGAAATACACATTTATTTATTTATGACACAGTGATTTAGGAGTTGTTTATATCTGCAACAAAACCTCGTCTCTCTTGAGTTATATATTGCCAAAGGCCTTCCACCTTCCACTCCTAAAAGCATACAGATATAAATAAAATAGATGTTGTTTGTTTGAGATCTGCACAGCTTTGCTTCATCTGACTATAATTTAAAAAACAAACAAACAAACAAACAACAACAACAAACCCTTTTGGTTACAAAGAACTCATGTTTATCCAGTTGGAAGTAATCTCGATAATCGCGTTTTCTACAATGAAGACTATGAACAACAGTGATTTCTGAACTGGGGAAAATGAGGTTGGGGGGAATTTAGAATCATATATTCATAATATTTTAAAGCCTAATAGTACCCCAGATATATCTGCATTTATCTTAACTTTTCCATTTTGTAAATTATTTCAAATTTGATCAAGTGACTTTACCAAAGACAAAGCTTATGAATGGGAGAGTTACGAGAGAACTAATATAAATTGACACTTTCTGGCCCTCTCTTTTCAATTGTTTTATTTTAAGGGCTTAGTTGATTAGTGGCTCTTGATTCACTCAAAATATGTCAGTGGGTTACAGATAACTGAAATAATATATGCTTTATAACTTGTGATCATTGGTTCCAGACCATTTTTAAAACAATGACAATGCTTCACAGGAAAACATGTAATTTCTGTCAACAGGTTACACTTATGGGAGGAAGAACGGAAGCACTAATACTCAAAACACACATAATAATGGGAGGGAAAGAAGTGCAGATGAGCTCAAGAGCAAGAACACGAACAATGTAGCTGTCATACACAGAGGTCACCTGAAGCCAGAAGAAGGACTAGAGGGTGAATGTCAAGGTTGCGAGCCCCATGGATGGTTGGGGAGCAGGAGCTTATTCCCTGCATAAAGCAAAGAAACCTGTCAGGTTAACGCTCCTTCATTCATAAATTACACTAGAAAAATTCTGCTCTCCAGACCTGAGATATAGTCTAGAAACAGGTGGCCCATTCTAGGATGCAGATCGAGTGACACAAGATTTGTGAAGCCCGTTCTGCATGAGTGGGGGCACCGAAGTTTTCAGTATGGATGCGCCCCGAAACTAGAACTGAATAAACAATGCGGAAGCTGCTCTTGAAACAAATCGCATAAAGCACAGACTGAAATAATGCGAAATGCAGAATAAACGTAAAATGCATGAAGAGGCACCGCGCGAGGACTCTTACAAGTCCTGTTGACGGTCGGTTAAACACACTTACGCACACAGCACACACACTGACACAGGTATTAGAAAATGCTCCAATGTGTGGGTGAGTCAGTAGATTAAAGAGATTGTACTAAATGGAAATGAAGAAAAAAAAAATAGAGAGGGGGTTTAAAACTAGATACTTTATCTCTTAAGAAAAAAAAAAATAGAACCCATAATATAAGGGTATATTTTAATAGGTAGTAATGAGGAATAGAAAAATCATGTTTAGAAATCACTCAGATAGAGAAGCTAATGTTTTAAAATTATCGAAATAAAAATAAACAACTCCTCAATACATAGGCAGCGATTGACTGGCGTGCCTGAAAAGTGAATTACAAGTTAGCTCTACGTCTGAGAAATCTCTCTCTTTGGCAAAAAAAAAACTTTGTGTAATTTTTCAGACTCGACCATCGTCAACTACAGAGGTCTTAACGGGCAGTCCCCAGGGAACAGCTGCCACACTGGGTGCACGGCCAGGGTACTGCTGCCCCTGAGCGGGGGGGTGCTGTTGAGGACTAGGGCCCTCTGTCCAGCTTTGCTCTGGCACACAGCAGCACGCCTAGCCCGGCACCGTCATTCCTAGGCTTCTTTAACTGTGGCCTTTCTGGGAAGTTTGATGTGGGCACCTCTGCCATGGCCTTTTATAGGGGGGTGAGGGGAAACCTGAAGGCACCTTACTCTATTGTGACTTAGGGCTCAGTACTTTCTCCTCATCACCCCCGCCTTCGCCCCGTTCCGTTTCTTTGGCCTCCTCTCCCTCTTCCCTTTCTGGTCCATTAAACTGCAGGAGCTTTTTGTTGTGGGGCGGGGGGGGGGCTTCCTTGGCAGTTAGACGACCCTCACACGCATGTTCAGCCCCCTGACCTTCAGCGGGTATGCTGTCCCATGGACAAAAAATAACGAGAGGGGGCTCGCACTGTCCCTGGTTTTTCCTCTTACTTCCACTACCTCACTAAATGATTAAAGGTGTCACCGTCACTTTCATTCGGGGCTTGCTTTAAACTACTGCTCTGACGCCTGGCGGCTCAGCCACTCTGCCTCCAGCTTGGCTGAGCTCCTGGAAAAGTCAAAAGCACAAGGTACGGCGTGATATATGAAAAATGGGAAAGACAAAAGCAAGATTAAGGAATGGGAAAGATGAAAAAAAAAAATCTCCAAAATGCATCTCATGTGTCTCAATAGTTGGGACTAGAGTGACAAGCAAACAGAAGACACGAATCCTGGGTCTTTGAAGAGGGCAAGTAAACATTGCACTGGCAAAAACTAAACAAGATGTTAAAATTGCGAGAAATTAATGATGGGAGAAATTTAAAGAGAGACATCAGTAGATCGTTTGTAAAACTCAACAGAAATTCAGGAAAAACGAAGAATAATTAAAGACTAATTTTATGCAGAATTGTAAGATGACCACACCGCCCTTGCTTGGTGTAAAAGCCCTATGTAACCTTTATCATTTGACCTAACCGGCTGAGTTCTTTTAAAGAATGTCTAAGACAGAGAGAGCTGGAAGAAGTCACAGAGACTTGAAGCCACAGCAGCTATTTCTTGTTGACCTTGAAGAGGCAAACTGCCCTCCTGAGCAGAGGCGCACAGGGGAGGATCTGTGGGTCACTTCTAGTACTTGAGACTAGTCCCCAAGGGACAGACAGCCAAAAAAAAAATGGTCACCTCAGTTCTAGAACCTGTGAAAAATAATATAACTGGAGCGACTTCAAACCAGAGTTGCAGCTGCCATCTCGCAGGAATTTCCTGGTATGTCTCACTCCTCAAACCTTTGGAATCTTAAAACTAGGCAAAATAACCTCTGACGGGGACAAGCCGACACCACATCCCAAACAATTGCTTGCAAAGCTCATTGAAAATCAGATATCGTGGCCGCCACACTGAAAATTAAGGATGTTCTTTAGAATGAGCACCGTTTGTGCAAAAAAGAATAACTTAGCTTGGAACACTAATAAAAATTTTCTTTCTTTGTAGTCCTGCAATTGTCCTGCTTCCTTTTCTCACAAACAAACAAACAAAGAAAGAAAAAACAACCTTGCCTTTCTTTACCCCTGAATTGAAAAAGTATTTGGCTTTCTTCCTGAATCAGTACTTCCATATAATTATTCTTTTGGATCGCAAAAAAAAAAAAAAAAAAAAAAAAAAAAATGCTTATTGACCCTCACTCACTTTGGCCATTTATTTTTAAATTGACAACACTCAAGATTACCAAATTCTGCAAGAGGTTTCACCTGCAGTTTAGAAGAGGAACTCAAGGCTTTGGTGAAGTTGCAGGCCTGGTCAACATCACAATTTTAGGCTGGTAAGTGACCCACTAATTCAAACCTGGGTTCCTGACTCACAGAAATTGTGACATAATCAATTATTGTTGTTTTCCAATGCTAACCTTGCGGTAATTTATTATGAATCAAGAGAAAACCAATAAAATAAAAAGTCAGAAATTCATTTTATAAAGTTTGTGTAACTTTGCTACTAAAAATATGTAAAGGTTGTAAGGAGAAGGAAAATCATTTAAACTCATAATGAGGTTTAGAATAAATTCTTACAAAGTGGCAATATATTTGGACTTCTCTCATGAAATAAATTTATGACAGTACCTAAAATAAGTTATACATACATAATATTTATATTAATAAATCTTAAAATATTTACTTATATTCAACATTTTATTTTATAGTAAATGGGTTCCTAAAATTAAATTCATCTCAATATAATATAATGATCATTTTGCCAACTATTTTTAACATTAACACTACTTTTTATTTTTGATTCAAGCTTTCAATGTTTAACAAAATTTCTTAGTTGACTTTTCTATCACATCTATTGTGATAGAATTGGCTAAGTATTTAAACATGAAATACATTTCCTGATATTAGTTTTTGACAAAATAAAGTTGAAATATTATAGACAATTAATTATTGATGAATTAAATAATGGCTAAGGCCAATGAAAAATGCATTATGTGACAAATATTGCCCTACACTTTTTTGAAAGAAGATATTTAATCCTCACAACTGATTCATAAAATGGGGAATATTAGCATCTTCACGGTATTAACCTCACAAGAGATTAGAGTCTCGCCCCATGCTACACAGCTGCTAAGTGGTGGAGCCGGGATTTGAACCTAGGACATCGGTTTCTATCTCCACGTCATTAACCATTATGTTCTGCGAGATATTAAAAATAAAAATAAAGGTGAATCTACACCTAAATGTAAGTTTGGGGCAGCCGCAATCACAATGATAAAGTTAAGACATTTTGCAATGTAGAAATTAAAAATAAAATCTGTATGGGAACAGTCTACAAACAGAATCAACAAAATCAAAATATATGTGACAGGCTTGGAGAAAATAACACCAAAATGCAATGTAGAAATATGTGGAGAGATATTAGTAATTCATAAGGGCAAGAGAAGTAAAACACGCACAATAAATCATTATGCAAAAATATAAATGAGCATTTCATAGAAAAGAAATTTGATTCCTAACCCTGCTAGAAGTCATGGAGGTAGCAATTAATACATTAAGATAAATAACTGTCATATTGTCAAAAAAAAACCCTCATAATTTTATGAGATTTAGTATTGTTGAAGGCATAGAGAAATGATTATATTTATATTTGTTTACATGACAGTAAATTAAATCAGTGTTTTTCAAACAGAATATGCTATTATTAACAAAATTTAATAATGTCAGCATCTTTTGACTTTGTTAAAAATTTATGCCCAGGAAAATAAATCTGTTATCTTAAGGTTAACATGTTATTTTCCTAAGATTATAAAGTTGGAAACAAGTCATAGATGACCAAATAAAATAGAAAATGATATGCCGTTATCTGAACATTAAATTAAAATTGTGGCCCAAGTGGTATGGTTAGTTCCTGGAGTTCTAAAACAAATAAAAAATTATGTCCATGATGATTATTTCTATCTATATATATTTAAAATTTGCAGTGACTACAACAATAATCATTTTACCTCAAATTTGGAAGTTAACATTTTGTATCTTTGAACAAACATGATAAAAACACTAAACTACCATAAATTCTCTTTTGAAAAAGTCAGGATACTGACTTTTATAGATGCAGAGATCAGACTGGTGGTTGTTGCCAGAGGTGGGGGAAGGGAGGTACCACAGAAGTGAAGGTACAAACTTCCAGTGACAGTATAAATATGCCCTGGGGACCTAATGTACAGCATTTCCGTATTGTACATCTTAAAGCGCGAAGAGAACACATTTTAAAAGTTCTCGTTACAAGAGAAAAATGTAACTACACCTGGTGATGGATGTTAACGACGATTACGGTGACCATTTCTCAATAGAGACATATACTGAGTCATGTTGTACACCTAAAACTCATGCAACGTTATATGTCATTTATACCTCAATTAAAAAAAAAAGACAGAAAGAAGGAATAAGTAAAAACTAGAAAGGAAAGAGAGAATGAGAGAGAAGCAGTGAGAGAAGGAGAGAAGAGTCAAAGGGTCAAATAAACATTAGAAAGCAATTAAGAGAGAATTTAGAGGATGATTTAAGAAAGAAATAAGGAAAAATAATTCAATAAATATTACAAAACCTTTAATTAATTGTCAAATTGTTAGTGAAAAAAATGAGATAGAAAATTGAGTTTTTAGTGAAGCCTATCTATATTAATAATTAATTATATAGGAAAATGAAAATAACATACACTGATGAGAAATCAGGAAAAGCTTAGCACACAGCTCGATTGTAATTCTTTCCTTTTATTGGGATGTAGCTCTCAGGGTGTCAGTCAATCCAAAATAAAACATAAAAAGGTTACACAGATGCTGTCCTTTTCCTCAGAGAAAATTTTAGAACATTCTCTCTCTATATAAATATCTATATATCTATCTATCTATCTATAGATAGATATATATCTATTATCTATCTATCTATCTATCTATCTATCTATCTATAGATATATAGATGTAGATAGATATATAGATTCAGTTAGGCATGAAGTGGACTTAGGGAGTATAGCTGCCATGAACTAGATCCTTCCAAACCCAAAGTCCCAGGTGTACAGGAACAATAGAGAGCGCAGTCTGCTGTTCTGCATGCAGTCACAAACTTGCTTTACAGACTTTAAGGTTACTACGCACAACATAGAAAGATTTACAATACCTGTTGCTCAGTGGGCATGAATTAATTACTCAGGTTATTGTGTCTGACAGAAAGTCAGAGATAGATGGAATCACTTAAAATTAAGTTAGGTAGTCTGTGGTGTCTGTCTACAGGCCTTTTTGGTCTTTAATTTAAAGAAAGAAACAAAAAAGGGGAGAGTTGGGCAGAGGCTGAGATTAGCACCCCATGTGAGATGCCCAGAGGTCAAGTTAGGCTGGGTAAGTCTCCCACATTCCTGATCCACACCACCACCAGATCATCGTCCCCCTACTGCTAAAAACTGCCAAGGCAACTAACTCCCCCAGAACTGGTGTTTCCCTGAGCCCATCAGCCATCCAGGTAGGCCTGCCAGGTGGTTTGTCATCACGAGGACTCTGCTCCATCACTCTGGTCTCATTCAATCCTCCACCCTCAGCCAAATGTTTCCATTGTATCTTCAGAAAGTTCAGGCTGTCTAAGAAAGATCCTATACTGTTCGATTTTTTTTTTTAAGAATATTTTTGTTTCAGTTGCATGTCAGCTCTGTACGTAATATATTCCCAGCTAAGCAGCTTAAGAAATATGACCATATTTTCCTCCTTTTTAAATTATCCATCAAGGCGGTGTCTTATACTCATTTTGATGTCTCTCAGTGTGCACTATATTCATGCCGTAAGGAATCTTTATTGACTTTGAGACTATGATATTCATTTGCAGTTAAGATTTACCATTAACCTAGGGGATGTTATTTTTGTCGTTGTTGTTAAGGGCAAACACTTTATTTCTTAGTGGTCTAGTATGACTGGGGGCTGATCTATTTATACTCTGTGTCCATGGGGATGGTGATAATTCCGTCTGTACCATTATAAAGATTTTAAATCTTCGCACACAAAATTCTAGAATTATGTTACAGATGTCTTTACCTCATTACATGGTTACCGGGGGATTGTTTCATCTGGTGTATTTTGATATCGTGTGTACCTCAACAAGCAATCTGGCATAAGCCTTCTGTTTATAGCACTAGAAAACATAGCATTGTTATATATCACGGGTACTGTTAATTACACTGCTGCGCTAGGCGTCATTAAGCCTCAAAATGCTCAAAGGCATGTCAGGAGGATTTGTTTTACTTAAGCTAAACTGCTTTTAAGACTCGTATTTAAATAAACTATATAAGTTACAATTGAGTATAGTACAATATATCATTGCTTTCCGAGCCTTGGTTGAGAATAATTCGTTGGCAAGTTCAAGTTGTTAGTCAAATTTAACCCTTTCTAATCAGGAAGGCATTTCTTTTCTTTCTTTCTTTCTTTTTTTTTTTTTTTTTTTTTTTTTTGTTTTCAATTAACTCCCAATAATTTGGGTTCATTTTAGTGGAACACCCATGCACTTGGTATTTTCAACAGACAAAATTTGACTTAACTACACTGTATAACAGATATATAAGACTCAAACTTGCCACAGATATCTTTATAACTGAGTTGCCAAAACATACTAAAAATTGACGATTATACAGAGCAGACTAAAATAATTTCTAAAATAATTGCTGAATGTTTACATTGTGTTTCACCATTTAAGTACTGATACAATGTAAGAAGACAAGGGTTCTTATTTGATAGCTATATCAAATAAGCTATATATATATATATACATATATACATACATATATATTTGATAGCTATAGCAAATAAGCTATACACACACACACACACACACACACACACTGATTGCCATTGAATAAAAAATGAATGGAATCGCGGAACTTAGAATATCTTTTTTTTCAATGGGAAAAAGTAAAAAGAAAAACATCAATATAATATACCTGGTTATGAATGAGGGATGTATTAAATAACATTATATATTATTATTAAAAAGAACAATGTACACCTTCAACATATATGTGTGTGTGTGTGGTGTGTAATATTTAGCTAAGACTAAACAGCTAACCCATAACAGAGCTGATATAACAATTTCAGTTTCTTCATTTTAACGCCTAGCTCCCTGTGCAATTATATGAGTAAGTAATGCTATAGCTAAATTACTTTTACCCAAGATAATAAAATTAAAAAAAAAATGTTCACAAATCACAGCTCTTATTTTCATTAGACAAGAAAAAGAGAACTGAGGCAAAAATTATATACTGCAATATAAGATGGTAGGCATTCTGTAGGATCTGGAGTTATATTAAACACATGCTTTAACCTTAGGGAATTTATATAACTTCTTTCCATCCTAGTTTCCTCATAGATTCAAGAAAATAGTCATTTTGTCTGCCTCCTCAGGTTGTTCTAAAGGTTAAGTCGATCATTATAGCATGCAAAGTGTGTAGTAAAGACTTGGCATATAAGTAAGCACTCAATTGCTGGGCATCATGATTGTATTTTCATTTTTAATAATAGAATATCTATAACAGAATGTATCCTTTGCTCAAACCCAAAATATTTTAATATAAATATAGAGATACTTGCTTACTAAATGAGGCACTTAAATTTCATCAAATTCTGATAAGTGCATTTGGATGTATTTTTCTATTGCTATATAATCAAAAGTATATTTTAACTTTTTAGAAAATATCTGTAATTAAATAAATTTATATTTAAGAATGCAAACAGTTTTAAATTTGATGAGTGAATGGATAGTAATAGATTTCTGAATATTCATGCTATCTAATTTTTTATCTGTAATACTGATTGTAATCAATATGATTCCCAAAGGAGAGTTTGAAAACAAAAATAAAATGATTTTCATATTAATAGACATAACATGGCAGGGGTTTAGAGAATTCTGGAGATAGACTTACTGCGTTTGAATCCAGGTTCTGTCACTCACAAATTTGAGGATCTTTGGCAAACTATAATCTCACTGTGCCTTTTCTTCTTATGTCTAAAATGGAGATAAAAATAATACCCCCTTTCATGTTATTGTGAGGAATAAGTAAGTTAATATATGTAAGGTACTTAGAACATTCCTTAACATTTAGTAGAATGCTGGTTTTGGCTATTATAACATAACAAAGCATCACAAAACTTAATATATATTTTTTTAAAACAACAGTTCATTATTTTTCATGATCTATAATTTAGTTCTTTGTTTTCTCTTCTGGTTTCTCCACACGCAGCTGAGTGGGTGGGAGTTCCAACATGGCCTCATCCGTAAGTCAGGCAGTCAGTGCCAACGAACAGATGAGTCACGTGAGCTCTTCTCCCTGTGGCCTTTAATCCTGCCCTATTATAGACCATTATATAGAAGGTAAGAGGGAATCTTGAAAACCTCGTAAGTATGGAGAATCATTATTTCAATTATTCTTTGATTAACCATATGTCAACCTATAACTCAATTTATCATCCATTCATTTAGTAATGCAACTTTTGATACACATGTCTTACGTGCAACACAGTACTAAGTACAGAGGTAACTATTGCAATAAAATAGTTAATACTCTACCAAAAAGCCCAAGGGAATTTTTCAAAGTGAGGATACTACGTTAAATTATCAAACGTTTTAGTGAAATGCAAAGAAGTTGCAAGATGCACTTTTAAAAGAAATTTGATATTATTATATGTAAGACACAGTCAATAATCAGGATTAAAGCAATCACTTCATGACCTTTAATGATTGAATAAAATATTAGAATATTCATCGAGTAAGAGACATTTTCTCTGATTTTCAATTTGAAAAAAATTGCATCGATGATATGTCAAATCATCATTTCTCCCTAATTATAAATATGTCATTGAGGAAAAAAATGAAATTATTCACTATATGTGTGCTAAAATTAACATTGGCGAAGTTTTATCTTCCGTGCGAAAACAGAATCATTGATGTTCAAAAGAGTAAAGATCAAAATAATTATACAAAACATTTTGACACCAAAGTGCTCCATTTTTTTCCAAGGAGACAATATTATTAGATGATGTATTATTAGACAAAAATGGATTGTACCATATACAATTAGTTTGGATAGGAATGAAAAAGCAGCTATTAAGAGTTACATTAAAACTAGTACATTTTTAAGTGAAGAAGTGAATATAAAATCTTATGAAGCTGACATCATATATTAAATTCCTACTTTGAATGAGAAATTTTTTCACTGATTTTTTAGTTCTTGCTTAAATTAGGCCATACATGAAACACAGCTAATGTAACATGGATGTATAGATTTAAAATTACTTTTAACATTGAAACAAAGTCTACAAAACATGCTTTAAAAAACATGGGTCAGCTCTGCTCATCAGTACGTAAAGGGAATCTGTAGTGTTAGAAGGGTCTTCATTTGATATTAGAAAACTTTATTTTCATCTGAAAACTGTTAAAATGCACAACTTTAATGAAATAGCTAAGAATTCATAGAAGTATAACTCACTTTCAGAAAACTGGAATGAAATAGAGATCTTTTGCCCTGGGGACTTTCAAATACCTTTTATTCCTGATAATCAATAGTAAAAAATTAGTTGTTTGCTGTGTATTTTTTACCTCAATTTAATTATATTTAATCTTTAGTGATTCATACGAGTGGAGTTCTGAAGGAAAATTTGCTCTGTTAAATTTTCTGTTGGCATCCAGTGACTTACTATGCTAGAATCCCCTGCTGCTTCTATATTCAAATGTCATCTAATTTAAGAAGTGGTTAAAGATTATTTCTATTCATTAAATAATAATCAAAAAATTATGCAATAGGATGTAGGAGATAAATATAGACTATTGAATTAGTCCCATTTTCACATACCTAGTTCACCCATTATTAAAAATCTTATGCTAGTAGGATATATTTGTTATAATTAATGAAAATATTGATACATTGATGTTAACTAAAAACTATTGTTCATGCGGATTTTCTTAAAATTTACCTCATTTTTTTTCTTTTCCAGGACACCACCTGTAATATACCACATTCCACTCAGTTACCATGTGTTTCTGGCTTCTCTTCATTGTGATATATTCTCAGATTTTTCTTGTTTTTGATGACTGATGATTTTAAGGAGTATTGAATCATTTTCTACTGGAGGATACTCCTCCACGGGTATCTGTCTGATGTCTTAATCCTGACAAGACTGGAGCTGTGTGTTCTTGAAAGGAAGATCACAGAGGTCGTGTGCCGTTTGCATCATATCATATTGAGGGTACATGTCATCTCCATGATGTTTTCGATTGTTGATGCTAACCTTGACTTAACTCCTAGCTAAGATAGTGTTTGTAAGGTTTCTCTAAAGTTATTTTTTTAATCCCTTTTCATATTTTACTCTTTAGAAGGAATCACTATGCGTAGCCTACACTTACAGAATGGGAAGTTATGGCCCCCCCTCTTTGAAGTCAGAATATCTAATACAATAGAAATAGAATTATTCTTCACGGGTGATTTATCACCTCCATTTATTAATTTATCCATATAATATGAATATATAAATATGAAATCATAGATGTTTATTTTATATCATAGGTCATAATCAAATACTATTTTAATTTTCTTGCTCAAACTGTTCTAGCTTTGACCATTAAGAGTTGTGTGAATTGACTCATGTCTCCGTGTGAGTGTGTGTGTGTGTGTGTGTGTGTGTATGCACACACATGCATGCATGTGTTAAGCACTTTTTACTTTTGGCACTATAGATAGATGATCTAGAATCATCTTGATATTTCCTGCCGCAGTCCTATAACTAGACAAGGACCTCTGGTTCCCTTCATTGGTCAAAGAGTACTAGAAACCAAGATGTGAGTGCTAGGTGTGTCCATTGCTGATAGCATGTGCCTATAGAGATTATATTTCTTTCAACCTTGAAAAGTGCCAAGCTCGATTATGACTATGCTCAGACAAGGGGCTGAAAACATGAACAGTACCAATATACTGGAGCCTTCTATATAGTCTCAGCACCCTCTTGGGCATTAATATAATTTATGAAATAAATATTTTATGTAATGTAGACATGTGGAAAGAAGAGAAGTGAATGAAAAACATTGTATTGTTCTGATCTTGGGATTCAAGAGAAAACTTCAATAGAAAGAAAGGTTTTCACTAAATCTAAAGGAATAAATACTTTATGACTAGTAGATAAAAAGAAAAGGAAGTTCATGAGGAACCTGAGACAACAGGGAAGTGGTGTTGACAGGAAGCTGGTGAGCAATGCCTGAAAAATTACTGTTGTTGAGGTCTATGGCAAGATTTAATTTTAAGGATCTATCATGTGCGTCTATAGTGTGTAAGCATTCTTCATATATTATTATTTTCTACTTCCCTAGCACACTTTATTATGTACTCTTGATATTATTCTCAATTGGTCCACATTGTCACACTTTTCAGTGGCAGAACAATGGACCCGTTCATTTTATCCAAATAATGGTCCTTACTTCAAAACCTGTAATCTGAAATATAATTCCCCATCTCTGTAGTTTACTGCTTTTTGATCTGTTGCTTCAGCTGCACCTTAAAATAAGCTGTTTCCACATTTTATCACTGATAGCTTCTGAGTAAATACTGTATAGCTGGGCAAGCCTCCTGTGACATGGGCGGGCGCCTTGGCTCACGCAGATACTACATGGATGTCCATGATGAGAAATTGGACATCTTGTGATCCGGAGAAACAGATATTGGCCGAGACACCAAAACCAGAGAGAGAGGACATGTGTTCAGTATACATATTGTTCCACATGCCCTGGGCTCCATTAACTACTAATCTACTTGCCATTATTGTAGTTTTCATTTTTTCTAGAATTTCATTTTTCAGAAATTATAGAAGAAATAATTTATGTAACCATATTTTTCATAATTCTTTTACTTAGCATGTTTAGGTGATGACTCCATACTGTCCATCATTTGTAGTTCATTTCTTTGCATTGGTATGTAACATCTCGTTACAGAGATTACTTCAACTAATTTTCTGCTAGTGCCCATGTGGGTGTTTTCCAGATTTTTGTCTATTATGAATAAAGTTTTATTACAAGTCTTTGTATGGACATATGTTTTTTTCTCTTGGGTGAATATGTGGGTGCAGACTGCCTGGATTCAATAGTAAGTATATGTTTAAGGGCATAAAACTGCCAACTCTTTTTTAACATGACTTTTTTAACATGACTTTGCCACCCCAGGAGAGACTCTAAATATGCAAACATATTGGCTTTTCTGACACAAGGCACCAAGAAGCAGGGCTATATAGTAGTTTTCATATTACAGATGTCGGAGGACTAATGTTCCAATAAGTAGAATAGATTTTCATACTATATATGCTTAATTAATTTCCACAGCATTTTAAAAAACCACTGTGATGCTTACATAGCTTATTTCTCTTACAAAATATGTTCCTGTCCTTTTTCCATCTATCTATATATCTATATTTTATTGAGGTAATAAATCATTAAGATATTTTGTTTCTCTAACTTGAAATGACTGTGATTTACTAATGATTTAATAACATAAATATTAATAACTAATATTAATAAATTAAATGATTTAAAATGAAATACATTTAATTTATTAAATCAAGGGGGGGGTCTTAAGATTCTAACGAATAGCATCTGCATTTTTGAGATAAGATTGAGGAGAACCTTAAGAGATTCCAAGGAAAGTGCTATCAGGAAGGGCAGAGTGGCAGAAGAGAGCCAGTGAATCAGTTTTCTAGCAATTAGAATATCATCCACAAAGTTAATGGCTTTATTCACATTATGACATATCAATTAAGCACTGTTTAGGGAATAGAACATGTAGGTTAAATTTGCACTCAACTATGTACCACGTTAGTTGTCACTTACTTTAGTTAATTATATTCAAACTTTTAAAAAATCTGGTTGACCTAAAAATATAACGTAGCTCTTAAACACGTTTAAACATATTCTCAAAATAGTAAAATAATGATCATGTATAATGTTTGCTTTGAGAAATTGTTATAATTGAAAGCCACCTATCTATTAATTTCGTATGACTATAATTATTGCTAAATAGGAGAATTTACTAAATTTGTTGGGTGAATCCTGAATTTTTAGACATAACAGATTACAGTTTTTAGGCTCAGTTTTTCTTGGTGACATTTCTGAATATAATTAGTCCCAATGATCCTGACAGTTCCAAAAGATGCTAGAACTTTGGCACTTTAATCACTGCTAGATAACTACTACTCTAGGATTTCTTATTTTTTGTAATGACTAGGGATCATTTAGTAGCAAAAATAGACATTAAAAGGCTATTCATTATACTGGCAGAAAAATAAATCAGTGAGTGTCATCAAATAGCTTGGCCAATCACATTCATCTTCATGTTCTAAGTTAAACATGATTCTATCAACAGATATGTTATTAAGCTGCCATATAAACATGGCAACTTTGAGGAAAGGGAGGAAATTAAGCTGGTGAGATCCTGTTTCTAAGCCCATATAAGAAAACCCATGATACTGAGCAGAAGCATCTTGAAGTTTCCCTCAGCTTGACTGAACTTTATGCAGGCTTCTTCTAGACTTGTGACCCACCATCTGCCTTTTCTTAGAGAATTTACTTTATAAAACACGGATCCTTTGATACATACATCTTTTTAAAAACATCTGACAAGTTTTTTACAACCCAGCTATGTCTTTAAGATTTTTTTTTTTTTCCTGAAAGGACCCAGGAGCCATCTCACTGAAATGCCATCATCATGGAAGATAATGCCCCATCTCCTGTTCTCTGTGGGAGGGCAGGAGGCTGACTTTACAGGAAGCCAGACTCCAGGTTGTAAAAGTACCTCCTGTCATGAGCTACAAGAACATTTACTTTTCCGTTGGGAAAAGGCAATTAGCAAACACAGATGACCTAAGACACTCTAGACTCCAGCTCTTAAAAATTTCTATCTTCCAAGAATCTCTCAGCAATTAATTAAAATATAATAGATACATGGTATTTCAATGAATGAGATTTGTTAAGTAGCAAAAGAAAAAATATTTACGTATAAGTCATGAATTGCTTTTAAGATTTTTTTTTTTTAATAAACCATCCATGACTACTATCAGAAAGCCTTAGCATAATAAATATATCGACAATCTGGAATTGAATTTCTGAGCAGAGATTGAGGCCTTCCTCCCCAGTAGCGGGAACATTTTGATTTCATGGTCATTTTTTTTCCCTTCCATTGCATCTACTACAGTTCAAATGTGTACACACAATCTTAGGTCAGAATAAGCAAATATCGCAGGTATAAACTATTGTGATGTATGTGCAAATAAATTTTAACTTTAAATCTATTATACAAATATGCCAGAAATTTAAGACTGGTACTGGACTTTAGAAACTTTTTTATTTAATAATTTTAATAATATATTTGGAAATTGTAAATAATATAACAACAAAAAAGCCAAAACCATTGATCTATTGCAGGTTTAAGACTCCAATGTAGAATCTAGCTTACAGCACACTTCTGTTTTTCATCTTTATATGTCTAATATAGTACTTTATTTCCTATTACTGTTCTCAGAAAAGTGAGACAAAATCAGCAACCTCCCAAGAATTTGGAGATGGCCACCACATTAAAAAATTATTCAGTGCCTCCTGCTTCTCCATAAATACAGTCTGATTGGGGTTAATTGTACATCTTATACAGGCAGCTAAAAATGAAGTTCAACTATCTGGATTATAAACCTGATTCCAAATAGTCTGGTGCATAGAAGACATGGAGTGCTTTGAGGCTCATGTACCCAGTGGGAGAGCCATAGAAAGTTTGGCAAAGAAATTCCCTTCTATCTAGCCCTCCAAGTGCAGTCCCCGAAAGGACAGCAAACTTAGTCACAGGTGAAGTGAGAGGCAGAACCGTTACAGTTCTTTCTGCTACTTCCCTAATGCTTCGTATAGTTACCTTTTAGCTCTTATATTAACTCACAAGTATACTACAGTTCCCAAAGGGCTGAAAACTATTTTCTCATTTTATTTTTTAATCTATATATTTTCGATATCTAGCACATGTGTGGCAAATAAATTAAAAATAATCGACAAAATTATGAAAACTTCTCCAAACAATGAGGTACCTGTCCATCAGTCTGCTCAGGTGGATTTTTGTGACAAGAGCAACACTTCCTGGATGTCTGTACATATGAATAAGTGAGTCATGCACTAAATATAATTCCCATTAACATGCATCTAACTAATTGGGTTCTTATGACTGATAAATGAAGAATGAGAAACTCTAAAAGATATTGCTTTAGGGTATTTCCCTTTGGGTTCATTTACATGCTACCAGAAGGATATAAATTTGGTACTTTGTAAAATTTACATATATGGGAAAGATCTGGAAGATGATAGAGCTCCAGGAACTTTGCTAGATTGATATAAGTGAATTCTAAGGGATGGTGAATCTATTTAGGAGAAAAAGCCCTCCTCGAAAATATGAGGCTAAACACACTGACATAAAATAACATCCAATGTGATACACTAAAGATGCATATAAACTACTTAATGAGAAAGCTTCACTTGACTTTAATTTTCCATTTTTCTGTGCATTTCACAAAGAAGACTGTACATAGAAGTTCATGAGTAAATGATTGTGGAAATAGTGTTAATAAAATATAAGACTATTTGAAGATTTTTGAAAAACAAAAAAAGATTACTTCCTTTTATCTGAACAGCATTGGTTATTACACATAAATTATAAAATTAAATGTTAAAAAAATACAATTTTACAACATTTTCTGCTTCAATTAAATAAGAGAAGTTTTATTTAGGACCATGGCTGGCATCAGCACTCTTACTACATCCCCTAGATAGCACTTTAAGGAGAATAATGAATGAATGAATATATGAGCACTCCACAGAGAAGAGACCATAGATAAAATAGGATTTTAAAAAGCATCTGTGATCAAAAATGATTAAGAAGCAAAGTTGCACATGAAGGTATCAAGAATCTTGATTTGGGGCAAGGTTAAATAAAAAAAAAAACTTATCTATGTGTACCACTCGATAATATTGGCAACATATTATTTTAAATGATGTTTTTCATATTATTTTTGAATAAGAAACAGGCCTTTGTGCTTACAAAAATCAATGTGTAGCTCAATATTCACTTTGTTTGCCATTTACCACTACACGTACCCATCTATTTTTAGTGTCTGCTTAAATTTTTACCCTAGCCACTACATCTAAACTACTTTAGCCTTCCTTCACCAACCCTTTATTCTGCTTTTAATTCCTTATAGCAATTTGCAATACACACATCATGAGGTTAGCGATATCATGTATCATTACTTAGTATTGCTATTAAACCAGTATAAATATTCAACTTAGCCCAACACTGTTCATGTTCTAGGTTTATAATTTAAATACATAAATATTTCAATTAATATATTTAAGATGTATATATATATATATATACACACACATATATATGAGAGTTTATATTATTAATTGCATAAAATATTTTACGACTATTTCTTAAGAGTATTATAAATAATGCATGTTTTCCTGTATTTGTTTCTTTAATTATTGAACTAGAGATATTTAAATGCCAGTAGACTTTTTGTTGACAAATTTCATTTTAACTAACAATTAGGAGGTTAAAATAAAAAATAACCTACAACTGAACATATCAAGTAAAACTCGGGATGAACAAAGAAAAAAAAATAAATTACCAAGACTTAAATTATATGAATTTCACTGCTCTGAGAAAATAATTTCAAGGAAAAATGTAAACTACAACAGGAGTCAGTGCTTTTATGATCAATAACAAAATAGTGCAAATATTTTTAAATTAAAATACTAGATTTTTTTTCAAATTCCATTGCATATTGCAGTTTTTGTTTTTGTCACCAAATAAAATAGAATAAATTCCAAAAGAATGTTTTGGTAGCTATAGAGATAAGCCAATAGTTATAAGATACTTATGTTCTATTAGAAATTGTTATTTTGACCAATTTCTTTTATTTCTGTTATCAATGACTGTGAAAATAATCTAAGAATATAGATGGCACCCTATAATCAAGAACAAAATTAGTGCTTGTTCAACAAGAAAAATATAAAATTAAAGTAACCAACTCTGATAGACAACATAACTGAAAAAAAAAATCTTACATATATATACATATATATATGTAATTATATATATGTATATATATGATCGATAAATGCTTTGAAAACCATAGTTATTTTCAGCACTATGATTTTTTTGTTTAATAGGAGATAAAAATTCCCTAGTAATTAAGTCCAAAGTTATTTACTCTTTAGTGAGCTAGATATTTGGGGTAAGTTCACTGCTCTGATAATGTTTAAATACCCTCACTTTACTTTGCTCATGTATTCAAATAAAAAATTTTCACATCACTTTTATTTGTCCTTATGTATTTTAAAGTAATTGATTTATCTGCCTATTCAAAAAATTAATTAAAGATATGCATTTAAGACTCAATGGTTTGGCAGTCAACTAATATGTACCGAGCTCATACTCTATTTTAGGTATTCTGCAAGTTTCAGAAATTAAAAACAGAACAAGACCTATTTTATATATATATTTTTTAATGTGTGGTTTTTCTGGATAGAGAGATAATTAAAAATACAACTAATAATTAAGAAGTGATAAATTTTATGATAAAGAAAATAAAGTGTCTACGAGAGATGAGTTATGTTGCATTACATACATCTATAATACAAAAATTCTTACTATCTAAATTACAGTGTTAAATTCTTACTACTATTACCTAAAATATTTTTTGCTCTTAAAGTTTATAGAACCCCAAAAGGCAAAACTCTATTTCTAAATAAAAAGTGCCTTAATTTTCTTTTAATTCATGGGGCTCTACTCACAGAAAAAAAAAAAAAATGATAATTCTAAATAAAAGGCCAAATAGTTAATTTCAATTATTTATTTTTAAAAACAAAATAGATTGACTAATGTAAGAAAATTAAGTTTACAATTGGCCTTTAATTCTTCAACTACATAATCATTTCTCCTTAAATTTTACAACCCACCTTTAAATTTTACAACAATATATCTAAGTTTAGGAGATGCCAAAAAATAGTGGCCAGATAACGTTAAGCCTGAAAAACGCTGCAGTTTAAAAATCTCGCTCTTCTTCCAAACACAATCTCCAATCTGTACCTCTGTATGTCAAAAGTATCAACAGCAATATTTTATGATCAAGCTATTGTATTCTGTATTTTTTTCCAGGCTACACACATAACTAATATATAATCATTTCACAACGGCTCTTTAAACCATACTGTGGTCAATAAAACATGTCACATCTGAGATTTGACATCAGGTAAAGTGCTAGGATTTACAGAGCTCAGATAAACCTTCAGGTGTGATAGAATGTATCCCTTTTAGCATTAGCACCAACTGACTTCTATCTAGGGATTATGCTAAAAGAGAAAATAATCTCTAGAACATGATCTAAAAAGAGAAAGGCAGGGGGATTGGCAAATTTATCTTCAGCGTCTTAAGAGTTCACAGTTTGAATTTTCATAGTCCTCTCTCAACACTATAATTATCATTTGAAAGTGTTCTTTTATTATTATAGTGCACAATGGTATATCAGATTATAATTGCTTTTCGGTGAGATATTAAATTATACATATTTTGAACAACAAATATTTTGGCAAGTGACAAACAATAGTCTCACTACAAATGTTTTATCTGATGAGAAATAACGAATGTCTTTGTCATGTTTTTCTTTTTGCTAAAATGACATACATTTATCAAATTCTTAAAATATATCATTGCAAATTTCTCTTCTGGTTATTTAATGTCATCAAACATATAAGTATTTGAGAAGTAAATTAATGTAACAATTTAAAGAATGATGAAAAAAGTCCTAAAACTGCCATTCTATTGTTATTGAGATACATATTTAAGATCCTTTTTAATACATTTAACCATAGAAATGCCTTGCTTTTCTATACATTTACACATGATCATATAATATTTTTGTATTAGTTTCACTGGCATTATAAGTTTTATTCCTATACAAAATATTCTATGATTGTGTGTAAATGCATGTATATACATATATATAAATATGTGTGTTAAAATATGATTGTGTGTGTGGGTGTATGTGTACTTTTTTAAACCTGTTTGGAGACTTTTAAAATCTTAAGTAATGATATCTCAATTTTTTTTTCATCTCTCTTATTTTACAAGCAAAGAAGCTTACATTCATATTTTCCTAAGGTATTCTGGTATAGTACCGATTTTAGGCATGCTTCTAAGAATATGTTGAACAGCACAGACAGTTATTTTTCATCTAAGAGGGTTTCCTTATTCAAGACTACACCTGCAGTATAATTTGGTACAGTAGCAGGACTTTATTTATAAATACAGATTTTTTAAAAATTCAGCAGTAATACCAATTCGTCTCTGATTTATTGCATAAAAACAAACATGATTTTTATTTTTTATGGTCAAAATAGAACTGTGAAAATGTTTCTATTGAATGAACCTTTAATTTTCTACACATAGTTTGAGAGCTTTCAGTTCTTATATAAAGTAATTTATGAGTAATAAAAAAAAAACACATCAAAAGATAAATTCTTATTTATATGAGAAATGAATATGCATATTGAGAAATTAAAGGGACTTTACTGCAGTTTTCATTTTAAAGCAGGTGAATTCTTACTTGCATTATTGTTCTTGGCAACTACATGCAGAATTTTAAATCAATGATTTACAAAGAGAGAGGTAGACCAGTTTCTTAGCAATGGTGTAAAATTCATCAATCCCTTTCTCTACACAGAAACTTACCTAATAAAAATAACGACTTTGCCAAATAGAAATGCTGAAACTTTCTGAAAAATGCATTTTCACATAAGCACAAGGGTACAGTGCTAAGTGATGCAGCATTTTTGTCATTTACAGAGAAGGAAATGATGTTCAGAGGGTTAGTGGAATTGGTCCAACTTGTATGGCTAGTAATTACACAGGTGGGTTTTTTACTCAGCATGACCTTGAACAATCTGAATTTCTTTCAATACTGCATGTTTTGTGCACTTCATATTCTTTAGGACCTTTGTTTCTCGAATAGCCCAAGAAGCATCATGACATATTTCATGGAGAAGAGCTGTAGGGATAGGTAAGAATTTTAAGAATGTGTTGGCATTCTTTAAGACTCACTGGAAGGAACAGGTAAGGGTTGCATTCAACAAGCTGTGACATTTTCCGCTACTTGTAAAGTAATTATGGAAATTAGAAAAGAAACATTATTACAGTAATGATTATTACTATTAGAGAAATGATTAATTGATTATAAATTTAATTTAGAAGTGATTATATATTATAAATGCAGGTTCTTAGCCAGAAAAGTTTTAATTACTAAGTAGTCTGAGATTTAAAATAAGTGCATGATGAAATGCCTAAGTATAAACTCTATGGATGTGAGAAGCTGCCTAAGTAATTTAAAGAAGTTATTAGAAAAAAAAAAAAAAAGACTGAAGATCAGGGATTCATTACGTTGAGGTAATGTCTAAAGCAGAATAATTGTAGAATTACCAGAAAGTGTATCTTTTAATGTAAATGTATTTATCCAGGTTATAACATAATTTATAGAGCACATGGAAATGGTAGCTACTTATATCAAGTTGGACCACTTGCCAAAATATTTGGTATTAAAAATGTGCTCCAGAGAATAAAGGAACTGGAGGAAAACCATTAATAGCACTTTCATCCCACTTAAGTTTTATTCATCATTATTTCATTTTCTTTCCTTTAAAAACCTATATATAACAAGGTCAACATTTTGTACTAAATTTAACCAGAAAAAGTACATATCAGCTTCAGATAGATACACATATTTATAAGCATAACTAGGATCTTTCAATGGTCTTTCTAGAACAGATAGAAGATATTCAGAATGGTCTTTGTGGAACAGATAGAAAATAGCCAGAATGGTCTTTCTAGAACAGATAGAAAATAGCCAGGATAGTCTTATTTGAGTAGACTAAAATTTAATCAATTATTCAATAAATATATTTTAACCACCCACTTTAGTCAGTGTTCAAGGTGTAGGTGAGGCATTGGTTTGCGAAATAGTTGAATATAATTGCCTTTTCAGGATCATATATTCTGTGTGGGGAGGAACATCACAGAACAAAATACATAGGATTAGAGACTATAATAGGTACTGTGAAGAAAGGTAAATCGAGGGGGGTCTGTGGTCTTAAATACATTAGTCAAAAAAGGTCTTATGGAGAAGTAATTTGAATACAGTGTGGGAGTCAGTAACAGGAGCACCTGAGATCATCGCAGGCAGGGAAGGATCAAGGGGGAGAGGTCCTGAGGGAGGAGTGGCATGGGCGTACTCCAGGAATCCTACAGAGGTCACTGTGGCTGAAGCGGAGTGTGGCGATGGGTGAGTGGAGGGAGCGGGGAGGATTTACCTAATATTGAGCTCACGCATTTCATTCATAGAGCGTAAATACTACAGTTTTGAAAAATGTGAGTGACAAGATCGCACTCCTCCTTGAAAAAGATCTGCTACTGCTGATGTTTGGAGAACGGAGTGGACAGAGGGAAGGACGACGGTAGGAAGGCTGGTTACCAGGCTCTTACGATAATCCGTGACCTCAGGGTGGATGCTCAGACCAAGGCGGTAGGGGTAGACGTAATGCAATCAACATAATATATGTGTGGGTCATGACAGAGAGGGATAAAAAATGCTTCCACTACAGGGTCTAAGGGCACATGAGAACGAAGATGTGGGGAAGACAGAGAACAGAGCATTGGAAGGTGGTGGGTAAAGGTCAGACTTCGTTTGGGGGCAGTTAATTCTGAGCAGTTATTAGAATTTAAGTGGGCATCTTGAATAAATTGAATAAATTGTTGAGACTACCCATTTTAACTCCGAAATGTAGAGAGTTTGGAAATCATCTCTCCTGTCCTCACAACAAGAAAAGAGCTGAAAAGACTAAAAGACTAAGTGAGTTTTCTTAGCCTTCTCGGAGAATCGAGGTCACAGGGCAAACCACTACCACAAACTCTGGAAAGACGAGCAAGTCCAGAAGCTCACAGCCAAGATCCTGGAGCAGACACTGCTGGAACCACAAACTGACAGGATCACGTGAACAGTAACTTAAGGGGGCACTGGAATCTGAGTGTCATCTACAGTGAGAGGGAGAAACTCTTCTGATCTCGGTCTTGCAGAATTTGATGGGGTTTCCCACCAGACTCTCCTATACGCTAGTAAAAAGCCCGCTGTGGCTGTTTGGGGGAGTGAAGAAGTGACCATTGTGAATTCTGTCCAGAGCATTTTCCGTAACAAAGGCATGCGGTAGGATGGGAGGAAAGCGAGCACAGCTTCCTTCCGTGGAGAGAAGACATTAACCCCACACCCCCACTCCTGTGCTTCCTGTCTCATCCAAAGGGTGGGCGATGCTAAGAAATACCAATGAAGTCACAGGCCAGACACAGGGGTCCGTTGAAAGACCATGACTTACTCATCTGACTAGAGAATGCTTCCCCTGTCACCTTACTGCCATACCATTAAGGCTGCAGTATCCAGCATATTAATAGTGCATTGTCACTCAAGGAGTGGCAGTGCAGACATTCTTTTTAAGGAAGAGCCTTTGGGGAAGTCAAAATACAATGGGGAACAGCCATTCTAGGGGAAATTGTAGCTTCTGGGACTTAAGCTACGGCAAACATTACACACAGTTCAACGACTAGCCAGAATAACACGTGGCCTCATATTCATGGGCTGTATGTCTCATTTCTATAATGTGGCACATTATACCCAGGATTCAACAAAAAATTACATGAAATACTAAGAGTTAAGAAAAAATACAGTCTGATGAAACATTAAAAGAGAGATAGAGAAAAAAAAATGTACCAGAACCAGATTCAGATATGACAAATCATGGAATTATCAGACAGGGAGCTTCATCGTGGCTATATTACTCTGGAGTTCAAGAAGAAGACTTCTTTGTGCTGTTAATTTGTTGTCAGTCTTTAACATCCCAACGACTAGATTAAAACACTTTTTTAAAAGGAAGAAAGATTAAAAATGGTTAGGAAAGGAAGTGTGAGAATTGAGCTTCTGGGGTGCTCCGAAGCTTAGAAATGCCGGAAGCAGCAGCCATGAAGATTGCAAACGATGTAAGAGAAAAACCAGGAGAATGCAGGTTGTGAAATCTAGTGGAAGAAAACATTTTAAGGAGGAAAGAGTCAGCTGTGCTATTTCACGTGCGTACATCAAGGAAGAGGAGAACCAGTCACCATCAGGTCATCTAAGGCATAGAAGAGATTGGTGGAGGGGTCGACAAGAGAAGATTCAGTGGGTGTAAATGGTCAATGGTAAACTGAAGTATATAAAAGAAGAGAAAAAGGGAGAGAACAATTTGATACAGAGAATACAAAGTTTCCGGACAATTCTGTCGTAGAGAGGAAAAAAGTGAGTTTGTAGCTGTTGAGGAATATGGGTTGAGAAGACTTTATATTTAATTCTGGAGATATATAAGAATTATATTTTTCTGTACATGATAAATAGATGGCATCCTACAAATCATATGTATTATAAGGGACTAATTTGTTAAGTATACAGAGAAATATAACTCAATAGCATAAACAAAACTAAAGAAAGCAAAAATCCAATCAAAAATAGGCAGTACATCTAAGTGGACATTTTTCCAAAGATATATGCACTGCAAACAAGTACATGAAAAGCTGTTGTATATCATTAATCATCAGGGAAACACAAGTCAAAACCGGGATATCACCTCACATTCATTAAAATGGCTATCATCAAAAAGGCTAGAAATAAGTATTGATGAGAATGGGAAAAAAGGGGAGATCGCAAGTACTATTGGGGATATGTAAATTGCTACCGCCGCTGTGGAAAACAATCTGGAAGTTTCTCAGAAAATTAAAAATAGAGCTACCACGCATGATCCAGCGATGCCACTTCTTGGTGTTTATTTGTAGAACAGAAAAAGTCAAACTGGGAAAGAGATATGCATCCTCAGGTTCACTGTGGCATTATTTACAATATCCAAGAAATGGAAAGTATCCAAGTTTCCATCGATGGATGAATGCATAAAGATGTGATAAATACACATCGCATGGTGCACGTATGCACACACATACACACACACTGAAATATTACTTATCCACAAAAATAAATAAAATCTTGCCATTTGTGACAACATGGATGGACCTCGAGGGCATCATGGTAAGTAAAGTAAATCAGACAAGAAAGAGAAACACCGTATGATCTCTCTTACATGTGGAATCTAAAAAACAAAAAGAAAACTTGAGGATAGATACAGAGAACAGACGGTTGGTTGTCAGAGGCTGAGAATAGGGGGTAGGAGAAATGGGTGAACTGTTTGTATTTTGAGTTTAAATAAATTGAATTTTAAATTAGAGCAGATGATTTCTAGAACCGTGTCCTGAGGAAGGCAGGCAAGATGAGACAAAGCGTGGGAGAAGGGTTGGACCTGAGAGAGATGCATAGACACTTTATCACCAGCAGCCATCAAGATCTTTCAATAATTCAACATAACTTTTCTATTCCCTCTGTAGTCCTTCCTTGAATTCCACATCTGACTACATTTGTTGTCCTTGGTTGCTTTGCTGAGTTTAGGGCATGTGCTTTCACACTGAAGCTGCGTGTTATTAGAAAGAAACGTAAGAGGATCTCTCCTGCACGAGAATCTTTCTGTGACTTACATGATTCAGTTAAGCTTGATTATGTATCCAACACCACGAAAACATAAGGAAAAAAGCACACTAAATACGAAACAGGTCACCATCAATACAGCCTCAATGCCAATGTTTAAATTTCCGGCTGATGCCATTATCTGCAAACATCATTTTTCCCCTCACAATTTGTATTAACTATAACTCCTAAACCAATATTCCTTAAATAGACCTAACATCGTTTTAAGAAACAAAAACAAAAACAAAAACAAACCCACATGGAATTAACCAGGTTCTGTAACTGTGGCTTGGCAAATGATCATGACCACTAATCCAAATATTAATTCTGGACTGTACACCCTAAAATGTCATCTTGATTTCCAGCCCATTGGTTTTTTAAAGGCTTCTGAAAGGTACTGATCCTAAGTTTCTGGGTTCTTTAAGTAGGTTTCTTCTTCCAAAGAGAGATGTTCAGACCAGAAGGCCAGGTTTGCCTGTGTGGGGGACAGAGGGTCACCTTGGCTGTGCAGCCACTCACTCCCTGATCTATTTGTGCAAACAGTCAAACTTGTCTAGCATTTCTAATTCTCTTTCTGGAGTGAAGAAAATAAAAGGAAGCTAGTAATATTTTCAAATAAAAGTCTGTATATCGGAGTCATTTTCCTTTTTGATAAAAAGTATAAATATACCATAGAATTATTTTCCAGCTAAAACAGAATATTAGAAGAATATTGCCTAAATGTTTCTGCTTATAGAATGAGCAGGAGACATTTCACTGTTTTTTTTTTTTTTTTTTTTTTTTTCATGTGTCTAGAAACTAAGGAGGGAATTCTTAGACCTAGGACTGCTGAAGGAGCTGTTTGGTCGGTAAAGATCTTCCTGACTGGGAGATCATTTGTAGTGGATATAACTGAAAACCATTTTTCAGTTTAAATTAAATCTATTTTGTAATAAGAAAGGAAAGAGTTAAAAACAAAAAAAAATACAAATAAAATAGTACAAGAATTTTGGTGTTTTGTTATTTTTATTCTGTCTTCAGTGTGATATATTACTTGATTCGATGTTCTGGTTCAGTGAGCTATGGCAAGTGAATGAATACGTTTTGTAAATTTGAAAGCGGTAAATGCTTAAGAATCACAACAGGGTATTTCAGTTATACAAACTAGTGATTAGACCATTATGGCTTTCAATCATAGAGAGTTCCATATTATCTACTTTACCAAGTCGCTGTGACTTTATGATGACTCAAACATGAGTAACAATAAAAGGAAACAACACTGACTGATGTTGACAGTACTGTGAAATTCATTAGAGATTCCCAAGACTTAAAACTGAGAGTTCAATCCAACATTCAGTCATCAGAGCCCGTGGACTCTGTGAACCCGTTAAATTACAATAAAGTGCATATGCATTTTTGATAAAATTGTTCCTGAATTTCACATGAAGATGAATGAATTATATGACTTTCATTCATCAAATAAAGAGTCCATTGCCTTTGAAGCTTTGTACCGTTGTGCTAGTAAAATTAGAATATATATTTCGGGGTATAGAAAGACTCATTTCTTCCATTTCAAAAGGAAAAAAGTAGTATGTGATTTTACAAAATGATTTCTAAATGTTAGCCTTCCAGAGAATTAGAACATTATAAAATAAACTAAATAAATTCTATTCTGTAACCATGATTCTTACTGAATAAACAAGTTCCTGTGCCTTTATTTAAACTTAATTTAGCGGAAACAAGAAATCTCTCTTTAAAATAAAATTTTAAAGTCTTGCCTATTTATATTAATATTAACCAAAATATTACTACATTTTTTCCTGAATAAAATTTTTATGAAATCTGTAAAGTTAAAAATGATAAAGAAAAAATCTGATCCTCAAGTTTATAAGCATGAAACTGTAATACTATAGTTTTAAAGCACAAAAATCATTGTGAGAAATACGCATTAGGAACTTAGAAGAGATTTTTCACTAGAATTCTGAAATCTCCAAAGAATGACCTTGTGCAAGCCATTAAAATTAAAACAAAGTCCCTGAATAGCTGCAAAATCACAAATCATAATAACAAATATAATAAACCAATTTTATACAAATGCACAAACCTGATAATCTATGCTGATAGGTTGGAAAATAATTACTTGCTTCCCTAAAGAAAGGCAGCTGTAAATTATTCAGGGGTTACTCCAGCACTGATAGAAACATTTCCTTTGTTTTGCATTTGTAGCTTAAATAATTCTCTATCAAGTCTTAGACAGTCTGATTATTTTTCTGTAATTATGGATAGTCTTATCCTTTAGTTTTCACATCTACATCTTTTTTTTTTTTTTAATGAATGTTCATTACCCCAAAGGTCCCTTTCCCTTCTTGTTTGTTTAAGTTACTTAGAAAGCCTGTTAAGTCTTTTCTTAGATAAAATGACCTATTTTTGAATAGTGAAAGAATTGGCTGCTAGTGTGCTAGAGGGAGCTATATGCATGCTTAATACACACACACACACACACACACACACACACACACACTTCTTTATGTCTGTCTGTCTATTTATCTACCTACCATCATCCATCATCTCTCTCCCTACCTATTTATTAACATATGAATTGTTAAAACATGATTGGGGCAGAACTAATAAAAAAGTGAGAGTGACAACAGACAGGGTCAGCTCTAACATCCAGAGAAGCTGGTAATACTTCAATGCAAGCATATTATTCCTCTAGAAGATTCTATTGCCTATTTCTCATAAGGCATTATTTTTAAATCCATTTTCCATGTGCCAAACACTCTGGTAGACATTTTTCACATTTTCATTACCTTGTTTGTCTAAATATACAAGCCAGTTAATAATGATCTCCATGAACTTTTTTTTTTCTGCTTTGTGATTTTTCCTGTAATGCTATTTTGTACTTTAGTCTTATGGTACCTTGTGATAGTAATCAAAACCAATATTTATTTAAAATTTACTCTATGTACACAATGATTTATACATAATTTATCATTTAATTATTTCACTGTTGTTATAAAATAGAAAAGTTATTCTAATTTTATAAATATGAATGGTAAAACTCAAAGAGATAATTCACTCCCATATTATTCATAATTTCTTATGCTCTTCTTTTGATCCTTCTACTCAAATCCTTTGTATTAAAAACATTTCTGTTGAAGGATGACAAGAAGTTGTGATATCATAGAAACTGGTTATGTTTGTGCTAATAATTCATTAGATGAATCTGAACAAGTAACGTTCTGTCTGGAACTCACTTTATATGTCTGTACAATTGGGATAACAAACCATAATGATAGTTTGATTTGAGGACTCATAATAAAAATGCATGTAAAACCTAGAGCATTATGTTGGCAAATTCTAAATCATCGATAATGTTAGGTACTAAGAGTATGATTGAGGTAGGCAGAGTTTGATTATTTCTAAAAACTACAATTTGGAGGCAGATTGAGTCCAGACACATTTGTTAACTATTCCCTCACTATCCAAATATCAGATGACTCAACTGTTAACATGAGTATGATAAAATCACCTACCTTGTATTATTATTTTATGGGTTTAGATAATCCGTATAAAAGAGTCCAGACACACAATAGGTATTCTGTAATTGTTAGTTATTTTTAGTTACTAGTTTGCCATTATTTTTCACTTTTGGTGCAGAAATTTACACCTATTTTGGGGGGGTCCTTTAAGCCTATAACTTCTATTTACTTATAAACATATAATTTGTATTTTCTACTCTTCTAAGTTGTGTACAAAAATACAGATTGCCTTTCTATTTGTATGTTTGGTTCCTTTGGTTGGCATTCTAATCTAAAATGTGCTTAGCCCACCTATATTGCATTACTTGCTTTATGTACTTATAATCTAATGCAATTGTTTTATTTGATTCTCACCATCTGACTTGTCGATCCCAGATAAGTCACAGCTAACACAATTTGACTATTTAAAGAAACCCAATTAACTGCATTAATTTACCTATGTGTTAAATGTACATCAAACAGAATAATGTCTTGCAAAAGCTCATATAGTCAGTTGATTACTTATCTAGATAAAATTCTTTATAGATGCTTTAGTCAAGAAAGATAATGCATACTATGTTAAATGTGTTCTATCATTCAAATTAATACAGTGATATTACTGAAAATGAATAAACAGTCAAAGAAATTGAAAACATATGTAAACTTTTTAGACACCTATTCTCTGGCAATTATATCTTATATTAAAAAATTTACTAGGAAATAGCAACAAGAAAATAACCCAGTGAAGACAACACTCTTGCCAGTGACAAAGTAAAAAATTATACTTTTTCAGTATATTTCAGAAATGTCATGATTTTAATATCAGCATTGTAATATGATTTTACTGTGTTCTGTCACACCAAAGGGTTTCAAAGGAGATAATGTGTAAAGAAATGGCATTTTATTTCAGAGTGATAATTATCAGTTATAGTGCATAACAGACAGATCACTACAAAGCAATAATAGTGCCTATTATGATTCGAGAAACTTTTATGTGAAGTTATTCATATTTGAAGGATGATTGTATTGATGACAATGATGAAATAACAGCACTTAGTAATAATAGCATGTTCCATTTTTTATTTTCTCTTGAAAGATCCTAAGGTTATATATTTGAAAGTTTCTATTAGTATAATCATGGAAGGCAAGTAAAATATCAAATTATTTTTTTTTGTAAAAGAAAATCAAATCCTCTTAACAGCAGAAAGTGTGATTTGAAAAATGAGATGCTTTCTTTGAACATTTAGTCATTACTTTGCAACATACTCCAAAAGAAAAACAAAATCAATGACAACAATAATAGAAATTAGGGGTCTGTAGACTATCGAAGATTGCCAAATTTTAAGTATCTCTTTCATGGTTTATTCCTTAGTAATTCATTTAACATCGGAAATTAAACAGTAATGACTATTTTATTATCTTTTATTAATGGTTTTGAGGATAATTTTTCTGAGGGTAAAAAATTATGCAATAAATGAAAAAATATTTTTAAAGCTAAAATATGATTCAAAATAAAAATACTACTTACTAAAAATGACCCAAAAGAAGTGGAGATTTTGAAAGAAAAATGATCAGAAAACAAGTTAGGAAGGTAAGAAGACGTATAGCTGAATATGTCAGCAAGTCAGATATAAAGATATCTACATTGTAAGGAAATGAAAAGTCTAATATTATTTACAGTATTCTAGAAAATAATAGGAATTGCTTCTCAATCAACATGAAACAAGCATAAATTTAATGTCAAAATCTGATAAATACACTTGACCCTTGAACAATTTCAGTTGGGATGCCAACTTCCAGAGTATTCAAAATTTCACTTATAAATTTGGCATCTCAAAATAAGAGCCTACTATTGACCGGAAGCCTTAGCGATAACATAGTCAATTAGCACGTATTTTGTATGTTATATGTAGTATTATAGTGATTTCTTACAATAAAGTACGTTATAGAAAAGAAAATGTAAGAAAATTATAAGAGAAAATACATTTATAATATTTATTGAAATAATCTGCATATAAATGGACCGCTACAGTTCAAACTTATGTTGTTCAAGGGTCAACTGTAATAGAAAGGAATTATAGAAGAATCTTATTGTGATTATGGAATTATTATTGTTGAAACTATTTAAAGATAAACTAAGGGAACATAGCAAAGGTTAAAATACATTACTAAGAAAAACATATTTTCCTCGGTATAGGAGAGTGGAACTGCATTAAGAAGTTCATTAGTATAACAAAATAAAGGAGACAATATACTCATAAGAATAGATGCTAGAATACTATTTATAGAAATCAGCAACTAGCTCTCATCTAAACTCTAAATGAGAATAAAATAATTTCTTATTTAATGCTGTTAACTTTCAAACCTCAACAAATATTTTCCTAATTTGAGAAATATAAATTTTGTTCTAGATTTTACATATGAGTGCAATCATATGGTATTTGTCTTTCTCTGTCTGATTTATTTCACTTAACATAGCCCCCTCTAGGTCCATTATTTTTTATTTTTATTTTTTGCACATGGCAAGATTTTATGCTTTTCATGGCTGAATAATATTCCATTATATTTAATTAACATCAGAAGTTGACGGGGCAACTTCTCTTGGCTTTATAAGTTGACATTATTTTGAAATTCCTAGCAGCACCCGTAGACAAGAAAATAAATATTTTGTTTTTGTGAATAATGAATTGTATAGCCCTGGGAAAATCAAGCTCTAGAAAAAATAATATAATTATAATTATAGCTAATCAATGTAATTATAATAGCAACAAAAACTGTGAAAATCTTTAGTAATGTATTTAACAATAAAGTTCAGGAACTACTTGGCAAAATTAGAAAATCCTACTGAAATTTATTTTAAAATAACAGAATTTAAATGTAATAAGAATATGTCTAAAAATGTTGTCCTGAAGAATTCAGGTGAAAGAACATATATATTACGATATACAATTGTCATGAGAATACAATGCAATTTTGTATGGTTAGAATGTTTGAATTAAAAAGTAATATTAAGGTTTATATGAAATGACAAATGCCCCAGAATTTAAAAATAAATAAATAATAATGGGAATTTGCCTTATGAGTTTTGAGCAACTTATAATAACCATTCTGGTCAAATCAACACAGTAGTGATATAAAAACAGACAAAAACATCAACAAAACAAAACATCTGAGAGTAGTTCAAAAACTGATTTGACCTAACTAGAACTACAACGTATTTGTTTTATAACATCTTCATGGTCTGTGTTCCCTCCTGCCTTCACTTCCCTCTTTATGCAATGGAGATTCCATTCCAATCACCAGAATCACACAGTGCATAAATATTCAAATCCCTGCTCTTCTCCCGTATTTGCCTAACGGGTAATTCCAACGTTCTTTAGATATCCCACTACGTAATCCCAGCTTTCCAAACCACAGAACAAAACAAAAGGTACGATTTTTCTAACTCTGGTTTTGTTATCATTAACTTAACTTTAGTTCTATCATCGTCAACCTCAAACGAGCCCTTTTGCAGTCTGTGGACGTTGTCTTAATCTAGTTTCCCAACCTGAGAATTCACGTCAGATATTTCCTTGCTGTGGGGAACCATCCTTTGCTTTAGAGGATGCTTGGCAGCATCCCTGACCTCTATTAACTAGATGCCAGTTAGAAAACTACTTTAAAGAAGTCATATCACACTATACAAATACGTACATTGAACAGGCTTAAATGTAGGTGGAAATAATCTAAACAATTTGAATGCCCATCGGTGGGTAAACAGCTGTCCCAGAGTGTTTTAGGGAACTCAATTCTGTTTTTGTTGATAATTACTCCAAAAGCCTTCTTTCTTGTCAGGCACATCAGAGGAATTTTCACCAATGCTCAGTCACTCCCAGATCATGGTTCTAAAGCTGATGAAAGTGACCACTTACAGTTTTGTATAAAAGGTGTTTCATTATGGTACGATAAAAAATCATAAGCGCAAGGTCTAACGTTTTGATGGATTTAGAAGTTTGCATAGGCACTAATAAACAATTTCTACCACTTTCGTATACATTTAGGCATTTAGTGAATAGCATTGCATGTTTATGTGTTATGTAGGGGGTACTTTTGCTTACAGGATTCTTTTTTCTTAACAGTTTTTTCCCTTTTTTTCTGTGAAATACTGAAAAATTTCAAACTAAAATAAAATTTAGAACAGGGTCTTCATCTTCCTAACAGATGCATATTTAAATGCATATTAGCATTAACCTATAAATTATTCGGAAGAACAGATATCGCTTCATTAGTTAAAATTTGTTAAAACAAAAAATACTACTGATGCGAGGGTGAGTAATAAATTAAGGTAAAATAGAATTTATTGCCAGAAACTGCTCTAATACAAAAAAAAAAAAAAAAAAAAAGCTGAGCTTATTTTAGGCATAGTCCTTGAAAAATCATAAAGAAGGTTCGGGCTGGCCTGACTTAGAGGAAGTTGAGACATGATTTGTTTTGAGATCTAGTAGCATCAGCGAAGGAAAGATAGAGGCAGTTTCTTGTTGAAACAAGCACTTTTCTTAAAGAAAAAAATTACTGAACCTTTGCAATATTATGCTCCCTCCCTCTGATGCTGTTAATTTGAAAATATTAAATAGATCAATACCGCCTCTTTGCCTCAGTTATGCTTTTTTTCAGCGATCTCGACTTTTCTTCAAATGTTTTCAGTGTCATGAAATGCCCACATGTCAGCCATCTGTTTTCATGTTCTCATGTTTATATTCATTTATCGCTATTTCCCTTAATATCGCTGAGTGCCAATGAGTTTGTCGTCATAACTGAATTCAATCAGCCTTTCTGTTTCTTGCTCTAGGGCTCTGCTATGAAAAGCCAATAAATGCTGTGTGTGATGTCACAGTTATTACACTATACATAATAGCTAGCATTTTTCAGTCTGATTTCCCTTTATGAACTATACAGAACAGGGCATACGGATAAGGAAGCAAAAATCATTCTCTCATATTTACTCTGAATTGGCACTCAACAGGCTAGATTTCTCATGTAAGAGATTTCTACCAGCTAAAACAACTGTGTGATCACATACTAAAATGAATAAAATTGGGTCTGGGAAGGAAATGAATATTTCTGTAGGACCAGTGACATCCATTATTATACATTTTACTCAGGTACGAAATCCTAAGTCCAACAGAATAACGTGAGTGTTTAAGACTAAATCATTTTCAAAAAGTGTAGGCAAGATTTGACTATGAGTGTTTTCTGCTGCATCACCCTGCTTACCAAAGAAGATCACCTCCCACCATTGCTGAACTCTTAAAACAGTGAACCTCATTTCCGGCATAATAGTTTATGCTGCAGTATGAAATAAGTCGAGATTTCAGTACTCATAGTAAAGGTTATTCTCATCCACTCTACATGTTCATTGAAATCTGGTTAGGGGTTTCTTCTCCACTCTGTCTTTCTAGGACCCAGACCCGTGAGGGAGCTGTCTTCAGAGCATTTTCTTATCACCAAGGCAGAGCAGAAGGAAAACATGTCAGCTATGAACCGGATCTATTCAGAAGTGACAAATGTCACAGTTCACTTCCAAGAGCAAGCCATCTAGTGATGCCTGAGATGAACGATTGGTATGTATGATAATCTCATGGAATGTGGTGCTGCATATTTTTGAGCAGTACAGTCTGCCAGGAAACCATTACAGAAATCACACCTTCAGAAAATATGCACTGGAAGAAATCATAAAATAATGGACAACGATTGGCTCAATGGCTATCACAATGAGATCGAAGGAGACTTTTTTTTAGATTAGTCATAACTGCAGACTGTAAGCAGAACTTAACTGTGCAAGTCTAATAGGCTGGGGACAATTCTGTGACTCGAAAACTGAAACACCAGAAAACTGGGGCGATAATAAAATGGTAAGAACACTCAAGACAGGCTTCAAAAATGTTAAGTAAATAAAATATAATGATGTGAAATACATGGGTGACAGTAGGAAAAAGATGATGAAGCAATATAATGGTCCTACTGGAAAGATCTTTAGATGCCCGCATTTAAGAGAGAACACAAACGAAGAGTTGTTATTCCTTAACAAATGCATCAAGAGCATCAATCTTTTCTCATATGTCCTTGTTATGTTTAAAGATGAGCCCTCGTCCCTTGCAGTTTAGACACAAAGGAAAGACACTGAACTCGACTCTCCACGAATGTGTCTCTCTTCCAAATGAGGTTTTCTGTTGCTAATCATTTTGAATGCCTGCCAGACCACTTGGACTCTGAATCCGGGGGACAACACAGATGTCTGTGTGCCACAGAACAGCTTTCCGGTGAAATAACGTCCAAGCAAAAGGTAGAATTGACATCTAGCACGCTGATGAAAAATACTGGGCTTTTTATCCATCAAGTGAGTAACATCTGAAGTGAGGAACCTTTTAAAAAATACATATATCTGCTTGACTGGTTCACCATATAACATCCTAGAAAATTATAAACTTCCTTTTGAAATAATTTAGCATTTTGTCTCTTTCCATATGCCAAAGATGTGTCTTTCTAAATTTAGAATGCTTAGTAGACTTTATAAAAAATTTGCCATAGTTGGGGATTTAATCTTCCCCTTTATGATCCTTGAAAACCTTGTTGTTATTTTTTCAATTGCATTTAATATAACTTAGCAGCAAGCAAAAAAAAAAAAATCGCATTTCCACATCGCTGTTGATTGCATTAAAAAAGACAGCATATTCATTTCACTACTTTTAGCACATGTGTAGAGTTCCTTTGTACCAGGTGGGCATAATTAGATTGGAATGTGGCCTGGCAAACAAATTATTTCCTTTCGGCTTCATCACGTCTCTGCAGCATCCCCATAGAAGAAGAAATGAAAAACAATATTATTGAGAAGCTTTTGGAAAACACATGAAGGCAACCGTGCTTAGGTTTATGCAAACACAGCTTTAAAACTCCAATATTCGGGGCCATATAATAAAGGAGAGTAAAGATTCTTTTAATGGGGAAATTTTCTAAAATCGGCCATTAAAACAAAATGAAAATGATAAATTTAATCTTAATAGTTGATTTAATGAATTGTTCTCTTTCATTGACAAGTTTGTAAATCATTTACACAGCAAAGCAGTTACTTAGTAACAGAGCTGACATAAATAATAATTGATTTTTATATTAACCTAGCAAACTGGCCCATTTATTTTATTTTTAATGGAAGCAAGAAGCATTTGTTTCAACAATTCCTCATAGAAGCAAGAAGATGAGAAGACACAGAAAGGAATTCATATTAAAAAAAGAAAGAAAAAAGAAAAAACAATACAAAAAAGCTCTGAAAGGCAATAAAAATAAACTTTGAAACTATAAGTGAATTGTTACTGTGCACAGAAGCAGAGAAAAGGATGATCTACAATATACATATGGAAATAGTTTTCATGGTCATCTTGGTTCCTCAAAAGCTCTCAATAACAATTGTTGAAACTTAAGTTTGAATAAAACTTTGAACTAACTGGTTATAAAAGTCTCCTTCAAAATTTTTGACAGGTTTCAGAAATATAAACATCATTATAATTCTAACAATCATCCTTAAAAGTCAAACTAATATTTTTTCAGGTTACATTTTTGTGCCATTTAAAGTATGCCTCACACTGTAATATTTTATGTGAGATAAACTTATAGACCATACTAATAGCAGACTAAATCAAATAAAAAATGCAATATTAACGACATCGTTGAATTAACATGTAAATTACTAAAGTGCCTAGATGAGGAATATTTCAGATAGGTGTGTTTTATATTCAGTCATCAAATTAATGCCTTCATTTGTTTCATAATATTAACCCTCACTTTTCCAAAACAAAGACATGGCAGAGAATGTTATCGTTAATATTAAAAGGCAAGCATGAGAGGTGATTTCAGAAATAATAAAAAGTAATCTTAAATGGAACGTTACTGTGTCAGGTTACTGGACAAACTGACTTATAAGTCTAAATCAAAGAATTTTTTTAGAGTTCTGCAGACTTATTTTAATCATGGATTTTGCAAAATAACTTGTAGGTCTTGTATTATTTCTCTACCTATCAAGGAACTTATAATTTAGCAAGGGAAATGAAAATGCATGCTGATCTTCATTTGGAATTTCCTCCAAATAAGCCCCAAGAAAAGGACTTGGGTGAAGGTAATGTAGTTGGCTGATAGTTCCAAGTAGCGAAAGTGAGGAATTTGAGAAGTGAGACGATACGGGAAAGCTAACAAAGAAAGCATTGATTCAAGAGTTACTGTGCTGGGTGTATGATCGCAATCCTGCCGAGTGGTTTCCAAGAATGATCATAATTACAATTTTCCTCCACGGGAACCCAAGAGACATTATTAACTTTCCACTGTGTCCCAGCACCCTACTCCTCTGGTCCAGGGGGTTAGTCCCTCCAGGTGGATCAAGCTCCGCTGGACACAGAGCTGCTGTGGGTTAACTTAGGCTATAGAATATGACGGTGTGGATGAGTGGTGAGAATCGGCATTCACATCTGCTACAATACTCATTGAAGGGATTCAAAATCATGTCAAGTATTTTTGTTATAACATGAAGGGTAGTGTTTTCCTTAAAAAAAAAAAAGGGAGTAGAGTGGTTTCCTGTATATTTCATGAAAAGTGTACATGAGTACATATACATATTAACTAAATTAACTGATATGTAGTACATAACTAAATCACTACACAGTTTTTATCTAACACCAAAGACATCTAATTTGTTTTGAAAACTTACAAAATTGACATCCCTAATAGTTCCAATATTTCTTTTCTTTCTCAACCATCTGCAGCTACTGAAATTCAGTCCCTCGTCATTGTTCAACTAGAATGTCATGATTCTTGCTTTGCATTTCCCCCCACTTCTAGTACGCCTTCTTATAATATTATTATCCAGTATACTCTCAGATAGTGTAAATATATATAAAGAATATAGCACTCCACCATTAAATTCTCTATGGATGGCGTCACATGTATAGCCGTCTCCTACCTGGTCCATACCTACTTTTTAATGTATTTCCTTCCCACTTTCTTCTTATCCTTCTTATTCTAGCAACAAGTAATTAGTGCTTACTGAACATCGATTTGTTTTGCCTTCAGGTCTCTATGAAATGGCTAGATTTTTGCTCTTTTATATGACGATGTCTTCTCATGGCAGAATGTACGTATTTATGTGATGACATCTTTGTTGTTCCTCTTATAGAGCAAGAAGAAGGACCAAGTAAGGAGTAATTACAACCTCAAGGACAGAGAAGCCATATATTTAAATGAGGTTCTTTCTCTCTCAGTTTTGATTGAGGAACGAGACATCTTACAAGTACAGTAAACAAACAAGACCTGATCATTTAACTCTTAAAAAAGCTTAGGCCACAGGGAGGACATAAATAGCTTGTGCTTGTGATGCAGACAGAGGATTACTGACAGACAATTTTTTGGAGTTCTATCTATAAATCTCACACCCCCATTAAGTAGGAGGGTTTGGGGGTGACTTCACCTTACTTCTTGCCAAATAAGAACCGCATTGATGGACATTAGAAAGTCAAGTTAGAGGGTCACAGTTGGCAGATGTCTGACTCCTGCACAGAATATTGAGTAAACAAGAGCTCACCTGTTAGCGGATTTGGAGATAAGTGAGGAAGAGCTATTACAAAATTTCCTGATAGCATTTGGGCAAAGGATATTCAAGGAACATTCTCTTGGTGCTCAATGTAGGCGAAGTCAAAAGACAGCCTTAGAGAAGTGTGAACCAATAAAAAAAGTTTAGATGAAGTGGGCCAGTGAAAGAAAAGATAATTTGATGGGAAGCTGCTAGCCGGAATTGACTGTATCTTCCATGCCAAGTGAAACGCAGCTACGAGGACTTAGGCAGTGACCGATTCCTAAAAAGCCATTATTGCACACTCAAAAGAGAAAGATTCAAATACTTCTGGGCCCAGAGTTTGCTAGCCAAGGTGGAAATAGTGCTTGCTAAACACAATTTGTATGCTCGTCTTAAATCTCCTTTCTCTCTGCACACCAACACCGGTACAGTCAGAAACCAGACCCAGAAAGGAAAGATGACAGAGGACGCTAGATGAACATGAAAGGCCGACCACATCCCTGACTGCGACCACATCCTTTTCTGTGACCACAGACGCCCCATGAGGGACAGGCTGACCCTTCTGCATGGGAGTGGACATTCTAATAATGAAATTAAAACATTAATGACTGAAGGTACATAGAGGGTCTTGCCTACAGAAAAGAACCCTAAAAAGCCATGAGGCTTTCCTAAGTTTTCCTCTGGGAATACAGAAAACCTATTTGAATAAATACAATTTTATTTATTTTAATGTTTGTCTTTTGAAAAATACATGGCTTTCTTATAATAATAACCCAAATTATAGTATAAATACATTTTTAAATCACTTAGGTAAACAAAGAAACGTTACTCAACAACTACATGGCCTGAGCCTTGTTCGTCAGATACTAATGCTTACTTTTCATGCAAAATAAATGGAAACAGTTAAACATTACTGTGATGTGTAAAAAAAAAATATTATCAAGTTACTAACATTATTTGATCTTGTTTGATCAATTATTTGCCATTACTTAAAAAGTGTGAGTTGCCATTTTAGATTTTCTTAGTCTGGATCTTGCTTGTTTTATTAGATTGTGGTTATTAGGAACATATCAACTCCATAAACTTTAATTTCATTATATCTAAAATGGAGATAAAACAGTACCTATTCCATTATGGAATCTGGGGGTGATTACATTACTCAGAATGTGATGTTTATAATACGGTAAGCTCTCAAGTAATGTTGTTATTATTTATGTTCTACTTGTAGTATAACCTAAAAGTCTAGCTCTTTTTCAATGCATTTCTTTGAATTCCAACCAAAAAAAAAAAAAAAAGAAATGCATTCCCTTAAAAAGGATCAGGAGCAATTTGCAATATTATACAGACATCATTGGTCTATGCCAGAAAGTTACAGTACCAGCTAGAAGTGTAGAGTAGCAGTTTCTTAGACATCTTAACGATGCCCAAAGATATGAACGAACAGTGTTTTCACACTGTCCATTTGTTTCCTTACTCCATCCTTATTGATAACCCACACAAAGAGGAGGCCAATATTCGACGCTTCAAACTTCAACTTTCTTCAAGTAAAATACAAGTGTAAAACTCCTGTCCTAAGCTAGAAAGAGTTGAAGATGTAACCATGAGATTGTTTTATCCACTCTTTCAGTATTGCTGAAACTGGGTCTGACTTACATTTCACTCCCCATGGGTATCTATGGAGTCTTGATCATAGACCAGATGAGCAAAGGCGCACCTAACTATAGATTCCCTAGATCCTACTCTTTTGCACTGTGTAGGGATAAGTATCGTTATAAAATTTCGTGACTGATCTGAGCCCTATCAGTATGAGTTGTGAGATGGCTTGTGTTTTCTCATCTTAGAATTTCTGTTTTAGGGCTGAATGCAGTATAGAGATTAATGTAATTACCACTGTGTAGATTAGAGAGTTTTAAAAGCTAAGGTGTTATTGTTGTCATCACTGTTGGTTTTTATCTGCAATCTAGATTTCACCTGAGATATTCAGAAATATATACAAGCCAATAATCATCATAACATCATTTATAAAATGTAGGCCTTCAACCCTTCAGATATCTTATTCCAATGTTTCTATACCTTACCTTTTGTCACATGCTATTTTCTAAAATTAACAATATTTTTTAATTAAAAAAAAAACTAGAAAAAAACCTTTGAAACCAGATGATACAAGTCATTTTGTTATGAATGGGTAGAAAGTAACTCTTTGAAAGAAATTTTGTCATGGTGATTTCTTAGGGAGAGCCAAAAGCTATTATAAATACTCAACCCAGGACCTCGGATACACTCTATTTTCTGTACATCCATGTGCTGCAGAGGAATGCACTCTTTAAATTCTCTGTTCTACATGAGTGTCAGTAGAGCTCACAGGTCACTGCCCTCAATTCCATAATTTCTTTTTCATATCATCAAAAGTTGAAGATACGTGGCAAGTATTCTTATTTAATTGACTGCTGCAAATAGATTTTTCCCCTGAACAGTAGTTTTAATGTAACACACTTAAGGAATTGTAACTTTCGTGCAGTGATATTTCTACTTAAATAGAAGAAGAAAAAAGAAGTTATACTTGAATAAAAATATGCTATCGCCATATGTGGACATTTCCAAAGCCTGGTAACAAACTGCATCTCAGAAAAAAGAAAGAATAAAAATATATAAAATATTAATGACTGTTACAAGTTTAGATTATGACATTGTTAACTATTATAATTTTACACTGAAGAAAATAATCAGTTAAAATTAACAGAACATAGTATTTTCTGAAAGTTAAAAACCACTTGTGAGCAAATCAATAATATATAAAGCTATTTTCTAAAATATAACCTAGCTTAGAAGTATAGTATTCACCTAGTTAACCTAGTTTAAAAGTATAATATTTCTCAGAATAAAAAAATGTTGATTATAATAATTGTATACATTCATCTGTTACTTCCTGATAATGTTCAGTGGCTAAAATACTAATTATACAATAAGTATTGTATAAGGAACCATTTTAACTTAAACCATTATTTTTGTATTAAAAAAATTCATGGAACAATAAAAGTTTTCTGTTTTTAATTGTTTGTATTATCTTTAAAGACTTAAAATTATCATTTTAAGACCTCATAGAATATCATTTACTGAAGGAAAAAATAACCTACATAATATCCTAAAGTTTAAACATCATATATTTATTGAATATATGTTGTATTTAATAATTAAGAAAACCCCACTTTTCTGATTCTTTAAATGCGAAAAATTAATTTTATTTTCTTGTTTTTATTCATTGCCTCTTACAAGCACATAGGAAATTTATTTTTTGTCTACTGTCTGAGCTTTCATAAAACTGCAAATTTTATGTAAGAAATATGTGAGAAATAACTCTTTTCTTGGACAATAGTTGTGCAATGAGTCTTGAGAAATCTATACTATTGATAAAATTAAGTATTTAAAAGTGTTAAAATAAACAAAGCTATTTACTTCAATAATATTCTTTTTATTCTTCAGAGAAACAAAATTCATCTTTAGTATTTATGATACATATGCATTCACACATACATATAGACTTTAAAGCAATGAGTATGATCCTTTCCCCCTTTAAATAGAATGGCTAGTTCTTAATATGCTTTTTATCCAAAAAGTTAAGTGCACGTATGATACATCAGATTTAATATCCTTAGACCAGCTGCCTGTATCCACTGCCAGGAATGATGCTTTTTTTTGCACAGCTAACAAGCAAGAAAAGTGATTTAGAGGCAGCTGCTATGCTGAGAGGTAAATAGGAGCTTCACGCAGTTCAAATTCATGTAATACAAAAAGTTAAAAACACAAAAACTATTTTATCTATTTCAAAAGCAATTCTATATGTTATGGCATTTATTACACAAGGAGCATTTGGTTACTTTTATATGGCTCTCTGAAAGAATATCTCTAATAAATATCATCTTTAATAAATGAATTTTGTGTGACACATTTGTACGTGTTGAAGTTCTAAAACTCAGATTTTACTCATCCCCTTGTTAAAAAAAATGCGATGAAAATCACATAGCTGATTAACAGAAAAAGTAAATTGTGATAAAACAAAAAGGCTAATTTTTAACACAAATTTAGGGAAAAAACTTAAATATATCTTTGCCTTCCTTTTAAGGAGAAACATTCTCTCATTCTAGCGATTGTGACTTACATGTTAATAATAGTAAAGATTATTATTTTACTGACTTTATCTTCACTACAAAATGCCTTTGAGAAAATGTTTCTTTTCTGAATCTTGACCTAATTGGACTATTTTATGTGAGCTAATATTTGTGGTCTGATAAGGCTTTCAAGGGAGCCAATTATTTTTTTTTTCCCGCCACCAATATGGCAGTATTATAGCTTTTTCTGGGACCTTTAGTACTTTTTCTGCTGTAAATATTAAGGTAAGTTTTGCTCTTTGGGACAAAACATTTTTTTCTGTGACTGTTATTGCAACAGATACCTAGAGGACCTAAAAGAGTGGAATCTGTTTTAAAGATATAGGGAAATATTTTTTTTCCCCAGAAATGATTGTATTTTATTTTATAATCCATTAAACTAAGTTTAACTAACACTAGAGAATTGCAGGTAGCCTAGGACAGAAGAGATAGAAAAATCCTTTCTATCGCCAATGAAAACTTCTAAAAATCATTACAGTAGGTTATAAATAGAGATGCTGGCTGATAAGAGAAACCAATATTCTAAAGTTGCTCTGGTTTGTATATTAGTGTGTCCGAGGAAAACAGAACAAATAACCATCTGAGAAAATCCCATCTTCAGTATAATCCTTTAGAATATTCAAAGTACCAGAAAAATTGCAAAGCTGCTCTCCAAGATAAGACAAGAATGAACTTTCTGTGCTTGCATTTCCTTCTTAATAGGATCTAGGGCCCTGGAGCTGAAAGGTAGACCTCAGCTTTGTCAAAGATGAGATCTCTTTGCATTTATTCAGATCTTTTGTGAATAATGAAATGAAGGAAACTTTTGATACAAAAAAGGGGGTATTCTCCATATTTAGATAATTGTGCAGAATGTTTCAAGTTATTATTTTTAAAATTATTTTGTCTTATCAAACATTCTGGGATGCGACTTTCAGATGCCTATTTGAAAGTGCTATTTAAAATAATCAATTATTCAAGAATAATAAAACAAAAGAATTCTTAGATAGGAAGTGGTTTCTTTAAAGAATATCAGAACAGAATTAGCAATTTTTGAAAAAAAAAAAAGGTTGTGACAGGGTGTCAATTAATTCTTTTTTAAAAAATGTAAGAGGTTATCAAACAATTTTTACAGAAATATAACATCAAATTTCAAATAATTGTTGAGAATTTTATGAAGGAATATTAGTCTGACAATAAATGCATGCAAAACATTCTTGCACTGTGTGAATATTTGGAAGTTTGCACTGCATAACATGTACCCTTTGTAACGTCATTTATGGTATCTCTGAACAAAAGTGCAAAAAATTGACTGACATGCATCAAAAGTAAAATGGTTTATATCACACTATAATAAAAGTTATCTAATAAAAGTTAAAGCTGAATTGTGAATATTCTTCAAAGTAATTGTATCCTTTTTATTTAAATTTGATCTTTTTTTTTTTTTTTTTCATGACTCTTCCTCTTTGGAATGTGCACCTTTCTATCCCTGAGGTGAGAGTGTTGCTTCAATCATTTACCATTTTCCCCTGAAGTTAGCTTCTGCTCCAGAGCACGAAAACAAAGCCATCTGTGTGTTTTTGCATAGAATAAAATTGCTAAATTCAGGCATCTTATTAAAGTCTTCTATAAATGTAGAAAAATATACCCCAAACATATTCTTTTCCTTGGTTAGAGAGTGATCCTGTGTCCTTATTGGTACAGTCTGATGTTAAAAGTGCATAAAATTAGACTGCTTGGGTGCTATCTGAAATAGACTAGTTAGTGATGCTATATTTATGGGAATTAAATCATTTATCAGTCTCAACATTTAAAAGTGTGAATAATGGTATGCACCTTAAAGTGATGCTATACCAAATAAGTAAAATAATCCAAACAGAGGAATGTGCACAGTACCTGGACCATTCTGGATAGCAATAAATAATGATCATTGAGATTATCACTGTTATCTTCATTATTATTACATTTTCTCCCTAACATTCATCTATTATTTATATTATAAATTTAATCTAATTAGAATTATTTCACTCAAAATTAAATTTGCAATATTCAGGGGGAAAAAAAGAGAAAAAAACACCCTATGATCCTACCAAAAAATATATTCCTGTGTCTGTGATACTTTTATGGCCAAAAGAACTTGAATTACACTAGTCTGAGCTTCAATCAAAAAATGGAGAGTAGAGGTGAGGATTATCAAACAGGTAGAAAATATTGGCGTATCAACTACCCATCACCGATTCGAGTCTGCCGCATTGTCTTCCTTAACAAAAGAATACCACATGCATTTTGCTTCTGGATAGAATATCGGGCACCAGATAAATGTTCCCACCCGGAAAAAGCTAGCAAAACCAGATGACATATAGAAATTGCTTATCAAAACACAGTTTAACAAGACCTAGAGTGGCTAGCATTCTGAAGAAGGAAGAACCTCAGAGAAAGAAGCTGACCTCTTTGAGCTACTTATGCTTTCAGGCATCTGCTAATTCTGAACAGGGATGGGTGACTGAGGAGGCTCTGCAAAGCTCAGGGCAAAACAGAGGGAGGCTAGTTGTAGCGGGACAGTCAGATCGAGAGCTTTTGATAGAGATTTGAGCGTCTCAAGCACATGATCATTTTCCCCTAAGAACATCGTGACATATACTGGGGCTACATGGAGTGGGTGGTGGTAGAAATACAGAAAAAGCTTCTGAAAACAGCAAGGATTTTCTGCAGGAGTATGAAAAACAATGAAATGCGGAACACATAAGATAAAAGGCTCTAGCAAATACGCCAGGCGCATTGTGGACAGCTCTGGGATCCAGGGTGACCAGGGGGCTTAATAAGGGCTTTTATGTGTTAGTTTTTTTTTTTTTTTTTTTTTTTCAATCTAGCGCATCCTGTGTGATTGAATTACGTTGATTGTTATTGTACACAGGGACAGGGCATGATGAGCCTTCTGAAGCACTGCGTTTAAAAAAAATCTAATGTCTGAGAATGCTTAAAATATTTATATGAACACCAGAAGGCAGGAGCATATATCTGATAATAAAGGTGAGAGAGAGAGAGAGAGAGAGAGAGAGAGAGAGAGGAGGAAGAGAGAGAGAAGGGGGGAGGAAGGGAGAGAGTAGACCAACAGGTGATTCAGATATCCAGCTATTAAAGTTATCTGAAAAACAAGTTTGAAATCTCTGATATTATTAACTTCAAGAAAACAAAAACACAGAAAAATAGAATGAAAGATACAGAACTTAATAGAAGACTGTTACTGAAAAAAACTATTCAAATATCAATGCCGGGACTTAATGATGACGCATATAAACTTGCGCTTCATTAGTGGCTTTTAACAGCAGATGACAGAAAAGCACAAGAACGGACCACTGAATGGGAAAGCACATTGATAAAAGTTAACAAAATTGAAGTACACAGAGAGAATAAAATGGCAGAGGGGAGAGTACTAGACACTAATAGAAAAAGACCTAAGATATGTATAATTGGTGGCCTAGAAGAGAGAATATTGCAAGATAATTAACATGATGGCAGTTATTAAGAAATTTCCCAAATTGATAAAGATGTTCATAGACTCAGTAAATTACATAAAACACGATGCTGGATTTTGAAGGAAAAACGCACGAGATATACCTTAATATGTCTTTGACTCGTTAAAACAAACACAAAGACAAAGAAAAAAATTCTAAAACCAAATTGGAAGCCAGAGGGTAGAGAGATGGATAGGAAGAAAGATGTACAGACCTAAAAGGAAGCACAGACAGAATGAGGTCTGATTTCGAAATAAAAACACAGAAAGTTACATTAAGTATAATGTTTAAAAGAAATAAACAAAAATAACTAATTATCTATACTTAGTATTCAGCAAAACTCCCATTCAAAACAATCCTTCAAAATTGGAGACAAATTAAAAATGTTCCCAAATAAGACAAATATTTAATTTTTTAAGCCAAGGCAACCTTGGTTGACCTCACAGATTGCAAGGACCTTGCCGGTTTTCAATCCCTCATTTTTTGTATTTTTTACGCCTACAGCACCTGGTCTTCCTAGGTAATCTCCCATCCAAGTACTAACCAGGCCCGACCCTGCTTAGCTTCCGTGATCAGAAGGGATTGGGCTTGTTCAGGGGGCATGGCTGTAGACAAGTAATTTTTTATAAAATTTATTAAAACAAGTTTTCCTGAGGGGAAAAAAAATGGTTATTGCAGAAAACGCAAAATTTTACAAATAAATGAAGAAGAATGGAAAGAGTAACTATGTTGATAAATATAAATGAACTGAATACTGATATAACACTAGTTCTGTCTTTTAAATTTTAAAAATATAGAGAAGTCAAATGCAAGACAAAAATGAAGCAGAAGGTAAAAGAGTTAAGTATACCAGATTTATAATTATTCCATTCTAACATTATTGAGGAGGAGGTTTTACTAATTCGTATTAGAATAAAATGAGTCCAGGATCTATGTTGCTATTTCTAGGAAAACCGAAAAATGCAGAAATAATTTTAAAGAACAGAAAGAAAATAAGCTAAAAACAAAAATAATTACCTCGAAAATGCAAAAAAAAAAAAAAAAAAAAGCATATGGAACAGAGAAAATAAGTAAGCTTAAGAGAAAAAAAGTAATGTAATGGGATGGTATATATAAAATTGAATATATAATAAATTAAACCTGAATAAATTAACCATTGTAATAAATGACAATCAAAATGACAATTAAAAAAAAAAACAGAACAAATACAAAGAAAATTCAAATAAATACTGTTTACTACAGACACATCTTAAATATGCAGACAGTGATAAAATTCTATGCAAGCACATATTATATAAAATTAACTAAAAGGGACTTCATGTTCCTTTACTAATACAAGCACTATGTGGGGTGGCTCACAATCACTAGAAAATTAAAATAACTTAGTGCCTATAGATTTAAATTTTCAATATCTTCCTAGCCAAGAGGTTACAAATAAATCTGTGCATTAATTAGATATATTGAGGAGAACAAAATGGAAAATTATTTATTCTTTCATCTGAGAAAGCAGGAAAAGAACAACAAATCAAACCCCCAAAAATGGGAATTAAGAAAATAATGAAGGCAAGAGAAGAAAGACTTGGAAAAGGAATATACATAAAAAATAAAACAGCAAACCAATTACTCTTTTAAAGGTAAATAAAACCATATACTCATAGCAAGGCTAATCTAGAAAAACAAAAAGAACACCTAATTACCAAAATATGTAATAAAAGTAGATACTACTATAGAACCTGCAAATATTAAACACTATAAAGTATTATAAAAAGTATTATACCAATGATTTAACAATACTAATAATATGGACAAATCCTTGGGGAAAAAAATGATTAAAGCAAACGTCAATAACAACAAAAACCAGATAAAGACACAATCTTATAAAAAAAATGGTCAATGCATTATATTATAAAATATTCTCACAAAGTAAAACACAAGCCCAGCTATATTCACTGTTAAATATTTTCACTATCTGAAAGGAAAATATCTGTTCTGATGGAGGCCTTTTAATGCTATTTTTTTTCCTTTAATATAAGTAAAGCACTCAAGAGACACTGATACTGCCATAAAATATTTTTAAAGTCCAATCTATAAAATACCACTTCTGGTAAGTCAATATAAACCTACACGACTATTTAATAGGCTACAAACTGGGGATGGTTTGCAACTTATTTTAGGAAGTCAATACAAATGTGCCTTTCGACACCAGAAAAGGGTTTCACAAGAAAACCGATTTGCCATCTAAACTTTCTCATGAAACAAATGAATATTAGAAAAGGAAATTAGCAAAAGAGATGGAGTGGAACATACAAAAGAATAACACATCATGAACACATAGGATTCATTCCAGGAATGCACATTTCATTATTCACGGAAAAACTGAAAAAGACAAGTGTGGCCCCTGACGGCTAGAAAGAGCCCTGGCCCTATGGCCTGGGTGTTGTTAGAAGCCCAAGGACACAGCGAGGCTTTTGTGTTCGCCTGTTTAACATTCACAGTTCACAGAACACTAACAAGGCCACTCTGTGGCCTTGAAGAATGAAGGAAAAAAAAAAAAATCAGATGGCTTCACAATTAGGGCTGAACACAGACAAAAATCGTGAACTTAGTCCAAATCACAAAAATGACTGAACACCCCTGTATGCGGTTAATACGAATGGCGGCCGCTACTTTTAAAATCATAGCTGTGGCCTTGCTTCATTGCTCTTAGTTGTTCTGTCATCTTAATTCTCAAGTTGCTAAAAACCCTAAGTTATTCACCGTCGGAGAAAGGTTGTTGTTATGTTTAGAGGGATCTATAATTATCTGTCAAAAAGGATAATGTGCCATGAAAAATATCTTACATGTTTCATTATTCAAAAATAAAATCATTCTTTGGAGGATGCTTTCTAGTGCACTGTCATATCTCTGTATAAAATTATGTTCTTGGTTTCTTTTCTCATAAGGCAGAATGATTGAGTTCAGGGCATTACCTCGTGTTTAAAATGCGGTTACACCTCTGTCTGCTAAAAATGCTGGTAAACTTAATCTTTTTGACACAGATTCTTGTTTGAATAGAGCTCTTAAAACACTTGTTCCTTACCAAGTTGCCAAGGATAAAATGAAGAATAATTAAATCTAAAAAAAAAGTGCTTTTCTCTGCCTGGAAGGCACTATAATAGTTTAATATTTGGCATCACAGGGATTTTTGTGTGAGGGGAAGAGCTCTTGGTGCAGTTCCTTTAAATGATTTATCTCCATGTGCCATTTGAGATTCTGACATGATTTGGGGGGACAAGCAGGACTGATATTATTTAAGACATTAAAGCATCTGGAAGTAGACCAAAGTATAAGAAAAGGAAATTGTCTGTTCTTATGGTAGCTTTTTATGCTATTTTTTTTTTCCTTTAATGTAAGTAAAGCACTCAAGAGACATTGACATGGCCCTAAAATATTTTTAAAGTATAATCTATAAAATACCACTTCTGGATTAAAAATCCTAGGCCAAACACAACTACACTTTAGGTTTCTACTTCTAACTCCTAATAGAAAGAAAGAGAGACTTTTCAATAGATACAAATAAAACTGTACTTTTAAGAATTTACCCTCTTAAGCTTGTGACACATATCATCATTCCCAGGAAGAAGAAAATGGCGTTTAAACCAAGGATGAGTCACTCGCTCAACATTAGGTCCGCTGTTACAAGCCTGGAGATATGAAACAGCACTCATCTTTTCTAAAGATGTGTGTTAACTACAGGATATTATGCATTCTTTACAATACTAAGTAAAGGGAAATAGGTACCGCCATTAACCGACGACAACGAAGAACACTTTGGAATTCTAATTATTTCCAAAGTCATTTTTTCTTATATTTATCAGTAACTATGAGTATATATTCTTCAGCACTATATACGAATTATAGTTAGTCACATGTTTTTTTGCTTTTGTTCCTAAATTTAAAATGTTTGAAAATTTTGAGTGGGAGTGAGGGTGTATGTGTGTGTGTGTGTATGCATATGTGCACATATACACAATGAATCTGAATGTTTCATCAGAAGTTTAATATCTCAATTTTAAAATCATTAAAATTACTGTTGCGACCTCTATTTGTTCCAGCTGTGTTATTCTTTCACTTTTTTCTGACAGTTTTCCTCTCACACTTTTGCTGCCTTTAACTGATTTTTTTTTTTTCCTTAGCCCTGGATGTCAACAAAAAGTTGCAGGGTCAGTAAATTTTGTCAGCGTGTATACAGTTTGATGAGTTACTGCCTAGTCTCTATGTTGATAATAGATGAGACGTCTCAATGCTTTTCATTATTTTTTATGTTGCCTGATTAGTAATTAGTAGGTCAAAACTCTGAAGTCAATGTTATGGTGTGCTGACCAAAACTTCTTGGAACTGTAAGAATTTTCTGAAATACTTACTAAAAATGCAGGCTCAGGGCTTTCACCGTGGGCAATGGAATAGACACTAAACGGGGAAAGCCTGGTAATCTGTATTTTGAACATCATTCTTGGCATGACTTGAGGTTCTATAGTAGTAAAGATTGTCAGAGCCACAGTCACAACTGCTAATTCAGAACCCGCATATTCAAAAGATATCAAGATAAACCACATGTACCCATTACAGATTGAGAAATACTGTCTATCACATTCTTTAATTAATATTAGCTGAATGAAACCTTCGTGTCCAAATTATCTTCATTCTCTTTTACTTTATATGACATGACATCATACATAACATCTAGTTCTATCTTCTAAGTGTACAAATCAGGAAACTAAGATCCACACATGACTTTGGTAATTAAAAGGGTCTTGATATTTAGTATCCTACTCTCATCATCTTCAGAATTTTTGTGCTTGACAATGATCTCTGTCTGCAGTCTAATATTCACAGACCTCCACAGTACGGTATCGATTGCCCTTTTCAAGATACTTCTCTTATTTCTTGACACATTCTTATGTATTCATTTATATACACACTGATTGACTCAGCGTATTAAAACCCCTGTGATAGTTGATTTAGATCCCTCATTATTGAAATTATATCATGCTTCTGGCTTTGACTATTACAGTCTTAGGAACAGAAGAACACAACCCCACTGATATTGATCCAATGAAATCGTGTAAACCATTGAAAGGACTCTTCAGTTATAATTTCCTTTCCAATGAGTTCTTCGATCATGAGCCAAGAAGAGAACCCTATCTCCCTGCATCTCTTTTGTCAACACTTGTTTTCTACTGATACTGCAACAAAAACAAAGTAAAGCAACCAAACAAACAAAAAGCCCCAGATTATGTGGCTTAAAACAACACAAATGGTTTTCCTCACCAAACTGGAGTTCCAAAGTCTAAACTTGAGAAGCCAGCAGGGCGGGTTCCTGCTGGAGGCTTCAGGGAATATGCCCTTGCCTTTTCCAGCTTCTACAGCCAATGTGCCTCCCCTGCTCCATGCCCCTTTCTTACAGCGCTCCGGCCTCTTTCCTCTGTTGCCACAGCTCTTACTCCTGGCTGACCCGCCTGTCTCCTTCGGGCTCATTTAGATGATCTCCTCATCTCAAGACTGTTAATCATATTTGCAGGCTTTCTTTTATCATACAGGTGATATGTTCATAGGTCCCAGGGAATAGGATGTAGACGTCCTCGGGGTCAGTATTCAGCCTACCATGATGCTCTATTCATTTTATAATATTTACTCTAATTATAGCTTAGAAATACTGGTATCTATTAGGAAGAAGAGAAAGTAAGGCTAAAATGATGGAAATGCACGGAGACAGAGTTAGAAAATCAAATCATCATGAAGGGAGTACTGTTTTTAAGTAGGTAGGTTTTGATAGTTAAACATTGATTAAGGACTTTGGTTTTCCGAAACGTGGAGTTCGTTAGGTTAATATGTCTCTAATGGGAACAAGTTATTTTTATACCTAGTGCTTATTCATTCGTCTGGAAAACAAAAAGCAGTAGCACCCGTCATAACTATTTTTTCTGTCATCGTCAGGTTCCTCCATTTGATCTAGTATTTCATTCCAAAATGAAGCTGTGCTATTGCTTGCTTCCTAACTACAGTAACTGGGTGAAGGTAGGATCTAAACTTGGATGATTATAATTTCCTGGAACAGTAGCTGAGAGAAAGTCAGATCCTGGTGGCCGAGATCTAGTTTGTGAGACTCGACCCATTGTCATTCTTTGGTCTAGCCATGTGGGAAAAGCCAGGGCAGATGACCTAATTTTATGCTTCCCTTTTCTGGCTCGAATTGAAAGAAAAACATTCATAGATGTCTGTCTGTCTCTATTATCTATCATCTATCTATCTATCTATCTATCTATCTATCTATCATCTATCATCTATCTATCTATCTATCTATCTATCTATCTATCTATCTATCATCTATCTAGCTAGCTAGCTAGCTAGCTAGCTATCAATCATCATCATCATCAATCCATCATCCTTATACAGATACATGCATATACATAAGTAGCAGTATATTGTGAGAGTTCTGTAGCTAGGTATCCCTCTTGAAGTATTAAAAATATTTTCTTTGCTTAATCTCTATTCATCTATATATAAAACATGGGTCCCAGTATAATTTATTTTTCTGTTCTAATATTTTACATTATACAAATAGATTAAGCAAATCATTCAAGGGGGTACTAATTCTGTTATACCATTCCTAGAACATAAAATTTTCATAGTGCATAATGAGGAGTACACAATCCTTGATAAATTTAATGCTATTTATCTGTTATGCATATATTTGTCTATTATACATGTATTTCTATATTCTATTTCAATTATACATATTTACTTATATATCGATATATTTCTATTTGAACAGACGCTTCTCCTAAGAAGACATACAAAGAGCCGACATATGAAAAGATGCTCAACTTCACTAGCTATTGGGAAAATGCAAATTAAAACCAGAATGAGATACCATCCACACTTGTTGAATGGCTATTACCAGTAAGTCAAGAAATTTCGAGAGTCGAAAGGATGTGAAAAAAAGGGAACCCTCGTAAACTGCCGTGAGATTGTAAACTGGTGCAGCCTCTATGGAAAGCAGTATGGGGTTCCTCAAAAATTTAAGAATAGAGCTGCCATAGGAACCAGCCATCCGCTTCTGGGTATCTACCCCCCAAATTTAAAACCACTTATTCGTAACGATATATGTTCCTCTACGTTTATTGCAGCATTATCCACAGTGGCCAAGACATGGAAAGAACTGAAGTGTCCTTTGACAGCTGGTGGATAAAGAAGATGTGGTACATACCCGACACCATAAAAAAGATAAAATATTGCCATTCGCAACGGCTTGGATGGATCTCGGAAATATAATAATGCTGAGTGAAATACGATGGAAAATGACAAAAACCATATGATTTCACGCATCTGTGGGACAGGAAACAGAAACAACACATACATAAGCAAAACTAACAAACTCATAGACACAGAACACAGTTTGGTGCTTACTAGAGAAAAAGGGGGTGACAGGAAGATGAAGAGGGTCAAGGGAGTCAAATACACGGTGACAGAAGGAGACCAGACTGGGCGGTGAGCACGCAGTGTGCGCACAGATAATGTATTCTCAAACTGTATACTTGAAACTCACATAATGTGATTAACCAGTTACCTCCATAAATCAATTAAAATATATTTATATGTCAATATACCTATGTATCAATTAATGTTCCTTGTTGGCATCTAATCATCTATTCGAAATTTTTCTTCAATACATATCTATTGCATATTGATATTCTATCAGATAAATCTGTGTATCTATGAACTCTTTATCCATAGGCATTCCGCTGTAATTATGAATCTCACTGTATAATTAAATTTTATTTTCTTATAAAATAGACATTAAGCAATGTAGTTATACAGTTGTACTGCATTATATATGCAATTTGTTCTCCCTTTCCAATTGTGAGCATTTTGACATATGAGACTATGCCATATAAATTATTTTCTATTTCCTAATCCACAGAACACAGCGAATGCAAGCATAACACAGATAAGCAGTATACTATGGTAAATTAGACTCACAAATGTTCTGGGAGACTAGGTATACTTTTAAAAACATATTCCAAGTCAAATACTCAAGGTTGAAGTGATACAATATTTTCATTTGGACATTTTAAATATTCCTATAAAGTATGCATTCAGTCACAATTAATTTGTTTTGTGTCTTTTGCTGGCAGCCTTCATGTCTAAGCACTTCATTGCAGTTCTGGAATCTTCCTAAATTTCTATTGCATTCAAGAATCAATCCATAAACAGTATTTTACATTTGATTTTGTTTAATTTCAAAATTGGATTGTTTATGCTTGTTTTCGTTAAGATACTGGAATCTGGAATATAACACTTTTTAATACAAATTTAGAATTCGGTATTCGAACTCAAATATGTTATCTTTCCAAACTCTGTAGTAAGACCTTTTTAATTTTTTTGCACTATTCCTGCTCTAATCATCCATCTTATTGTAATGCTTCCCTTTTTAAATTATTGTACATTTCTTTCTGCTCCACACCCATTTTCTTTCCCATGTCCCATGTTATCAGACCATTCCTAAATTAAATGATGTCATTATAAAATCTGAAATGAGTTCTAAGACAAACAGTGCTTTTAAGCTTTATAAACATTGTCACTACGCATAATAGCATAAATTGCATTAATAGTCATACAACAAGCTGAGCTGACTTCTTTGGCAGAATGTTTAACTCAACAATGCACAAATGATGTGAACTTCTGATGGCAATGTTCTTTGATAAAAGATTCAAGTACAAGTTCAGACTTCACTGGATAGCCTTGAATTCAGTTATTCAGTGATAATTAGTTCCTTTTGTCTTGTAGAAAGTTATCCCCAGGAAAAAAAATAATAGATCACATAATAAGTTCCCCAGCATGCATAACTCTCCAGTTAAGCCCCAAAACTTATTTTGCATTATCTCTGATGTAAAGTTATTTTCTTTCATTCGTAGACAAGAGAACCTGCAGTAATAAATTCATAGCCCTAAACTCTGTTCTGTGCTTATTAATGTTTTCATTTTCATATTATTTAATAGAATCCTCACTGGAAACGTTGAAAAACAAGTTGAAATATTAGCAGTATGGTCGCTAATAAAATCGTTAGTCAAATTTATAATTCAGTCAGAATATATACAGACAATAACATATTATTGGACTAAAAAACTATGATATACAGATATTGTATACTATGTTACACTAACTTTTCATTTCCTTTTGCCTTCTGTTAGGTGCATGTGTCACGAAGGGTGAAATCGACAGAACAATGAGCTACCATACATCGTACTTATTTTCTTTTCTCACAGAGAGGAAATCTTGAATGAAAACATTTATTTTCAGTTGGATACCCACTCTACTGAAGTTAAAAAAAAAAAAAAAAAAACTCTCATTGAGTTTTTATATGAAGTATAAAATCACTGGATTTAAAAGGCATTTAAAAAAATTATTTCTTTTCATGTGATAAAGTTTATGGAAATAGGAAATGTTGGCTCACGGAAAAGAGATGAATGAATACAATGGACTTCTGTTGGAGGGATTTATGACGTATATTTAGCATCTTAGACAGCATAATAAATCACTGCCACAGTCAATGTGAAAAATACATTAGATGCCATTCGTTTTCCATCAGCCTATCTGCGTTCTTTTCAGATGTCATTTTCAAGATTTATACCTTAGTTTTATTTCGTATTAAAAAAGTCTATTACTGATTATAAAGGAATTCTCAAACATGACGGTGCTTTTTTTTTTTTTCAATTTTAGGACTGCTCACATTCATACTATAAGCTTTATTACGGATCACTGAAACAAACAAACAAACAAACAAAAACATGCCAGCATAGCAACACAAGTAACAATAAAGACAAATTATATTTTCTCTTGAGATAGCACTGGCAGGTCAAGCTCAAACGTGTTATTTAATTCTGTAGAACTTAGTCCGGTATACATGATGCATATTGTGAAATCCACTGATAGTTTTCTGTCCTGAACAGTTATATCTGCATCAGTGTTGCACGAGATTATAAACTAACAATGGTTGTATTCTATCCACATAGTGGCATTCTATGTGTAACAATCTATATCAAATAATGTTAAAATTAGTTTTGATAATAGAGATGATGAAAACGACCACAACTGAGAATATATGTATAGTTTAAAATTATTCAGGCCAAGGAAATCTCTTGATAGCCTAACTACAAACCAAAATATCAAAAAGTCTTCTTGATGAATGGCTATATAAAACCTAGATATTTGGGCCAACATAGGTGGAAAAAAATAGTTCAAAAAAACAGCTGTAAACTTCTTTCACACATTTTTCTATATCGAACAATGAATATTTTACTAAGTTCCTGCTTTTCCATTTATATCAGAAGCAGAGATTTTCACTAAATCAATCCAACGATTAAAGACAATTTTCTAAAGCCATTTTTTATTCATCACCATGTCTATTGAGTTTAATGCTCTGCTGATTTAAATATTTTAGAACAGCTATTGCGGGGTTAATTATGTTAAACTTGTATAATAATTTATTAATATATAAACCTCAGATAAGCTGAAGTCAAATTTAGTTTAATTTGGGGGAGTTTGATATACTGTACAAATTACTAAAGTAATGACAAATTTTGAGTTTGTTTTGTCTTTAGCACAGTTGTTGTTTAAAATGCTTTAAGATGCACATTTTTAAACTTATATTAAATAAGGTTTTTTACCCATGGGTAATGAAAGATGTTTTTAGAATTTGAATCTTGCCCATTCAAATTGATTTAAAATGTGAATCAGCCCTTGGTCCTCTGGGTGTATTTACATTAACACAAAAATTACATTTAAAATGTTGTGTCCTCTTCCACCAAGTTAAATCAATGTGCTTGCATTTTCCCTGAAGGCCAAAATAAATGCAAGAATGCAATTTTAGAAGTGAAGGACCTCTATAAACAATATTGTGTTTCCAATTTCAGGAAGGTGAAACCAAAGATTGAATATGGCAACCCTCTGAATATATTAATTACTTTTATGTAAAAGAAGTTACCATTTCTGTAACATTTCATTGTTTAATCCATGAAACTAACCACATAAAATAAAACAATAGCTCAGAATCTGTGCACATGTATTGATGATGAAATATAAGTATGATATTTGTATATTCGTATGTAGATAAACATATGTATATTTATATTTGCGTTTTACCAAATCTGACCAAATGGCTTGTTACTTCTACATGCATTTTTCTAAAGGGGAAATGTACTATTGTCCAGTAGGAAAGCCACACCTGAGAGATTAAACATGAATGTGTCACAAGTATCATTACGATGTTTAATTGCAGCACCTAGAAATCTATACTTTTGGGAAAAGAGATGGGTGTAGGCATTTCGAGCTTGAAAGGGAACTAACAATAGCTGTGGGAGAAAATACTGGGTGGTTTTAGCCATATTTAACTTATTTCCATATTAAAACTTTTGTCTCACGTGTTAGACAACTTAACAATGGCAACAGCAAATCTCAGAAAGCTTGAGTAACTTACACAAGAGGGCACATGCAATGATAAGGCTGTTATTGAAAACTGGCTCTGTCGTAATCTGAAAGTCTGTTTTGCTTCTGTAGTTATGACTATATACCTAGACACACATAAACTATTGCCTGAACCATTCCATTCACAAATATGTTGACATCTTTGTTACAAGAGTAATAGAATATAATGTGATGGAGCTGAAGGAGCTTTTAAGATCATTTAACTAGTCCCCTTATTATTATTATTTTTTTACAGGTAAGAAAACTAAGTCCAAATAACATCATAGGATATTTTTAAGATAAAATAACTTTTAATAGCAGAGGCTGACCTAGAAGGCAGGTCAGCCAATAAAAGTTTTATGTATAGCAAAATGTCTTTCCATGACTATTTTCCTAATGTGTATATATAAAAATAAACCAACATGAAAGTTAAAAATCAAATACCTATATGCTGTGTATAGGGAAGCAAATGTTTTTCCTCTACTTTCTAGGTTCTCCTGGTTGGTCTGATAATCAAATTGGCATGAGACAAGTTAACAGTAGAAAAAAAAAGTTAATTACGTATATATTTGGGGGGTGGGGTGGCAGCAGGGTCACAAAGACAGTGAGACCCAAGGAGAAATAGGACAGTGAAGGCTTAAATGCTATTCTGAGCTAAAGAATGGGGAAAGGACCTGGGCTTCAAAGTGCAGGAGGGTAATTCACAGGATGATAAGAACAGATGTTTAGTAGTTAGACGTTTGTCCTTCCCTAAAGACAGATCATTCAGATAAAAAGTTTTCTTTCTGAGCCAGGATCTCTCTCTAAATTTCTCAGATAATCAGGAGAAGGATAAACATTTTTCTTGAATCTGCTGGATCTTGATTGCCCTCAGCTCAAAACAGCCTGTAAACCCAAGTGTCATATTTTAGGAAGGCTGGTTCTAAACCCCTTCGTATGCCTTGTGACAGGAGTCCCCAACCCTCCCCCCATTTCCCCCTGCCCCAGTACTGGTCCATGGCCTGTTAGGAACTGGGCTGCACAACAGGAGATGAGTGGCGGGCCATGGAGAGAAGCTTCATCTGCATTTGCAGCTGCTCCCCAGGGCTAGCATCACCGCCTCAGCTCCACCTCAGATCATCAGGCATTTAGATAACACATAGGAGCCTTGGTCCCTGGTGCCAAACAGGTCGGGCACTGCTGCCTCATCGGGTAACTCTTGCTCAAATATCAGTTCATACGCCACAGACAGACTTGATGTTTGCCCTTCCTTTTCGGGTCTGACATTCCTTCCATCATATTTACAGCTTTTGTTCTCGTAGCAAATGTGGAGATAATGTATACACCAAAGATCCTTGGCAACTTTTTCATGGGAAGGGAGAGCACATTTTCATTTAGGTACTTAATTTGAAGGTATTCCTGAGCTTACTGTCTCAATGAATTATTAAAAACACAGCAAAGAACCTGACCTTAAGGGCTTGAGGCAGGATGGCAATCCACAACGGGACTTGGTGGGTAATTAAAGTTTAAGCTACGTGTCACATACGGAGACTCTTCCAGGAAAGGTTCAGAGAAGCCAGGGCTAAAGCTCCCTGCATGAGGACGGGGACCTTCAAGAAGCTGCAGGCAGTCACTAGGCCATCGTGAGGAGGGACAGCTGCAAAGACATATTTGGTAGCAGCATGACGATGGAAGAGGCTGTTGGATGCCACGTGCTACAGAAACAGTCATTGTGCTTTGCAGTTCTACCTGGCGCACATGGTCAGGATAAAGAATTATTGATCTTTATGCCCCTGTTGCCTCATAAAAAAAAGATGGTGTGGGACGCTGGCATTACGTACTTGCTGGGCACAGATAGTGTGATGATGTATTTGGAGAGCCTGACTGTTTTCCCCGGGTGCAGGAAATTGTAACCCCTCGAGGAAGCACAGCGGCATCCCGGGCCCTGATATTCGTATACAGAGATCACGTCTTGTAGAACTCCAGGGAACCCTTTTCTATAAAGACCAAGAATGATGCAGCTCTGACCTCCCTGGGAGTTGACATACAAAGGAGAGCTCAGTGTCAGTGTGATTTCTCAGCCACCTACATTATTCTGGAATCACAGGAGAAAAACAAAGCTGAATAAGTATCATGTGGATTTTTAAAATATTCTATCATTATAAAAATATGAATAATACAGGCATATGTTCCTCAGTGATGTGGGGTACGTTCTGAGATGTATCATTAGTCGATTTTGTCGTTGTGCTAAGATCCTAGAGTGCATTTACACAAGCCTAGATGGTACAGCTTACTACACACCTCGGGTACATGGTATTGCTTTTTGCTCCTAGGCTACAAGCCTCTACAGCATGTTACTGTACAAAAGAACACAAGATTAAATAAAGCACAAGAGAAAATGATGCAATCAAGAGACGTGGTAAACATCAGAAATATGAGGCTGCCGCAGGCATAACACAGTGTACCGTTTTACTGCAAACTATTTTTTATAAGTAGAAAGAGTACACTCTAAAATACAATAAAAGGTGTAGTATAGTAAATGCATAAACCGGAAACACGGTTGTTTATTAACATCATGTATTATGGACTATACGTAACGGTATATGCTATACTTTTATAGGACTGGCCGCACAGTAGGTTGTTTACATCAGCATCACGACAAACACGTGTAATGCTTTGCTCTGTGACATTAAGACAGCTACAACAAAAGGAGAGCATAGGAGATTTTCGGCTCTATTATAATTTATGGGACCATCGTCATATATATGGTCTGTCACTGACTGAAACATCATCATGTGGCACATGAGTATATACAATTGATTATTATAATTAATAATGTTATTATGCTTCAGTCACTATCATAGGTATCAGTGGAAGTACACATGTATTTCAGTATTAGTAATATGAATTATATAAATTATATTCTATTCAGGCTTTGCTACCTCTGAAAATAGAAAAAAAAAAACATTCATGGAAAAGCTTAAGGATGTTGGTCACTATTAAGAGACATTAACAGAATTTCCTGTGTCATTCTGTTCCTGATAGGTAACGAATGCTCTAAACAGGCAATAATAAAATAAATTTATTATTTTTATTAAATTTTATAGGAAAAACTCAAAGTTTTGAATTTGGTAAAAACATATAGCTTCGGGCCACAATCATATTCAGTATATGTTGCATAATCATCTTTCCTTTTATTTCCATCTTAATTCTACTCTACTAAATATTTTAGCCCAAATAGCTACAATAATTCTATTTCTTAGATTTTTAAAAATGTTTCTTCACTTTAACATCACTTCTGCTGTATTTATTTATTTTTATTTTTATATTTTCTAATGCCTACAGCACCCGGTCTTCCTAGGTGGTCTCCCATCCAAGTTCTAACTAGGCCCGACCCTGCTTAGCATTTGAGATCAGACGGGATTGGACTTGTTCAGGATGGCATGGCCATAGACCTCTGTATTTAAATGTCCTTTTAAACCCCTCACTCCTCCACAGAGTGAAAAATATTAGTTATATACTTTATAAAATCATTTGAATACCAAAATATTAGCCTTTCTGTTCATTTTGCGTTGATAGTTATGTAACATCTAATGACAAAGGCAGTCAATGCACATGCAAAAGTGTTGTTATTAAGGAGAGGAAGCCGGGATTTACGCATGGGTAACATCAGTGACGAAGTATCAGCTCCTAAGTGAAATAAATGATTCTTAGTTCTAAATAGGTGAGCAGTGGTAAGGTGATAAGAAAAGGCTTTTTGAATAAATCTCAGTTAGAACATATTTCAGTGAACCAAATACTTGCGTTTTCAACCCAGTCCTCCTTTCTCTTGCCTTCGTAACATTATAACAACGATAGGCAGATACTCACTCTTCCTCTAAGCAGCCCGTGTGGCTTAGAGGCACCAACACAGCGCCAGGAGGGGACACAGTGATGAGTTTATAACCATGTTAATGATATTTTGCTAGAGCTTGGTTGAGCAACCAAGGTTTAATTCAAACCTAATGTGTGACTTAAAGAGTCTGTGTTGCAAGAGTTACATGTAACTCTGTCAGACTCAAGGGAAAGAAAGACATCTATTGCACTAGTATGCGAGACCCTCACTCTCTTTTATGCACTGCTTATGAATAAAAAATATGGTCCATTTTATTATCAATAACTATGTTCTAGTTAAAAGGTCATGTGGCCTTAGCATGCAGCTGTCACTGTGAATAGTAGAGAGGACGAAAAGGAAGAATCAGAGTTCTTAATGACGCATTGAGTCAGTTTCGCTGTCTTCCGACTTTTGATAGATAAAATATATCGTTATTTAATCCAAAGTGAATCATTTGCATTCGGCATGACAGGGCTGATAAAAAATAACTTAGCATGAGGAGTTGGGGAGCTAAAATATTAAATTGTCAGTGGGGAAAGTAAGATGATAAGTCTCTGAAAGAATGGTATTGTATTACACCATTTTAGGAAATGACCATTTCTATGGAATACCATGTAAATGGTACCCCTGAAAGTGTACACTGAGGGGAACATTTTAATCTTCATGCTTACTATATCAGCAAAACCATTAGTTGTCATACTATTTAGTATTAATTAATAACATAAAGTTGTCAGAATCATTTTATGTACGGTATTATAGATTATCTATGAAGATAAATTGTGTTAGAGTTGGCAAATTGTCAAGCAGATAGGAAATCATTTCCATTGCTGTTTTCTATTGCCTATACAATTTCACCCCAAATGCAGAAGTTTAAAGCAATCCAAATTCTAATATTATGCTGCTGGCGGTCAGAAGACCAAAATGAGTATTATGAGGCTAAACTCGAGATCTTGGCAGGGTTGCTCCCACAGGAGAATCTGTTCCCGACTCTCTGGATTCTAGAAACTTCTGCCTTCCTTGACCCTTAGTCACATCGCTCTAATCTCTCATATTGCACCACCTCCTCTTCCATTGACCCTTTCGCCTTCCTGTTACATCACTTATGATTACATCTAAGACCCACCAGAAGCATAATCACCCCATTTCAAGATCTTAGTTTAGTTTTCCTTTTTGCCATATTATATAACATGTCTGTACGTTCTGGGAATTAGGGCATGAGCATCTTTGGAGGACGTTTCAGCCTATACAATTGTGTTATTTTATCATGACACAGCTACTCTGTTTTATTTCCTAATGACTTGTAGTTTGAAAGATAACAGAGTTGTTAAATAAAGCAATACTTGAAATAGTCTGTTTATCCTACAGAATGATCACTGCCGTGTTCTCACTTGAGAATAACTGTGAGAATAAAAATGACATTGTATTATATAGAATCATGTCTTTCTAACCCCTAATAATTAATATTCAGATATACTTCCAAAACTCATTTTCTATTTAAATTTCAAGCCAAGAATATAAAATTATAGTGGCATATTTATAAGCTTTAGTCAGACAAGATATATACTTCAGTTTTTCAAACGTATCATGAATCTGCCCAAGAAAATTTAAATGTACTGGATTTTTTAAAGAAGCTCAATATACACTTCCTGCTCTTTTTAAACCTATGCTATTTTCTTCTTTCAGTTTCTAATATTATTATTTTAATGCGCTATGAACTGATAGGACTGTTAAGTCTAAATTGTCAGCCAGTACTCGACTATATTTCTAATATTTGAAATGGTACGAAACTCAGAAAACATCATTCATATGCACATTGCAGTAGCCACATCATATGATGATAGTCAACATATAATATTCACTAAGTCATTTTTCATTTTCTATTAGAAAATTATTACATGGAATGAAAATGTTTTAGCGATGTGTTTTTTTCTGATAGACTGGAGTTTTTTTTTTATATTGATTCAAAATTTAAAATATTTCACTTCAAAAATGCATTTCTGTATGCGATGCTTTTAATTTTTATAACACTTTTTTCCCCATTTACTCGAATACCTTTCCCACTTAAAAGAGAGTAAATAGTTTGAACAGAGTTTCCGAATTACCATTTGATAAGATTTGTTACTGCCAATGTTGTGGCTTCCACTCATCTTATTTATACGACTTTAGTCCGTGCTCGAAAATCAGCATGCCATTTCATCCACCCCACTCCTGGTCAGCAAGTGGCAGGAGAGGTGATGCTCTATTATATGTGATGTTCACAGTAAAACTCAGCTTTCGCTTTACAATTGGTATTTGCTTAGTAAGAAACAAAGCTGAGATCTAAAGTGGATGTGGGGGCATGTTTTTCCCCTGCAGCTGGCATTAAGATGGCATGGGCATCACTAAGTAAAGAACACATTCTCAGACGCAGTGTGAAGCGGAGTTGCGCATTTTCCAACTCTAATAATATGCTGGCTCTCCGTTCATTCAGGAGGACTGAAATAACTCTTCTATTTCTCTAAGATGGAATCAGATTTAAAACACATCACTGTGAACAACCCTGCTATTTGCAAATCCAGTAGTCATCGCTTGCGCTAAGCATTGCGGCGTACCGATTTGAACTGCAAAAGTTGTATTATACTAATGCATGCGTGGATAGGCTCTTAGAAAGATTTTAGAAAAATAAATGGCCCAAGTGCCACCTCTATTGTGCTTTGATTATTTACTTCTATTCCTTGCCCTCGGCCTATAGTTTTATGCCAAACTGGCCTCCCGTCCTATAGTATCTTTTCCCTCGTATTCGAGAACATGTAAAGAGATGGCATACTTTGTACATCATAACAGTGATTACTGCTTGTTTTTAAATATAAAATGATAACTTAAAAAGAGCAATTCAAATGTCCATACATTGAAAAGAAAAGTAAATCAGTGGGTTCATACCACTGAGAACATTTAAACTTCCCAACAGTAGCAATTTCAACATTCCTCAAAACAGTATGAACACGACAAAGACACAAAATAAAGAAGGAAAATCTCTGACATGCAGATCTGCATCAGTTAGGTGGGCTTCTTTTAACCTGTCTGTTCAACAGACTTGTAATGAAGTATTGTCCCCAAGTCAGTGGATAAAACTGACGAAGAGTGATGGTTTCTAAAGCTACCTGAAAGGAACAAGAACGGGAGACATACTGCAAAGTCGATTTCTGGTAGGAAATAGCATCATTTGCCCTCAATGCAACATCTTATATTTTTAATGCGACGCATATGGATATTTTCCAGCATTTTTAATAGTGGTCATTATATCTGTGAAGGAAATGTTTAACTTTCTTTAAAGTCCTCATGGAAGAATAATTATAGTACTTTTATTATGTTATAATTTCAATAGGTCTACACATGAAATATTGTTTCAGTAAATTATCTTGACTCTTCAATATCTAAATGGACCATAAAACGTAATATGAGGTAGAAGCAAATCTAGAGAGCAGTTGATTCTGAATGAAATAATATTAAAAAAAGAATTTTTTTCAGAATCTACTTTTAAAATCTTGAGAGTATTTTTATAGATTGAATTGTGAACACCCCCCCCCACCACCACACCAACAACAATTCATATATTGTTGAAGCCTTAACTCCCAGTGGGACTGCATTTGGAGATAGGATCTTTAAGGAGACAACTTAGGTTAATTAAGGTCATAAGGGTGGGGCCCTGATCCTATACAATTGGTATATTTATAAGATGAAGAGATATCAGAGAAGCACAAAGAAAAAACCATGTAAAAACATAGCAAGAAGGTGGTCATCTATAAGCAAGGAGCCAAAAATCAACCCTAACAGCACTTTGATCTTGAACCTCTAGCCTTCAGAATTTAAAAAAATACATGTTATTTAAGCCACTTAGCCTAGGGTATTTGGTTATGACAGCCCAAGCAGACAGTACAGAGTATATGCTATCAAAGATAATAATTTAAAAGTTAGCTGCAAGATCTATTAGGCAAAAGTCTTGCAGTTACATAAACTTGGGTTTAAAGAAGTGTAACAGTCTCTATTTCTATACAGTTAACCTTATTTACCTATTATAGGAAAAGTTTTCATTTTCATGATGTCTTCATTTATAAATTAGCCATTTTAAACTTAAATTCATTGTTTCTAGGACTTAAAGTGTCCACTTAGCTTGCCCTAATTTATCCTAAGTTGCAATTTAATTTCCTGAAGGAGAACAGTCTATAATATCAATTCACAGGATTCCTGGTCCAAAGCCTTCTATATCTTCCATCATGATCAATGAAAAAAAAATAAGTAAATAAACCAAAAAACAGCAACAACTAAAACATCCCATCTTTTTTCTTCATAATCGCTTTATATTTCTCCCACTTTTCTGAAATGCCAGTGGCTCTAAAACAGGATGTGATATGGAAAATTCAGCTGTTCCATCTAGAGTAGGGGAAACTCCATGACATCAGAGGTGGGAGTTTTTAAGGGAGTTGTCGTCAACACTCCTTGGGTGGACTCATTTTGTCACTTTTTCTGAGCAATGATGGCATAGAAAATCCCTCTCAAAGACTCACCACATCCACAAGCCTTATACAGATACCAAAGCAAAGTTTTTATTTTCAGTTCCCCCAAATTGATTGTGGTTTTTAGCTTCAATTGTCTCCCCTTAGGAATTAGATCAAGGTAGAGGAAACCAAGGCATTTATTTCTGTTCTCACCAGCATCTAAACACATTCCTCTCTTTCTAGCAATGCTTCAACTCACTCACTTAAAACAACTTATTATAATTGCACTGGCCCTTTATCTCTAATCCTTCTCATTTACGAGAATAAACTTTTAAAATGTTTTTGAAACTGAACAGCCAACCTCCTTATATCTCATACAGCATTTTTTCCTGTCAAGTTAATTGCCTATACTCATTTTTTCTTTTACTTTGAAATTCAATTAACGTACATGTTAATATTCATTTTTTTTTTCCTTTGTGTTTCCTTTCTCTTTGATTTCTGCCTCACTCAGTTACCTTTGACAGTGGAAAACAGAAAATATTCTTGATGATGACTGGCCATCAATTATGAATTTTTGTGTATGATGAAGGTATGAACTTGAGTTAACTTCTCAGAATTTCACTATGCTATTTATTTATATATTCATCATTGTTATTTTTGTGTTTTTGTTTCTGTACAGTCAGAAACTATATATATATATATATATATATATATATATATATATATAATTTATTTATTTATATATGCTTACAATATAATTAATACATATTGTTATTGTAATGGGAGAACTTAGGGTGAAAGTTTCTCCAAAAAACATAATTTGATATTGAAAATAAAATGTATTGAGCATCTATTACGTACAAGGACAATTACATAAACTTGCAAAATTAAACAGTGGCATCCTCATTTTATAGAAAGGGTAACCATAGCTTAGAGGAGAGAAATGACTTACATTAATGCAGATAGTGTTTAAGAAAAAAACATTTTCTCTTCCCATTGTATAGCATTTCCTTCAACTTTAGGAAATGCACTAAGAAAGAGGCAATAGAAAGAAATTTTGATCCCTCATGAACTACAAAGCCATCACGCCTTCAAAATACACAAAGAAACACCACCACCACCTCCCCAACAACAACAACAGAAACGGAGCCTGCTCTTTTCACATCATGCTTTTTCTGCTCTATGCAACACAGGCAAATGGAATTTTTCTTTTTCTAAAGTCTACACTCATAAAAACGCAGTCAGATAAAAATTGGCCTACAACCATTGGCTTCTTTCAACATATCTTACAGTCTTTAATAATAGAAAACTGAATCAACTATATCTCCATATTGTAAGTGACTTATCATTGAAAATATACTAAAAATTCCAGTTATTTGGATATATTTGTTTGAGAAAATTTAGTGTATATATACATGACATAAGTCTGTATTTTTCCCCACTTTCCTATACGTTTTTTTGGTCCTACTTGAATTTGAGGTGCTGGATCAAGGTTGTTTCAATAAAATTTAAACTATAAGAATATTTTAATACCAGGCAATATTCCCCATTAAATAGATAATCCTAAATCGAAATCAGTAAAAGCAGCGTATTTCTGCCTCCATCTGAAATTGCTGTCTCAGTGAACGATGATATACATCTAATCACTCCTCTCCCCCTGACTTATCTGAAAAACCTGATTTATTTGAACAAAGAAGTATGATGTTTGGGTAACTATTTGTTTGTTCTTTAGTGTTTTAGATTTACAGGTGAATAGTTCGAACCAACCCAAAATGCAAATATCTCTTAGTTTTTTTATCCCTCCATAACCTTTTCTTACCTACAGAAGTGAGTTATTGAAGTGTTAAAAAATACTGCCGAGATAGATATCTCAATAAAATTAAAACTAGCATAAAAGCAGACCAAGTGGTAAAAGGAATATTGACTTTCTCTTTATTGCACATTTAACAACATGAAAGATAGTAAAATATAATTTTATGTTAGATAATAATAAAAAAGGTGTATTTACAGCAAGCTTTTCAGTTCTCTCCTTTACTTCTAAATATGAGAACCAAAAACACATTTTCTTCATTAGCTGTATATTTCTTAGTGAAAGTAAGATTTATTCGTCACTGAAGTATTAGCAATTTTTTTTTTTTTAAATGACTGCTTGTAACCAAGTACGCTTACATTAATACACTGTGATCACGAAATAAAAGCTGAGATGAAATCAAGTTCTAGAAATGGTCGCATATGTTAATAAAGGCTGTGTTCAGATGTAGAGATAAAAACAAGCTGATGGGGTTATCTACAGCTCTAAAGAGGGCAATATAGTTTATTATAATTTTATTTAACCTTTTTTAATATTTAACTTTTATTAGATAATTCATTTTACAAATGCTTTTCTTTTAGATATTACTTTGTGGTATTTTCTTTGTGGCTGAAGGGCAAAATCTATCTTGCACAATTTCTTGGTGGTTTTGTTTTCTTCGGTGAAATTGCACCATATACATAAAACATTATTATTCTGGTGAACCACGATTTTGCCATTCAATATGGAAAAATAGTCTCAGTTAACTATCAGTTAGCTCTTCCTAGAAACTATTGATTTTTTTTTTTTTTTTTTTTTTTTACTTTGTCAAAGCAACCATAGCTTAGGATGAGAAAAGAGGCTTATAAAACAAAGATTTTGATAGCACTGTCAAAGCCTGCACAGCACATGTTCTTAAATTAGAAGTGTGCTTTAAGAATGATTGCCCTGGGATTATAATAAATTCGATTAGTGATATCATTATAAAGAAAAAAATTCATCTCTCTTTTTATATGTGTATAATGTTCCATTACTGATGCGGTTTGCTATACATCTTGTGTTATATTCCAAACAGCTTTAGTTTTTAAGCAGTTGAACATATTACTATTTTATATAGTATTTTCCTGTTTGTCAATTTTAAATAGGCTATATTTCTCAGGAGTGAGGTCCGGTTTTAAATTAAATTCACACATAAATATTTGTCTTTCTCTGGCTAGCTGAGACTTCAGTATAAGACCAGACTTTAGAAATAGCTCATTACCCAGTGACTTGTCAGCAGCCTCTAAAATCCCTGTCAAGCAGAAGTTTCAACATTGTAAATATGCGGAGTTTCTTTGAGCAGTAGTCAAAGAAGTCTAGCCATGTTATAATAGTAAACCCTGTGGTCACTCCTCTCAATTGAGCAAATTTAAAATCTATTTTCAAGAAATTAAAGAAATTAATTTGTGCCAAAATGTGTATTGATTTACACTTTCTTGAAGCTCTGAATAAAGTGGAAGATCATTTCCCTTATCTCTGAAACCAAATTTACAGGATACACAGAAGTTTCAGAGTTACTAAGCTGTTCCAAATGAGAAAGTAATTTATGAAATAGAGTAGAGTGTTTACATCCAATTCTGTTGTTTTTAACGTTAGACTTGCAAAAATGACCAGTTTCCAAAGAACTTAGGTCAGCTTTCTACCTTTATTTTGTTTTTGGTCTATCATTTTCACCTATCATCTATCAACTGTATGTCATACAGTTAAATTCATTTGCTAGTCTGCAGTTAATCTTTTGATACCATTATGTTTGTATGCACAGGCATGTGTGTGTGTGTCCACGAGTTTTAGTGAGCAATATTCATCTGTAGTTTTATTTCCTTGTAACGTCTGCCACTGCTTTGGTATTAGAGTAATGTTGCTCATGGAATCACATTAGATTGTTCACGTTCATCTATGTTCTGCATCAGATTTGTGAAGAACGGTGTTATTGGTTTTTAACAATTTATCAGTGAAACTTTCTGGCACTAGAGTTCAATTTTTTGGAAGAGTTAACCATAAAATACAATCAATTTGTTTAATAACTGTACAACTATTAAAGTTTTCTATTTCTCCTTGATTGAGATTTGGTAGTTTGAGTATTGCAAGGAATTATATTATCTTATCTAAGTTTCAAATTATATTATTTTATCTAAGTTTTCAAATTTATTTATTTCAAATTTATTCAAAATTAACTTATCCATAGTGATGTCACTTCTTTCACCCTTAACGTTGACAATTTTTTGGTATTATATTTTTACTTTTTATTTCTTGGTCAGCGTGACTACTGGTTTAGCAATTATATTGATATTTTCAAAGAATTACCTTTTGCTTTTTTCCTTGATTTTATTGCTTTAAATCCATTTTAATATTATTTATTTATTCACTGTACTTTGCATTCAATATCTCTCCTTTCCCCAGTTATTTATAGTGGACTTATAGATTATTTAATTTTAGATTTTCTTGTTCTAATGTAAGCCTTTAATGATAAAAAAAAAATTCTCTAAGTATTGCTTTAGATACATCCACACATTTCAATAATTTTTCCATTTTCATTCATTAGAAAATATCTTTGATTTCTTGAGACTTCAATTTTAACAAATGAGTTATACAGAAGTGTATTATTTTTTTATATTTATTGGGAGATTTTCCAGATACCTATGCTGTTTTGGTATTAGGCCTCATTTTTTAAATTAAATTTATTTGAGTGACATTGGTTAATAACATTTTATAGGTTTCAAGGATACGATTCAATAATACATCATATGTATAACTCATTGTGTGTTCACCACCCAAAGTCAAATCTGCTTTCGTCACAATATATTTGACCCCCTTTCCCCTGACCTACCTACCCCCAACCAACACTCTTTCCCTGTGGGAAACCACTAAATTGTTGTCTGTCTATAAGTTTTATTTGTTTCTCTTGTTCATTTGTTGTTTTTAGTATTATATCTCACATATGAGTGGAATCATATGGTTCCTAATTTTTTTCTGTCCATTTTATTTTGCTTAGCATAATAATCTCAAGATCTACCCAAGTTGTCACAAATGACAGTATTTCATCTTTTCTTATGGCTGAGTAATAGTCATTGTATATTTATATGTCATATCTTCTTTATCTAATCATCACGTCTTAGTTACTGTGAATAATGCTGCAGTGAATATCAGCATGCCTGTATCTTTATGGATGAATATTTTCAAAATTTGGGGGTAGATACCCAGAAGAAGAATTACTGGGTCATATGGTAATTCTATTCCTAATTGTTTGAGGAACCTCCAGAATTGTTTTCCATAGTGGCGGTACCAATTTGCAGTCCACCAGCAGTGTATGAGGGTTCCTATTTCTCTATATCTTCTCCAACACTTGTTATTACTTGTCCTGTTGATAACAGCTATTGTAACAAGTGTGAGATGGTATCTCATTGTGGTTTTAATTTGCATTTTCCTCATACTAGCGATGCTGAGCATCTTTTCATTCATCTGTTGGCCATTTGTATCTCTTCTTGGGAGAAGTGTCTGTTCATGTTCTCTACCTGCTTTTTAATTGGATTTTTGTTGTTTTTGAGTTGTATGAGTCATTTACAGCCTTTTATCGAAGGTCTTGTTTGCAGACATCTTTTCCATTTAGTTGGTCGTCTCTTTGTTTTGTCTATGGTTTCTCTGGCTGCACAAAAGCTTTTTCGTTTGATTAATTTATATTTGCTTTTATTTCCCTTGCCTTTGAGGTCAGATTCATAAAACTTTTCTAAAACCAAGGTCCATGAGTTTAGTACCCATGTTTTCTTCTATGCAATTTATTGTTTCAGGTTTTATATTTAGGTTTTTGATTCATTTTGAGTTAACTTTGGTGCATGGTGACAGATAGCAGTCTAGTTTCATTCTTTTGCATGTGGCTTTCCATTTTCCCAGCGCAATTAATGGAAGAAACTTTCTTTTTTCCATTCTATGTTTTTAGCTTCTTTGTTAAAAATTATGTGCATATATATATATATATATATATATATATATATATTATATAAAACCTATATAGGGATTTATTTCTGGGATCTCAATTTTATCCCACTGGTTTGTGTGTCTGCTTTTCTGCCAATACCATGCTGTCTTAATAACTGTCACTTTGTAGTAAAATCTGACATCAGGCAGTGTGATTCCCCTGGGCTTGTTTTTAGTTTTTTTTTTTTATTTTATTTATTTATTTATTTATTTATTTATTTATTTATTTATTTATTTATTTATTTATTTATTTCAGGATTGCTTTGGCTATTTGGAGTCTTTTGTGATTTCATACAAATGTTTTTGGTTTCCGGTATAATAACTTTTAAAATTCAAGTGCATATTTTGCATAATTTTCGTTATTTAAAATTGGTAAAGCTTAATTTTTGGTATAAAAGATGGTTTACCGTGGTTACTGTTTCTTGTGAATTTGAGAAAAATAAGTATTCAGCTGTGTTCAACTACAGTTTTAACTCTTTCAATTTCCTTTTTTTTTTTTTTCAAATTTGCTATCTTTTCCTAGTGTATTCTGAAAATCTGATATAAGGTAAATGTACAATTGGGATTGTTATAATTTCCTATAGAATTAACCCAGAATCATTATTAAATTCCCTCTGAACTACTTCCCTTAGAGTTAGTGTTTGCATGTTATATTCTCTATCCCTTTATTTTTGATCTATCTATGTCTGTATTGAAAGTGAGATGCTTATAGCCAGCCTTAGTTTGGTCTTACTTTTTTTTTTAATCCAATTTGGCAATCTGTATCTTCTTTCAACCAATGAGTTTAGATAATGTCCATTTAAAATGATTATCCATATATTTGTACGAACATTTACCATTTTTCTTGCTGTCTTATACTTGCTTTATTTTTCCTTTATTTTCTGGATTCTATTGTTTTTTTTTTTTTTATAATTGTATTTTATCGTTATTGTTTTTCATATAGTGGCTTTCTGAGTGTTTACAAAGTCAAATCTAAAGATGAGAATGCAGCCAGTTCAGCACTTTGATCATAGCCTAGTGAGACCATAAGCACAGATGCTAATTAAGTTGTGCCTGGAGCAAGGACCAGTAGAAATTGCAAGAGAAAACGACTGTGTTGTTTAATCGTCTAGGTATATGGTACCACCATATAATCAAGATGTTACGCGGTCTGCATTCTCCTCTTTAGATTTATCCAAGGAAGTGTCCACTTTCAAGCTCCTCAGATTTATTTTCTTATGACTACAGAATATTAGCCTATTTGAAACCAGCAATGGAGATAGAGACAGAGTTTATTGCTCCTTGTCTCTTGCCTCTGACCCTTTTATAAGGCTCACTTAATTAGAACAGCTCATATTATATAATATTTTTTAATTAGCATAAAGTCAACTGAATGAGAACCTTAATTACATCTGCAAAATTTCTTCAACTTACCATATTCTACTGTTTAAGATGCAAGTTACAGGCATAGCTCACAATCAAAGGTTGGGTATTACACGAATATATGAACACCAGAAGACAGGAATCAAGGAGGTCATCTTAGAATTCTGACTGCCCTATGTGTTTAAATTTAGACGTATATATTCTAAGATACATTTTTATATTTAAGTCATACTTTGCCTAGCCACACTCATTAACCAGGAATGTGTACTCAGCCTAAGTATTTTATTTATTAATGTACATTTCTATGAGGCCACGCCAGAGGAACATCTACAAAACAAATTTTAAATATATGTGTCCTAGTTGGTATATGTTTACTAACTGCCCTCCAATGTCCATCAGTCAATCAAGCAATTAATCCAAAAATCATGTATATACATATTATAACTTCTATTGATATAAAGATTGTGTAACACTCGATTTACACTTAACAATATACAATACATTTTATTGTAGATTCTTTATAGCGAATTGATGTCCACAGGCATCTTTTGATAATTTTATGTTGATGAATAAAAGAAAAGTGAAACTAAAAAGACATATTCTGTATTTCCCTCCTTTATCAATGATATAAGTGCTTCTTTCGAAATCATCATTTTTGAGTGTTATAATCATATTATCTCTTATGCTGTCTAATGTTTAATTTTTTTCTACTAAAGATAATGGATACATCCATTATTTTCTTAAGTCTAAAGAATCAACAAAACAATAACTTAAACCCCGATCTGTAGCACTCTCTGATTGCTATAGTACAAATACTCCCATCAGGGCCTATTTCAAGCTCTTAAGGTATAATCACTAAATGATGTTGAAGAGATTTGCAGTAGCATGTCATTATATCGTAGTTCTACTGTATGAATGAAACAGAGATAAGTAACTTCAAAAGTATAGACAGTAGTAAAATATAACAAAACAATTAGTAAATGTATCTTGAATAATTATTACTGTTGCTTTAAATATAATTTGTTAATTAAATTTACATAATTTATTTTTAATGAACTTTGATATTTAAAACTGTTAGGTAGATTCCTAAAATTATAACAATAAGCTCACTCTTATTCTTTTTTCACTAGACAAAAACAACAACCTTCATATTTATCGGCCAATGAGAATTCATATTCAAAATTCTTATGACTGATCCTCTCTTTCTGTCTTCCTTCTCTCCTCCTTTTCTTCCTCTTTAGTTCTTTTTCTAAATTTTGTTCTTTCCTTCCTTCATTTTTTTTTTTTTTTGGCGTGTGTGTGTGTGTGTATTGACCTTCTCTATAGGGCACACATAATACATCTTTGAATATATTAAATAAACTTTAGACTCTAAAGACATTTTTACTATAATGTTTAAAAATTACAAGAAATTATAAAACTTTACGGCCTTCTATTATTCATTATTTGTCTATTTAATTTGATGCCAAATATTTTATAAGGATTATGAATGGATTCTTCCTATTTAATGGATATCACTTTTTATATAAAGTTAACATATCGAAAAATATTGCCTAATAATGCGCCAAAGTAAATATTTAGTTTAATTAGCTGAATTAATCCTTATATATCTCTCCTTTCTTAAATGGCACAAAGAATGTTTGTGGAACACTGTACTTTGGTTAAATTCATTTTGAAATTTCGATATCAGTGCAGAGGACATCAAAAAATAATCAAATCAAGACAACAGTGAAGGATATAAGAAAAGAAAAAGGAGATAAATGGAAAGGCCACCTGGATTGACCAGAAGTAATTTTTTAACAATCCAAAATGTGTATTAATTTGAGACTGAATATAAAGAAAACCTACTATTGGAAACTCGGAACAAACCTTATTCATGGAAGACACAATCTCTTGTAATTGTTTTAGGTATGATGGCCCGTCAAAGTGGAACAGTATTTGATTCGAAGCCAAATGGACAAAGTATAACATTATTTCACTATTGTGCTAATATTTCAGGTAATCCCCACCCCCTTTATTTTGGCATAAGGAAACTTATAAAATGCTAAACAACTTAAATACTACTATATGAAACAGATGATAGCTTTTATATCATTTCATCTTCAAAAAATCTGCTAAGGTCTTTCTCAGATTTAAATGTGATAAGGTGAGTTTTGCAAGATAAACTAGTTTTAAGAGTATTTCAAATATCCAGCCTTGCCGACTAGAGAATAATGGCCTCAATGAAATGTTCACAACATTTTGAATTTTATTTTATAATGCTGTGTTTCAAAAATAAACAAATCGATATACACACTAACAGAATATCTATGGTAAATTAGATGTAAAGCACATATACTTTATATAAGCATTTGTATATTATGGCCTTTGAAAGGAAGCCTTGGCTATGGCTATATTTTGAATTATATAAACCAGTAATAAGTGCTTTTCAATTCGTTCTGACATGAGATAGCTTTAATAAGCTCCAAATGCCATCTATCTAGATTATTTTACCTATTAGCACTTACCCCCTTAAATCTGGTCTTCGCAAAATATATGACTATCTCTTTTAAATTGCTGCACTGTCTGTAACACTTGGAAACGATTTTCAGATATTCTAAATGATTTTACCTTCCTCTGCAACCTTTTACATGAAGGTGCTGCAAAGCTTTCTTCCGTTTTGTTCCATTTTAGAACCACTTTCTTTTTATTTATTTCCACTTCTTGTTATAAGAGATATAGCAAAGCAAAAGATTATTTTTCATAGATTTATCTATTTAGGTAGAAAAAAATAGCAGGATATTAAGGCATAATGTTCCTGGATATATTTGAGCCTTCAAAAGGTTTTCCAGAAGCCGGTCAGTTCCATCTACAAATAGGCATAGTAAAGTTACATTGTTATGCTCTTCGTATACTTGACTTTTAAAAATCTATCAGGAATTCAAACCTTTAAAAAGAGTCCTAATTTTACTTAAATTGTCACACTTGTGAGTAATATGTGTCTGGATGATTTATTCTGCAAACTCATAGCAGAAAATAAAATAAAAGGGTATTTCTCATTGCAAAGCTGGAGGAACTACGCACTCACAGAACGAAAACCTCAGTTGGGATGTTAGGAAAATCGTACGTATTTTTAAAAGATCGATTGCTATTAGGGTCCACCGTGTCAAGAAAATGCCGCTTGCTATGTATTTATCTAGTGGTTTTAGTGAATTCGGAGAGAGAATCTTAACATGATGATCAATCAGGTCAATTACAGGGTTGGGGTGGAGTACACGATACTATTATTTGTTTGATAAACTCTCTTTCATTCCTTAAATGCTTCAAACCTGCACCTGTTTATGCAGCTGCAGAAATAATAATAATAAAAAACAGCAAAAAGCAGAGTTCTAGAAATGTTATAGTGAATTACAATGACAAGGTGGGGTTAAAACAGCAAGAATTTATGTTATGAACTGCATTACACCTACAAGTTATTAATCTGTTTGCTTCCATTCAACTTATCTTTGCTAGAGATGTATGTGATAACAAATACGAAAACAGGTGTTCCATAATACGATAAAAAGTCATTCCAAAAACTGAACCCAGAAAAGTATCATCATAACATCTCCATGCATATGAACGGAACAAATAAAACTACTAAACCAACAGTAATGTATTTCTCAAACTGCTATGTTCTATAAAACAGAGCTTCATTCCCAATGAAAAGCCCTGGTGATCTTTTGTTAAAATTGTTTCAAACTAGAACAGCTTTTTAAAATATTAGACGTTTACTAAAACGGAGATTATACATGTATTCCCTGTAAAAAGTACCTGCTGTCGCACATTATTGATCTCATTCTTACTCATAGTTCATAATGGTTCTTAGTTGTATCATCTTTTTTTTTATTTTATTAAATTTATTGAGGTGACATTGGTAAATAAAATTATACAGGTTTTAAGTGTACAATTCAATAATACATCATCAGTATACTGCATTGTGTGCTCATCACCCAAAGTAACTTCTCCTTTTTGTCACCATATATTTGATCCCGTTTCCCTTTATCTACCTCCTCCCCTCTCCTGCTTCCCTCTCGTAATTAGTTGCATCATCTTTAAAAAATTACATGACTGAAATAAATCATTCAACTTTTCAGAATCCTGACATCACCTTTTGATATATATGATGGAGATTTTAATTTGTATATTTTATATAAGACATGGCATATTTATCTAGTGACTGTTAAATAAGAATGGGGTAATTTCTTAAGGACAAAATATATAAAACATATTAATGATTGCCTTACCTCAAAAATAAGTTGAAACATATATAAATAATAGTACATTACTTAAAAAGCATAATTTAAAAAATCATATTACTATGCTTGGAAATTGTATCATGTATATGAATTATCTGTTCACCTTATTTAGAACATAGTAATTAAAATATAAATAAAATAAAGGCAGTTATTTGTGTAAACTTAGGTAAGCAGTGGATTCTTTAGATAATTTTAAAACAACAAATGAACGGGCAAACAAACAAAACCTTACAGAAACAGAGGACAGTTTAGTGTTTACCATAGGGAAAGACGGGTAAAAGTGAGGGAGTTAAATAAATGGTGATTGAAGGAGATATGACTTCAGTTGGTGAACATACAGTGTAACATACATATGACATGTTATTGAATCGTATACCTGAAACCTATATAATGTTATTAATCAATGTTTTTTGCCCCTTTAGCATTTATGAATTAAAATATAGGTATATGAATAGATGGATGGATGAATAGATAGATGGATGGAAAGATAGATGATAGATAGATAGACAGATAGATGGGTAGGTAGATATTGTGTATTATAGATAGCAGGCAATTATTATCTGGAAAAATAACCTTACTGAATTGTTTAAAATAAAACATTTCTGCAAGATAGAAATTATAATTGCTTTGCTGAACTTAAGCTGCACTTTATACTCTGAATAAATTAGGCCATTATTATTCTATGTTCAAATTCCTAAGGGTACCTTGCCTTTGGTTTGTATCTATTTAATTCAGATCAGTTAGTGAACACCTTTGGTTAATGTCATGATATTTCTACTGCAGAATTCAAACTCTCCTGAAAGAAAGGTGTCAGTTTGCTATACCCTTCAGTGAAGGTGCATTCCATTAAAGACTCTTTGATTTTGGAGGGTCTTTAGAATGTGTTCCAAGAGAAAGTATTAAGAAACACGATACAATTGATTCATAGAGTCTCTTTCTTGCTAACACGTGCTATTTTTGTACATTTATCTTTTCTAATAAAGTCTTTCATTTTTTTTTTTCATTTCAATTGTCCTTTTCCAATCCATTTACTTGCTCTCTCCTATCCAATATATTTACCTGTCACATTTTTATTATTCTCCAGTGTGAATTCTACAAAGAAGAGCTATTTCAGTTGAGTAGAGCTCACAATATTCATTATAGCCAATCAATTGTGCGAGCAGTGGTAATGAATAATCAGAATATGTGAAAAATTATCAAAATAGAGAAAAGTAATAAATATAGATGAGGCAGGACTAATCATTCCCTGAATATTACCAGAATAATATTGTTCTTGATTTCATATGAAATGAAAATTACAAAACATTTGTCAATTTGTTTTATCTTGAATACAAATGTTAGATCATAAAGGATATTCTTGTGGATACAGAAAATAGAAAACCAGGTAAAAAATGGTTTTTATAAAGTTGAAGTTATAAATTTAAAGTATTTTTTAGTCACAAGGATTTTTGTCCTCAAACATTTCAAAAATCACATTTAGGAGCTTGCAAACACCGATGTGCTTGAGAGTTTATTTTATATCAGTTTACTAAATTCATGGGCAAGATCCCACTGAGAACAAAAGTATTATTATTCATTAGTTCATTTTGTTAACCTTGAGATGTCAACATCAAGTGTACAGCTGGCAATATTGCAGGTAAATAAAAAAAAATACAGAGGAAGTAAGTAAAATGCATAAGTAGGAAAAAATGCTAAGAAAAATGTGCTTTACTTGAAGCTTGAGGTAAAAGATTAGATTATGGTTTGCAGAATCAAGGGCACATAGGGATGGCACACAATGATCATGATTTATGGGAAGTATTGTGGAAGGTAGAAAATCAATATATATTCTAAAAGTTCTATTTTGTTCAGATTTATCTGAACTGCTCCCTCTCCTCTCAGATCACATTGCTTAAATGTGATCGTGATTTAAAACACACACACACACACACACACACACACACACACACACACACACACACACAATGCCAGAATGCTTTATCCTAATGAAAATAAATATTTATGCGTGCATTTAGCTTCAAGGCGTAAATATTAAAATATAGCTGGCTTTTAGCAATCTATTACAGTTTTTAGCTGAAAACTTCTTATCTGCATATTTTTCTTGTGCTCTGCTCCAAGTAAGGCAGTTCTTGTGTTTATTTCCCAATGGAAGTGTGTATTTTTCTTAGATTTCAGAAAAGTTGGTTGCCTTCCAGTCTCAGCTGTCTAATGTGTTCAAGATTTCTTAGATTATTTAACTTTTTCTTATTTCTAATGTGAGAGTGACACTCTCTACTTCTTGCTTTCTAAATAGAAGCCAAAAGTACCGACTCTTTAATTAGGTTAGCATAAACTTGAACTGAAAAAACATTAAACAGAAAGAAAATCACACTTCTAAGTCTGTTATGAACACAGATGCAAAATTACTATATATGGTTCTTGCAAATGGAATCCAGCAACAGACAAGAAAAAATTATTATTTTTAATGACCAAAAAAAAAAAAAACAAGAAAAAAATCTAAAAATATATTTTGTGAAAGGTCTTTGTCTTATAAATTCCAACTAAATGCTGACATAAGTAAATACATTTTAAATAAATGAATGATATATAATGTTTACTAATAATGAGATTCTAATTGGAAATAAATAAATTCTCACTAATCTGGCCCATGTTGGTATACATGCATACATGTAAGTTGAACAACATTTCTAAAAGTTTTTTATGCAAATATGAAGAATGAAAAATAAGGAAGACAAATTTGAAAAAAGGAAAGAGCTAGCTATTCTAAATAAGGGTTATCAAGACCTATTATAAAGCTATGATAATTAAGACACTGTGGTATCAATGTTGAATTAGAAGTTTTCTATTTCTATCAGAGAGATTGACCAATGAAACAGTCCAATAAGAGATCACATACATATGGTCATCTAATTTGTAATAAATGCAACACTGCAGTGCAAACCGGGTTGGGTGGACATTTAAATAAAATAAGCTTGTCAATTAAACCTTCATTTGGAAATGTACGTTAACCTCTATCAAAACACACATAAAACATTCAGTGTGATTATATAACTTGATATGAAAGGAGATAAAACTTCCAAGCTTTGATTAGGAAACATGTGAGACTATCATCACAGGCTTGCAATAGAAATCTCCTAGACCCAAAAAATCACTAAAGGATTACAAAGATTAAATTGACTATATTAAAATGAATAATTAATTTATCAAAAGACAACTCTAATATTAAATAGAATCTGTGGAATGTAAAAAGATAATGGGAGAACATACTTCTGACAATGGACTAAAACCCAAAATATATAAAAAACTTCTATATGTCAATTAAACATATGTGTGCTTAATATACATATATAAAAGAGGTCCAATTCATTAATAATCAAGCCAAAGACATAAGTAGATGATATTAGGGGAAGTAGGTAAAAAAATATAAACCCAAAATATATAAAAAACTTCTATATGTCAATTAAACATATGTGTGCTTAATATACATATATAAAAGAGGTCCAATTCATTAATAATCAAGCCAAAGACATAAGTAGATGATATTAGGGGAAGTAGGTAAAAAATATATATATATATATATATATATATATATATTTTTTTTTAATTCTGCCCATGTTTTGTGCCTTGATTTGGAAGCTGGTTAATGTTACATGCAATATATTCTTCTTTAAAATTCATATAATTCATTTATACATATTCTTGATTCTGGGAGTGTTTTCTGAGAAATATAATGCCTCTAAATACTCATACACATGTTTACAGGAATAATATATATTGAGGATCTATTATGCATGCATACATATACGTGAACGCATATTGGAGAATGAGTGCACACTCACACACAGATGCAATACATGTCCATAGCTTGAAAGCCTATAAATGTATTTTGGAAGCTTCCCAACTCATTCAACCAAATGTATATGTGTTTTTGATTTCCAGAATTGTTCATTGTATGGAAAAAATTGGCGATCTACTTTATCGGACTGATATAAAGGTTTGGATAAATCCATTTTTTATAGGTACATTAAAATGCATTCATGATATGATTTTGTGAGGTGAAAAATGTTTTCAGTTACATGTGGGATTCAACTTTGGGTGGTGAACATACTGTGCCATATACAGATGATGTATCTTCAAATCATACAGTTGAAACCTATATAATTTTATTAACCAATGTCACCTCGATAGATCCAATAAAAAAAATAAAGTAGAATAGGAAAGTACAAAATACACACATACACACACACACCACACACAGTTTGAAATAATGGAATATGACTATTCCAAAGCATTTTCCCTCATTGATGCCTTCTTAAATCCATTGCAGAATGAGAATTACAATATTATTATATGACTAAAGAAGAGATGATTTAAATTTCTGTTTCTGTTTCTTCTTCTGTGGAGGAAAGAAGATGTGCAAAGAAAGTATTTGGAAGCTTAATCTTTCCTAATAGTCAAAGGTTTGGAATGATCTCTATGACAGTGTTATCTCCTCTCTAGGCCTATCATGACTTTCTTTCTAAATTATTTGTAATAGAATCAAAAGGCACTTACCAATCATTCACATATAAATAATATAAATAATAAATTCCAGCTTAGTGAATCATGTATCACAGATAAGCGCTCACCATAATATATGTATTATCGTCATCTATACCCTCCATTACCCTGTCAGCTTAGATAAACAAGACGCTTTAGTTCAGAGCGTCACAGTGAGACTTCTCTGCTTCAATTGCTACAGACATCCAGCTGTTCAAACCTCTTCAATTATTTATTTATCCTTTATGTATCTGTATCTCAGCAGAACCACGGCCTGCTACCACATCTCTTTTCTAAGTTTGAATGATCACAGTGCTCTTCATATAACTTCTTGTGGTCTCCGGCTAGGCTCGTTGAAAGAGAGATTTTGCAATTCAATCAGAACATGGGACTGCTTCTTTTGGGAAGCGCTTCAAAAATATTTTAAATTAAACTATCAGAAACAATTCTGATGATTTACTTGGGAATAAAAATGCAAATCTCAAATTAGACCCAATGTTCTGTTTATTTATTGTGTTTTGTTCATAGCTGTTTCTGTTCTTTTACATATGTTTCAGGCCAATGATGATAATCATTGAAAAATGTACCCTCAAAACATGTACTAATCTGTTCGCTGCTCCATGAGATATCATCATCTGTCTAAAAACATTTTAATATGTTACAGACAAAAATAAAGCTGTGACAAGACTTGAACTACCTATCCTTTGTGATTTTGGTATCTTTATGATTTCTGTATTTAATATTTCTTATTGTACACAAAATTTTAAAAAGCAATTTTGAACTTGCTTTTGATTGTAGTCTCTAATGAAAATCTGTAAACTTATGGAACCTCTTTATAGATGGTGCCTTGGCCTGTCTGCTATTAAAGATATTTCTAAATGCAGAACACATAAAGAATATGTCACATCCAAAGTGCAGCACAGTGGTCCTTTTAGAATTAATCAAATTCTCATAAATTTAATTATACTTGAAGTCAATGGAATTCTATTTTCAACTACATGCTAATAGACCTGATTATAAATATTAATAGTTGCTACCACAGACTTTGAATCAACATGGATATAGGAATTTCATTTGACTAATTGTCACTGCATACATATTGTCTCAACCTTATTTCTACCATTTCACTAATTTTATTATAACCATGAGGCTACTGAAGACCAAAATCATTATATTGAAAATGAAAAGTTTGTAAAGATTATTGTGAATAACTTTTCAAGCTCTTATATCATTAGATTTATTTTAATTAATCAATCAGCTATGCTGTTATTTAATAACATATTAGGTACTTGTTCATGTTACTGAGATTTAAGTGAATAACAAATTTCTTTTAAGAAGTTAGCTAAAGTTTTCAATTCAGCATCAGTTTTCTGACACTGGATATTATACAGCAATAGCAGAGGTGTAAATATAAAGGATAGTGTAAACTGCTCTTTAAGAGAACCTAAATTAAATTCTAGATTCATTCAGTTATGAAACAAAAGTAAGATAATTGAGATCTTATAAAAGTTGATCATCAACTGAACAGCATATACATCTTCAGCACAATACATTTAAAAATCAATTAAAATATATCCTAATAAAATGTACTTATCAATCTAGTTTTATTACTTATATAAGGTTGCCTACTCAGTAATACACTCCCGATAATTTAACCCAAACCTCTTTACCCAAACTCGGACTTACTTTATCTTGAATGACTGCCTCAGATATAATTCAGCATGTCGTATATTTCAACCCAGGGTAGAATAGAAAAACGCATCTTTAAAAGTTTTAAACGATCATTATAACACCATATTAAGACATAAACATTAGAGTATTTTTATTACCAGTAATAGTTTATTAATTTAAAAATAAAGTCTTTAGTATTTCTTTGACTGAAAGGTCATTAAGTATTTATTATTTACTGGGATGGCCAACATCTAGGCATATTACGATGGGCAAAGTATAAGTGCTTTCATCTATGTATGCCTAATCCTACTAATTTGTTTCAAATTATTCTCTCCCATACAACTCAGAGCACTAAATACATCCATTATGCCACTCATTCATTTATCTTCAAACTCTCCCTTTTAGGAATTCTTTCTCCTATCATCCTTTAAAGTTTACTCAAGTCTGTTCTCTTAACGCACAAACATGCTGACTTCCTCATCCTCACACCTTCTTAGGCTAGCACCTGAAGTCCAAGAGATTGCCCTTTCTTAGGTCATGAATGGTGCCATTATTATTAACTCTAAAAGTAAAATTTTATTCCCTATCCTAATTATCATTGCTGAAATAATGCACAAATCATTCCTTTTCATCCCTGACAGCCTTATTCCCTTGCTTTTAGGGATACCACATTCCACTCAGACATTTTTCCATCCTAAAGAAAAGTGGCATCTCTGGAGTCATATTAAATGGATGTGAATACAGCCTTCATCAATTCCGTGCTGTTATGATATTGGAAATTGCTTAACCTCTCTTTACCCAAGTTTCCTCATCTATAAATTAAGGCTAATGATAGCATTGATAACAATAACTATCTATCTGAACCCGAATTTTGTTGTCATTACTAGTTGTAATATCATTGCTGTTTTTCCTTTCAATCTTCTCTGCCATTTGAAGATTTTGTTTGATTTAAAACTACTATTTCTTCACTTACTTCTAAAATATTATTGTTCCATAGGTTTGTGTGCATGATCAGTTTCTCTTCTCATGATACATATTTTTTCTGCAATCATATTCTCCATCCCCATTCTTTAGATAATAAATCATGCCTCTAAAATCTGAGACTTCCTCTTAGACTTTGCTTCTAAATTTGGACGTCTTGGTTAAATTACATGCACTAGACATTTTTTTTTTCTCCTCTTGAATTTCAAATGGAAATATCTAACTCAATACTAAACTGAAATTTGGTAATTAATACATGATGTCACTTCTTTCCACCTCCAAATTAGTAATATTACAGTTTAATCCTAAATAGTACTTTAAACCTGGATTATTACAATAACCTACTGAGTGATACTACTGCATGGTTTATCTGTTTCTCAATACATTCTCACAGAGAAGCCAAAGTAATTGAAATTTCATAGTTAAATATAACCATTGCATTACCGTTCTTTTACTCTTTAAAAGTCGTTTATAATAAATGTACATTCTTCATCATGAAAGAAGAAAAGCTTTATGATTTGTCCTTACTAAATATATCACTAACACTCCCTGCCCTCCTCCTAAATGTATACTCGAGCTATAGTTTGTGCCTCCATAATGTGCCATTTTCTCATTTTTATGCTCTTAGCAGTTGATATTTATATTTCCCTAAACTGTTATTCTAAACTTTATTCTGAAGTTCAAGATTACATTATGTTTCTATGCTTCATGGTATTAAATTTTCCTAAATCATGACTTAGTGACAAATTATTTTAGTCCTATATCTATTTGCTACTTTCCTCTAATCTGTAAACACTTCATGCTCCTAGAAAGTCATGGGATAGGATGCCTAACTTAAGAGTACTGACTTGGAATCCATATTTACGTACTTGCCATATTAATAAAATTAGCCAAACCATAAGTTGATAATAGTAAAAAGTAATCATGGGGTTTGTGAGGAGTTAGTGGTGGGCGCACTAAAATAGTTAGAATGGAATCAGGCAGTTACTACGAACCATATGGTAGGTATTAAAATTATTGAATGAATATGTGCAAAATGATAAATAAAATATAAAGCTAAAATAACAAAATCAGTTTTCAGCGGAGGTGACAACTAAAATTGAAGAACTTATGTTGGGATACTGACATTTTGGTATAACAGATAAATATAAAAAACCATAGTAAATTAAATTATTTACATGATATAAAGATTCTGCTTTCTGTTTCAAGACTCTATTGCTAATTATGACTTTTTCCAGAGAAAATTGTTTAGCTTCTCTGTAAATCAGTTTGATTAATTTTCTGTGTGTGTGTGTGTGTGTGTGTGTGTGTGTGTGTGTGTGATGCAAAGACAGTATATAGCAGTAGCAAGTTTTTGAAGGTTATGAGAAAAAATAACAGTGCTTCTACAGTCCAGATATTATAATGAAAGACTAATGTGCTTTGCATATCATGTTAAATTTCAAATAGGTAAAAAGTTGATGCTATGTTGAGTTGGTCAGCGATAACACCTGTTTCACACTTAAAGTTAGAACCATTTTAAGATCTGAATATTTTTTGAACTTGTCCTTGTAAAACTAGATGGCTATTGCCAGTTTTAGGTTAAAAAATGTCTACTTAATTCATATTGGCTGGGAAAACATCAACATAATTGGATTTACACAATTTCAAGTCATGCATATTCAAGATGCCTCGAGTGAAAACATTCAGACAGAATTTGTAAAGTTATGAATCGTCTCTAAGTTGGTTTCAAAAATAAACAGCAATTATTTCAAAATACTCCTTTTGTTACTTTCTTCCAAGTTCATACTTATAAATACATATATTTTTCAATCTCCAAGGACACACTGATATTGTCTCCAATATTCCTTCTACAAACATTTCATTAGAAGTTCCCACTGATTGATTTCCACCAGTTTCATATTTAATCCTTGGGGGATGAAATCAACTTCTCATTTACTCACAGACTTTCCAGATAAAGAACTCATTTGCCACATACATTATTTTCATTTAAGAGCTTGTGATGCATTCCCTTCTCTCTCCCAAGATCTTTGGACAGGTTTTTGTTTTGTTTTTTTTTTTTCTTATTTGTGCTGCTGACTTATTAAAGACACATCCTCTTAAGCTAGGACACAGATTTCTTGAAACTAATAATTCAGAATATACAAACTATACTTTTTTATGCTACTTTAGATATTTTTCTAATGAAAAGCTGTCAATCTATTCGGTTGTTGTGAGTTATCGTTGACAAATTCTTTTTGTTTAGATACACCTCTTTTTAAAATTAAAATAAATACCAGATACTAAGCAAATTCTGAGGATGAATGACACTTTAATTATTGTCTGGTTCTCTGTTCTCTACCTACTTATTTATGTTATTGTCTATTAAATGCAGATTGAGAATCTTTTTAAGTTCTTAAACTTGTTGTTATTTCCACCTCCTTTTGGCTCTGTTGAATGTTGAATCTAAATAAAGCATTTTTAAAAATTTTCTAAACAACTTTAATGCGTATATGAAGGTAAGGTATGATAACACTAAGGGCAATCATTTAGTTCGGTTATAACATCCTGAGAAGTAAAATATTATTTCCAGTACATTGTGCATTTCTTAATTGAAATTATATATTCACATGCATTGTATATTAATAATATAGAGGTTCAACACATGCAAATCAATAAATGTCATACACATTAATAGAATAAAAATAAAATAATGCAATCAGTACAATAGACATAGAAAAAGCATTTGACAGAAGACAATGCATTTTTTATGATAAAAAGCTCTCAAAAAAGGCATAGAAGAAATACACCTCAACACAATAGAGGCCATATAGGACAAGTCCACAGCTATTATCATACTCAACCATGAATGATTTAAAGCTTTTCCTCTACGGTCAGAAAAACACCGGGCACCCACTCTCAACACTCTTATTCAATACAGTAATGGATGTCCTAGCTATAGCTATAAGAAAAAGAAACGAGAAAGGCAGAAACAAAATTTTCTCTATTTTCAGAAGTTACGATCTCATACACAAAACTCCCAAGACTTTCGAGGTAAGTACTTCAACTGCTGATTTGAGACTTTTCATCATTTTTAAGTATTTAGAGCTATAAATTCCCTTTCCAACACTGTTTTATCTGCATTCCCTCACATCTTGATGTAGGGTATTTTCCTTTTGATTCATATTTATATGTTTTAAATTTTCATTTGAGAATTTCTATTTAGTTAATGAATTATTTAAAACTTTTATTTAGAAATTTCCCTGTGGTCTGTTACTGATTTCATTCTATTATGGTTAAAAACAAACACTTATGCGATCAACTCTTTAAAACTTGGCAGGGTTTGTTTTATGTCCAAGGAAATCAATTATCTATATATTAGTGAATATCCCATGAGCACTTGAAAATAAATTGTATTCTGCTCTTTATGTGTAGCAACTTTATATGCAATTGAGATATATGTAACTGAGATATATATATATTATATATATATATTTCATAGATTATATACATATATATAGACAGAGATATAGATATAAATGTGTGTCTAGGTATAATCTTGTTAGATGATTGTGTTTTTCAGATCTTTTATACGCTTGCTGATTACTGATTTTCAATCCAGAATTTCCACATGTTGCTGAGAGGGGCTGTTAAAATCCACAACTATATGTGGGCTGGTTTATTTCTCCATTCAGTTCTATCATTTTTTTTTTAATCCATGTATTTTGAGGCTGTTATTTGATGAATATACATTGAAAATTGTTATGTTTCCTGCTGCGCTGTTTATCATTAGTAATATCTCTTTGTAGAAAACTCAACAATAACAACAAAATCCTGTTATAAATAACTGACACTCGCCAAACAAAACCCGAAAGAATATATATGTATATAAATCTTCAAACAGGAATTACTTATATGTAATATTTATGAAATAAAAGGAATGATGAACAAAGGAAATCTTAATTTGAGATTATAACTGAGATATAATTATATTTAATGAACTAAAGGCAAAACAAAAATAAAATATAACACTCATCTAAAATTGATGTGTAGTTTAATGGATATAATATTATTTAAAGTCCTTTGCTGATCTAGAAGAATAATTTAAAAAATTATAAGTTCGAATTTGATAAATTTATTATGCTATTGAACTTTATGTAATATTAAATAATAAAACTAAAATACATAAATTATAAACTGAGATAATAAAAATTAAATGCTAAAATTAATGCAAATTAAAACCAAGAATGTTTAAAATAAGTAAAAAAAAAGTCTACAGGAAAAATTAGAAAACAAAGAATGAGAATTTAAAACACAAATATGTCAGTAACTAAATTAAATACATATGAGTATATACTTCAGTGAAAAGTAAAACTGTTGTCAACGTGTTTACAAAAGACAAAATTGTGATTATGTTGAATTGAAAATAAATGTAAAAAATACAATATGAAAAAAATAAACCAAATAAATTGGTGAAAATATACTAATATTTAAGACAGATAATTTAAGATAAAATAATTATAGTATAAAATATCCTGAGTAGATAACAACATAAATTAGGATTTAATCAAGTAGATATGCCTTTAAGTTGTATAAGCCTAATATGATATCTCCAAGTTATACAAACCAAAAAAGCAAAAACAATGAATATACTTTTTAAAACAAAATTATAGAAGCTGATTCCCACACATCTTTTTCAGGAACTGATAGAAATATCAGAGAAATGCTTTAAAAATTATTAGGTTTCATGGATAAGACATATTTTCTTTTTACTTATTTGTATATTTTTGTGTATTTTGTGATTGCTTATTTTATTTTTAGTAGATACTATAAGTGAAAATAAATGTTTTTAGAATAAATGCCAATTTATTAAATTAACATAGAATGACATAAATATTTAATAATCTTTTAAAATTGATATCTAAATATAAGTATAATATGTCAAAGTATTTTAGTTTTGTGTAACCTAGTTCTGTAAAATGAATAAAAGTCTAGATAGAAAATATGAGAAAATAAGATAAAAGGAGAGGAAGAAATGACAGAAAATTAAATTCCTTTTTTTTAATTACCAGAAAAAGTTTTTAAAAATTAATGTGGAGAAATCTATGCCAAAAATGTCTTTTCTGCAAGAAAAAAATAATTAAAAAAATAAAACTGTCTATTAGAAATATAATGTCATTTTTCATCACAGTAATAATAGATTTTAAAATTTACGTTTACATGCATTGACTATTTGCATTTCACTTACTTTGAAATTCAAAGCACTCTATCTTTGAAGATTTCTGACATTTTAAAATTTCTGAATACCTATTAGTTGAACTTTAGGCCCACTTATATTTATAAATGTTTTAGTCATTTTATGATGAGGGTGCAATATCAGTGCCATCAACACTAACTCTGCTAACCATGGTTTGTAAGTTCATCGTTAAATACTATAATTTTAAAATCTCACTTCTATAATATGTCATCTCTAAACAATGTTATTATACTGGTTTATTCTAGTTTCAGATTTGAAATTTACGTCCAAATCTGAATTTGAAATTTTCACATTTGAAATTTGCACCTAATAATAAATAACAAGGAAAAAATATATGCATACAAACAGCAATAGTCAATGACTATTGGAATGATGCTAAGACATGCATATCCAAATTTTTCTTTCTTTTGGATGTCTGCATGAAATTTACAGGTTTATATATTTTATATTTTATTAAAAATAAGTTACTGTTTAGCCTATTATCTATTTAAAATATAAAAGTATTAATCTACTTTCTATTTTTCATATGTTATGACTCATCCGAATATATTACTAGACTGTTCTTTTCCCATCTACATGTTATCTTGAGTCTTTATTCAGATGAAACAATACTGTAATTTAAATGCTTTCTCATCTTGATAATACTGCAGATTTCTTTTGAAAATTGTTATGGCTCAATGACATTTCAAATTTTGGGGGAGAAATATGCAGGCAAATTAAACTATATTTAAGTAGCATGTAAAAATATTGATTTTGAGTAATTGCTAATTATGTACAGTCATAAACTCATGAAGCAACAGTAAAGCCTGAATAATTAGTGAGATCCAGGCGAACTGGAAAAAAGTGGTCAACAAAAATGAAAAGATCTTTCATAGGTTCATTTTTAATTAGAGCCACTGATAGTGAAGGCAAGAACGCTCTGGGAATGTCAACGATAAATCTTTGCTAGCTTCTCTGGCTTAGAGGCTTTATCTTACTACTTGCACCCCTTTTCAAAAATATCTCTTGTTTTTTAAACAATTTAAATGACAGCTAGATATGCACAACTATAATAGTTTATCCAAAATATTTCTGACAGGAACAGATGGATTAAAGTGTGGATAATCCCAATGAAAAGAGCAAAAGTCTTATTCTAGGCACATTATGTTTCATTCAAATATATACATTAAGTGACTTAGTCATTAAAATAAATTGCCTGAAAATATATATTTTAACATACCTTTTCATTTGTTCTTCAACAGATTTATATTACTTAATTTTACCTTTTATTCAGGATGGAAGAGTTAATTTACTATTATTTTAAAATATCTTGCTTTGTGAATAAGGCATTATTTCCAGAAATGCCAACTAATAGAAAATAATGGCTAATGCCTCATATGTGCAACAACAGTAATTGATAATTTCTCCTCTTTACTAAGAATATTGAGACGATTATAATAGAACTGTATTTTCCCATCATAATATCTACTAATTCACCTGACTCTACATACATAATCTACCTTATCTCTTTTTACTATGCATGAGTTATTAATCAATGTCATCTCATTGCAAATTCCAAGGATATACTTCACATTCTCTTTTCTTCCTACGAAATCAATTTTCCTCTGCCCTAAACGATCACCATGATTGTAAAAACTTGCCATAATATCTCCTATTTAAAAAATTATTTTATAAAATTTTAAAAAATCTTTTCAAGATCCCATCTTTTTCCAGCTACAGCCTCATTGCTCTGCGACTGATTAACGCATTATCTCTCGTTCCATCTTTTGAGTACATTTGAGGTCAGCGTTAATCTTCGTAACCTCAGTGAAACATATCTTTACTTTAGCAAACACAATCCTAAATTCTCAGTTCCTGTCTAAGTCAATCTATAAGCTACATTTTATATTGACCTTTGATTATTTCTTAAAATACTTTATTTGTTTTCTGAAACATTATTCCATCATCAGTTCCTTTTGTTTTAGACAGCAAGATATGCAAATGTCAATATTTAGATATTTTCTCTGCTCTACCTACATATATTCAATTAGGTCGTTTCATTCAGTGATATGTCTTTAAAACTGTTTCCTCTACACTGATAATCACAGTCATTGTTTGTTTTTTTTTTTAATCACTTTGGACTTACGTACTGAATAACAGATACATATACTCAGCTGCCACCAGTTGCTAGCCCTCGCCTCATGGATTTCAAAATACATCACCAACACCATAAAACTGTAACAAAACTCGTGATGTCCACAAAAGCCCCACACCTTAAGCTTATCCTAATACAACCCAGAATTGGCGCTACCTCAGTAAATGCAAAACTCATCCTTTATGTGGTTCTATCAAAAAATCATGGAGTCGATCTTGTCTTTTTTTTATTCTCTCACACTGCATAACATCCATAAGATTATTTGCTTAGTTTAGCCTTCAATATGTATCATGATAACTGGCCAGTTCCAACCTGTCACAGTATGCCAATTTTACTACTGATACAAGACTATACTATTCTTGACTGGATATTTTCAATAGCCTCCTTGTATGTGTCCATATTTAGAGTCTATGCTAAATGCAACTATCAATCTATTATTTTTAACACTTAACTCAAATTGGTCCTCTGGTCCAAATCCTCCAATTTGTGTATCTTACTCAGAGTAAAATCAAATCATTTAATCAGGGTTGCAAGTTCCTATATATCGAGTTCTCTCTCTTCTAACTTTGTCTATTAATATTCTCTATCTAAATCACCCCGCCTTAGCTATCCAGAGCTCCTTGCTTTTTTTAATATATAAAGAATATTTCTGCCACCTCACATATGCATTTGCTATGATTGATTATTCTTTTCAGATATGGCTTGCAATCACTCATTTATATTCTTCATATCTGTGTTAAAATGTCACCTTTTACTAAAAGTCTTATCTGCCTTCCTTAAATAAAATAGCATCCCATTTTCTCAGCCTCTCCCCACCTCCAGCACAGTCTTAGCTACTTTTCCCGTTTTATTTTTCTCAGGGCATATTTTAGCACTTTACATAAGAGGTATCTATCATCTCCACGAAGGCAAGGATCTGTTTGTGTTGACCCTGCTTTTTCCTCAGGGCATGAAAGAGTACCCATCAGGTGACATGCAGTCAATAATTATGCATCAAATTAATATTTGAATGAGTATATACCAATCAAAATTTGTCTTTTAAATGCTTAAACTAGAAAGGACATAGCCATCAAAATCGTAACACCTTGCGGGACTAATTTAAAGGTGATGAAGAGGCAATCCCATGTAAGGAACTGATTCCAGATGTCACCAGGGAACGGCTGGACACCACGGAGCAGCCAGATGTTATACGATAATGACATAAGCTTCTAGAACCATGGCAGGTAGAAAATTGCCTAACACACACTTTACAATTTTTATGTCGGGTATATTAGAAAAAGATTAACACACCATGTTAACACAATAAAATCTCTCCCCAAAAAATCACTTCTCAGAATTTCAGCTTTGACCAAAGCCAGGATAGCTCTTCACATGAAATTGCCCTTTTATACATGATGATTTTTTTTTCCAAATCCAAGATAAAAATACTATTGAAAAATTTTTATCTTGTTTTATCTATTATTTGATCGGTAGAGAAATTTTGTACTGTGATTTCACTTTATCATTTCTTTTCCTCAGAATCCCTATCTATACTTATTTTAAATAAGCAGACAGTCTACTATCATTTTAAGATAAATATCATTTTATCATGTAATTCTATTTCCAGGGAAGTATTTTAGGTATTCATCCAATTTGAAAGTCTTTAAAATTGTACATATTTTACAGCGCTTCATTCTGAGTGTTTTGTTTTAATTTTTACAAGAAATATCTTGAGAGAAGCGATGCATAATATATTAGGCAAAACTTGAAAAAAACTCCAGTGATTTCCAGCATCAAAGGTCATTTATTCTTCTGAGAGCCTAGTGAACTTTAAGTTAATTTCCTATTTTATGGATTTTTATGAATTACTTAGTAGTGTGGATTATGTGTATAGAAAGCAGACCACATAACTTTAAAATTTCCATGTATTATGTTTGTGAATCATCAGATAAATATCTACTTAAGCAATCCATATATTTGTAATAAATATTTATGTCGAAGTAATGCCATGAGGAAAGTCTTTCTTATAACGTTGATTAAAACACTGTATCCACAGTTGACCTGTAGGGCAAATTAACCTTTCAAACTATAACAGAGGAGTTCAGTGAGAGCACAAAGTCTGAAGTTAAGTAAATGTTACAAAGAATAAATGGAAGTGAAAACCCTGGGTTATCCCTCCCAAAATGCAATTCTGTGCATGCATTATAGGCACAATCACAACAATCACACAATCACAAACCTCGTTCGATCTCAGGTGCACAGGAAGGTTTTGGAATTGCCATACCGTCGAAGGCATAATAACTATCAACAGTCATCATTTGTTGAGTGCCTATGGTTTGCCAGACCCGATCAAATTTGTTTTGTTCTTAAGTTCATTCCTCAACAGCCTCCCCCCCCCCTTTTTTTAAATTCATTGTCACAGAAAACTGATATTCCTTATTTCCCTGACATCTGGTGACTGGGTAGGTTCAGACAATGGAAGGCAAAGCAGAAGGTGGAGCGTAGGAACAGGTGAGGAGGTGGGCCACTCTCCTGGGTTTTTTCTTTGTTTGTTTTCAGCTTTAAGGGCGTCTCTGTCAGAGATCAAGTTTCCACCCTGGCCCAACCTCTCATTAGGCAGCTTTTCTCCCATAAAATGGCTCCTCATCTTGGCCCGGGGCATCCACTTTCTCCCATTGTACCCACAGACCCTAGAGAAGGATTGGCCCCCTGTGGGTGCAACTCAGGTATGTGTTATTATGCTTTCCTTTGTTTATTCTCTGCTCTTTTAACCATGTGCATATTAAATTCAGACTGATTGCAAGACCAAGGCTGGTTTCTGTTCTACTGGATAGTCCCTGAAGGATACAGTGACTATCTAGCTCAGGAGATAAATAGGGCCAATGGGTTTAAAGGCATGGCAGTGTTCACGGCACAGATGAAATTCTCAATAAATATTTGGTCAGAGTAATAAAGTTAAAAAAATTACAACTTTTAATTTTTGTCATTGATTTTAGAGTAACGAATTTACAATAGACACACTGAGGATGTTGTTACATCATAATTCAACAAATATTTATTAATCATGTACTCTTTGTGCTGGAGAGAATGAACAAAGAGAAAAATGATATTTCCCGCCTAAGAGAAAGGTATCATTAAAAGAGAAAGAAAAATGCAGCATTTAGATGCTAATATGTTCCAGACAGAAATTGGAAGGTGGGTTACGAGTGCTGGTGAGCAGGTTGCCAGGGAGGTTCCCTCTGAAAAGCAGTGAGCTGAGCAGAATGGGAGGAAATGGGGCTGATGCGGAAATTTACAACACTTACCTACTGTAGACAGAAGGGCCAAGGGGGAGTTTCTAGGGTGAGAGAAGCGTGGTGTTTCAAAGAGTATCAGGAAGGTGTCGAGGAGGGAATGACAGGAGCAAGGAGGTCTGTGGACGGAGCAGACGTGGGGGAATGGGGTGTCGGGGAGTCACAGGCAGTGGTGACAGGGTTTCAGGTTTTATGCTGAGAAGGGGAACTATCATTAAGTTATGAGCAAAAGTGTGAATGTTGTTTACTCTGTGGTGTAAGGTCACACTGACTACTTGGTGGACAACGGCCTCAAGGAAACAGGGTAAGAAACAGGATGATCACGTGCGAAGCATTTCAATGATCCAGGTGCCTTGACGGATACCTGGATGTGGTCGGTAATGAACATGGTATGTCTTAAAGATCAGTGTGCGTGGATTAGATGTCGAGTACAAAAGAGAGGTATCACAAAGTGGTACATTCCTTCAGCCAAGACAGGAGCAAATTAAAGAAACACGTCTACATGAATGGTTAATTATGTTCAAAAAATGAAGAAAGACATAATTACAGGGATGGCAACCATCTATCAGCCAAAACACTGCTTCTCAATGGAATGAATGTATAAACGGGTGGCAGAGACTGTGTATTCACTTAGAAGTGAAAAGCCAGTGGAAAGAGGTATTTCTCAATGCCGAAGTGCATAGTTACATGAATAAGATTAAAAAATGATTTTATAGTTGCGCTGAGATGTAAAACTATAATCACTGCGCTAAACTCTCATTCTCTCCCAACCTCCATGAGCTACCACTTACAATTTGGAAAACCAAGACTTTTAGATACAGATTGTCATGTTTATGGGTATTATTCCTACTATGGCTTTACTTTTGCATTATGCTTTATCATTTTACATATACACATATGTATTAGTTTTAAACTCATATATATAAATAATATATACATATATATGTATACATATAATTATATATTATATTTTTGTACAATACTTGATTGTGACATGTTTCACTGTTTTCAAAATTTGATATGGGTGGAAAATTTTGTTGCCCTTATTTTACTTGAATATAGAATGGTTTTTATCTTTTATTTACATTGTTTTATAACTTTAAATTTTCAACTTCTCCCCAATATCAGTCACTAAAAAGTATGCCCTGGCATGTCAACATATGCAGTGATAAATACATTTTAAAGTGTAATCATAAACCACAGGATACATTAGTATGATTAGTAACATATCGTTAGCTATATACGTAAAGGTATTACTGACATGAATTTTTACTGCCCAATATATATTTTTCCCTAATTTCTTACTAAGAGAACCTCAATTTCGTCAATGAGCCTAAGCCCAGAATTATGTTTGCTCCCATGTACTCATAACAATTTTTTTTTCTTGATTTCCCAGCCTTCATGCATGAAGGTTTGACAATGTGAACAATTTGCTGGAATTGAGGTATAGGTGGACGCTTCTCTAAAAAAGCATAAATGTTTTAGCTAGTCTTTCTGCTTCCATTTATTTTGCCTTAAATTTGGAAATAATATGTGGAATAAATGCAGAGGTCTTGCAACAGGAAATGGAAAGCATGGAGAACAGGTCAGAAGAAAAAAGAAACTTTGCCCCAATAACACTGAGTATCTATAAATAACGAACATTTATTTTTTGCCAGATATTGCTAAGTGAAAAAAATTCTATTAGTCCACTTACAGAGGCAAATGTTACTTGCAATGAAAATCTGTTCTAAATAATTCAGAATATGTTCCATCCATGTAGAAATATTTATATTACTGATCCACTATTACACTTTTTGTTAAGCCAGAAACTCAAATAAAATCAAAAGAAGTAAATGTTTCTCTAAACTTCTAGGAATATAATAAAATAGGCAAATTCACAAAATAATATTTTCTGTACTTGTTAAGATAAGTTAGATTAATAATTATTTGGAATACTCTCAACTGCTATGTCAGATTTCAGAAAGATTTGCAGTTGAAAATGTTATCCTTTTTATGAAGCTCTAAATGGCTATATTTGTTTCTACCTCCATTAATTCACGGAGTGGCATTATCTATTCCAGACTTAATTTCACTAATTAATTCAAATAGGGTTCAATGAGAGATTCAGACAAAGAGAATAGAACCATTGTAACATAGTTCAGTTAGAAGGAACATTTCACATAAGAACTAAAAAAATTTGCTTTACCAGGTATATCTCTTTGTTTCATTTGTTTCCTTTTGAAAAATGAGTATGGTGAACCTTATATACACCTAATGCATGACTAAGAATCATTTCACAAATCATTCACCACCAGAAGAGTTCTGGTGTTTTTTGTATAGCCGGATTCATGTTGCCTTTCAAACTTTTGTGAGTAATTTTGTCTAATCTCCTGTCTCCTTCACACAAAGCAGTAATAAGAATGCTCATGGCTGAAAGATAAGTATAGGAAATGATCTTTGACGTGATAAGACTTTATCACTGACCAAACATTAGTTGGGCTCCTCTAAGCTCCTTCCTTTGACTAGGTCTCATCCTTGGACCTTATCTTTGGCCTGTCTAGATCAGTTGTAGCAAAACCCCTTCTAAGTCAGTTTTAAGACTGTGATCTGATCCACTGAGCTATCTGATCCAAATCCGCATCCCCCATCAGTGACATCTGGTGACCCTTGCCGGCCCTCTCTAAGCATCCTGTTTAGTCCATTTAGTAAAATGTCCCTACACTTCGCTGTCTCCTCTTGCTAATCTCCAACCATTAGCCCTTTCACTGTGCTTGCTGTCTACACACCCCGACCATCTTTACTGCACTTGGAGTTGAGCACAGTCTTTCTTCCCTATTAGGTCAGCGTTACCCTGAAAGTCCTTCCTTATCATTTTAAGAAGAGTCACAATATTTTTTTTTCTAACAGAACAGGCATTCATTAACTATTGAAGTAGAACCATTCCAATATGACCTGCAAATTTTCCTCAATAATAATCATTCTCATATTTTAAAAATCTGTTACTTTATGTATGTCATTTTCATATAACAACTGTCCATTTATTTGCATTGAGATCTATTTTTAATTGATGCGAAAGTTTTACTTTTTCAATGTGTATATAATAAACTAAGAATGAAATGCTAGTTATGGGCCCCATACAATAAACCTGTCAAAATGGGATAACTCAATTCAGTCTCCATGAACTACATGGTTAATAAAGCAACTTATGAAACTAAACATCATCATGCTTAGTAAAAAGTCTGAAGCTATTGTAGTCATGTGTTATTAGAATAAAACAACCAAAGTATTGGCAGACTAGAGATATTTCTATGCTAAATTAAAATGAAATAGAATAACAAAGTAGTTTGAAAAGACTATTCTATTTATGTTTTAATTGTATACCATTATACACACATATATATATATAATATATGTATATATGTATGTATAATAGCAAAGAGCTTACAATAACTATCCATCTCCATAGTCACTGCAGTAACATACAGGTCTTATTTGTAATTAAATGTTTCATTTTGTAAAAATAACTCTTTAAAACTCAATTGTTGAGTTTTAAGATTTTGAGTGTTTGAGTGTTTAAAAGTTAAGAGCATATAAAATCTTAGAAAAGGACTTTCATTAATAAAATATTCCAAATATGGTAAATTATGCATGCTGATTTAATATATGCAAATTGACAAGTGATATAAATAGTAAATTTGAATAGAGAAAATATGTACATAAATGAATGATATTTCAAAATCTAAGCAAATTGGTGACTGCATTATGTACTTGTCTCAAGGTAAATGAAATATTTATTAGAAAACATTTTTTTTTTCGTTAAAGGGCCAATAATAGGGTTTGAAAGGAAACTGGTTTCTCTTGGATGGTAAACGCCACTCACCCTTCTATCATTGAGACTGTGTCAAAGTAATCAGAAGGTATGGAAAGAATATTAAGAATTTTTTGACAATTTAAAATGAAATGACCCCTTTTTGTATTAAGCTTGCTTTATACTGAGAGATATATTTTATAAAATTACATCACTTATAAATATATTTATATTAAAGTTAGGTTTTATTTTTTAATAGGGCACTCAGTTGTCTTTCTGCTTGATTCTACAGTTGCATTTTTAAAAGACATATCCTATGCAGTCTTGCTTTTTAAAATTTTTCTTACTTTTTCTATTGGTAAAAATTCACTTGAGCTTGGGGCAGTGTTATATATTTAAATCACCATTATTTACTTTCGTTGTGTATTACTCGAAATTTATAATATATTTTCCCAAATTGGAATTAGTCTGACTTCATTCAGTTTACTTGTTACCTTTAGTGCTTATAAAAATTCTAAAGCATAATTCATTTTCAAATTAGATTTAAAGATATCATGTTTCAAGTAGATGTTTAAAGGCTAAGCCATCTCTATTTTCATTTAACTAATAATCTAAATATCACATCTTTGCATGGTTTGACTCTTCTTTTATAACTGGACTTTTAAGATATTTGAAAAGTTTTAGATCAGAGAGATCATATGCTTCAGATCACTAAGAGACAGACTACGTGGCTTTTGCTAAATCATGCTAATAGTAGGAAAACTTGATAAATACTCAGGGTAACTTTCAAATATTTTAGGCAATCCACACAAAAATTGACTATCAGCATACACGCTGAAACCATCAAGAAAGCCTAACACAGGGAAAATATCCGTGAAATAGGTTGAAGCTATTTAAAAATTAGTAATCACTTCATTTGTTTGAATTAACATATTTATCATAATTATTTAGAATATATAACATAGGATAGTCAATTAAAACATTGTGCCTAAAGGTATGGAAAGCTCTATATTTTAGACAAAAAAAAAAAATAAATGCTAATTAACTGGTAGAGATGAACTTTTCAAGCTATAAGACAGTAAAATGTGGGAAAACTTTCAAATTTTAACCCTATAGTTTTATGAAATTGATAGAATGTGTTGACCCAAAACTAAGTTAATTAGTAAAATTATAAAATGCAAAGAGAAAAAATGCAGATTTACAAAAGAATTTATTTTTAATTAAATATATTGGGGTGATATTGGTTAATAAAATTGTATAGGTTTCAATGTATAATTCAATACTATCATCTGTATATTGGATTGTGTGTTAACCACCCAAAGTCAAATATTTTTCTGTCACATATATTTGACCACTTGGCCCTTTTCTACACTTTCTCACTTCCCTCTGGTAACCACTAAACTTATCCCAGGTCAGGTGGAAGTGAACACACACACAATGCTACATGTATAATACGCTTTAAACAGTATAGATCGAAAGGCTAATAATACTCTTTGTCACTAAACCAGCAATATAAGAGAGACAATCACTTCTGCACAATTGTTTTTTGTTAACAGGATGAAACAAGAAAACAATATCAAAGTGTTCAAAAAAAAAAAAAAAGAGTGGAAAATGGATTTTTCTTAAGACATAGTTAGCTACGATTTCAGTATTTCATTTTCTCTCCTTAATAGCAGACACACATTTTCTTGATTTTAATTTATTTATACATTATTATCGAGTTAACTTTTTAAAACTTAAGTGTAACAGTTACTTCAGAATTCTAAAATATTATATTTTATGCTACCTATCCAAATGCTGGAATATTTTTCTATAAAAGTGGCAACAAGTAATATTCTAATATCATATTTACCTTCTTTGACCTTGCTGTAAGTCTTAAGAAGCCAATTTTAAGAAAATAAACAAATGCTTTAGAGAAAAATAGACATTTTTAATAAAGAATTTTTTTTAGAAACGGGAATAGGTATGTTACTAAGACAAAGATTTAAAAGTCGCAGATAGACAGACAATCTTATATAAAAATGTAAGAAGATATTTGCTTCAGACAAATACTGAGCGTACCAGAATAGGTGAAACCTGGAAGAAAAGTGTTTCAGCAGAACAAAAAAAAAGAAGAAAACAGAATGTTGAAGGACCAGGGAATGATGTCAAGGGTTATAGTGAAGAAGCCAGAATCCAATTAAATCAAGATATGTGAGGGGATGTTTAGAGAAAAGGTAGAGATAGAGGGGAATCAACAACTAATCAACAGCTGGGAGTTAGAATAGACTTGTTAGGAAAGAAAAGAAAAAAGGTCAAATATAAGCTCAGATTTAAAGTCGTGTGCAGTACATAGAACAAACAATGAAGAGAATAATCAAGGAAAGCTCTTCATGTGGAGAACTAAACAGTTTGGCTACCAGTTCAGCTTCCAAGACCCATTCAAAGGACAGCTGAAAAACAGACGTTCTCTAAGTTATTTGAAAATTAAATGACAGAGTTATGGCTTGCTCTATAAATGCAGAAACATTTTTGTTATAATACAACTGTGCTATCAGCTTCTCTCTCTTTTACCAATTTTAGAGAGTAAGCTATACTTCCACCCTCGATTCTGATTTTCAACTTATTTGTCAATTATTTTCTATTTATTTTTTAAAAAGTGGCGTGCTTATTTTTCAACAATTTTTCAAAGTAATGGTTGTAGTTACCATAGTGTATTTATGTGGAGCGGTATACCGAAAGACCAACAACTCTCTAGTGACACACCTGGAGATTAGTGGCATGTGCCATCAGATGAGGAAATACACGCTTACCTGAGACATTGCATCTATGAATCTATCTGGACAGTAGGAGAAACACTTATATTGAAAAAAAATAAGTTAAATCCTATGAGGAAAACAACAAACGTCTGAGTAAGAAAAAATTCAGTGGTGTTTCCTTTCCATTTTAAGGAAAAGGATTTCTAATGAACAAATATTTTCTTTCTCATGTATTTCCTACAACTAAGTAAAATAATAAGGGTAGTTAATATTTCTGACGTGCATCTCCCTGCTCTGATTTTTTCATTTCAGTTGTCAAAACACACTAGCAATTACTTTTACCTTTTGAAGCGATGGATGATCTGCCATAGTATTTTCTGCAGTTCCATAACTTATTTTCGGTACCATTCCATTACTACATACATACATACATACATACATACACACACACACATACATACGTACATATCATTTTGATCTCTGCTCTATTTATTCTCTTTATTCATAACTCTTCTCTACATTGAGCTTCTAATGGTCTCTCTGTCATTTTCAAAATGCTAAATCCACAGTATCAACGATGCTCAAAACAACATAGCATATTTCACCACATTAATGGGCCACATATACGACTTGCTTGAATGTTAATCCATTTAAATATGAAATAGCATTTTTATTCTTTCTTCCATGTCACGTAACTACATTCTGTGTTTTTAACTGAAGAAATCCAGAAAAATATATTTTGCCGAAAAATATTATTTTCAAAAGTTCCTAATGACCTGAAATTTTATCCTTGAAAATGTTTTTACAAGATATAAAAGTATTACAATTTTTTTATGAAGCTAGATTGATATATCTACACACTTCTGAAATGTAGGTTTGAAATAAGTAGCACTTAATAATTTGTAATGCACTAATAGAAAATAACTATATCCAGATTCTATTTGTTTTTTTAATAAATTACAAAATTAGAAAAGATACTACACACGTTTGCATAACTTAGACTGAGAAAGGAGGGTAGATATTTCAGCAATGCTTAAAACTATATTTTTATTTAACAGTTTAAGACAATATACTATTTATATTATTTAGACTAATGAAACCTAAAAAAGACTACAAAAAACTTTGCATTTCAACAAAATAACAGGAATAAAATAATATTTTGAGTTATATGTACTTTCATATATATGTATGTATTTTTAAAATCATTTCATTCATTAGTTTTAGTTGTTCAAAAGTATTTTATAAAACTATATTATTTTCTTTATTCATTTATCAATTTATTATATTGAATATCATCTTACCCAGGTAAATTTATTTTAATATGTACTTTTTTTCATAATGTTCACCTTACTTATATGGTCTGATATAAAATATATTTGGCTTTCTCCAATAATAAATACTAATACGAAAAACTCGACATATAAAATAATTCAACATTATTGGGCAGAATTTTTTTTCATTATTTTAAAATGCATGACTTTAAACTATCTTGGTGTTGAACCACTGTGGACATATTTCATCAGTTATTAACATTCCCCTTTCAGGTTAATATCAAGTCATCAAAAATTTGGAGTACTCTTGACCCTTTTCCAATGTGTAAATTAGTAATATAATGGCAATATTCAGCCAGGCAAATATAGACTAAGCTCCCTTTGATGAAAACAACATGAAGCAAAGCTTCCCTACTGAGAATCATCTTAGTTTGTGAAATAGTAATTTGGAATGGCTATATCTGCAAAGTATATTGAAAGAAAGAAAATGTGGAACACATAATTTGTAACGCCTATGTGTATATCTAATCATTTTGTCATTTATCAAACAATTCTTGAAATTATATATATATATATACATATACATATGCATATGTATATATACAAAAACACACATACACACACACATATGTATATGTAAAAGATCTAAAGGCTTTCAACAAATTGTCAAAAAAAAAAATTATTCATAGTACTCTGACTTTGATTTTTGATTTGCTTACCAAATCTAGTTTGAAAAGAAAAACAGTATTTTGCATGAAAAAATCAAGATTTTAAAAATAACTAAATGTTTTAAACAATGGAACAATATAAAACGTAAGTATCTGTAAACATTAAAATCAATCTAACATTTTCTGTTTTCTGTTTTTTTAATCATACTCTTTGTTTCTCATTTCTCTCTTCTTTTTCATCTTTAGCATAAATTGAACACTTCTCAAATACCTCCACAGATATTTGAATATAGCATTTTCCAACAATGTCAAATGTAATTTATCTCATAACTCAGTACCAAATATCCATTTTCAGGGAAGTCAATATTTTTTGTATGCTAGAGATATTGGAACCAATAGAAATCAATAAATTCAGGACATTTGAAAATAGCTTCAAAAAAACTTTTTTAAAAAAATTAGATTGTAAATTTATTTAAGGAATTTTATCTGTTTTATGGCTGGTGTGTCATCTATAGGTTACTAAAAAAATTTTTGAAATGTTGGATAAATGTCTAAATATTGTATGTATAGAAGAGTGCTTATAGCTACTATTAAAAAATCTAAGAATAAGACAAGTATTTTTAATATAGAGATCATTTCTGCATCACTACTTGACTTTTAGTTACAGAATAAGTTATTTAATCTTCATTCACTTCACTAATTTGTTATAGAAAGCAGCTTGAAAAATATGACACTTAAAAAACATAATTTTTATAGTTTAGCTGGCAGTTTACTAATAGATTTATAGATTGATATAATGTGGTACTGAATAACATCATAGAGATTAGAATAGATGCAGATTAAATAGCAAATACAAAATATTATTCATTAAACAATTCAGTGGCTACTATGTTAATTAGATAATATATCTAAAATGTGTTTTTATGGATATTTTTCTGTAACTTTTATTTACTACCATATTGTATGTTAATTTATTTACAGTTACAGATAAAAGTTAACTTGAAATTGGTTAACTAAAGATAAAAAGAGATGTTTTTAAACTTTGAGCTTCAAATAGCAAACAGACATTTCTGAAATTATTTACTACATATACAGTCATGTGTCACTGAACAAAGGAGCTGCGTCCTGAGAAATGTGGTTGGACCTTTTTCTCTTGTGCAGAGATCACGGAGTGTACTTCCACAACCCTAGATGCTATAGCCTCTTGCTCCGAGGCTGCAAACCTGTACCGAATGTTACTGTGCTGAATACTGTAGGTAATTGTAACACAGTGGTAAGTCTTTGGGTATCTAAAAACAACTAATCATAGAAAAGTTACAGTAAAAATATGGCATAAAAGATTAAAAGATGGTGCACCTGCACAGGGCACATATTTCAGAGGAATATTTAGTAACTAGAATAAGCAGATTAAAGGCAATTATCTTCTGTGATAGAGGAAGGGATAAATGTCAGCCTGGAAATATGATGAGATTTTAGCGAAGCGGACTGTGTAGACCCAGTAAATAATGACAGATACTGCCAGGACTCGGTGTAGGGGACAGGGCTGTCCCATGACCCAGTAAAGCCTATTGAATGTTTCAGTATAGATGCAGGACTAAGAAAATGTAGAACAGCGGCTCACCTTCCTAGATGCTGATGGGAACATGTACAGAAATCTCATGGGCTTCCAAACCTGGAACATGTCTGGAACACTCAAGATTTATACTAATGCATTATCACTGCCATTGTCCCAAGGATAGATTTAAATAAGACATCCTATAATATCTGTCAATGGGATAGAAACCATTCTAAATACTACTTGTGTTCTCTCTAAACTAATGGACTTTTGATTTAGAAAGGATTTTATGAACTTGACCTCAAGGAAAGTAAGTAAAAGTAAAAATAAATGAGACTATATCAAAGTTAAAAGCTTCTACACAGCAAAAGAAATCAAGACAAAGAGGCAACCAATTGAATGGGATAAAATATTTGCAAACAATGCCTCTGATAAGGGGCTAATATCCAAAATAAACAAAGAACTTATACAACTCAACGACAACAAATCAATCGAATTTAAACATAGGCAGAAGACTTGAAAAGGCACTTCTCCCAAAAAGACATACAAATGGCCAACAGACACATGAAAAGATGCTCAACTTCACTGCCTAATAGGGAACGCAAATTAAAACAACAGTGAGAGACCACCTCACGCCTATTAGCATGACTATCATCGGCAGGAAAAGTATTAACTGTAGGAGAGGTTGTGGGGAAAAAGGGAGCCTCGTACACTGCTGCTGGTGATGTGAATCGGTTCAGCCACTATGGAAGCATTATGACAGTTCCTCAAACAATTAGGAATAGAATAACCACATGACCCAGCAATCCTTTTCTTGGTCTATATCCTAAAAAATTTGAAAACATTCATCTATGAAGTGTCCTTCGATAGATGATTAGATAAAGAAGCTGTGGTACATATCTACAATGGAATATTACTCTGCCATAAAAAAAGTTGAAATACTGCCATTTGTGACAGTATGGATGAATCTTGAAAGTACCATGCTAAGTGAAATAAGTCACAGGAAAAGTTGAAAACCATACGATTTCACTTATATGTGGCATATAAAACCGAAAGAAACGGACAAGATGAACAAAGTCACGGACACAGACAACAGTTGAGTAGTTCGTGGGAGGAAATTGAGGGGGAAGGTAGATAAGGGAAAAAGGGGATCAAACGCATGGTTACAAAAGGAGATTTGACTTGGGGTGGTGAACACATAATGCAATATACGGAAGATGTATTATTGAACTGTACACTAGAAACCTATATCATTTTATTAACTGATATCACCCCAATAAATTAATTGAAAGTTATTTTAGTGGTAGGACAGATTAGTATTTCTAATCCACACTATTGCAGGAAAAAAAAATAGCAAAGGTCACTTTTGAAAATAAGAGTTTACCCTTTTGCATGAAGGATTTGTGATGAATTATAAAGAAAATGGAGATAAAAAGTTGGCATTTGAACTTTATTAGCATAAGGAGCTATGAAACTTAAATTTCTCCGGGTAGTTGAATTAATTTCTTTCTGGGTTTAAATAAATGTGGTAATATTTTTTCAATGATTAATATGAACTATTATTGGACTATGAACTATGATGGTAGATTATTAAATCTAATAATCTAGTATCAATCTCAATTATTTAGGACATTTTGCCTTACGTAACATGCGGGTCTAGTACAGGTCAATATACAGCCAAAATTAAACACATTTTGCTCAAACTTATTACATTTGCCAGTATTGCAAATCTGTATTATCTTCCTTATTGCATTATGAGAATATTCAAAATGATAGCTAAAGAATTCTTATTAATCTTATGACTATAGTAGATAAAAATATTGTTTCGACATTGATATTGATTTTATAGTAAGGAATGTGAGGTTGTTATGAACCTGTTTGTAAAAATTTATAGTTTTCTTTTGCTTTTATGTTGTAATATATTCAGAATACATGTCAAAATAAAGTTATAATAAATTCTCTCATTTATTTTTTTACATAAAATGTTTTTGGATTATTATAAATCCAAAACACTTAAATTTCTAGAAGTATGATAAACAATAAGCCACAATTAATTATTTCTACATCTCACCTGGATATCTCAAAATTAGTTTGTAGTAAAAATGATTACAATGTGCACGCATTTGTGAGTTGGCAGAGTTTTTTATTATTACCTCAAGCCTGTCAAATTCAATATGAGTCATCACTAACTTATGTAAAAATAAAGGTTGGTCAGTGATATATATTATCAAATGCAGAGTATTCTTACTGAACAAATGTAATTCCCTATGACAATTTTAGAGTCTTTTCTATTTGCTCCCTATTATCGACAGGGGAAATTTTCTTTATTTCTCACTAATCATTTTTGACAAATAGTTGGCAAGCTTAACAGTGAAGAGCTGTCCATAGGGTTCTAGGTCAATCTCACGCCTCAGGAAGAAGCACACGGGAGTCTATGAATAAATGTCCTCATATGGAGGAAAAGGACAATGTTTTACACAGTATTTGTGTTACTCTTTTTCAAGTATAATTAGCTGATCTCCTTGAGGTACAATGTGACTGCTATTTCAGGTGTTTGACATGACTCACATTTCCTTCCTACCAAGGAATATAATAGCTTTGCATTATATCATTTCCTTAGATCATTATTAGATCATCGTTGTTGGTTTTAGTCAGACTTTATAAAGCAAAATGAAACAAAACAAAAACAAAACCATACACAAGAAAAACCTTCTGAATTCTATTCAAAATAGTCATGAAAATATCTTACTGAAGAAAACAGCAATGACTTGATTGTGTGTATTGACCTGTACATGTGCGAGTGTGTGTGTGTGTGTGTGTGTGTGTGTGTGTGTGTGTGTGTGATTTTTTTTTTTCCAACCAGGAAAAAAGAATTAGAAAGTTTAATCATTTGGAAGAAAGAAATCAAAATAGTTGTAGCAAAAGTGATATGCATATTAAATTTCCTGGGTGATTAAAACAGAGTTAATATTTTAAATTTGATGACCTATTATGTGTAAATCTAACTCGAAGCCAATTCATTGTTCTGAATTTTTCTACAAATGATCATTTCACTAAAAATAACTATAATGAAAATAATGCAACTATATATCTTTTCAGATCCAAGTGCAAGTGTTTTCTGCTCATTCATTCACACATTTTAAGGAGAATTTATATTCTAGATGTGGAGGTAATCTCAGAATAAATAAAAACAGATAAATTTTGTGATCTCATATTCTAGTACCTGTTACAATGATAAAGCAGATTTTTGTTTGCTTTCTTACTCACTTTTGTTCTCATCACTAAAAATTTACTTGTAGACTTTCCACTGATGGAATTGTTTAGAAAGTATGTACATAGTTATATTTTTATTATTACTTTATGATATGACGTTTAAGGGCTTTAGGCTAATTGATATTGTGTTCTTTTCAAATGTATATGTCATGTATGAATACAAATGAACAAAAAGTATTAAGGGTACTTTAATCCAAAACATACAAGGGACAAAATATTCTTTATCTGAAATAACAACATAGAGTTTACACTGAGGGTGATTTTTAGTCATGTATTTAAATGAGATAAAAACAAAATAAGTATGTAAGTATAATAAATATTAAAATAGAGAAAATTAAATGGAAAGATGAAGTGGTAAAGAGTCTAGAGAAAATTGCTCAGTTTGCATATAAATTACCTAATTAGCCTCTCACCTGCCCAGGTAAAAGTTTACAACCATAATTAAAATAATTATATAAAATTTCCAAGTCTCATTAGGAAAATGTGAGAGAAAATAAAATGCATTATTGCCCTTTATGTAATTTTACTTGAACTTAGTTAATAAAATTACCATAGATTAATTTGATTTAAACATTTTCATGCATCTATCCTTTTTATAGTTGAAGATTCTGAGAGTTTTACTTAAAAATAAGGTAAAAATTTTAATCTATAGAAAGTGAGAGTAAATATTATGAGAGTTTGAAAGGCTTTAAGAATTAATTTTATTGTTTTTACAATATGTACATGGTTATTGTAAGATGCTTCTACAATCTATAATTTTATGAACAGAAATATTGATTTTAATGAATTAATAAACATGTCATTTTTAAAATATAGCAAAAGTGTTAAAATTCTATGGTTTATCAAAGAGGCCTCAATCTTAAATCATACAAATCCTTTGATAATCTAATGAATAAAGCATGATATATTTAACACTAATTGATTTAATAAATATTTATGTGTAAGATACTGTGCTGAGCAGAGAAGTGGGACATTAAAGTAAGCGAAACAAGTTTCCTGATTCCAAGAAGTTTATGTACATGTAAGGTACATAAAACAAAACAAATAAACAAGAAAAATATGGTAGTTGGTTATAGATAATGCCATAAAGAAAGCTATTAATGCATAAGGACTAAAATAAATAATTAAATAAAGTGAAGGTCACACACACACATGTGAATTATTTGACTCTAATATATTAAACAAAAATAAATGACTATTAGAGCATTGAAAAAATATAAAGACCAGAAAATTGAATGTGGTTCTTCATGTAAATGAAAAAGAATGCATATTCTGCTGTTATATCCATTGTTCATGAATATCAACTGATAAAATTGGTAGTATTTTTTTGAGATGTCTTTTCTTTACAATTTTCTGGGTTTTGATGGCTGAGAAAGAAATATTTAAATTGTACTGTATTTTTAGATATAATTATTTTTTGTTTTAATTCAATAATATTTGTTTTATGTAATTTGAATGTATGTTTTGGGATAATTACATATTTAGGATTGTTATATATCAATTATATAATTACATATTATATAAACAGCTCTTTCTTGCCTTTTTTAATTTACATATTTAAGTAGAAGAAAGAAGAGTTAATTTTTCCATAGAATGCCAATCAACAAATGGAGAATGGATAATGATGTACTTCAAAAAAATGACTGTCTTGATAACCATCATAGTAGTATTTAATTAAGTCAAGAATTATGAATGGATGCTAAAGCTAAGGAATAAATGTTAGATGAGGAATAGATTATTTTTATTGTCCAAAGTATCTCCCTACTAAATAATTACATATTAATTTAATTAATTATTATTATAGCACGTTGTCATATTATATTGTCACGTTATTTAAATCTATAATAATTCTATAGGAAATGAAGAGCAGTATTATGCCAGAGATCCCTGTAAGACATCACCTTTCAAATGACGACAGTTAAAATCTCTACTGTTGAGACAAATGGCTTTCACAGGCCACCTCATTGGGTGCAGTGAGAACTGCGTGGCCTCCTACTGATGACTTTATTGCCAAAAATGCAGATCTTGAGACCGAATCATGAAAAACACCAGGCGAAGAAATGGAGGAAAACTCTGAAGGGAATATTAACCCAGCCTATAATCTTCGAAAATGTCTGGGATGTTGTGAGGATCAAGATCTACGAAAGTCATCTAGATTTAAGGAACTGAAAAAAACGAAAAAAACAAACAACAACAACAACAACAAAAAAAAAACGTGCAACCAGAAGCAATGCATAATCCTGGGAAGGGACTGTTTTTCTATAAAAGGTACTGGAGCAGTTGGTGAACTGGAAAGAATTATCTGGGTGACAGTAACATGACAGTTTTTTATACTGCTCCACCAAGTTTTCTTAAATTGGTATAGTTTCATACAAACATTATAAGTAAAAAGAAATATCAAATAGGCACAGTGTGTCAACCTGATTTCTGCTCCAGACACCACCTATTTTCTTCTCTATTTTAATATTTAATATATTAATTTTACCCATGCCATAATTACTGGTTATTACTGTTTGGTTGTATAAACTAGAACTTAGTAATTTTCCAGTCCTGTTTTGGTATTTTATTTTTATTTTCTTACTTTTTAACAAGCTAATTAAGGTAGGGATGGTTAAGACTAACTTAATCAAGTAGTTTTATAGCAGGTATCAAGTGTATCTGTATGGCTTTATCTCTGATTTCAGAATAACTGTCTTTTTAAAAAGATAATTCTAAAGAATTTTCCTAAAATAAACCCAGTTGATCAAAAATATTGTTTGATATGGGTTTTCCTTCCAAAAATTGTTTCCTTCAGTTCTTGGGAATAAGCAATGTCTCTCCATAAAACTGCATGTCAGCAAATCTGCCCACTGAGCATCTCAAACTAGACCAAGTTTCTGAAAACAGGCTCAATTTGTGGCTTGTGGTGATGCCTTCATAAGCAGTTTTCAATTAACCCTCTGGAACATATCTCTGAACATGTAAATTTGCATTAATTTTTTAAAGTAGCATTTAATTTTAAAAGTGCAATGAACACACTATGAATAAATTAAGGAAATATACAGCTCCTTTAAATGTTTTTTTTTTCTTTTCTACTAGTTTATTTTTAAATAAGAATGAAGAAATATCTGCTTGTAATTTTATTTTTCAAAGTTGGGTTGATTCAGTCGAGCTTCATCAGGTATTCTTATATTTTAGTTATGAATCCCTTCAATAAACTGAAGGAAAATGTATTATATGGTAGAACTTACCAGTTTTTGATCTATTTAACATATGTACACAATTACAATATTTTTCTCCAATTGGATGTTGGAATTTATTTAAATTATTATTTTACATCTCAATATACTCACTAAGTTGATGCCTGTATGAAACACACTGATATTGAGAGATCAAGTAATTCATGACCCTGTTTTTTCTTTTTTTCCTCAAGAAAATGCAGAATAAAACTTACCTACAGATTCTAAGCTCTCAAAACATCTTTTGAATTTGACCGATAATTGAGTTATTGAGGACAAATGCTGTTGCCTTCTATATCTATTTCTATATATTCAATGGCTTACTATATATTTCCCATGTGATATCCTGTAGATAATTTAAACAAAATCATCTCATACATAAAATATATTTATATTTCTGATTTTTTCTCTATCATTAAATAGGAAACTATTTACACCTTTGTCTAAATAAAAAGAAACATTACCTCTAACTACCAAGTCTAATCCACATCTACAATTTCCTTAGTTATTAAAACAAATCTGTATACTTTTCTGAAATAGCTTTCTATATGGAGTACTTCGTTCCATTTTTTTACATCAATCAATTTTATGTTACAAATACGGGGTTGAGACTTTTCCTCTTGGACTCCTACAAGTATTTGATTACTTCTCAACATCATTTATTGGCAATGCAGCGGTAAAACAACGCACAAAGTCCCTTGTCATGAAACACACTCATCACTGGCAAATTTTATAGCTCTTAGCTTTTGGCATGCAAGGAAATTGATATATGCTGTATATTTGCATCTCTGCCTTCAACTATTACCACTTTTCCCATTCAAATTTTACCCACACAAAAATCCTTGCAGATCTTTGTATTGGTCATATTCTTTTAATTCTTGGTTTTATTACAAAGTTGACACTGTGTCAAGAAAGCACAGGAATAACAGAAAGCCTTGTAAAAAGAACAATCAAAGAACGAGGGAAAAATGTAAGCATTTACTTGTTTGTGTAATATGGCAATTTATTTTAGGAACCTATTTTATAAACTATCCTTTTTATATTAATCTTCTTTTAATTCATTCTTTTAATTCATATTTGTTATTTAGTTTTGACTTTAAATTTCTCAAACCTCTTAAACCTTTCTTATAAAAGAATTGATAGTACTTTTTCCATATTCTTATTATAGCCCGTAACAAACTCTAGGACTCTGGATTCCCTGGCCTAATTGTCTCCCAAACACATACCACAATGCATGCTTAATACGCATTTACTGAATTAATAAATACTGTATTCATTAGGAAGCTTTTTACTAAGGAAAAGTATGTCACTTTGGGTCTTTCGAGAATCAAATGCCAAGATGGAATTCCATGTGCAGAGGTTAACTGAAGGAAATAACTGAGCAGGAAAAGAGAAGATGAGACAAGTGGAGGCTAAAACAGTCTCCAGATCATGATGTGAGTCTGGCACCTCTGACAGGAAAGACAGCAGGAAGGATGGTGGGGAAGGAGGAACCTCAGGCAGCAGGGCACATCTGAGAAATTCTCAGCCAAATTGAAAGAGCCCTGGAATAATCATTGCTCTTTATGGGAGTCCTGAGTTGCTCAGCCATTGTAAACCTGCCTTGCCCAGCCATTGGCAGGGCGCAGCCTGGGAAGAGCATGTCCTCTGGATAAAGGATGTGGCAGGTCTGAAGTAGGGCCCCTGGAGGTAGCCCACCAACGACTCACCTCAGAGAAGTTTCTCTTGAATGAAAATCGGAGGACACCTCTTACCTGCCAAATCCTATTTTAAATTCTCAGGGATAAAAAGTGTTCATTATCTGATATAATAGTAAGTCAAGAGGTAAAAGAGGCCTCAGGTTGAGTATTCATCTCATAAATGATATCAATTTTTGATGATTTCTAACTATTGTTTACAGTTTGTCTCACTGCCTTCATCAATACTGCAGCCAAAATATCTGCAGAAGTTTGAGATAACATTTCCCGATAACACAACATCCAGAAAAAACAAGAGTAAGCACGTTTCCTTGAATCTCTCTTAAGAGACTATAAGAAAATGTTCTCATCCTTTACACCGGATTGAGTCATATGCCTCATTTTCTCCTAATAACTAGCAGAGAGAATTGGGCTACACTTAGGTTAATCGTATCAAACCTAAATCTGGAGATGGAACAGCCAACCTTGAGGGGTGAAGGTGCATAAGGAGGCTTAGATATACGGAATATGTTCTGTATTAGCAAGGAAAAGAAAGAAAATAGAAGCCGATGAACAGCTGGAGAGTCACTTAAGGTCATTCTTAGAGATTCTATTATAACTTGTTCGCTAAACACAAAATCAAGTTTCTCTTTTTTTTTTTCTTTTTGCATAATAAACGTGGATGATATTTGCTACACTTTCCTACATTTGTGATATAGAAATTTAGGTTGCATGCCATGGAATATGCGTAGAAGTGATATGGCTTACTTGTCAGCCTGACTCACATAAATTAATTATGAATTAACCAATTTCATAACGTTTTCTTCTGGTTAACTAGGGTTATAACATCCCTAGAGTATTCACTAAATCTGTGTGTTGAAGTTGGCAAGCTGTACCTTTAAAACACCTAGCAGGTAATCACAGTTAGCACTCATGCTCAATAATAATAATTATTATTACTATTATTATTAACAACTTTTTATTACTTTAAAATTAGTTACTTCAGCACTACCATTGCCTTAATTATTATAAGAAATAAAAAAAATGGCAAGTTTAAAAGGAGTAGGTTTATTGACAACTACGTAGCATTTTTCCACCCAATGTCATATCCCCCAAACTTTATTTCTGTACAAAAAAAGTAACTTTTCTCCATATGTATCATAAAGAACTAGGGCTTCTCCTTCTTTATACTCTCCATTGATCCAACCTATGTTTTCAATATTATACATTTAATAAATTCCTGTTTCAGATATTTCCAGAGGAAAGATCTAGAGGAAACATTTTCATCATTGAGTATCTAAATAGTCATTACTATGTTGGGGGAAATTTTCTATTATATTTATTCTGTTGAGAGTTTTTTTTTTTTTTATCATACATGGTGCTAAACTTGGTCAAATGAGTTGTCTGCATCTATTGAGATGATCACGCGCTTTTAATTTTTATTCTACAACACAAGAGTATCCACTCGCACCACTTCTATCTAACATAGTACTAGTAGTCCTAGCCAGAACAATTAGGCAAGAAAAAGAAATAAAAGGAAACCAAATGGGGGAAAAAAAGTAAGCAAATTGTTTGTTTGCTGATAATATATGTGAAAACTATAAATATTCCACAAAAAAGTATTAGAACTATAAACAAATTCAGTAAAATTTCAGGATATAAAATCAGCATACAAAAATCGGTTGCGTTTTTTTTCACTAACAATTTGAAAAAAAAATCGATAAAATAATCCTATTTGCAATTGCATCCAAAATAATAAAATACTTGGGAATAAATTTCCCCAGGAAATGAAAGATCCATACACTGAAAACCATAAATAACATTGATAAAATACATTTTAGAAGACACAAATAAAGAGAAATGTATCCCATGTTTATAAATTTAAAACTTAATACTATTAAAATGTCCATAGTACTCTAAACAGTATGCAGATTCAATGTAAGCCCTATCAAAATTCCAATGGCATTTTTATAGTAATCAAATTTTTTTTTTTCCAAAAATTCAGATGGAAGTGCTAAACAGCCAGTGTAAGCTAGATAAAGAATAGAGTGGGAGCATCATTCTTCCTGATTTCAAATAAACTTAAAAAGCTAAAGTAATCGAATGGTATGGTACTGGCATAAAGACACATATAGCAATGAAACAGAATTGAGAAACTAGAAAAAACATCTAAGCATATGTGGTCAAGTATTTTTGGGCAAAAGCAGAAAGAATATACAATGAGGAAAGAATAGTATCTTCAATAAATGGTAATGAGAAATCTGGAGATCCACATGCAAAAGAATGAAACTGGACCATTATCTTATACCATATGCAAAAATCAACTTAAAAGGATTAAAACTTACATATAAAATCTGAAACCATAAAACTCCTAAAAGAGAACATAGAAAACTGTTCTCTGACGTTTGCCTTGGCAATAATTGTTTTGGATGTGACACCAGAAGTACAGGCAACAAAAGCAAAAATAAACAGGTGAGACGACATGAAACTAAAAAGTTTCTTCCAATCAAAGAAAATGATCAACAAAACAAAAAAGCAAACCTAAAGAGTGGGAGGAAATATTTGCAAACTGTACTTCTGATAAGGTGATAATCTTAAAATCCATTTTTAAAAAACTCATGCAACTTAGTAGCATAAAAGCAAATAGTTCAAGTTCAAAAATGGGCAAAGGATTTGGACAGACATTTTTCCAAAGAAAACATGGCCAACAGGTTTATGAAAAGGTGTTCAGTTATCAGTAATCAGGGAAATGAAAATCCAAACCATGGTGTATCACCTCACATATGTTAGTATGGTTATCATTAAAAACAAAACAAAACAAAAAAAGAACAAAACAAAACAAAACAAAAACAAACAAACAAAAAAACAAGAAGTAAGTATTAGCAAGGATGTGGAGAAAAGTGAATCCTAGTTGATGGAAGTGTAAATGCTGCAGTCATTATTTTAAAAAGTATGGAGGTTCCTCAAAATATTAGAAATAGCACTCTCATATGATCCACAAATCCCTCTTCTGAGTATATACCCAAAGGAAACAAAATGAGTACCTCAAAGAGATATTGGGGCTTCCATGTAAACTGCATAATTATTCACAACAGCCAAGATACAAAGACAACCTGTTCGGTCTGTTGATGGATGAATGGATAAAGAAAATGTGTGTGTGTGCGTGCGCGCACGCGCGTACGCGTACGCACACGCACACACACACACACACACACAAAATGGAGTATTATTCAGCCTTAAAGGATATCTGCCATTTGCTACGATGTTAGTAACAATGCAAGATATTATGCTAAGTGAAATAAACCAGACACAGAAAGAAAAATGTTATATGATCTCACATATATGTGGAATCTAAAAAAGTTGAGTATGAGAATAGAATGGTTCTTATGAGTAGGGAGGGACAGAAAACTGGGTGATGTTAGTCAATGTAAAAGTGGCAGTTATGTAAGATGAACAAGTTTAAACAGCTAATGTACAGCATGATGACTGTAATGATTACTGGAAATTTGATGAGAGTAGATGTCAACTCTTCATCATACATGAAAAAAAAAGTGACTTTTAGTGTGTGTGTGGTGGGGGTATGTGTGTATCAAACATCTTGTTGTACACCTTAAATGCATATACTTTTAATAAACAGTAAATGTATTTTAATAAAGTAAATAGTAAATGCATTCTTGTTAAGTGTACACAATTTGGATTCATCTTTGCATTTTACTCTGCTCATGTACCTAGTCAATGTGTCATTAATTCTACTAATGCATTCTTCAGAATACTTCTCCATTTTTTTTGTTTCTAATTTTTCTGTTTGCTTTGCATTATTTGATTAGAGACCTATTTCGACTATCTTAGAGATAACTCCATACAGATTTTATTTATATCATATACATTTATAAAATGAAAAATTTTCTGTATCTTATTTTCACTGTTCCGCATAGGCTCAGTCAGCTTCCCTAATTATTGATAGCCTTTTAAGCAGTGGTCATAAATACTGCATAAGCACTTTTGCAATACCTCCCATAACCTTATCATGCACAAGTAAGGGCACGTAGCAGGAATTCGATAAAATATATTTAATTGAGTTAAAAATTGAAAGACATTAGTAAATTATGTTACCAACACTGATATTTATATTTTATGAACCCAAATTTGACCAGATGATCCATAACAAGTTGGTAAGATTTTTTTCATCAGACGCTATTAATAGTCATCATTCAACATAAAGTGCAATATATTTGAGATAGATAAATATTTCAGAACTAAAGGCAAGGAAGCCATTAAGGAAATCCCACAATTTTTATTGCTTTTAAAACCTAAAATAATTTAAGATTATGAACAGTCTCCTTTCTCAGAAGGAAAATAAATCACTGACCCACCAAAAAAAAAAAATCCTACATACATTATCACAATCAATCTTGTTAATATACAAGAGAATAATTTGTTTTAAACTTCAGGATTTTTGAAAACAATTACTAACCATAATGAATTAATGAAAATTACATTTGTGATCTTGGAAGTTTTAAAATGCAATTTCTAAAAACAAGATATGTAAAATATTGTAGGTATCCAGAGATAATCTAGCTATCAAAAAAATGGATTGGAAGAGCTTATTAATGGCTAATTTTAACTCAACAAAAATTTTTTACTCATCTGATGAATAAGCAATTTGTTTTCAACTCCAAAACATTAATCTTCATCTGCCATGTGTTACTTCTCCTTATTCTGATATAAATTCCCTGCTTTTATGAGATTTAGAAATGGTAGCATATTTGGCATTTGGTGAAATTTGTTATTGATTTACTTCAAAATGAGCTATTTATATATTAAAGATAATAACTTGGTCTCAAAACACCTTAAAGACATGTAAAATGGAATTGTGTCATTTTACAAGTAGCTGATAAATGTTTCCTTTATTTGATCAATTTTTAGCAACTGATAATTCTAAATTATGCACATTTGAGTGGAGATTAAAGAATATGAAAAGAATAATATTTTCATTTTAGAATGCACTGTTATCAGTGAACCAATGGGAAAAATTCCAGCATAGGTACAAAAAATAAGAAAATTTTAATGTAAAGGGTACAGTCTGAATTCTCCTAAGCAATTTGTCTGTGGAGAATGAGACATAAAGAGACCCGGACAGAAGCACTATTCCTAAAAGGCTCTTCCATCTTTTTACAGTTAATTGGGACATGCCCTGTCCTGTTCAAAAATCACTAGATGTAATCAAGCAGATTCTATTGATTTGTTCTTATTTTATTATTTTTAATATTTATCATCTTTGCAAACTTCCTACTTTTTAAACCACTCTTTTCGTATCTACGTCATGCTCAAAATTCTGTTCCCTCATGAAAGCAAAATATTGTAATCAAATTATAAATATTTTAATTGATGTACAATATTTTCTATATTAATGGAGGCTATATGGTATATTGCACAAACACCGCTTTTAAGTAAAAGCATTTCCTTTAAGTAAAAGTTAGCTGCTGTCATTAAAGTAAATTTTGATAAAAAAAAAAAATTACACATATAGTAAAAGTATTTTAATCATAAAAAAAAGTTCAGTTGAATATGATGTAAGTAAATAAATATAAAGATAAATTTAGGAAATGAATGTGCTTATGTAATCCCTAAGGGAAAAGCTTTTTAAAATATATATTAAAAACAAAATTGTTTTCTTTAATAGAAAGGCATTCATATGTCCTGATTTGTCTGGAACAGTCATGACGCTACACCAGTTTGGACGATGCATAAAATAGTCAACTCATGATCAGTTAATTATAGGAAAGATAATTACTGCTTACATTAAGTAAAGATAAACGTGGACCATCAGCAGTACCCAGTATTACAAATGGCAATGGATGGTTGATAAGATGCTCAAGTATGACCCATAAAAATTAAGTGAGGGTGTACATGTGAATTGAACGTGTCTCAGTCAATCAAAGTGAAAAAGCAGCAGATGGCAGCAAAGTTTGGTAGAAAAAACATATTGACGTGCTTAGACAGACAGTACTGTTTATCTTCTTTATCGTTTTGCTCATATATTTCTAACATTTCTTGGTAGGATTGGCGCCCTGGCTAAGAACAGTTATTTAATTTTTATACATCATTTAAAAATTATACTTTCCTCCAAATACTTCAGATCAAATTATAAGCAATTAAAGAAAGCTAAATTGATACAATAAAACATTGACCATTTCAAAAGAGTACGAGATAATTTTGTAAACTTAATGCAAAAATCTTTTTCAGCCTTCCGTTTACAAGTAATTTGCCAATAGATTTGTCATGCACAGTCATGCTGAATGGGATTTGAGGTTGTTGAAATAAAGAAGTTCATTTTTAATTATGCTGTGAGGGATGTCCTGAAGCATATTTACTTGATAGTTTATGTATTTTTTAATGTTGTTCCACATTAATTACTTATAAAGGAGAGATCAATATCTTTCAAAGTAGTGCAAATAATAATATAATTCAGCTAGGAATTGCCTTGTTTACTTGCCAACATTAGTATTCTCAATGAAAATTGAAAAACAAAACAAAAAATAACTTCCAACTGCTATGCATACGAAATTCTTACTCTTCAACCATTTCAAAATGCTTAGATTTTTCTCAATCATATTTCTATTGATTTTATCATATGTTTTAGAAATTAATATTCCAGTGCAAGAATAGTGTTCTCCTGTCCTTTACCTGACCCCCCAAATTATTTACCAAAACTCTCAATAACCCGTGGAAAACAGAGACATTTGGTTCCTCATGCCAAAATTATATTTCCACTCTTGAGCCATAAACGTAGACAGAATAGCAGAAATCTCAAGGTCATGACTGTGCAAGGTTATCCAAGTACTTAGTTCCATAAAAAGAATTCCTTACCAGGCATTAGGTGAATCAGACAATACTTGTTTTACTGACTTCTATCTGGACAACCAAATCCAGGGGCTCACCATTTATTAAAATGGTGACTTAATCCTGGATTAAACACAGGATTTATATGCATTTAGTACAAAAAAAAATTGAAAAATAAATTATAAAAACTGTTTGAAATCATATAATTGGAATGTTTTAAACAGAATAAATGAGCAAAATTACAAACACAATTTTGAAAAACTCCCTAAAACACTGTAAACCGTTGCAAAATGGTAAGACCAGCAGGACAAACATTTCAAAGTCAATGTCAAGAAAAGGAGAGAGAAAAAGTAGCTTCTGATGGAGTCTAAGTTTGCAAGTAAACCATTTTCGACAGGTATAGAAATGCCATTCTAGCTACATACATACATGCATGCACACATACATACATACATACATACAATTCTAAATCAATATTAATTAAAGGTGTGAATAACTAAAAATTGAGTATAAAAGGTAGGGACCTCACATAAAAACAGAACTATGCTTTAGTGCCCTATACACAGATCTGAAGGATTAAGGACTTGAAAGTGTGATTATACACTATAAGTTCATGATCGTGATAAGTCATTTATTGGAATTGAATTGAAGCATTAATGCCTAAATAATTTGCTTTGAGAATGCACATTTCTTGCAGCTACTTGGAACTGATGCTACATTTTTCAAGACCCTTCAGGAAGAAAATATGTGAGCACTTTCTCACTAGTCCTCTTAGTATAAATATAACCACTGGTCCCAGAAGTCTGTTTCATATGTCATCTCTTCGGTATAGACTCTCAGCACCATAAGACCTCTCCTGTCTTTTGGTAATCAATGGCATCCTGCTACTGTTTTGAGTAGGGTAGAGCTGCCCCCCACCCATCTTTCACACCTCAAAGGGCCTTAATGATGCTTTCATAATCCTGTTTTAGTCAATGCTATTAGTCTTTATCAAAATATTGCTTTCCCTGCCAATATTAGAGAGATCAGGCAATATTAGAGAGAATGGCAATTGTTTTCCTAAAATACCAATAATTTTAATTAATGAATTCTTTCCTCATGAAAGGGCAACCCCAGAAGTTTAATTTAACTTAAATCCTACAAACATTCTTTATACCATAACAATTCACACCATCAAATAATATTTTATATTATTATCAATGTCCATTTTGTCTTGGACTTTCTTCTCTGAGCTCCTAATTTTTAACATTCATAGATGGATAAGAAACTCCTTTTCTATGGCAACAGTTTGAGTTTGACTTGCTTTGACTAATTTCTTCTGAAATAAGAATACCAATTCTCTTTTTACCGTTGTAAGCTGGCAAATGTTCTACAAATTTAATTGTTTGAAATTTGATTCTCTGGTATTTTTCGGTGGAAGCTAACATCTTCCCAATCTTTCAGTCCCTATTCCATATTTATTCATCCACTCATCTCCCCAACAAAATTTGAGAACCTGTTCGTTGGGCTTTTACTGCTCATCTTTATTCTGTTTTGTTTTGAATGTGTACACAAGTGTTCTCAGACATATCTCTTAACAATGTGTGTTGGCTGCCCCCTGCCCCAGACCTTGTACTTGGGAAAACATGAAGAGATTCAGGTCAGTTGTCTTACTGAGTAGCCAGACTGTCAGAGACAAGACATGAAGAAAAACGTTTCTTTCTTTGCCTATTAAGGAGCAAGACAGCTATTCTCCTCCTGTCCTGAAAGAATCTTATCTCAACCTTTAGAATCTAAATAAAATCTCTCTAGGCCCCAATGACCCCAACTGTGAAGTCTTTTATAACCAAATGTTGCCTCTAAATCTTGGCTTTCAGCCATTTTGACATGTAAATAATGAGGGGTGAAGCTCTAGTCTCCCTTACATCCTGTGGTTTAAACTAGGGACCTAGCAACTACAGACACAGTACCCTAAGAGTTGTAAACATTCAACACTTTTAGGGAGGTAAGAGAATTTTATTCTCCTTCCAGCTCAGAGCAATTACCTAGACAAATAAATGGCTACAGACCTAAGTCCCCTCTTACTTGAAGAGTTTCAAGAGAGCATGGCTTCTGACAGGAGCCCTGAGAAACACAGCAAGGTTCTACTTCACATCGTTATTTGCATAGCAGAGTACCAGGTGGTATGTGGAACCGAAATAGGAATATGTTTTATATAATTTATCTTAAATCTATTGCTTTAAAATCTTTTAAAAGTAGCAAAATATATAATGTTGTTCCCCCCACCCAAAAAAAATAGGATATCCCATTCGGAGTTTTTATTACAAGCTGCACTGTAGTGAAAATGTCTATTTTTCATAAGCATTTATGTTGGTAACTTGATTTATTTTTACATTTGGAAATTTTTATAAACTCAAGAGATAATTGTATTTTTATGTCTTTATTACATTTGTATTATGTTCATATGACTGTTTTAACTAAAAATTATTTGAAAATATTTTGATAGTATCAAAGTATTTTACATATATATTATCTTAGTACATAGGGAAAAAAAAATCAACTAAAATGCATTGTGGATACCAGCTCTTGTTTTGAAAAATAAAACATGACAAATCATATAAAGGTAAATAAATTATTACTCAGACATCCACTTATGGTTTGGATATACATTTTGACAGGCCAGTGAAAAAATGCCTCTGAGGGTCTTCACTTCAGGACATAAAATCACTTTGTTATTTTTCTAAAAGCTATTTTTTAAGACATCATCTTTCTAAATTCACCCATCTGTAGATTGGCAAGAATGTTTGTTGATGTTTGTAAGCAAAATTATGAACAATGAATTTAATACAAAGGGATAGTCTGATTTAGTTGTTCAAATATCTAATAGTTGGCATCGATGTTTGAAAATTACCATTTATTCATTATATTATTAGGGTTTGTCATCTCAAAACTATTTTGCTTATTTTTGTTTTGCTTTTCATTGTAAAAACAAGTTAACATTTCTAAAACGTATTCTTTGCAAAAATTCAAGCTGAACTAAAGGTACACAAGCTAGATCTTATGTTAAAAACATAAAATCAGATGAAAGATTTTGCTATTGAATTAATTGCCTGTGAATTGGTAGCATCCATTCAGACACTTGAAGTTTCTGTGAGGTGAATGAGAATGTGTGAACAGGTGCTAGCATAGTGGTAGATACCTTGTTAATTAATATCACTTCTTTAGTGATTGACAGGTTAATGATTGAACAGCTTAAACAAAATGTAGTAAGCGCTTTCCCAGAGTTCAGAATTAGATTAAAAGGCAGTGTCCATTAGGGACTTCTATATTTTTTTTTCCAGAAAGAAAAACCAAGTATTCCTTACGGAAGGGCCACTCCACATGTTACATAAACGAACTGGAGAACAAAATAGAAAGAAATCAAGACCCTAACTTAACTAAGTTACAGGAATGAAGCATCAGTCTCTCTTACAAAGAACCTCTTTTTTATGTTGTTTAACAATATTCGAGCTGATGAATCCACACTTCTTCCATCACGAATAACTTTTATGTGATTTCCTTCCTAAGGAAGCCTTATGAGGTGTTTTACCTAGAAATTTGCCTATAAGTATAGATGTCTTTCTATTTATTACAATCCTGTATGTCCTATAGTATTGGAGATACATACATAGATGAAAGCACACATAATACTTTTGAGACTATGCACGGTTTTATATAGGAAGAACTGTGTTGATGAGTTTATCTAGTATTTCTACAAAGGAATCAATGAGAAGATAGCTGAAAATAACAATATGTAACCATTGGTGATTATTTCAATTTCCCAAGACAAATAACAAACAATCTTTTATTTATTTGAAGCCTAAATAACCCTAGTTAGAATGCAAAAGGAGTTATGCATACTCCTTGTCATTCCGGAATTTATGATCCAACTGAAAGCTAAATACAAATACAATAAAGTTTTTTTATGCACCAATTAAACTACATAACCTTACCAAGAAAATGAACAAGGAAAGAAGGATAGAAGGAAGCAAGGAAGGAAAAGAAACAACAAAAAGAGCAATATTTAAAAGTCATGAGTAATTCTGAGTAACAGTATGTTTAATGATAATATAATTTGAGAAAGAAAATTAAAAAAAAAAATTAAACTGAATGCCATAAGTGGGGAGAGAAGGTGATAAAAGAAAAATACAAGTGCCCAACTGAAAATTAATGGAAGTGGTAAAATTAAAAGGCACTTTATTTGGATGAGAGTTTGGGGATTTTGGGGGGATATCTTGACTATATTCAAGACCTGTCTTACGTTCTGCCTCGGAATATGTGACTGTGTGTGCGTATGTGTGCGTGCATCTAAACAGGACAGAATTCTATCAGTGACTGTAAGGGAGACAGAAACTAACCATAATTCAAATTCAGAGAAGGGAACAGATAATTTCTGGAAGTTTTCGTGGAATTGCAATTGTTTGAGGAGGGTCATATTAAGAGCTCTACTATTTAAAAAGAAGAGTAAGAAAGATAACAACATTCCTTGCAGTATAAAAGTCTATGGATTCTATATAAAATGTAATAATCATTGTTTAAAATGCATAGTTTAAATAAAATAATATAAAGACAGAACTGCCCAAGGAGAAAGACAATTTTAATCATCTAAGCAGACATGGGATGAAGGAAAGGAAATGGGGGACTTGGATTTTAAGGTTTAAATGCTCTCTGTAGTGTGTGTTTGTGTTGATGTGCGTGTGGGGTGGGGGCGGGAGGCTTCTGGAAAATTATTTCAAACTTAGACATCAGGTCAAAAAGAAAGAAAGAAGGAAAACATGTACAACATATTTCTCAGTGTCGTTTGGGTGTAAAAAGTACCCAAGGATATCCTGGGAAACACATTTAATTCAATTCACTGTTCACTAATGATTAAAGATCAAAGATTCGTAAAGGGACTTACTAAATTTTAGAATTTTTATTCCTGTAGAGATGCAGACATTTTTTTCCAAATGGAACAGATGACCTCAAAGATTCATAGTCCTGTTATGTATCAATCAGTTTTATATCTAACTCAGCAGCTGTATCTTAACATCCTTTTGTTAAACCACTTCTAAGTACTCCAGCTACTCAGCAACACTTTGTACCATGTAAAAACAGCTTACTGGTCCATTGTTAATTAATGAATTTAAAATCTCTCAAAAGCATATTCATTTTATATTTATTTGAGAGCTATGATTTTACCTTTCTAAAACAGAAGGATATAATGATTTGTGATAACAGATGAATAATTTGAGGGAAAAAACTGTGACATAAATATATCATAAATATACATAAGCAAAATATGGCAAATATGACAAATAAAAATTTTAAAAAGTCATTAAATTAAAAAAATGTTAGAGACAGATGGTAAAAATTATAATAGTAAAGATAGATGACAGAGAAATAAACACAATTATAAAAGATAGATTGAGATGTCCCAATGAACATTTTTAGACTTTTCAAATACAACTATGAAGGTAAAGAGGCAATATCTAAAAATAATAACTAGGAAATTTCAAGAAATTATTGAATTTTATAAATTAAATCCTCAAATTCAGAGCTTTGACATATTTTGAACAATCAAAATATTACTCTTTAAAAGCTCACTGTAAAAATAGCAATATAACAATGCCATGGAATCCAAGTATAGAATATGCAATTGAAGATAAAATACTATACATAGCAGTGAAATTGAAAAAAAAAAGACATTTCAGGTCAACAAAAGTTTAAAAAAATTTCAACTCTTATATTTGCTGAAGAAACATTACACAAATTGTACAGAAAGAAGGAAAATAAGCTAAAATGGTAAGTGTGGGGAGCAAGTAGAAATGATAAATTCAAGAACTGTTCGATGTCAAGGGCAAATCTAAATGATCAACAACTTAGAAAACTATAAAACTACCCTTGCTAATAATAATTGCAATACCTCATTATAAAAAAAATGGCATAGTGTAAAGAGTAGAAATGTATAGTAACTATAGTTAATAATATTATTATATAAACTTGAAATTTGCTAAGAAAGTAGACTCCAAGTGTTCTAAAGATGTTGAAAAAAAAAAAGATTAAGACATGAGGTCATAAATATGGTCACTGACTTGACTGTTAAATCATTTCACAACATATACAAAAATCAAGACATCACATTTTGCACAAAGATGAGAAGGCTGAAGACAGAGGCAGAGAGTGAAGTTATAGAGCCACAAGCCACAATTCCTGGAGTTGCTTGAAGCTGAAAGAAGCCAAGAAAGATTTACCTCTAGAACCTTTGGAAAAATTTTGCCCGACCTAGAACCCTGATCGTGGACTTCAGACCTCCAGAATTGTAAGAGAATATATTTCTGTTGCTTTAAGCCACCGTGTTTGTGGTCATTTGTTGATGGCCCTAGCAAACTCATATTGCCACTAAGAAGATAATCAAAAGACAGTGATTGTAAATTACAGTAATTATGATAAGGTGGCATTGACTCAGGAGTGACAATCGGATTATTGGAGCATAACAGGGAATTCATAAATATATGCAAGAGTTTTGATATATTATGCATGAATTTCATACCAACCAGGAAAATAAGCAACTATTCACAAAATAGCAGTGGTACAATTGGTTAACACATAGAAAAATTATAAATTGTTATCCTCACATCACACCACAGTAGGTCCCTCCCTTTTTATGAAATCAGATACTTGCAGTCAATCATGTACAAAAAGTATTAAATGGTTGGGTGTTGTGGTACCAGAGTGCTTGTGTTCATGTTCCCCTTTATCATTTAATTATGGCCTCTAAACATAAGAGTAGTGATGCTGGCCATTCAAACACACCAAAGAGAGACTGTAAAGTGCTTCTTTTAAGTAAAATGTGAAAAAAGTTCTCAAGTTGGTAAGATATTGTGTCATCTCTCATCATCACAACAAGAAAGGTAAGTATAGTCTAATAGGTTGTCTGAGAGGGCATATTCCCATAATTTGTACTACGGTATATTTTTATAATGGTTCTATTTTATTATTGGTTTTCACTGTTAGTCTCTTACTGTGTCTAATTTATGTCAAACTTTATTATAGTTATGCATATATAGGAAAAAAGGTAGTATATATAGGTTCAGTACCACCTGTGGTTTCACTCATTTACTGAGGGTGGTGAAATATACCCTCATGGATAAGTTGGGACTATTATATACAGAAAATAATCATGTTTACTTTGATTTTGAAGATATAAAATACACTATATGCTGTATATATAAAAGTGTGCATATACATGTATTTAAAAGTATAGAAATGCACACTGGGATATTGAACATCAAACGTAAGCCAGTAGTTATCTCTTACAGTATTTCTTAAAGTAAAATCTTGTTTATAATTATAAAGCTGTATCAAAGGTTTTTTTTCTTCTTTTTTTGGCATTTTGAAATATTTTATAATTGGAAGTTGAACATTTTAATAATATATTGGTTTCAAAAATGAAAGAATTGGGTCATTTTGTTAGGCATTAACATATTACTGAAGCAATCATCTATTTTAATTTGATTAAAATTCAGTGGAAAGCGTTTGAAGGTTTGTAAACAGAAATGTAATTTGTCATATCACTGAGAGAATATTGTTAGATTAAGTGAAACAAGAATGCTTGGAAGGAAGATCAAACCTGTTTCCACATTGATACTTGAGGTGACACACAATGGCATTGGAAACCAGGAAATCTTCATAGAAAATAATGTGTAACAGAGACATAAATGATGTACTTGTTGACTCAATGTATTTGACAGATAGAATGATGATAGTAATATTGACTGAAAGCAGGAAGATGGAGGAAAAAATTTTGAATACAAACCCGATAAATTCTGCTTTGGGTATTTTGAACGAGATTTAGCATTTTCAAATAAAAATCAAAAACAGAAAAAAAGTAAATATAGTTATTATGGAATTGTAAACACAAAAATGAGAGTTGAAGTATGAAAAGGATTATGCTAGAAAAAATAATTTCTAGACCATGAAAATTGCCTCTTTCTCATAATATCCTGTCTTAAACTCCATGATTGCATTTTGGAATGACAGGAAACCAATTCTGTGATTCTATCACACCACAATTTTTCAGGAATCACATTATTCTTCTATACATCTATCATGACTGGTTTCTATGGTTCTGTTTGATACCCTGATACTCAATTTCTTTTAATATGACACAAAATTTGAAAGATTTTTTTTTAACAGTCTATAATGGCAACTATGGAGCACAGCTGAAATTAGGGCATCTGTCCTCACTTCCATTCTTTCCCAAAAGCTCTAATTTTGTCAATTAACATGTGAAATAAGCTTTACTCACACAAAGAAGGAAAAGAAATTATAAGTAACTGTTAAACACTGTTAATACAGTAAAGATAGAATAAATTTTTGATTTAGTGGATACAACTCACTAAGTTAAATTAAATTCTATAATTAGGTAAATTAATGTTATAAAACTAATTTTAAAATAAAGACATATTTAGAAATACTTTGTATTTCATTAAAGGAATTAAAAGAAAAAATATGGTAATCTAACAAACCATTATACAAAGCAATTATTTCATATTTTCAGGTATTGTGGTAATGATTATCACCTTCTAAATATCAACTATCTTCAACTGCCTCAAATTCTATGACTAGTATCTTATTTTATTTAAGATAATTTCATGAGCTGGAAATCCCAAGCTAAATAAAGATGTATAGATGAGGATTTTACTTAATGATAACATTTTATAATTAAAAGAATTCAGATACAAATTTTTAATTTTTGCCTTATCTGGGTAAAGCATAAACTGGCCATATGTGCCCTAAGACTCAAATTACTAACTAAATAAATGTATTAATAATATGTATTCCTTTTAGCTAGAATAAATATTCTCCAAGTCACCAGTTTCTACACTAATATAACATATGCATCTTCATTATATCCTGTTCACGTTCTTTATTTGCTTTCTACTCTAGTTCCTCTAGGAAATGGAGTTTATGAAGTATTCAGTTATATAATTTTTTAGAATTAAATATATTTCCTCCTGAAAGTGGCCATACTTAAAAAATATTGTTAATTTCCAATTGCCTTGAAAGGCAAAGTTTAAAGAAGAAAAATGCAAAAGAATATGAGTATCAGAGTGGAGGGAAGTGAAAAGCCACTAACTACTTTTGGGCAAAATGGATGCAGTGACAAATACTCATTTCCCCCATTTGATAGAGTGTGATGGTTATCAAATATAGCTTCAGTGTTTTCCAATTCTTATTCCACTGAAAGGCAGGCTCTAAGATCCTGACCTTGAATCTCGGATGACGTTTGAATTCTTTGACTAACACAATACAAAAGAAACAATGCTCTATGACTTTTGAGATCTGCTCAGAATGGGCCTAATGACCACTGCTCAGTCTTCTCAAAATACTCACTTTCAAGAGGTCCTCTCTATTGCAAGCTGGGAGAAAGCCAAGCTGTGTGGAGAGACCTTGCGTAAGTGTCTGGTTGAAGGTTCAGTTTATCTCTGGCCTCAATACTCAAGGCCGAGGGCCAGATATGTGAATAAAGAAGCAATCCCGGAGATGGATCTTTGAGTACCAGCTGTCCCAGCCCCCAGCTATTTGAGTCACCTCCAGACATGTACGTCTTTCCAGCTGAAAACCCATCATTGGAGACAAAACCATCTGCACTGTGCTTTTTCTGAATCCCTGACACACAGAATCTGTAAACACAGGTTTATTGTTTCATGCCAGTAAGTTTGAGATGGGTGCATTATACAGCAATACTACTGAATATATCGAAAATCTTAATTTTCTACAAGGCTCGACATAATCTGGCCTCTGTTTATCTTTTCAATATGTGTTCCAATCTCCTTCTCACTCCTTATACTTGAACTAATCAAGTTTTCTTTCCTGACTACCAATTAATCCATGTTTTTGTACAAATTAGAAAAATTGCATTATTAATTTTTTAAAAGAATGCTGTTTTCAAGAGATTTTACAAAGCTAGATCTAATTCTTTTAGTATCAAAATTTGTCTTCAAACATCACCCATTAGATTACATTTCATTGACCACCTTTTCATAATTACCTCCTCTTCATCAACTCCTACTCAGTCTTTTCTACAATATTTACCCTATTTTTAGAACCAGCCAAAATCTTCAATTATTTACTTGTTCACTTGCTTACAGTTGTCTCTATTTACTTCATGCAAACCCCAGGAGTTACAGGTCATATCTTCAGTTTACCACATTATTCCAGTAGTTTAATAAGTATCACATTTTTTATACCAGGCACTCAAACATATTTCTTATTAAATGAACCGAACTCTGTACTTAACCTAATAAAATCTCCAGACTAAATCTATGACATAAGTATTAATGTTGGTTTGTTTGTATAAAGTTCTTCTATAAATAACATAAAATGCACACAGAAGTAGCCTTAACATGCAACAGAGTTATTTTCTCCCACAGAAGAAGCAGGAGAAGGCAGTCTAGGATTGGGAAAAGCAGTGTCACAGTGACACTGAAGATTAGAGTTACAGCTATGCAATGACATCATTAGCTTGTCCTTAGTGTGAGGTGTCGTATTATGGTTAGTTGCTCGTTTTCTATAGCACCTGAGGCATGATGTCCACACTGACATCCAGAAAAAGAAGTAAGGGAAAGCCACAAAGGTCAAAGGACTAGGACATAACAACAAGTTTGCTGTTTTTAAAGGCTTTCCTGAAACCTCACCTTAGAGTACCCATTGACATGTCATCTGAATTACAATCAATTCATGGATATGTTAGCTTACTAGATGAAAAAATAAGCAAAAGAAGTTTATAAAGAGTCATCGTATAGCCTCTCTCATAGTCAACAATGTCCGCCAAGAAATTTTATGTATTAGAAAATGAGCATGCAAAGCGACTGACTTACTGTCAACGGCGTGTTTTCCCCCAGCTATGTCCTTCTGAAGGTGGCCTTCACATCTACAAAATAGTAATAATAATAGCCATGATTTATCGAGTTTATCCCTATGTACTATTTACTATATAAATTTATTTCCATTCAATATGTCATTTAAGCAGTATCGCTGTAGAATCAATATTAACGATTAATTAATGCATACATGCATTTATAGATGCATTGTGTATGTTTGGAGAAAATATACACCAAACTGGAAACAATAGTTATCTCTGAAGAGACTGGATTGGGGAAATATTCAAATATTTTTGAAATATTTCAATTTACTCTAAGGAAATATATTACTTATGTAGTTAAAAGAATTTATTCATTAAACATTACCTGGGTGTCTACTGCCACACCACCCTGAACACGCCTGATCTCATCTGATCTCGGAAGCTAAGCAGGGTTGGGCCTGGTTAGTACTTGGATGGGAGACCACCTAGGAAGACCAGGTGCTGTGAGCATTAAAAAGTAAGTAAATAAATAAAAAATAAGTAAATAAATAAAACATTACGTGATTAAAAGCTGTTAAAATTGACAAAGGTGGGCAACACGGGGCTCATGACGTATTCAGGCCCCTGTGTTATGAAATACTATTCTGGTTGAAATGATAATTACTAAAATAATTACTAGGAGGCTATTTCTCAACACAGTACAGATATTAGTGTTTCAAAGCTTTCATTGTAAGTTACCTGCAAAACCTCACCACATATGTCCGTTTTGTTTCAGTGTTCAGAGTACGAAAGAACATCCTTTTTCTCTTTATTTACTCTTCAGTTTTTTAATGCCAACATAGCAGCCTGTAGAAACAACAGTCAAATATAACAAAAAGCACATTAAGGAGTCAAACATTACTGCATAATAGACATAAAACACCTTATTACCATTTTTATAACACTTTCAACTGAAATAAACAGACCACTCTCAATTTTAACATCTGGTTCCCAACAATTCTTATTCGGGTGATAACTTTTATAAAAAAAAAACAAATGTTGGGCATCTTTCATTGACTTTTCATCAAGTAACAGCTGTTCCTTTAGAACAAAATGTATGCATGTTGGAAGTGTTTCTGATGCTTACTTCTGTTTAGGTCTGTGTGAAAAAGCTTTATATTGGGTGCAATTCAGAAAGACAAATGGCTTCAGATGTTTTGAATGGCTGCCATGGCACTCGTCTGAATGCAATTTCCTGTGATTTTGAGAATATTTTCAGGCACAATGTTTAAGTTCATACTTTACATTTAAATTATAGCTGTAAGAACACCCTCATCTTCGGGACATTTCTGTTTTCACGTGATCTTGGGTACCTTTAGGTCATCCATCATATCAGTCATTTATCTTCATACCGTGTCTGGCCATGAACAAGTGTTTACACAAAGGATAGCCAATATTCATAAAAAAAATAGATACGGTTCTTCTGTTCTTGAATGCATTTCCACTAGATTCCCTTAGGATAATCCTGTTTCAACTTAGGCTACTACTTTTTTTTTTTTTTTTTTTTTTTTTTTTGCTGAATTCAAATCACCTCATCGTGCTGGAACATGTAAAGACAAATACCTACAGGTGTTTGCCTCTAGGTTTAGGCATATTTAAAAGCAACTTAATTATAAGACACTATGAAGTTCTCCCAATTAATTTGAAACCAAATAATCTACAACTGTTTAGTCGATAAAAAAACTTAAAAGAAATATTTTTCACAAGATTATAGATTTGGCATAGTATAAAATCGATGTATGTTGTCATTTTTAAACTAAATTAAAACAAAAGTTTTGTTCTAATGGAGTTTATTATAACATTAAACAATATAAAACTCTGCTAATATGCTCTATTTTTTCATCTATGTATTTTATGCTGCATTTCTTAGCAATAAGCATTTAGAAAGTCTTAGAATATCCTAGAAATAACACTGAGTTTGAGCAATGAAATTGGAACGGTGACTTTTACCCCGAAAAGCACATAGTTTAATTCCTTTGGTTAGATGTTTTTAGCGAGTGGCACAAAGTCTGTGTTTAGATCACTCTTTCATATTGCTATTTAAATTACTCGACATTTTGATAGATTGTTTTATTTCTTTTCTTGCACATTTAATACCCTAAACATTCATCGACTTTGAATAATCCAGATTGCACTTGATTCTTCTGTTTTTAGCAAAAGGATTTTGCTTTCTATTTCCCAGAATGTTAATTTCCTACTTTACATCAGTTTTAGCTTTTTCCTTTCCATCTCATAGGAACAGATGACATGAGAAAATATTTTCTTCCATGTTTATACATCTGAATACATCTACTTATATCACCCTTAAGATTTTATTCTATTACTTATATTTTCCTCTCCTATATCTTTAATTTTATTTCTCTTCCTTCAGCACATGGGCAAATTTAAAACTAAAGTAAAATCCTTCTCATGACCAGAGGCAGATTTATTAAGGCAGGAATATGCAAACTACAGACAATGGGCCAAATCCTGGTTGCCACCTGTTTTTTTTTTTTTTTTTTTTTGTGAATAAAATTTTATTGGAGTATAGCCACACTCATTTGATTACATATTGCCTATGGCTGCTTAAACATTACAAAGGCAGAGTTAAACACATAGACGGCATGGACCACAAGCCTAAAATATCTACTATCTTGCTCTTTACAGAAAATGTTTGCTAGCCCTGTCCCCTTGTTCTAAACTAATGAAGTATAAGTCCAATGCCATATAATTCTCTCTAGTTAGAATTTTTTTGCCATCATACTTCTTCCTTAGACAACTAAGCTTCTCCAAAGAATTTTAAATATTTACTCTATTTTATGAAGTAGTGTTTATTTCTCTAACTACTGAGAACTCTTCCTGGCCACAGTGTTTAGTGATATCCAGCCGTGACATAATAAACATAGTTTACCCATGATTTTACTTCTCTAGCTTGGCTCTCTATGAATTCCTACCACTGAAATTTAAAAATGTTTAATTCTATAGTTCTAATATCCAATAGCTCCTCCCGGGTTAAGGTGCAAGCTGATTTCCAGCGTTGTTAATGAGTGTGAAAGAGTCATTTTCATTCGGTGCACTGTGTTAGAGCTTGTCTTCTTCTATCCATGTGGATTTCTAGAAGCAGCTAGTCCTCCACAAATGAGCTTCCTCTAGAGTCCCCATTTAAAGTCTTTCACATCATAATGGCGGGGTCCTGGAATAATGTTTCAAGTGGATTCAATGCCCCATGACCAATAATCCTGCAAAACATCTGGTACAGGAGACCAGTTCAGATTAATATGTCACATACGCTGTTGGCATTGCACGTTAATTAAATGTGTATAGGTTTTTCTGCACCTGAACATATGCGCTGCATGGAATCCTCAATTACATATATTCTACCACCAAATACAAGATTGCTGTGCCATAAGGATTCCTGTAAATGTCCTTTGTGTCCCTCTGGAGGGGAGTTATTTGTAATTCAGACCAATTATCAAACCCAAACCCACATTCCCTAGGCTTTCTGGGTTCCATTTTTAAATTCTTTTTAAATCAATTCCATCTATGTTCACGTATGTTTGACGAAACAGATGAGATCAAGCTGTAACACGTCAAACAGGCCACCACTATCTGCTTTCCATCAAACCTGGGAGCTGTCCTAGCAATGTATCATCTTGATTTATGGCCACTGAGGTACAGACACTGTCACACAGCAACCTCTTTTCTATACAACTTATTGGTAGTATCTTTTGGGGGCGGGGGGAAGAAATCCTAGAATGGTAAACAAAGCCTAGGAATTGAATGATAACTATAGTCAACTGCCCATAACCTGAGTCATTAGGGGGCACCTTGTCATTTATTTTATGCAAATTACACAGTAGGACATTCAATTGAGTCCGATTTTCCTCTTCTGTGAAATAGGGCCATTTGTTTAGTTGAGAATGGCAAAAGGTAGTTAAATCTTATAGCCTAGCTCTGCGCTGTGGAAACATCGTGATGGCTTCATCCATAGTAAACTCCTTGTGAACTTCTCTCCATCTGCTTTGAATTTGCCCCATTTTTAAACACTCCCTTCCAATATCAGGCTTTATAACTCATTGTGCTAATGTTTACACACAATAACAGACAATAACAAGAGCCTTGCTAGTACACACACACAAACAAGTGCTTTAGGATTTGACAGACCGAGGCCCTCAGGAATGTCTTCAACACTTGGTGATGGAGTTATATTTCCCCTAATCTGGCTCCATGGGAAGAAGTTAAGATCAACCATAAATCACCTTGCAGAATATGCACTGTCAAATTCAATGCCATGGGAACCTTGTCCTGGGCGCTTTTCTGGTACACATAAACTTAAGTCTGGGTTTGGGACCACTATTCGAGGCAAAATAAAAGCTAATGTTTTAGAGGTGGGAAAGGTCTAAATTTACATATGGCATTCTCCTCCCTTCCTCATTACGACTTCATAATCCTAGAAAAGTTCCCGGTAGATTTTGTGAGTTACTTCTCAAGACACAAGGATTTAACTAAATCAATTCTTAATAATTTTTGAGCAAGAGGCACTGCACTTCCATTTTTACTCGGTCACATAAATCGCATTTTTTTTTTTTTTTTTTTTTTGCTTGTTGACACCGGCTTCTTCATTCAGTACAATAAGAAGAACCTTTGACTTTCAAATGGATTATATTAAACAGGCATACTTCGAATCGAAATTCTGAGGGTTTTGATTTGATGGCCCCATTTAATTTTCCCACAAGGGCTCTAGTTTGAATATACTCTAATATCTGACCTTTTGGATTGTATGATGAAGGCCTAATATTATTGTCTATGCTATCACGTACCATACAACTGTTAACACTTGTTTCTACTCAGTACTGTACTGGGTTAAATAGTGTCCCCTCCAAAAAATTGCCTGCCTGCTTGGAACCTCAGAATGTGACCTATTTAGAAATAAGTGCTTTGGAGATGTAGTTCAGATGAGGTCATATTAAATTTGGGTGGATTCGCTTTGGAAAAAGAGGAGAGGACACAGAGAAGTGTGATGTGCGAATGGAAGCAGAGACTGGAATCAGATGTCTATAAACCAAGAAATCACGTCTCTAAGGTTTCAGAGGGAACGTGGCCCTGGCCACATCTTCATTTCAGACGTGCAGCCTCCAGCACGGTGAGAGAGTGCATTTCTGTTGTTTTAAGCTGTCCAATTTATGGTAATTTTTACAGCAGCCACAGGAAACAAAGAGTGCTGTATTCGCATTCAGAATTATTTCCAGGGACTTTGCATATAGGGGTAAACAAGACTCTAAGATAAGGAACAGGTCTTCCAGTCTCTACCTTTCATTGCTTAATGGCAGGTTCTGTGAGAGGTAAATTCCTTCTCACAGTTAAAGGAAAGTTCCTGGCGACTCCAAACTAATCCCCAGAATTTGACACATTGTGCTGTGCCTTGATTTTTAGCGGATTTATCAGCCAGCTTCTATTCGTAACATAGGTGCCCAAGGTCCCTCACTCCTTTACCACTTCTGAGAAGAAAATAAATCATGATGGCATCCATGTAAACAGAGCATTTCATTTTCGGCTTTTCGTCCCGTTTTACTAGATTACAGCAATGTGCTGCTGAGTTAAAAGCAAATCCGCGGCGAGAGAGTAAACCTACATTTGTTCCCATTACACAAGATTTTAAGTCGTGCCTAATTGGAAAACAAAGTTGAGGCAGGACGGGACAGTAGCTAGATCCCTAATGGCATACAACGGCGGCTCTATGCTTATGCAGCTTCTATGGAGCCATGCAGGGCCCTGTACGCAGAAGCTCCCTGAGATTGGTCTGATGTTCTGTTGTAGCTGTCTTGATGTCCTTAAGCAGAAAGCCTTGTGTTTTCAGTGTGCACTCAGCCCCATGAAATAAATAGCCAGCCCTGATGACATATCCATCCCTCTTGGCCCACTTTATTCCTATCCAGCTGTCTTCATCTCTGGTATAGCTGAGGCATTCTAATAAACCACCTTGATAATGTCCACAAACTGTCTGCCTTACTTATTGACCAGTGCGAATTATTAAAAGGGAGTAAATGGAAGAAAAGTTTTCTTCTTAACTATTTCCTTAATTAGAACAGTAATAATTTATCGCGCCCTGGAATTCTGCATCGCTTAACTCTCTGCGGAGAGTTTGGGCGATTCCAAAGGATCCCATTTATCATGGCTAATTAAAACTTGATAAAGAGAAGACTCAGTCACCATGCTTTGTAACAAGGGCAAAAACAGCAAGGTCCAGTTTATACATAATTTTGATTGTACTTCTGTATTCACGTAAAGGCAGAGTAACCACTAACGGTCTCTCCAATCGCACACACCGATTTGGAATGTCATCCTATCTAGGTTCCCTCCCACCTGTTCTCACAATACACCCCAGGTTTCACCTCAGAGCTTGTGAGCACCACCCCAACGTCCCTAAGAGTTACTGTACATTTGGCTAATAGTCCTAAAAGAGTTTGTACACCACCCCAGGCTATTTCATCCGCATTATTGCACATGGTCTTAGATCCTAAACGGGGGGTTGAAAGAACAGATCTAGGTGCCTTGTTTTTTTGTTTTGTTTTGTTTTTTTTTTTTTCCTCCCAGATTCTATGGCTTTAACTAAGGGGGAAATCTAGTCACTTGTTCACGAAGACGGTTGTGGGCTTTAGTTCTCCCTCCTCTTTGTTTCCAGGAGCTTCTCCCCATACCTGTCTCTGTTATGACAGGAAGTTAATTAAGAGACACCATTCTTTTTCTGGCCACTGTTGAATCTATATCTTTTCACTATCATCTAGCTATGCGTTTAAGGTTGGATCTTTTCTTTCGACTCACTGTTCTCATAGGTTGAAAATTGCATACTGATACATTGGCTAGGCATCACATAAGGATATTAAATAAGGATATTAAACGTTAGATATCATGAAGCTAAAAACCCCGTATTCCACCCATTTCTTTGTAACCCCTGCCTCCATCTGTGGTCCTATTTTCACGTCTGGCAGCGAAGGCTTTCATGAATTCACACCTAAATTAAGACGTTCATTTACAAATTAGCTTTTTTTTTTTTTTAATTATTGTTTAGACTTAAATTCTTCAGCCTTTTCTTCACTGCAGTGCCATTCTGATTATTCTAAAATAAGAACAACGTGACCATCAAGCTCAGGTTCAACCTGTTGACTCTCTGCCCATTTCATAAATACAAAATGAATTCAGCCGTTATTGCTCTATAAAAAGGTTATTTGCTGTTTCATGAATACGCATCATTATCTCAGACTTTCAGACTTTCAGATATTTTGTTCCATTCGTGGTCATCAAATACAGATTTTACCTGTTCCCTGTGACTTACTTGGCAAAACTACAGCCTTGGTCTCCACTAATCCTGGGATTCTTTCGTGCATCTGAACGCGGCTGGAGAAAAACACACAACGAAATCACGTCAATTGTTATCTCTTTAAAACTATGACCTTGAAATCAAGCGCGCCCTTCATGATGCCAAAAACGCCCATCATTCTTCCATAAGCGATCGCTTTCTTTCTCTCGCATAAGATCAGTTTATAGATTTGTTTCTCATTTCAAGTCTCTTACATTCTGTGCCCCAACCTCAAGGCCCACTGATGATCTTGTTTCTCACATCACCGAAAAAGTTAAAGCAATCAGGAGGAAACGCGCTCTGCATCCCACTGCTACCTACCTTTAATACCAGTATCTTCTCTGTCATACTACTCATCTTGCATATTACATAGAGCAGTGTATTCTCAGTCTTGTTCCTAGTGACATACTGAGCCAAATAATGTTTTGTTGGGCAAATGGGGTGTGGGGGGGGGGAGGAGTGTGAGCTGTCCTGTGATTGTCGGAGGTGCATCAGCATCCCTGACCTATTTGAAGACAGTATCACCTCCTTTGCCATAGCTGCAACAGCTGAAAATGTCTCCAAACGTTGCCAGTTTTTGCAAATCTGCCCCCTGTTGAGAGTTAATGGCAGAAAAGAAACATTCGTGCTTTGACCTGAGGTTAACCCCTTTGCTTATGCATCCACTCTCTCTGGCTACACTGACTCCTTTCAAGGAATGCTTCCCTCTCTTTTACATAATCGATTTTTCCTTCTTCCTGGGTCATTTCACAATCATACAAATATGCTATTATTTCTCCCATTTTAGAAAACAAAAGCAAATAAGCAACTAAAAACCTTTGCATATCAAATTCTCCTCGCTAGATACTGCCAGAAATTTTAATGTTTTTTAAAATCAAAATTCCTCAGAAGAATCATTTATACTCACTGTCCTTATATTTGCTTATTTCATTGTCTCTTAAATCTTATCCATACAGGTGTTTGGCCGCCAGCACTCTAATTAAACATTCACTCTTAATGGTTCTGTTGTTTTCCCCCTCACCTTGACCTGTTAGAAGTGCTGGCTAGCTTACCACCACCACCTCCTCCTTCGTTGGCCTTCTTGGTTTTACTACTATTTTTCTAGTCCTTTCCATCCATCCCCTGTTTCTACCGCTCTTCCTGGACCTTTTAATGTTGGAATGTTCTCGTACTAGATTTGTTTCTCGCCTTTCTTTGCACTTGCTTTCTCAGCGATCTCATTCAATCGCATGGCTTTATCTGCAATCTAAATGCTAATGACTCCCAAATTTATATTTCCGTGCCATATCTCTGTCCTGCATTCCACACTCATAAATTCCATTGCCTTTTTTTACACTTCCACGTGAACGCTGGGCTTATAACGGGCCTATTTTTCCCTCAAATCTATTCCTCACTCTCTTCTGCTCAGTGTATAACACAGAGGCCCTGACTACGGTTTCTCAGCATTTCCCGAAAGCTATCTCCCAGGTGGCGAAACACGGAGAAACATAGAAGCACATAGAAGCGGGAGAAAGAGGGATTTAAGTAATGCTCTCAATCCCTCTCTCTCGCTCCTTCTTACCGTCGTCCCTGGAAACAGCTGCGTTTCCTCCATGGCTCCAGATCCCTCTGCATAGGTCCGCTACGCTCCCAGTGCCCGCTGCTTCAGGACTGCAGCCTCTTCTCCTTGTCCCTGCATTTCCGGGTGGGTAAGCAGCTTCCAGTTGCTGCTGAATCCTGAATTGGCTATCTACACATTAGCTTTTGTTAAAGCGATTTGTTTTTGTTTTTGTTTTCTTTTTTTTATCATCAAGTACCTGCACTCATTCCCTTTGTTTTCAATTCTCCACGATTGCTATTTTCTTGGTTGGGCTTTCACGACTTCAGATATCTAACAGACAAATCCTAATAAACGTATCTCAAAATGAATTGCTATCCGCCACCCCCCCTGGCCCTGCCATCCCCGTTCATGCTCCTCCATCCTATTGGATGGGAATTCCATCCTTTCAGTTGCTTGAACCCACAAATTAGAACCCAACTGCTTCTCATCATTGCCAATGGGACTCACGTGTGTCCAATCTACCTCCTAATGAGGGTTCCCTCTTCTAAAATTGCCTCCTTGCACTAAGTTACAAACACAATATCCCTAGTAATCATTTTAAAATAAAAGTCAGCCTATGCCATTTCTCTTCTTAGAACCTACGGTGGCTCTTCATCTTAGTCACAGCAAAAGTCAAAGGCAGCGGAAACACTTAAAATATGTATTCACCTCCATCTGCTCTGGCCGCCTTGGACTTCCTCAAACGAACCAGGTGCGTAGCTGCTTCAGGCCTTTGCTCCCTCAGGCTGGACTGTCTTTCTTCAGACGTCTACAGCCCGGGACCAGATACCAGTCAGGGATGATTTACCTAGGGACGGTGGCCCTTTAAGAACATAATGGAGCTGAAAATGCCGATCCCCTAGTGATGTCAGGTGGATGTAGTTTACATAATTGCTCAAGGCGTTGCCTTTACCATTTGGGGCCGGGCTCAGTCTATTGCTAGTAAGGCAACTGGCTAGAAGAGCCTGGGATGTGCACCCCGGCCTGGCCAGCCCTGCTCAGAGGTCTCCCCTCTTTGAAGCGGGGTGACCGCTGGCTTGAGCAATCTCTGAAGAAAATAAGAGCTTATTACTTACAGACCCCGGAGCATCCCACGCGGCCAGGAGCCACGCAGAGGCGGTGAGTGGGGCGCGGGGCGGGGCGGGGCGGGCCGGGTCCTGCCCTTACGGATGCCGAGGGTGGGGCCCAGGTTTTCCCGGGCTCCCTCCTCATTGGTGAACTAAGAACGTAAGAGCCGGAGTTTAAACCGCGGGAAACGTAAAAAACCCCAGCTGTGCGTTATGAGACTAACGAAGGTCTAGAAAACGAAGGGGCCTCAGTGGCGGGAAGGCAGTGGCTGGTCATGTCCCTGGGCTGGAAGCCCGCGTCCCTCCCAGAAGGCCAGCTCTCAAGGGCATGCCGGCACTCAAGGCTTACATCAGGCCCATGCATCACAAAAGGAAAAGCCAGCGCTCGCTAGCTCCGGGCTCCCACTACAGTTCCTCACGTGTTGGTGATGCTGCTGCTGTAAACGGACCTCCCGTGCTGCCCGTTTTATGTAAGTGTGGCGCACTCGGTTACAGTACCGGGCTGTTCCGTCCAGGTTTGCGGTCCAGCTTAATGACACATTTCTCAGAACATATCCCTATGTTTAAATCGCACAAGACTTGCATGCTTAATCTGTTACCTATTTTAAGTCTTTGCTTAATACTTCTTTAAGGATGCTTATTAGGGCCTTCTATTTAACATTGCAACCTGCCCTCTTGACCAGTATTAAAAAATAAATGTAGATAGATGAACAGGATGGATATGAGCCGCTTTCATAGTTGTAACAGTCTACAATAAATAATAAGAGCCAATAATTATCTTTGCACCTTTCTAAAGAAATCATACAAATACTTCAAAGGTTACACTTGGAAGTACTCAATATGAGTCAATAAGTGATGTCACTTATATAGTGTGGTCTTAGACTGCTTCGACTTTATTTTTAGAATGAGACTTTTTATAGTCTAAAGGCACTTAATATTAAGACAATTTAATTCAAAAGAAAGTTCTAGAAAACACTACCAGCGAAACTGAGCTAAATAACAATTCTACAGCAAAACTGAGCTAAATAACAATACGACCGTCTTAAGGTTATTAAAAAAAAATAATGAGGTAAGATGTGAAAAGCTCATAGTGCATCGCTAGGTACAAACTAAATGCTTAGTGTTTGCTAACTTATTAATTATTACTGAAAATGATTACTATTTTTAATGACTTATATTACTGGCTGCTAAATTAGCCTGTTTATTACATTTAAAATTGATTGAGAAGAACTAGACCTTACTAAAAACAAAAAACAAAGAAACTGGTGGTGTAAAACGGTACCTTTTCCCCTAAAACCTCTCCCGCACTTGTTACTACTTGTCCTGTTGAGGATAGCCATAGCAACAGGTGTGAGGTGGTATTTCATTGTGGTTTTGATTTGCATTTTCCTACTAGCTCGTGAAGTTTAACATCTTTCCATAAGTCTGTTGCCATTTGTATGTGTTCTTGGGGGAAGTTTGTTCAGGTCTTCTGACCATGTTTTAATTGGATTGTTTGTTTTATTGTTGAGTTGTATGAATTCTTTATCCGTTTTGGGTATTAGCCCTTATTGGAGGCACTGACTGCAAATATCTTCTCTGTTTGCCTCTTTATTTTGTTGATGGTTTCTTTTGCTGTGCAGAAGCTTTTTAGTTTGAAATAGTCCCATTTATTTTGCTTTTACTTCCCTTGCTTTTGAGGTCAAATTCGTAAAAATCTCTCTAAAACCAAGGTCCATGAATTTAGTACATATGTCTTATTCTACGCAATTTATTGTTTCAGGTCTTTTATTTAGGTCTTTGATTCACTTTGAGTTAATTTCGGTGTATGGTGAAAGCAATTGAGTTGCATTCTTTCAAATGTGGCTTTTCATTTTTCCCAGTGCTGTTTAATAAAAAGGCTTTCCTTTCTTCATTGTATATAATTGGCTTCTTTGTCAAAATTTATTTGCCTATATATGTATGGCAGTTTATTTCTGGTCTCTCATTTCTATTCCACTGATCTGTGTGTCTGTTTTTTTGCCAATACCATGCCGTTTTAATAATTGTTGCTTTGTAGTATAATTTGATGTCAAGCTGAGTGGTAATGCCAGTCTTAATTCTTTTTCTCAGGATTGCTTTGGCTATTCAGGATGTTTTGTGACTCCATACGAATCTGATCTCTTTGTTGTTGTTGTTCTAGTTCTTTAAAAAATAATGACATTGGGATTTCGATGGGTATTGCATTAAATCTGTACATTGTTGTGGGTGATAAGGTCACTTTAACTCTGTTGATTCTTCCAATCCAAGAACGTGAAATATCTCTCCATTTACTTGTGTCTTTTAAAATTTCTTTTAATAACATCTTATAGTTTTCAGTATAAAGGTCCTTCACGTGCTTTGTTAACTTTATTTCTAGGTATTTTTTGTTGCAATTGCGAAATTTCATTTTCTGATAATTCATTATTAATATATAGAAATAATATAGATTTTTGTATGTTGATTTTTTATCCTGAAACTTTAATATATCTGTTGATTGGTCTAGTAATTTTTTAGTGGAGTCTTTAAGGTCTTTTATATAGAGAAAAATGTCATATTGAAGAATTTAAAAATCTAAAAGTATTCTATGATAACTTAGGGAAAGAGATATAGGTATCAGTATCATTTTAGTAGATTAGTTGGGTTGGTAAAATTATTCGTTATGAATTTCGTATTCGATTTTTTGTTAATAATTTTTAAAATAAACACTTTAAATTGAGGTTCTGAATAAAATTTAGTTAACATTTCTTTTTTAAAATGTGTTAACAAATATTTGTATTTTCTAGGAATACATCCTCAATTATATAGGCATAAAATTATATTTGGGGAATGTTTTTTAAAATAATTGGCAAAAAGAAAAGGTTTTGCAAGTATGGCAAAACCAATGGTAATTCTTAAATTTGAGTGATGGTTATATGTACATTTATTAAATTATTTATTGGGGTATAAAAATATAAAACAAAAATGAAAATATAGATAACTTATTTTTTTAGAAAGTAATACAATGGCTAGATACAGTGTCTGTAGTATTATATTTGATCAGAGACAAGGATTATGTGATATTTGATAAAATAAAGTTAAGTCTAGAATCTTCTGGAGAGTTAACTCAAGGCAACCAAGACCCATATTACACAAATGGTATATTTAATGAGAAATTACACTGAGCGATGTGCTTATTTATATTTTTAATTGCACAATATCTTTTTTCTTCAATCCTTAAGATGGTATTAAGCTCATGTAAGTATAATATGCTCTGTATTTTAGGGCTATGATATGAATTATGTATATAAATATAATAATGTAATTTTTAAAAGAAAGGATCAATGTATATTGTTATCATACACATTGATTATTCATCTAGAATTTTATATCTCCTATCCTAACCAATTTGTTATTAAGCAAATAAAAGTTTAAAAATAATATTATTAAGATGAAATTCCATTGACCTTACTAGTGAATAATGAGAATAATAATTCAGGTTGCTCTGAACTTTACAAAAATTATCTATACCCATATGATTTTCAAGTCACATAAATAAATCCTGTATGGTTAACTATTTTCATTTTCTATGGATTTAGGACTTCTAATTTTATTTATTTATTTATTTGTTTTTTTGTTATGCAGTATTATAAATTGTCCTCAGTAGACTCTAGACTCTTGCTTACGTGACATAAAATTAATTTATTCCATTGCATTGTTTGTGTCAAAAAATGTGTGAGCTTCTTGATTTCCTGGACTAAAAGATACGCATTTACATAATGAAATGCCAGTCTTATAAAACTTCGCCGGTGTTCAGTAACATTCTTGGATTTTTTTGCAATGTATTGCTAGTTATCTTATTTCATTTAACTGTATTTCTATCATTTAATGTTTAATTTAAAAACCTAACTTAGGAGAATTATTGATATAATGAACATGTGAACATGAAATCCAGTTTCAGAACAAGAACATCAATAATTTGCAGTTATTTTTTATTATCTGGCACAAAATGCAAGCATATTCTTGTATTTTGAGTTTATAATACTTCTATTTTCTTAATAGATACCATGTGATTGATGGGCTATTTTTGGATCAAGACAGCCTTTATTTGGATTTTGTTTTCTGCATTTTCCAATTTTGAGTCTCCTCCTAATCTTTATCTCTGATTTCTTTGTGAAAATCTAAGTAATTTTAAAAAGAGTAGAAAAAAGTTAAGTGATGAAGTATATGGTGCTTTCATATATTTTTCACACCTTTTTGCTACCCAAGGCATCGAAATTCTATATTAACATTACATATGTATAATTTATATATTTGTATATTATATGTATTAATATATGTAATAGAGTATCCAAGATAAGTATACATGTATACCTGGACTCAAGAAAATACTGCTTCAGTTGGTGTTCACTGAAAACTCTCTTTGACTTAGTTTTTAATTTATAAGGAAATAAAGAATAATAATCTTACAGGTGTTTTATGATAATTAAGATAATGTTAAAATATTTAAATCTAAATTTTTTTTATTTTTTCACATAAATTATTGAAAGTATTTGAGATCGATTGATTTTCTCTGCCTTAATATAATTTACATTTATTTTTGATATGTACATTCTGGAGAGAAGGCATTTTTACCTTAAATATAATTTCTAGCAAATATGAATATAAAAATTACCATAATCCAAATTTTGAATATGGTGCTAGGGTATCTATTCGTGGAGGATTTGGAATCTTCTATAACATTTTCTTTCTTTTGGGGGGGGGATAAAGCTCAAAGTAATCTAAATAGGAAAGCATTCTTACAGATTTGAGGTATCTCTCCTCATATAATATTTAATAATAAATGCTCAAATAATGTCTCAAATTACTAAATTCAGGTATGTGTATGTTTTATATCAGTTAGTTATATAGGTCAGATTTTTCTGAGAAGGAACACCAAGAAGTTATTATTAGTTGCAGAAAGGATTTATGGGGGGAACAGGTATCATGGTAGGGAGACTTCAGAGAGTGATGCATGTCTGATCATCACAAAAGGAGAGGGAGCAGGAAGGATCGGGGCAGTTAATTTTCAGCCTGCGGCACAATTTCAGTGTTTTAACCAGAGCAATCGGGAGCCCTCATTTAAAGTCTTCTGCACGAAGGGTCCCACAATTCCTAAGTTTTGGTCTTCCACTAGTATCATCACCGTTGGCCAGGAACGGCCTAAGGAAATAGTGCTTCACACAGCCAGAGGGGTCGCAGCTGGGCTGTCTGTAATCCATGTTCCCCGAGGCAGGAGTTCTAAGTGGCCACGCAGATACCAAATATTGATAGGGAAAAAAAGCAAAAACAGAAAAAAAATCTGTGACATGAATCACCTTTTAATGTCCATTAGTAAAGATGACGTGAGTGTTTAAGTTTTTTTGACACTTTAAGTATATAATGATTATATATTCACACATATATGTTACATATGCATAATTTTCTGTCTTTAATTAGAAATGCTTCAATAATATTAACATTTGTTCATTTTTTAATGTAATCCTAATTCTTTTTAAAAAATCAACTTAAAAAGTTAAAATATTCTGCGTCAGTTTCACCAGCAGGTTTTTTTTTTTTTTAATGTTTTGTAATCATAATGTTTAATTCGTGCTGTTCTTAGAACTTTAATTATGAAGCTAAATTGTACTAATACCCATTAGGTACTTCTTAATTGAAGGTGCATCATATGTCTGATGTGGCAGTGCTAATTGGCATAATTAAATTCTAATATGCATCAGTAGCCTAATTTTAAAAAGTGAATAAAAAGCAGATAGAAACAAGTCAGTTCCTGAAACTGAAAAGCTGTAAAATATATAAATGCATTTGCATTTGTAACATACACATTTAGTCAGAACAGACAGCCCGTCAAATTATATTTCAAATTAGTTTCACCAGATGACATGAAATAGAGAATAAGAAGGATGGTCAGGTAAAATACGCACATGACTTCAAAAGGTTCATAAAGTTCTAGAAGAGCAATGCTTTTCTTCATTACAAATTCTTATGTAGGTCAAACCATGTGAGAGTAAATACATTGCTTATTACAAGAAGTGTTGGATAAAATTACAACCCACTTGCAAATCACATTACTGGTTGTTCAAGTAGTTAGCTTCTGCCCTGCTAGAACAGGCTCCAAAAACAGCAAAAAAATATATGTGTATATTTTTTACATATTCGAAATGTTCATTCATTTCTGCTCTCAGGTCTTGTTTCATATAATATATGTACTTTTAAAAATGAATACAGTAATTCTGATTATACATTTCACCTCTATTTCTACCGTTAAAGATAGAATATCTATTTCTTAAATTAGAATTAATATAAAAGTAAATTATAATTTTTTAATTGTCTTATTTCAGAAGTTCTTAGAAAAATCTTTTTGTATTAAAAATTAATTTACACAGAATTCTTATTCAAATGTAAACAGATTCTGAGCACAAATCCCAATATCACTGCCAATTTAATTCATAATCATTCAAACCACTGAGTACACACATGGAAAGCGTTTCCTCTTTTATTCAGTTTTAAGAACCTGTAAGATTTACCTATCTGGATGTGGGCTCAGGGCCAGCTTCATCCTCGTGTGACCCGTGCAGTCACACAGGACTCCATGCGTATAATGAACTCATATTTAGTTTAATGCTCTACTGTCACCATCTCAAAATCCTTAATAGTTTTTGAACAAGGCACAACCCTCATTTTCCTTTTCTGCTGGGCCCCACAAATTATGTAGCCAGTCCTGTATAGAACTAGTATTTTCTTCTAAGACATTTTAATGTACTGAAAACATAGAATTCTAATGTTTCAAAGCTCAAAAGGAGAATTTTAAAGGGCATTTTTCTTTGTAAAGGTAATACAAAATAAAAAATTAAAAGATAATACAACCATTATTAAAGCCATTTAATATTGTTATTTTTGGAAATATAGCAGTTCACTTTTATAGTGTTTACAGAGAGAATCACTGTTCACTTTGCTACTGCACTTTGAATCACTGACAATACATTTCAAAAAGAGATCTTTAATAATTTGGGGCATAGTAGAAATTATTAGTTCTCTCACATCTATCTGGAAGAGATAAATATTGTTATTTGAGTTCTAAAATGCCAAAATAGTTCTAAAGTCTTCAGTATTTTCATATCTGTCTGAACGACTTACTGGAATCTGAAAATCACCAAAGTACTACACAAAATAATGCAATCACAGCTTACTATTGTCGGTGACTTGTGAAATTTTGGAAAAATAAAAATGCTCCCTTATAATGACCAAAATATTTGAAAATGAAGAAATTAAGGGAAAGGGTGCTTATAGATGTATTACTGAATTAAAAAGAAGATGCATGCTATAATAATAAGTATAATGCTAGTAGAGCTTTTTTGGTAGTTTATTATTTTACTATTGTTTTTAAATTTATACTCCATCCATTTCATAAATATAAGTTAAGATTCAGAAAAATAACTTAGATGAATAAATCAATCCACCAATACATTAATCAGTTGAAATCAGAGCAATAATAGATGTTGAACAGAAAATAATTTGAAGCCAGAAAAAATATGGTAGTATGTGTTTATTTCTGCTTTGCTTTCACTTTAAAAAGTGGTTCAGAGAGTGCTACAGGAAAACAAATTAATAATAGAGTTCTTTACCACATTGAAAACTTGAAACAATCATATATCCTATCAGTGGAATGTTTCATGGCCATATTTTGGAAACGGGAAATCCAAGACACTGATTGGAATTAAACAAATGTTTAAAGTAAACCGAGAAGAGAGCTTCACCTGTGAACAGAACACTCTTTCCAATAAGATCATCGTTTTCGCAATTTGTAATTTTTCTAACACTTTTTCCAAACCACATTTAACCTAGAAGCAGGAACAAATAAAAGACACAAGATTAGAGCTAATTTTGTTGAATCTGGGTTGGCTCCACAGAGTGCAGTTAGGAAATGATTACATTAAACTGGACATATATGCAGAATACCTATAAATTTCAATGCAGAAGACAAAACTTATAAATGTGAAACAAATATAACATGTTAAGCACAATATCTATTCATTGTCTTTATTTAACAAGATAGTTATTCTTTTAATGTAATAAAATTTCTCTAGAACGTTAAAAAAACAATATATTTTACTAGGAAAAATTATAATGTAGCAAGATGAGAAAAATACCTGTAATCATAGCTTCCCAAGTACAGCATTTTGAGTTTATTTAATACTAGTTTTTCCATGTGTCCAAGCTTTATTAGACTTTTCATGACATAAAATTCTCCTAAGCACTTTGAATAATGTTCCAGAAAGTAGCAGTCCCTTAAGTCAGCAGGACAACTCCTGAAGTCACTAAAACTATTAGATGAAGTATTTTAAAAGTCATGGTTTTTCTTCCTCAAAGAGACTGTCAGGAATTCCACCCCATGTGCCTGTTTATCTCTCATTTTTGCCATCAAATCCCACACTTGTAGCATCGTATGGCTTTGCATCTCCACCAGGAGCAATCTCCTACCCTCCATCCCACGCCTTGATAGGTCTTCTTGAATGCTTGTGCTTGAATTAACAACCTCTTCCATATTTTCATGGAAAACTGGAGCCAATGTGCCTGGAAAACGTTACTTCAGTAGCCCTTTCAGTGACACGTCACCTTTTGCCCACTGCAGCTTCACATACGTAATGATCAAGAGGTTAGTTACACATGGTTTTGCTTTCAATTTGCAGCTGCTCAGTTACTGGCCTTTCCTTCTGCAAACAGACAAGCAAAGAAACGTTGACAATAAATTTTGCCTAGTTATCACTTATGACATTTATATATCAGCTTTTCTAGTTCTGTGTGTTCTTTCAAACTACTTGGTTCTTCCCATTGTGACAATTTTTTTTGCTTTGGTTTACGAAGTCTTTCTCTCAACTATAAACGCCTGTCATTATTTTCCATGACTTTTGCCTCAAGTTGATTAACTCTTCAAAATCTTACCCTCAGTTCCCTTGATCACCACATCTGTATAACTTTCTTCTTCTTATTTTGAGAGCAATTGTTTCTTAATATTTTTAAAAAATTAAAGTATTTTTGGTCATCTACACCACCCAATTCATTCTTCACCATTTGTTTAAGACCTGAACTTGTATAGGTTTTGACCTCTTCAAGGTTGTCAATTTATGGACTGCACTATCTTGTCTCTCTCCTTTAGCCTTATTACTTTCTTCTCTATTTGTCCAAGAAAAATTGCAGAGTTCATCATTACAATTAAATGAAAAATAAGGTTTTAAAAAGTAAATTTCCATGGGATTTAACACGTCTAACAAGAAAATGTTACTAAATCTAATGGTTTATTTTAGTCATTTTTACATTTATTTTTCCAAAGCAACTCTGAAAATAGCCCTTATTTACTTTAGACTTTGTGAGTCTATCCCAGGGTACTTTAATTCATAGATGTACTTTTTCTTCATATGCAGTGAAACAAGTGTGAATTGTTTAGTCATCCTGTCCAATCCATACTATCATTGATATATTGGTACTGAAACTTTTTTATATTTCTAGATTTTAGCTTTCGCCATTGTGTAATATTTATTTTTGCAATATTTGTTACATCTGTGGGAACCCATAGGCTGTATCATTCTCTTGGAACAATATCTAGACACTGGTAAATATGTGTAACTTTGGAGATGAATACTTTGTTTCCTTAGTAGAAAATTATGTTTTTAAGTACATTATAGTATAATCTAAGAACATGGCCAACATTTTTAAGAATGGTGAAAGCGTTAAAAATTGCAAAGAATTATTGTTTGCATTCAACCCTCTAATTATGTTTACTTAAAGAAAATTTCACTAGTTTCACACTGATATAATTTCATAAATATTCACAAGATTGGTTTAACCAGAAAACATTTTTAACCAAATCGAGAAGAACTAAAATCCATATGATATCACTTAGATTAAATACGTTGGAACAAATTAAATTGTAATCATTTAGGCATATATTCAAGGCCATTCTCAAAGCATGTACAGCTGTAGAAATAAAAGGTTTGTCTGAGTCTGCCTTGCTTGTTAACGTTTTAAGTGGCTTGAGGATGGTAATTAAAATCTCATTTTAGCCCAGTTTGAAGAATCCTGTAAAGTGACATTTAGTCCTCATGTTCTGAACATGGTGACTGTTAATTTGTATTGAAAGTTTTCAAGATCAAGATTAAAAATAAATTTTGTTTTTTTAGAAATTCATGACAAAATAACAATATTTCAAAACGGAATACACCAAAATTCAAAGTACAAAATGTATGCTATTCCAAAATTCCCACATAACTTCTTTTATGTGTTTTTAAGTCTCTTACACATTCAGATGGACGTTTTTCGTTTTCTTTACGACCATGAACATAACCTTTTCTATTCTATTCAAACTATTGTTTTGAGTTTCAGACCCACGATTAGCATGGGTTCGATTTCATGGTGCTGTGTATTTGGAGCCATGGTAGATTAATATGATTTTCTGCTGGCATTCGTACAACTTATTATTATAAAAATATATTGAGCTGTCCAGATAAAAAATATCAACCTCTATAAATCTTACTATGTAAAATATAATATAAATATCCCTTAGCAAATTAGTATCCCAAATCAGTTGAAATTTCCAAGAATTATATTTTATTTTTACATTAGAACATGATAACTGTATAGTTTTTTCCGATTTTACTTTGTGTTTTGTTTTTTATTTCTTTTATGTCTTTCCTCGAATGTCTTCTTTTGGGCAAATGTAAGGAAGGCACACACCTCCTACAGTTAGGGCATAAAAATAAACTTCGTTTGATCTGAGCAAAGACTTTTATGCTGAGTTAATAGAAAACAGAAGGTGGAAAAAATTGCAAAATGACTTCAAGAACTCTGAGGAAAAGTTTTCTGTCTCGTTCTATCAACCTTTAATGCTAAGTACACCTTCACAGTAGGTTCCACACTAGGCTAAACCATTGGCAAAAGCCATGGAATTAATAAGACTTCAGGTCATATTACGCTTAGGCTGTTGACCCAAGAATCAGCCTACAGGCAGGCTGTGATTTAGGTAATAATGATGAACCATATGAATATTAGCTTATAATTTTCTTGACCACATGGAAGCACGGTGGGAATGCACCTGCAGCAAGAAGGCCTTGAAAAAATATGTGTAGGTCTGAATATTGACTTGCTATTACAGAAAGAAGCATTAACAGGTTTCGACAGAATCCCTCTGATTAATTTAGAGCAGATTAAAAACCTTTGAAATAAGGAAACTCTAGAGAGAGTGACACTATCAAATTGGTGTATACATCTCAAAAGGGAGTTGAGGCATTTTCTACCAATCGAGCATAGGGGAAGGCAGACCCAAAGGCCTAATGAGATGTTTTTTTGTGATGATATTCATTCGCAGTTTTTAGAAGAGTCCGTACAGCTAAAAATTCCTTTATTTTCCTTACCAAAATTATCAATTCCTAAATTTATTTTACTTCTAAATTTGATTTTTTTTAAATTATAAGAAGTTATCTCACAGATGACTTAAATATTAATTCCTTTTTTTTCTCATTTTAGAAAATATTTTTTCTCTACCAGTCAAACTATATATAGTTCAGTTCCTAATCCAATTTTGACTATAATTTTGTGGCCAATTGTGATATAATTTGCTAATTAATCAATAAACTTAATGTTACAGCAAACACAAGATGAAACTGTACCAAAAAAAAAAAATTTGCAAAAGACCATAAGTAAAATTAGATACACTCCTGATCTATTTGACGTCATGAAATATTTTCAACTTTCTGTACCATGCACTTTCTCAAATCATTATATCAATCCTGAATACATAAAATAAACATTGAACAGATTACAGATACATTTTTCCTTCAAATAATCAAAAGCAATTTAAGTCTAGTTTCCATTGAGTTTTAACTGTAAAACCTTGTAAGTATTGACAGTACATATTGATATTTTAAATCTAAAATTTATAATATTGTATTCTTACTATTATAATTTTTAAAATGTATGGCATTTTAAATTAAGGTTTATTAAGCTATAATTCACATATGTGATATTTGGAATTATAAGAACATTTTAAATTTTTCTGTGTAAACCCTTCGATTGGGACTCCTGTCTACGTACAGATTTGGCATTATTTTTAGCTAATGGCTATTCAGGAAAATATTTTAATAGGTCATCCCTTTTCTTCAGCTCTCAATGCTCTCAGAAATATATAGGTATACATCTTTCTTATCCTTGAAATTCTAGGACAAGTGCACATATCTTATTATAATTATGCACTTCTGAGTATTAATAAATATTTCATGATGCAAGCAGTAGACTTGATTTTTTCCTTACTTTGCTCATCAATTCAGTTTGCTTGCTCCAGATTAAATGAAAAATTACTTGATTTTTAGTTTTACTCTTAATTTTGAGCTTTATTAATATTGTGCTTATGTGATAACTTTTGGGAAAATACACATCTATTTTCTGTCATTTATTACTACGCGATTGTGAGAAACAAGAATCAAAGCATGTAATTAAGTACATAAAGGTGAATATTGAAATATAAACGATGGAGAAGTATTCTTTGTTTTTACATATCCAAATGTAAACTGTATTACACGGGTTATTTCACTTTGAAGTTTTCAAATACAAGCTATTGCTATAAACTATTAGGAGAATATTTAAATAGTAATTCATCTTAATATGTAGTTTCATATATACAAGGCTCTACCAATTAGAAAGGAACAAATATAAATTTAAATTTATAGAATTTCCATTATGTACTCTTTCTGATACACTTTCTGAAGGCATATTCTAGAACCTTTTTGAAAAACTAATAACAAATTTCCAGTGGGGAGAAAGTCGAGTATGGAACTACTCTGAGAACAGTGTGTTTTGAACTGAAACTCCTTGGCACAGGCCTAAGTCCCCACTGACTTGCTCCTTTGAACACTAAATATAGATAAACATACATACAAATGTAGATATAAATGTGAATTAATGTTATAAAATACCCTAAAATATATTAATACGTAGACACAGTTTTGAAAGTTAATGTTTCAACCAATTAAGGCAGGGGACTTTAATTTACAAAAATTCATTTCTCATCAAATACATTGTCGTTTAAAGGATGAAATCTCTTTTTTTATCTTGTTTACAGTCAAATGAGAAAGCAGGTATTTGTAAATTCAAAATCCCCCTTTTGTCAAAATATGTATTTTGAATTTTTATTGTTGAAATAATACAATTTGAATTAGTGGTTATCCTAGTAAGGAAATTTATTTCTTCAAGACTATATCATGCTTATCTTGCATACAAAATTACCAAATAAATGTGGTTGTTGATGATGAAGTTTTACCTAATTATTCAACATAATTCCCTCTCTCAAAAGAAGAATGATTAAATGAATTAAACAAGAGTTAAGCAATTAGATCCGGTATGAACATTATGTGCCCTTTGTGAATACTTTAAAATTTTTAAGGTCAATCATTGCACAGAAAAAATAATTATTTCTTTAGAAGACAAAAATATAATCCTTAATCTTGAATAAATTTGTTAATAGGCAGAATACATTCAAAAATATATTTAAAAAGAAAGTTCAGTCACATTTGAACATGCATGCGAAAGATTTTCTTTAGGGTACCACAAAAAGAAAAATACATTAAAATTAAAAACATTCTAAACCAAAACCAAAATCTCAAAACAATAACAAGAAAATATTCAAATTATTTCTGCTTCTATTTTAATTGAAAATAATGTAAATAAAAACAGCTAGATATTAGTCTTTATGATTCATCATTGCTGATTTTGCTGTATTAACTTATTAGAACTTTTAGCTCTCCTAATTTTCTAACTTCAAACATAGAACCCAACATCATTTCCTTCTTCATTTTCCATCAATCACATACACTAGACAGAGTACTGAACTCGTAATCCTCTGCATGGTTCATCCTTTTTAAGTATCCATGTGTACGTGCTTTGCAATTCTTTAGAATATCTTTTTCTTTTTTCTAATTTTTCTAATTTTTCACCTATAAGAAAAATCTTTTTTAAACACAGTGTATTACTAAAACCTTTAAGGTATAAGAAGACCAACAGATCAAGAGACAAGTGCCATTAGATGATTTATTACTCACGGTTCCCACGAGGAGGGGGTACTGTACCCCGGAGGACACACGGGGAAGCATGAGGGTCAGTATTAAGGCAAAGGGATGGGGAGGAACCTAGAGCAACAGCCTGCCTTGTGATTTCCATGGGAAGAGGCAAACAAGGCAAGGTAAACAGGGTTAGGATGGATTAATCTGAATAATTTCGGTAAGTTCTGGAGTAGAGAGCTGTCTCCTGTTGTGTGGTACCTGGTCCTCAGGGGTCATTAGGGTCGGGGTCAGTGGACCAGAAGATGAGACCCTATAGGAGAAGTAGTTGGGGCTCACTGTCGGTTTATATAAGAAAAGCAAACCCCCAGAAGGGTGAGGAGTGGCGACAAGCGAGACAGGAGGTTCAGGCAGGGAGTCTCGGGAACATTACTGGGTTGTCCAGGCACAGGTGTGTCTGGCATATGCTTCTGCGCAGATGTTAATGCAGTAAGTCTGCAGAAGCTAGAAGTGTGGTTAATGCAACTATTTGGCTACATATCGTGTAAACTCCATGGCCAGTCTATGACGATTGATTATTTACGAAACTTGAAACTTTTAAAACCTTTCATTGCAGTAGATGCTTATAACTCCTTGAAGATGAAAAGTGATATGGGCATGCTTCCTTTCTACAGTTCATAACATACAATATGGAAAAATACTTACCTATCTTCGTATCCTTCCTTATCAAGTAAATCTGTTAAGTTCTTTATCTAATGATAATCCCTCAACTTGAAGTGGTTCCATACTATTTATATTGTTTGTGACCTGTAATTTTAATATTTCTACCTCAACTGAATTTCTCCCATTGACATTTCTCTTTAACTGTTTTTTAAATTGAAGTATAGTAGTGCATATGAGAAAAGTACACAAAACTTAAAGTGAAGTTTGATTAAACGAACCAAATTTTCGACACCTATTTAAGAAATACAATATCACCTACCAGCCTCTGAGAATTCCTTCTTATGCCCCAAAGGTACACTAGATTATATGCCTCCCAGCAATGTATGAGTATTTCTGGTTTACTCTATCATTTCCACATGGTATTTTCAAGAATTGCCAGTCTGTTATGACTTGGCTTTTTAGTCTTTAATAACTAAAACCATTGGGCATGTTTGCATATGTTTATTAGCCCTTTGAATTGTTTATGTGTCTTTTCAAGTGTCTTACATACATTTATATTGGACTTTTTTAAAGTTAATTTTTCTTTACTCCAAGGCCATGAACATAACATATATGTTCTATAAGCTATTGGTTTGATTTCTACATTCACACATAGCACAGGTTTTATTTGGTAAGGCCGTGTTTTAGGAACCAAGATCTCTGTTTCTCTGGTTTTGTTTTTTAATGTAGGCGTAGACTCAGTACTGCGTTAATTATTGAACGGACTGTCATTCTGTCATTTATCCATTGAAACACAAAATTTACCAATGCAGTTTTGACAAAAGCTAAGTGTCTACATATGTATGGATCTGACTATGGTTCCTCTAATCCATCTTGATTTACTTGTCTGCACTGCTGTATCTTATCCATTTTTACTTTTGAGCAGAACAAATCCTTCCATTCAGTTGTTCTTCTCATGGTTGACTTTGTAATTTTTTTTTCTAATTGATTTCTTAGAATAATTCAATTGATGTAGGTATTAGTATTTCAATGAATGAGTAGATCAGCAGTAGGCTAAAGTCCTGTTCCCTCATCTTCCTGAGTAGCCTTTTAATTATTTACATCCAGGAGAATGTCTATTGGAAGAGACATCAGAGAAATACCACCTTTGAACCTCCTTGCAAGAGACCTTGTAAAGTTCAGTTAGCAAATACATCAGTGAGACGACCAGTAGTCAATCTCGGGGTTAACTCTACTAGGGGATCCCAAACTGTAGGTTCTCAGAGATCTGTTAAAAGCATCTTATCTTTGGGAAAAAATAGCTGACCCAAGACCTTTGGACCAAGCTGATGATCTCTGATATTAAAAAGTTTACACCCAAGATAGATCAGTACTTGTAATTTCTAATTTTTTAAATCTGATCACTTAAAATCAATCTTCTCATTTTCTGTAGATACACCCTTGCTTTTCATTTACCTATTGTCCCCTTTGTCTTCTCTGTCCTCCTTATTATCGTGGTCAGATCAGAAACAGTCTTATTTTAATTCCATTTTCAGGTTACCCCAAACAATAGCAACTATCCTCAATCTTAATGACTACTGGATATACAGCCATTATCACCGGATTCTCATGATAAAAAGCTCCAGACAATTCCCATTTCATCAAACAGGAGTAGAGGGAATTATTGCTGATAGCATTTCCATGTGCACCAACCTAGACAAATGACCTTGAACAATTAAAACTGACATTGCTAGTGCACTTTCTTTCGGGGGGGGGGGGGAATTGTAATCTATTCACTAAACTCCAATTAGTTCTCAATTTAAATTTATCAAACCTCATTGAGCAATGGACCAAGTACTTGCCAACTGGAAAAGACTAAAAGGGATCCAGATATGTAACCTGACAATGTAAGCTCTTGGTGCCCACTCCGTGTCTCGAGCGACTCTTTTTTTCCAGGCTTTTCATGTGCTTTTCCTGCATACTCCTTCCTGTGTAGCCAGGATGCTTGGTCCTGTTTGTCTCAAACTAACACCTCATGTTTTTTAGAAATGATATTCCAAGACTTGTCTGCACAGAGTGACCCTAATTCTATAAATCAACAAGGCTAGAAATTTAGAGACAGATGCAAACTCCAAGATGGGGCTATCATTGATTATTCTAGCATTTTACGTAGAAGAACCACTGACCCATTGCTTATGGGAATTAGCAGAGCTGTGTTCCCATAGTAGGAATAAAAAAAACAAAAAAACAAACAAACAAAAAAAAAACAGAAAGACTAAGATGCTTATCACTACCTCTGGCAGAAATTATTAATCATGTAACTTCTGCACTAGATAGGACAGAGATTATTAAATCATTTTGGTGAGCTCTGGGCTTATATAGTTGTCCAGTATTCCAGATTGTTTGGTTTGCAGATAGAAGACATACTCATAGGCTCGTTGTTTTCCATCTCCAGGAATCGGTGAACCCTAGCAGGTCACAAAGCCCTACGATGTCGAACCATAACACACACACACACACACACACACACACACACACACACACACACATATACATATACATATGCGTGTACATATATATATATATGTGTATGTATATGTATATACATATATATACATATACATATATATGCATATGTATGTGTGTGTGTGTGTGTGTATATATATATATATATATATATACATACATACATACATACATACATGATTTATAGAGCAAGTTAGAAGAACAAGTTTTACATCACCTTAAGGAAAAAGTCACATGGCTCTCTAAGGCGGATCCTTGGGGTCCTTGTTCTGAAGCATGTTACAGTAACTACTGATCTTGTTTTTGTCATCGTGGCACCTTTGTATGAAGACCCTTTACAATTCAAGATATTCTTCCAGATCTACCAAAGTCTAAGAACTTTACTTTTTAATCCATCGTTGCTCCCTTTTCTCTCTCACCATTCTTTTTTTCTGACAGTTTTCCATCATTGTTGTTTGTGCCTGCTTTCATGAGCAAGTTACCTATGCAATTGTTCTTCTTTTATTTCTTTTGGAATTGGAAAATGAAAAGGAGAGCCAGGAACTGTCAAAAGCTGGTTACTCAGAGCCCCTTGGCATTCTGTTAGAACCTGGTTTGGACGATTGTCTAGAACACTTAATGCTTTATTAATATCAATATGTGCGTTTGCACGGTAACACGATTCTGACTCGCTTTCTAAATCACGGACCTTAAGTGAGAAATTGCAGGAGAGAGGCCTTCAGAAATACTATCGTTTAGGGCATGCTTTGCTTTAAACAATCTTTTAAAGTTATTCTTAATGTTTAATCCATCCTACTCTGACCTTCTCCATAGGAAAAGAAAATGTAAATCTCCCAGACAGCAGAGAACAAACTGTCAGAAAAATGAAAACAGGATTTTCTACTAGCTGCTCTTCTGTAACACAGCTCGACACCCAACTGTCACTTCAGTAGCTTCACGTTCTTAATGGAAAATACTAACCTTCTAGCTTAGAAGATAAGGGAGGAAATACTCCAAGTTTATCCATTTCCTTAACTAGGAAGTCTATGTATTCATCATTAAAAAACAAACAAAAAAAAACCTGACAGTAATTAAATAAATGCAATGCAGAGAAGATGTGTAGACACTTCGCAAAGTTGTCAGAGGAGCGAGGAGGACAGAAAGCACGGTGACCTTTGGGAGATGTTTATCGCCCCTCGTCCTCAAGGACCACTGGCAGGGCAAGGTAGCTGCTCTACATGAGGAAGTAGCACTGCCTCGAGGGGAACAATAATCTTTAGACACAAAGCCAGTCACTGACTAGAGGTCAGAAGTAAAAATACGCTAATCTTGCTCTCTGCCTTCTCTCAAATCCAGACCATTTGCTTTACCCCCTGAATTTACCCAGCAGCCTGAGGACAGGGAGCCCTTGGTGATGGAGATGTCCCCAGAAGCATCCAGGGCAAAAAGTGCAGAGAGAAGAAGGTCAAGCTGGAGGGCAGGCAGGAGTGCAGGGCAAAGGGTACCTGTGGTATTCACTTGGCCTCATTTATTTTAGTGTCCTTGTTTATGGTTAAGGATTTTTCAGGTTCTTTGCTTCTGTAAATTCAGGTAGTCATCAGTTACTGAGAAATGATCATGTGTATGTTGTTTATTTCAATGGCATCATTTTGAACATTTCTCTTGTATTTTTCTAGGGAGGTAATAGCTGCTTGCATCCCTCTGAGGATATTAACTAGACTCATTTTGTGCCCTCTGTACCAATGACGTTGACATTTGTCTAAATGACTATTGACCTTTTCTTTTTTTGACTTCGTATTCACCTTTCGAAAGGTGAGTTTCTGTTAGACTCTTGTTTTTATTAAGTATCCTGGTCAGTGGGTGAGAGGTTACTGCTATTGTTGCCCATATTTTGCTTCTGTTACAGACAAAGCTTTTTTTTTTTTTTTTCCTTTTTTAATCCAGGGAGGAAGAAGTGCCCACCGGGTTATTAATATCTAGATATTGCTGGCCAATTACTGTCCTTTCTTTGTGACCCAAGTTCTCACACTTAGTAGACCCATATAAAATATAATTCTTTCTTGTTTTCTTAAACAAGACAAAATAGCCATGAGAAAAAAAAAATTGATAAATTTGACTATATCAAATTTAGCTTCTTCTCTACTAGTAAAGAGATTCTAAACAGATTTAAAGGATAGTTGACAGGCTATGAGAAAATGTTTAAAACATATATGACAAAAGATTATATTAGGGCTCCAATAAATCATTTAGGAAAATAAGAGTCTCTGAATCAAAAAATGGCAAAAGCATATGTACAGACATTTACTGGAAAAATCAAAACAGTAAATCCAGAGACCCTTAAATTCATTAATTGTCAAAAAAAGCAAATTCAACTGAGATAGAACATTTGATTTTGAGATGCAAAAGGATGAATTAAGCACATTTGCGGAGCTGAAATAATAACTTAAAAACCCATCTGTATGAAACAAACTGGGCCACAAATTAGAATATTGTCAGTGCCCTAGAGTCGTCAATGTACCTTTCTGAAAGAAGCACCGTTACCTTACCTTTTAGTATAATTTTTTCTGCTGTACTTGAAAGGCACAGCATTTATGCACCTCTAAACAATAGACTTTAGTTTTTCCAACTTTGACAATTTATATATATATATGTATTTTTGTATTCTTTCGTGACACACTTTCTTTGTTCACCATATGTTGATGCAATGACTGCCGTGTATTTTCACTGCTCCACAGTATTCTGTTGTTCATAGAAATGCCCATTTTTATTCTGTTTTTTATGTGCATTTAGATTGTTTATGATTTGGGGCACTGAGGTGCAAAGTTGGTATGAAAATACTTCGACATGATTCTGAGGAATATATCATTGGTTTATCTGAGGTATATGACGAAGGAATATTCGTGGCAAACATATGTGACTATTTATTTGGTGACCAACAAATTATTTCTTTCCAAATCAGTTGTATTAATTTACACTTGTTCCTGTGTTATATGACATTTCATAAAATCGTATTTTTCATCCATCGCTTTAGAAAAAACAAAGTTTAATAGTATCGAACTGACATTTATGTGAAACCCCTTTAGATGGCAACATGCATACTTTACTATTACAACATGCATACTTTACTATCAACTTCTCTTAACTAATCATCTATCTTAGAGAAATACTAACCCGTGTACCCATAAAACATTTTAAAAGGACGTCTATTGTAGCTTCTTTTGTTTTCGCAAATCTTTAAAAATATATTAAATGTCCATCAATCGAGAAATGACTAAATAAACTATAGCCTATTGACGAGTTCACAGAATGATCTAGATTAACATGTACTAAATAAATTCTAGAGAGCATATTAAAGAAATAAAAACACGTTTTCGTGGTTAATAAAACACAGACAACATATTGGCTCATCAAGTCAGTTTCACATGCATCAGAGATCTTAGGTAAACTTAATAATTGCAAGGATGAATATTATTGCCGGGCACAGGGGAAGCAGGAGGAGGTCAGTCACACTGAGTCTGCCTAGGCCACTTCTTCCCACAGATGCGCTTTTGTCAAAGTTAATAGATGGTTTTTCTAAGTAAAGTGTGCTATCCCTTCACTTATACAGAGGAGACATTTAGATCATGGAATATCTTTTTCTTTTCTGATGTTCCATGAAACCGTGCCTCATAAGTCAGGGGTTTTTAGGTCTGCTTGCTGTGAACAATCCTAGAAACAAATGTACATCTTAAAACTTCAGAGACTAAGAAAAAAGATTAGTGAAAATATAGGAGAATTCAGGTAATAAATTTAACTTTAGGTGGTGAGTACATAATGCATTATATAGATGATGTATTATTGAATTGTGCACGTGAAACCTATAGAATTTTATTAACAAGTCACCCTGATAATTTAATACAAAAAACTCTGAATTGGTGTCTACATGAATTGCATTGAAAAAAAATATAGCTATCAATTTTAACAATTTTTTTCTCTTAAGATTTCAGTGGCTAGCTAATTTCTCTTTGCAGATTATGACAATTTTTAGATTGAAGAATGGGGAAACAAATTAATGATATATATTTTCCTTTCTATTATTATAAGCATTATGAAGTCTTAGTCATTATAGCATATCAAGCTATATTTTCCAAGATACATAAAAATGTTCTCCATTAGAAATAAATGGCATGTGCTTGTTTGGTGATGCCTATGAGAGACAATTTTCTCTTTTAGTTTGATTTACTACCAAAAATGCTACTGTGTGTATTTTGGTATTATTTAAGTAAAATTTGTACCTGAAAAAAAAAACAGGCTTTATAGATTAAAAAACAAGCATGATAATTAGATAATGAGATAGAATCAAAGGGAATTGGGAACTCTAGCACTTTCAAAAATAATAGTAGATTTAGGCTTGCATTAGATGGCTTAACATATTCTAAGGTAATGACATGACGTGATTCAAATTCCTAACTCTCAGATATTAAACAACAGTAATGCACTTATATCTCAATACTTATTAGATAAATATACATATATGTATATATACATATGAAGGAATATATATTATTACACAAAATCGTATAATTATTATGTATATTATATTATGTATTATGTAATATATATATTACCTTACTATATAAGGTATTTACTATATAATACCTGTGTATATATATAATATAGCTATATATACCTGTATATTATATAAATATGTATATTCAATGTATTATATGATAGAATATATATATATATTCTTCCTGGACATATTCTTAAAAATGTTGTATTTAGGAGTATAACAGTTTTTTTTTTCTTTATTATTTTATAGAGCTCAGCATACAATAAAACTTTAATACTTTTTTTGGTATGCTAATGCTAAGTGAGAATATATATCTGCTTCCTTCCTGTTCTTAAATTATGCTTACTTGATTAGATTTGCAATAGCATGTTTTGGTCTATTTCTTTTCCACTTTTTGACTAATTTTATTCTTATCGTGGTCTATAATTCCTTGTTCTTTGATATTGCCTTCAGGGGCTCATCCCAGGAACTCAATGACAGTTCAGGGTTTTATCGTCTCTCTCAAGAATACAAATCATATCATATTTCCTTAACTTATTTTTTATAAGAATTATAAATGGATTTGAGATTCTGCCAACAATGTATTTTAGTTTTATTAATTTTTGTTATTTAGGTAAGAACTTCTGGGCAGGAAAAAGAAGAGAGAGATTAATTATGCTAGAGATTATTAAGTGATGATAAAAATATAAATTTTTAAAGGTGGTAACCACCCAAAGGACTTCTTTATTATAATATAGTGTTTCTGTAAATATGAACACTTCTTTTTCTTCTATAGAAAATAATTATGTATGGTAGTCAGAGTATTATTTGATAAAAATCACATAGGATAGTCGAATAATACTATATGTGGAAAAATACTGAGGAGATTTTAGGACCAAAGAATATTTGTTTAATAGTGTCAGAACTCATTTTAACACCATGAAAAGCATACGTGTTTGTTCAATTTTCACTCACTGCACAAAGCATTAGATAAAAGAAGATTTTCAGTAATAGCATTTCATTTTGAGTCTTACCAATCCTTTTAGTTCTGGTATAATAAAAAGACTATTAGCTTTTACTCTGCTGTGTTGAATTTTGATGATTTTTGACAGTCTTCACTGAGACACTCAAAGAAATGAGACTTGCCAGTCGAATAACATAAGATTTCATTAAATTTACCAGCATCAAAAGAAGCTGTTTTTGTCTCTTAACATTTTGATATGTTGTCTTTTTCTAATCCTCTTCCCAGGACCTATATAGAAGGCAATAAAAAATTGTATTTTGTGTATCCAGAGTTTTCTCCATAATTGAGATCATAGTCAAGTCTTAACTTTAGAATTACTTCACTATGAAGCACAAAATTATTAAATAATTCAAATTTTTGTATTAGCAAATAGTAACAGTAACGAAAGTTGTACATGCACATGCTATTTTATAGCACTTACAAAGATACAATATCCAGTTTAAATTTTGCCGCAAAAGTAAGTGGGAAAATAATATTATCATTTTCATACTTAAAGATATGGGACTATAGAAGAGTAATATCTTTCTGCAAACTACATACAAATGAATAGCTGAGATATTAGCAACTCCAAATATTGTAAAACTTGTATTAGTTACAAACAAACGTCATTTTTATCTTTGAATACTTGAACTGGTTATCTACACAGTATTATTGGAAAAAAAAAAGTATATAAGAGTGTGAACAAATTCTTATTTCCTCGACTTTAGAGGGCATGTTGTGGAAAAACAAAAAATGAGTTTCTATAAAATAGCTTGTTATCACCTTGCTTTCTAGCATCCCTGGGTGTAGAAACATATACTTAAAATCACTGAATAAATAAAATTTTCTTATTTTTCTTTTCTGCAAATCGGCAGTATATTAGGTTATAAAAGGTTTCAAAATGTGAAGAATAAAGGTATTAGAAGGAAACTCAGGATCGATGTAATGCCTTTGATAACTGATACACGTGAACTATTTTATTGTGAAACTGTTTGAAGTAATAAAGTATGTGAAAGACAACACGCACAGATATTTTTTCTGCATCGACTCCAAGATGCAAACATAAACATATTTTCTTTACATGGCAGTGATTGGATACTTGCTAGTTTTACTATTCCTATTGTGTAGATGAAGAACACAAGGCTCATATTAGTGTCATTTAACCATATCATGGAGGCGCCCAGGGATTTTGTTTCTGTTGTCATAAAGAATGAGGAGTAGAATCAGCATCAAGTTTGTGTTAAGCAACTGTGATGAAAAGAAACAGCAAATGCTGACTAGAGATTGTAAAAATATTTTGTGTTTGTTTTTAGGCTAACAGAACAAGTTATTATATGTGAGCCAATAAAAGTGGTTAATTATATAACTAAGAAGACCTAGGATATAAACAAGCCAATGAGAAATAAGACCCATTACTTCTTTAAATGTAGAGAGAGATAATTGCATTTAAGCTATAGATATTTGTTACCATGTTAGAAATAAATATCTTCTCTGAAAAAGACCCCATTTTATTTTTATTACACGATCTAAACAAATAGCAGTACACTAAAGTGGAGACTAATGCAAAGCATTTTACTATTATGTATTATTGTATAAAATACAATGTCAAGTGTATTGAGTTATTAATTACACTATATTTTTCTGAGTACTGCATTAAAGTAGGACTATTTTATTTTTGCAGAGCTTCTTCTTTATGAGAAAATTAAATAAGATATATTGGAGAGACTTTCAACAGACCATTGTGTCAATACTTAAATATATCCTTTTCTTCAGTATCTATTAGGTTCTCCTTAAAAAAAAAAAAAAGGGCAGAGTAGCTAGGAGAGGTAATGAACCAACTCAGAGTAACATCACTGGCAAAATCAGATGACAGGTAATTAACATAAAACTTAGGTTACAGCAGTAAGTAACCAAATCCTTCACAGCATAAGGCAGAACTGGAAAGGGTGAATGGCACATATAAAATACAAATAAAGGAAAATATTGAAAGGTTATAAAATCAACGTACTATATCCAGAATTACCAATACTTAGTCCCCCGAAAAGACATGTACCATGAAATAAAACACTGGGAACAAAATAAAATTAATCAGAGAGAAAGAGAAAGAAAGAATCTGCTGAATGGTGAGGAGAGACAAGGAAGATAATTTTCAGAAAGTTAAATTCTGAAGTAAAGACTTAATTAGTAGGAACATAACATCAAATAGAAATGAAGCAAAACAATAAGAGGTGTAGAGAAGAAAAATGAGAGAAAAAGTAAACCAGAAATGAAAAGATAAAAAAACTTTTACAAAAACATTCTAAACATCGATAGAACTTAGGCAAAAGAGAGCGATACATATGTAATGATTTCTTCTTCCTAAAGAGAATTAAAATCTAAATTATTTGAGTAGGTAGGTAAAAGTAGAAAATTTATATCGGCAGCAAACTTTTGACAGCAGCATTGCATATAGAAAGTTGAGGAAGAATAATGATTATGAAAGACAAAATGGTAGACAGATGATATTTCATTCAATCAGATTGTGCGTCAATCATATCTAAGGAAGCAAGAGCATATTGGACATTGTAGGATCTCTGGAAATACAGTTCCTATGATCCGTGTCTGAGAAACCTCCTCATACCTGACAACAAACATTAAGTTCAGATGAATGTAGCATTAAGCCTGTGGATAAAGTATTAAACATGTTAAATTTAGAATTAAGACTAAGTAATGAGGTTAAAAGTAACAAAACCTCATGCTACTGTTAAATGTTCTAAAAAGGTAGGAATTATACAACTCACAACAAATTGAGGAAAGGAGGAATCTGAATGAAAACATTAATGGATGTCTCAGAAATATCTTACTGTCGTTAAAAGGAGAGTGAATAAAAGTAAATGCTAGGTAAAAAGACAGAAGGGAGAAAAAGAGGTTGCTAGAGACAATTATCATGACTCATGAAGTAGTCAGTAAAGGGTATTAAAATACACCGGAAGACTAGTATATTATTATGAGGTTATATAAGCTAAAATAACATGATGCAATGGAAGAACAGCATACTAAGCATATCAAAGACGTTAATGGGCTTAACTCAGCGTTAAGTCAAATATTTTCAGATAGCCCAATGAAGCAGAATCAAATCTATCCTGTGTACAAGAGAGATGCCTAAACAAAGCAATTCAGAAAGGTTTAAAATGAAGGAAAGGGCAAATATTGTTCTCTGGTAGGATCACAAAGCAGGTGTCACAGTTTTTTTGGAGACATGGTAGAATTTAAGACAAAATATATGTAGCAGGGTAAGGGAGGAGAATTTATTATAATAAAGGCTTCGTTCTTCTTTAAAGCGATAATAAATATTAATAGAATGTACCAAATTACAACTTTCAGAAAACAGAAATGACAGGAGGTGAACGAAGAAAATGACGTATATTAAAACCAAAAATGTTCACATAGTTCATCTGGTGGCAAGTCACTAAAGAATGTAAATAAGCTTCATTTTCGATTTTAAATGAATAATATATTTAGTGATAAAGACTTTCTTCTCAATCACATTTCACGATGCACTTCTCCATTAGGCCTTGACTTGGGCTCCTGCCTTGTAGGACCTGCATAGCCCAGTTTCAGCAAGAACTGTACTCAGCCAGTTTAGGAAGAATGTCCCCACCCTTAATATATGGTCGCCTTTGATATCTGATGCCCCTGGCTTACCTTCATCAAGAAAGATAGTGATTAAACAACACCACGTATGAAAGCTCAGAGGTCAGTCAGAGGTAGAAATCAAATTGTGGGAGTTATCAATATATATGAAGCATTAAAAATAATGATTTTTAAATTACCCAAGCAAGAGTTTAGACAATGCAAATTAATACAAAATGAACTGAGAAAAGAAACCTGTCAAAAAACTAAGAATAAATAATTGAGAAGGGTAGGAAGGAATCCAAGTCAGTGTATTTTTAAGGAAATGCATAAAGGAGAAAGTTTTAAAGAGGAAGAAGTTATCAGTTACTTGAAATGTTGTAGAGACTTTGGGAAATGTGACAAGCTCTCGTATAGAAGTTATGGGTAGCCATTAAAGTAGCACTTTCGTTAAAATTATGGGTAGGGAACTAGATTAGAATGGGACGTATGGGCCTTTAATTCCAGAATTATGACAAAAATAGAGAACCTAAAAATTCTCATTAGAAACACGAGCGCAACATAAACTGTAGCAACCATCCATTGAAATACATAGTAAAGCTTTCAGGAATAAGCCAGGCTGGAGAAGCGCACAGCAAACAAGCCAGCACACCCGACGGCAGCTGTGGAGAAGACAGTCGGAACCGAACCCACAAAAGAAATGACAATGCCAGGTTTATTTATCGTTCCTGACAGTGCTTCCCACACACCGACGCGAAGAAAAGATCGCCAGCAGAAAGTGACGTTTTCGCATATGCCCAGGAGACAGCGATCAGAGCCCGCGGAGCCGCATGTGTATGGGACTCAAGGAACACACCTCCAAGAAGGAGGTAACCATGGAGACAAAGGCCACGCATCTGCATACGAGTGCCCTCAAGCGTGCCCAGCTTCAAAGACACACGCGGCGCACAGGTGAGAGTGCAGAAAACCCTACCGAAAGTTGCCTTGGAATACAGCAAGGTTCTTATTTTTCACATAGTGTCCATACCTGATTCTGCACCACATGACAGACTTGAAGAGCGTGACAGAAATCACATGGCATCCATGGTCTAAAATACTTGGTAGCTGACCCTTCACAGACAGGCTTGTGAGCTACCCTGCTAGTTAATCTCAGTTTCAGCATCATTTGTGAATAAGTTTTGCTTAGCACGGCCATGTTTGGTATCATTTCTAATGGCAATAATTATACAGAAGGTTCCAGTTGTTTTAAAATTTTATTATTAGGAATGGCACACTTAATTAAACCATTGTTGTTACTTTGTGTATAATTAATTAGTCCAGGTGTATTACTTTTCTGGGACATAATTAATATCCCAGATAGGTTATTGCTCTGTTAGCATAGTTATAATTTATATGTTTGTGGCTTTATAGAATGTAAGCATGGAGTTTCTTTATTAATTATATCTCACAGCATCTAGCTCATGTGACGTAACTCTCGTGTATCACATTATTTATGTTGTTGGTGGATTATTTTAGATATCATAGTTGGATAAAATTGAATTCATAGTGATTAAGGTAGAATTCATGAATATGTGCCTGAGAGAGTGCTGGAGAAAACAAATCCATATATTCATTTACTGATATATTTTCCTTTAAGAAATAAAGACAGTTTTCACTGTCAACAACCATATAAACCTGTCAGTCATAAATCGATTGTATACTTCTCAATGAAATGGATGAAGGCATACTTTACATTGGTAGATGTAATTCTAAGCATTAATTCTTAGTAAAATTAGTCTAAAACCTACATAGTTTTAATAGTGTGAAATTCTGCACTTGGAATGGTTTAATAAATATAGGTGAGGAATTATGGATCATAAAGACCCTGAATGTGGGGTCTCGAGTATTACTTAATATGTTTGAATTGCATATTCAGGTTCGTTTATTATTATAACAATAATTTGAGGATGGGGGCTCTGTACACCCTCTGCGTCTTGCTTGCTCACAGAAGTTTAGATATAGAGAAGTGTGCGTACTTAATAAAACAGATTTGGGCCATAGGTAACAACTAATGACAGAAGCATACAGCATAAACTGCTCATGGACTTTAAGGCATATTTAGTTTAATTTATTTTGTTATTATTCTTTCTTTCCAAGAGGAAACAATGGATTATAGCCATATACCCAAATCTTTAGGGAAACCACTACCCCCCCCCAAAAAAAAGGTAATGATGCCTCTCTGTAATGGCCAAAATCGAAGGTAGTATTCACAAAATATACTTTACATTGAGTAATTAATTAGTGGGTAGGATTTCGATTTCAGTCTACTCAACTCAGGATACTGGCATGACTAGAAAAAAGAAAGGCGTGTGAGAGGGATTGAGTGGGCTAGCTCAGAGCCCGGCGTAAACATCATTTTCACCTATACTTTCTTGACCAGTTAAATGGCCCCAGTCTTCTGCAATTGAGGACAGACAATATAGCATTTCTGTATGATCTAGAATAGGAAATTAACATGTTTCTCATCTCACCAGGCTTCGCTGTAGTCATTGCTTTTGATAGAAAAAGGTCTGTCTTAATTTCATTCCCAATATAGAACACACTGGCCTTTCTTCTCAAAAGGAAAAAATGCAGAGCTCTTACAAGGCCCTGATCCATTCAACATTTAGTATTTTTAGTTGTCCACAGCTTCCAATCAAATCCAGACAAGATTCACATTTTTTTTCAGTAAATCTGAACTCGGAAGAATAAATATAGGTATTACATACAAATATGTAATGCTGGAATAGAAACAAACTGGCGACAAAAAACATTCTAATATCACCACAGTCATTTGTCCTCGACTCTTTGCAAATCTTTTTAGGAAGACGTTGTAAAGCATCCTAAGCTGAGAGTGACAGAAATTTCTTAAGACCTCATTTCTCTCTGGGAGATAGTCTCTTATCCCATGTGTTCTGTGATCCTACCCTCCAGAAAAAATATATAAATTCTCCTCTCATGAATATTGGCCACATTTGTATAGAGACATATGTAAGTTCTAAGATATTTTGTTATTTAAAAAACAAAAGAGGGTTTCATCGGTTTTTATATGGATGTGCTTTTTCTGCTTCAGGATACATTTCAGGGTACCACATTGCATTCGGTTGTTCTGTCTTTTTAGTCTCCTCTGGTCTGTAATAATTTTATTTTATTATTAGTTTCAAGTATGCAGTATCATGGTTAGACATTTATATAGTTCATGAAAGGCCCTTTGATTATATAAAGTCTGGAATTTAGTTAATAGTAAGGTATCAATGTGGTTTCTTAGTGGTGACAGTGGGGGAAACTGGGGGGGTGAAGGAACTCTGTTCTATCACCGTACTTTTCTACAAATCTAAATTTTTTTACAAAATGAAAATGTATTAAAATGAAAAATATAACACCTAAAGGAAAACAAAATAGGAATTAGAGTAGAAAAACATCTTCAGGGTATGCTGGTATGCGTCTTCCAGTCCATCATTTAACAATGAAAACACTAAATTATTTTACTTGTGCTCAATGTAATCTAGACAACATAATTATTTGGCATGCATCTCATTCTTTACATGTACTAAGGAGTGGCATAATGAAGTATTTAAATTCCAGAAATGGGAAGCCAATTAATTTAGTTCTAATCTCTGCTTTGCCAGAGTCTACCTCTGAAGTCTTGAAAAAAAAAAAAAAATCACACAATCTCTGTGCCTTAGCTTCCTCACGTTAAGAGGAAAATGATAGTAGCAATTACTTCTTGGTGTTCTTATGAGGATTAAATGACCTAAGGATATAAATGCTTAGAACCAGAACTGTTGTGTTGTGTATTCTGAATAAATTTGGCTATTCAGCAAACACAGAAGTGGGTAATGACAGAAGAGAAGAGAATTGAAACCAAGATTTATTATACCCAATTATATTTTAGCAACACTTGGTGACAAATTTGTTTCTCCCACAACATTTTTTTTTTTTTTTAGTATCCTAGAAATTTTAATACCATAGTAAATTTTGGATAGGTGAAAAAAAGTACTTTATGTGATAGTGTGGGAGAGAGTGACTGTGAAGAACCAAGTAGGAAGGGAGAAAGACATGAATCTGAGTACAGGTACTTTCTCAGACCTTTCAGCTTTAGGAAAAAGCAAGATTGAATTTGGAAATATATTTCTTGAGAGATAATTCTCAATTGAATTCGTGTGTTCTGATGTAGCTGATGAATAGAGGAACTAGCTGCACTTCTTTCTGTTCCAAGCAATCTTTTCAAAGATGCCTGTATAGTGGATAACCTGAGAAAACCAAAATGGTGTTTATTTATAGACCAGAGAACAATTTTGTTTATTTCCAGTATAATAAAAATAGTATCTCCTATTTCTGTTGATGTTAGGACATGAGGTACATGACAAGTGTTGCAGATTAAGAAAATGAAAGAATGTGATGTTAGGACATCAGGTACATGACAAGTGTTGCAGATTAAGAAAATGAAAGAATGATAATGCTGTGATGGCCCGCTCAGGCTAGAAATTAGAAAATTTAGCTTTTTTTATTTGTTTTTATTTTATTTATTATTATTATTGTTTCTAGAATCAAGGAAGTCTGCTCATATCTTGTAGAGAAAAAAAAATAATATAGTTTGATGAAATATTCAATATCTCCAAGTCAGTCATGATTATTATACGACCCTTGATGCAGAGTTGGGTATCTCTCCAACAACCCGAAGAACTGGTGGAGATGGTCTTTTCCATGTGTTCATTCTGGGTCCTACGTGGCTCCTTTCTTGTTGCTTACCATAATACTATCTTAGTTTCATCCTTCTGATTGGAGGTAGCTTAGCAACACTTCTACATTCTAGCCAGAGAAAAAGTGTAAGAAGAAATCTAAAACTCTCAGCTTCATATTTAGGGAGATCAACTGGAATTTATTTATATCTCTGATACCACTCATTTTGCACTTGATTAAAATTAGTCATTGGATAGGAGGCAATGAAATGCAATCTGCTTGTGATCATATGCACTCAGGGTTCTAGTGCTAAACATAATAAAAGAATGCATACTAAGGACAATTAGTGGTCTCTACTACAAAGAAGTTACAAAGTCATTTCCAATTATAAGTATTGAAGAGGTGTATTTGCTACTGAACTTTAAATTGAAAAGGTCTATACAGAAATTCAGTAATAACAATGATGTAAATACCAATAATAACGTGATATCTCATAACAGAGACGTAAAAAGCAATTTATATTTCAAAATCTGATCATTGCTTTATATTGCCCTTGGGAAAGAAAACAGAAAAATCAAATTTGACTCATGTCGGTGATATAGATTTATAAAATGTCTGTCACGGAAATATTTGGAAAGAAAAAAGTGATTGGAACCTACAGAAAGAAACAAATATTTACATATTTTGGTGATTTAAAAAAATATTTCTTCATCAAGGTTAGAAAATAGATACTATTCCTTACAAATGTAAATGGTTTAAGCCTCGAAATTCCATCTAGAGAATATAGAGACATGATTCAACCTGCATCATGTTGGCATAAGAGACTCTACAGATTTATATGTGACCATCGAAAAAAGTGGAAAGGACCCAGAATATAACAGTAGAACAAACCCTTGCCAATGACCTTTCTATAATATTAGCAATTTTTTTTTTTTTTTTTATGATCGATCATAAGTAGAGTGCTTTGTCGTCTTTGGGTCTACTTTCTCCCAAGTCCCTGCGTATTAATTCAATAGGAAAGGAACTTCAGCAGTAGCTCCAATTTAATTTCTCTCAAGTTATGCAGCATAGTTAATTAGAATCACATAATCTTAGAGCGCAAAGAACCCTTAGAGATTGTCTAATCCTGTTCTCTCATTTATGCATGTGGAAGTGGGTTTAGCAATCTTGCTAAGGTCACACAAATTTCAAAAACCCAAAGGAAGTCTTTATGATAAAATGCAAATTAAGAATATGGCACTTAACCGGAATTATTAATTTATTTGTGAATATGTATAAGAACATATTAAATTTTTTAAAATTATTTTTTTTTTCTGATGACATGATTCTGGTAAGTTTAATGAGTCCAGAGCAGTGTTTCTTGATATTTCAAATTTTAACTTGTTATCCAGATATTATAATAGAACACATACTTTTATAAATGCCAGGGGTTATCTACAGTAGAAGTTATTGATTATGGGGGAAGAAAATCACAGACCACTAAAGTTGTATCAAATTCTCAAAATGCACATGTACAGATTGAGAAATACCTTCTTGCCAAAGGAAATCCTGATACTATCCCATAATATGACTGCCCATCTTGGTTAAAACAAGTCATCAATTTATAAAATATAAAAATTAATTTCTAAATGTTTTTTTAAATACCTGCATTATTTAAAATAAATATTAAAATGTTTAGGGAAATAGAAGGCTAACACATTCTTTCATATAATTATACTATATTTTTATAATAAAATACATCAAAACCAACACATAACTTCTAATGTCAACTTTTTGATGGTTTCAGGGCCCCATAGTTTGGATGATTCAGCCAAAGTACCCACAAGACTCAATATCAGGCTGTTCTCATGGCTAACTTTTATTACAGAAAAGGAGGTAGAGGAAAAACAGTTCTGTATCTTCTTCATTAACGGAGAGTCAAATAAATTACATATTTTTTGTTCACATGCATTGCCTACTACATAGATACATAAGTTAAACATATTGAGATTCTGTATGTTCTAGCCCCAGGTTCACATGTGTATGGTGTAATGATTTGACATGCATGCATGAACTTTGAATTTTGAAGATTAAAAATTGTCAAAGAACATAGAAAGAATTAGAAAGGATTATAACCGCTATCCCATAAAAAAGTTGTTCAGAATTTTCAGAGGTACATTATCAGGGATTTTTTTTTTTTTTGCTACTATGTTAACAAGTCAACTATTTGATAATATTAGTTCCTTTTTACTGAGGTTTTACGGAGATCCAGAATAATAGCTATAAAATTGTATATGTTACACAATACATTAAAACCATAAAATACTTATAAATATTATTAGGTGAAAGCTTCTATGTACATATGTATACTATTTCCATAAAAATGCATGTGCATACATATATACATATACCTATACATACATATATACATATATATAATATAGAGAGAGAGAGAGAGAGAGAGGTATGTATGTGTATTTTCATGACAATTATATTTTTACTTGTAAATGAACGTAAATTTAGGTGGATAGCTAAATTATGGCTTATTCATAAGATATACACATGTGCATTATAAAATAAAAGATGATTTTTTATTCTACAAAGATTTATTGAGCATCTACTATGCACAACATACATTTATAGGGACAGGGTAAAATCGATTAATGCAACATACAAACTGTATTGGCTTCATGGAGTTTACATTCCAGTACTATGAGAAAGATGATAAATAGTATCACAATTATAATGTGTCAGTGCCAGGTGGTGCTAAGTTTGACCACAAAAAAATAGAGTAGCAGAGAGGCTAGGGAGTTCTGTGAAGATGTGGTGTTGAATTTTGAAAAATGTGGTAGTCGAAGGCCTCACAAAGTGATACCATTTGAATACAGTAAACGTTTATGAGAGAGGGAGCCAGGAGCATAATTGAGGGGAGACTTTTTCAGGGAAGAGAAGTATCTAAGGGGTTGTTGGAGTGGGAATGTACCTGTGATCTGGTGAAGAAGCCCCTGTGATCAATCAGAGAAGATGAGGTCAAAAGTAATAGAGGTTAATGGAACAAAAGGCTTCTTAGGAAATGGTAAAGATTTTGATTAGAGTCCGAAGAAGGATTGTGAACAGAAAAGTAAAAACTTCTTTTTAAAGATTTCACAGTATCACCTATGACTTCTAGGTGAAAATAGACTACAGATTAACAAAAGAGAGAAACAGGAAGATAAATGAGGAAACTATTACAGAAACAGTTCCTAGTGTGGGATGACTGACTTGGATCAGGCAGTCGAGGTGGAAAGAAGTGACCAGATTAGGGCTTACCTTGAAGGCATTCCCGAAGGACTGAATGTGCATAATGAATAAAGTTATAATCCATTGTCCATAATAGAACATGTTTAAGAGTGATGGAGGAGGGGCTGTTTGTAATTATAATGAGGACATAGGGTGAACTGAAGTTGTTTTATGCTAACTGCATATATCATAATTCTATGTTAGAAAGAAGTAATACCAACAATATTTTGGTGTGAACAATGGGAGGAAGAGAGATGGAATTACTAATATAGTATGAATTTGGGAGGAGCAGATTGGGGTTTGAGAGTAGGAAAGATCAATAGTTATTTTCCATAGGTTCTAAATGGATATTTAATTGTATAATATGTTTTAGGTAGATTATTAATTATAAAAAAAGTCAAATGATATATATATATTTTTTACCTAAGATACAAATAAAATGCTATGAAAATATATCAAGACCACAATAGCTGTTGTAGTTAGGCAGTTGAGTTACTTGCAATCTATTAATATAGTGCATTTCTCAGTTATTTTTTTAGTATGGAACTTCATTAATTTTATAATCAAAGATTCTGTAAAAATAATTATTTATCTTTCTTATTCTACTAATGTATTTCAGTTGGGTTGACTGACACAAAAATAGCATTGTAATTTATTTTATTTTTTAAATACCAGTTTATTTTTTCATAGCATATGTATATATATAATTTTAAAAGTATTTTATTTAAAATATATATATATATATATAATTTTAAAAATATATCTACAATGTATACTTACACTAATTCACATTATTTTAAGTATGTCTTCTTATTCTCTAACTGAAATAATTCAGAGAACTCTCAGACAAAATTTAATAAGCTACTGAATTTCAGCTACTCCAATATGAAATTCCTTTTATTTATGGGTTAGTAGAGAGAGAGAAAGGGGGCAGTCGACATATTGTCAAGGAACAAGTGAATATCTGGAAACAATTTGACAGATAAGAGTAATTAAACAACTTTAAATCATAGAATTATCACACAGAACCTAACAATTTTGCTTACGATATTCAAAGGAACAAATTACAAGCTCGAAGTTGCATTGGTGTATAAAAGTGAACATGGCAGATTTTAAAAAGGGAACACCTACTAGAAAATAACAGAACTACTAGAAAATAACCTAAGTGCAATAAAGAGAAATGCAATTCAAGAAAATATTGAAGAAAAATTTAAAGATAGAATAGAGGTAAAATCTCCAACATGTATATAAACATTTCCAGAAGAAGACAGAGCTCAAAGGACAAAGGCAATAACTAAAGTGACAATGGACAATATTTTTTTAATACCTATAAAAGACAACAGACTTGAAGGTAGAGGGAAAGAAATCCTTGCTATATTCTATCTTAAAAGTAATAGATGTGAAGTACAGGACTACAAAAGTTCAAAAACAAAACAAAAATGACATGAGAATGCTAGCCAAATATTTATAGAAGAAAAATAATCCTTGAGACAAAATAATTATTAGAGATAATGACATTTTGTAAACAATATAGTCTCATAATCAGTAATGTAAACATTTTTTTATTACAATAAAATCACAGTCACAGTAGAATATTTTAATATAGTTTCTCAGTAACTTACATAGCTAGAAGAAAAAATATTAGTAGGAATATGGAAGGTTTGAACTACATAATAATTTGACTTGATCTAATAGACATACAGAAAACCCTGCACGTAATTACTACAAAATGCAGCTTAAAATTTTTTTTTAAAGCATATGACATGTAGAAGTTCTGTTTCTAATAGTGGTGCTATACTGTATGGATTCTATTCTACCACAGATATAAATTATAAACTTTGGATGAAACGTAATATACAATTCTTTGAAGGTACTAAAGGCCAATAAGAAGCTGACTGAGAGGAGTCAGTCTTAGGAAGTACACGGGGTGATTTTTGCTGTAACATCCCTTTTGACCTCCTCTTCCTCTTTACCAGCCTGTCTCCTCTCTTGTTCTTCCTTGGGCTTCTAATTGCAGATTACTCCTTCTGATAAGAAGGATGAGGTTATCCACTAAGGCCAATTGAATTCCCTTTCTGCAAATTCGCATCTTTAGCAAAGACGCAGAAGGCTGGAAGGGAATGAGAGCTCCATGACCTGATTGCAGAGCCTGAGAGAAGTTCACTTGTTCTGCTTTTGACTGACTCATCCTTCTCAGGCCAGTACCCCTCATGACGTGGTTTTGTTCCTTAGCATTCAATTTGAAATTCTACCAGTAGGTTGGTTTCCATTGGTTTCCAATCAGTCCTTTTTTTTTTTTTTTTTTTTTTTTTTGCTTAAATTAGGCAGTTTGTTTCTGTTGCTTACAAATGAGGAACTTTATAACACAAAGGTGCTAAAGACATAGAGTAGACTCCATATATCGTCCCTAGTGAAAAATATCAATACTAGATCATTTTATCAGTGAAGATAAATAAAATGTCTATCTGACAGAATACAAAAACTGCAAAGAGGCAAAAGAAAAGATATTCCAAAGAAGCGAATGCTAATTATGATGCTGAAAGCAATTGCCTGGCAATTCCAGATTTTGTTAGAAGTCGATTAGAAATCCATTTCAGTAGCTTGTAAAGAGAAGTGGATCGGATGAAACAGTGAGGAAGAAAAAAAATGGCACAGTAAGAATGGGCAGAGATGCGAAGAAATCCTCAGAGTGGCACAGCTGGAATCAAACTACACCGAGGCGAGAGAATACAGAATTTTAAGAAGTCAGAACAATTGAACTAACATTTAGGATGAGAAATGTCAGACTGACTATTGCAGAATATTGAAATAATAATACGGTAATACGAATATGTGAAGCCGTCCAGCACTATGTATAAAAAAGACATGGTGATTAAATATCAAAAAAATAGTATGAGAGCAGTCTAAAGCCTGAGTATAGCCTAAGGATTTTGGGTACACTTGATGAAGCAATGAGAACAATTGGAAAGGAAGGGTGAACTTATAAAACATAATACTAGAAAAATATGCAGGAGTTTTTCAAAAATAAGCAAGTATCTTGACTAAAGTTCACAAATTGCTCCTAGCAACATTTATTTTAAAAATTACTATGCTTATGGATATTTTGCAAAATCAAAATTTTCAAAGATAAAATTCCTAAATTAAAATGCAAAAAAATGACAATTTAAGTATGAAAAAATACTAGATTGACCCCGAAGTCATTTTAGTAGAACAGCAAATGTCAGAAGACATTATAGCAATTATTTAGAGCCATATGAATAAAAATGCATCACCTTTACGGATATACAATTTCATTTTCAGCCTTACCATTAGGGTATACATGAAAACAATGTGAACTTATTCTCTTATAATCAGAGGCTTAGAATATTTACCCATCAAGCCCATCTTGAAAGAGGACTTAAAAGTACCATGAAGATTTCTGAGGTAACCAGTACAAGAAACTTGAGAAATAATTCTTTTTCTAAAGTTACAGAAGCCTATTTTCATTTCTAAAAACAACGCATAACAAAATAAGAGATATAAGTATGGTTGCAAACTAGTCACAATATGAATTTTTTAAATATTAAAGGACAAATTGAAAATAAGACAATCCATACAGAAGTAACACATGAGACAGGGGAATGAGGTAATATACATGTTTAAAGTCCCTTGTAGTCTGTAAGAGCTAAGAGCTTAATTTTGCTCTTGGCTTTGCTAATCAGAGATTTACAGGCATACATTGGAGACATCTTGGATTTGGTTCCAGACCACCACAATGAAGCGAATATCACAACAAAGTGAATCACATGAATTACTTGGTTTCCCAGTTCATATAAAAGTTATATTTACGCTATACTGTAGTCTATTAAGTATGCAATTGCGTTATACCTACAAAGGCAAAGTACATACCTTAATTAAAAGTGCTTTATTGCTGAAAAATGCTAACCATCATCAGAGACTTCAGCAGGTTGTAATCTTTTTACTGGTAGAGGATCTTGCCTCAATGTTGATGAAAACAGTATCTTGGAAGCACTACTAAGCAAAAGCAGTACAAATGAGGTGTGCCTGTATATTGATAAATATATCTTTTTTTTTTTTAAAAGGCAGGTAAATGATATCTCTTATAGCATGTTGCATGCTGCCTCAACTGGAGATTTTCGATGTATATTAATATTCAAAAAGCTTAGAAAATTCCAACAGCAGGGGAGACAGTTTAAATGTATTAAATGTATTTAATCCAGTACCGTCGCAATGTATTTGACTATTATTTTGGTTAGTGTTATTGTTTGAAAGCAGTAGAAAGTATTTGTAGTTGTAAGCAAGGAAAAAAACCCGAGAACAACAATAGCAACGAAAAACATATCGGGATGGTATAAGATAGCTCTCAGATTTGACCGAAAAAGAAAGCAGGAGAATCAGGCTCATGCAGGAATCAGGGCACAAGTCAGAGATCCAATATCAGAAAAGGAGGGAGACCTGTTTCTGATGTGGCCTTTGACCCATTTAGCCATGGCCCCTGCCACTGGTCACTACCAGCATATACCACATACACACACACACATACACACACACATTCATTCATTCATTCATTCTCTCTCTCTCTCTCTCTCTCTCTCTCTCTCTCTCTCTTCTCTCTTCCCCATTAATGCCACTGGACTCTGTTTCACCTTGTAACTTGCTGTTTCAGCTTCAGAGTTCAAAAATCTCTCTCTGATCACCAAGAATAATTTCAGACTCTGTGCCTATTTCTTACCTCTGAAACTTAACAGTCATATAGGCTTGAGGCGTAAACCAGCTACACTTAAGTCTCTGGCTCATGTTTTAGTCTCCAATCAAATCACAACAGCTTCTAAAAGGGGGGACTCTATTCTGGGATTCCTTCATAAAAGAAAGGGTCGCCATAATGTCCTTAAGATTTACCCCTGTTGTCACAAATGGCAGGATTTCCTTCTTTCTCATGGCTGAATACTTAAGTGGGATATATGTCCATTATAGCTCAATAAACTGGGGGTGGGAAAGAGTGGAGAAGCTTAACAAGTGCCCCCGTGTCCTGAAAGAATGCATATTCTCCTTCAAACAAATAAATTTCACTTACAAACACAAACTATTCTTTATAAAACCAAAGTCACCACCCACCCGACCAGTTCCCAGAGGAGGAAAGTCCAGGTCGCACCCAGTTCTGCATTCAGCTTCAAGTCCAGGGCCTCTGGATAATGAGAATTCCTTCTCATCTTCTTTCATGCTCCTTCCTTATCTGTAAACCCTAGCTTCAATGCTTCAGATACCTTCTGTGGACATTATTAAAGGAAAGGCTATAGAAAGAAAATGCGAATATCTGTACAGATAAATAAAGGGCTACAAGCAATTGTTGTTTTAACTTTCTCCACTACAACAGATAATAGTTAATAGGACTCCTTTCCTCTAATAGCCATGTTTGCTTTACCTACAGATAATTTTTCGGGGTCATTTTGGTGACAAAAACACACATTTATTTCTGAAATAGCAGCACTTTTATAGTGATCCTTGTTTTTTATTAACTTGTAACATTTTAGTGAAACCTACCCAAAATTATTGAAACTGTAAATAGATTTGTAAGGAAAAAAAAAACCACTTTTTACTTTGAGTTTCACAACTACCCACGATTTAAAGTAGGGCTTTATATGAAGTTTTGATGAAAATGTCAGTAACTAATAACCAGTTGATTTCATATTAATTAATACATCTCCTTAGGAATAATTCCCTGTAAAGGTAACTTAGAGAGGGTTTTTAAGAAGCAAGTATGTAATTCAGCAATGGTTTAAACTAATTAAGCGAATTAGACAATAAACTATAGGGAAATGTATAGTATAACTTTTGTTATTTAAATTTTAAGGCATTCTTTTAAATATATTACTGCATTTTAAATATAACAAATTTTATGAATTTTATGTAAAGTTGGTGGACACATTAAAAATTTAGGCAAAATATTAACGATAAATGTTTATAAAGAGATAACTTCACATCATATTCTATCTATTCTTTCAGAGCTGTGAACTATTTTCAGACCTCACCAAATTCTGAGTGAATAAATGTATACTAGGCAAAGATTAGTTTTTTCTAGGCAATATTTAAAATTACTACATTTGAAGAGATGACTGGAGTCCTCTTGCCCACTCAACAATGACTCTTTGCATTGCTCTGAATTAGAAATTGGATCCTGTAGACCAGCACTTTACTACCATTTTCAACTGTACTACTTACAAATAAGTTAATAATGGTTGTAGAGCACACTGCTCATGCCTAGAAACAAGTGACCTGAAGATTCTGTCCCCTGAGGTCCACCTGAACCCCTGACAGCTGTGGGGATCAGATGTCACCCCTCCTGAGCACACCTCTCCCACCAGTGTGCTGCTACACAGAGCTGAGTTGTTTCTAAGCCACAGAAACCTGACAAGTACTATGTAAGACCAGAAACGCCAAAATGCTTTCAAAACAGGCAGCAGAAATCCTGACTCTTAACTTGCCTTAGCTAAAGAAATGCTTACATTACATCTCGAAGAAGGAAGTATTTCATATGAAGGAATTTTTTTTTCCTTTATTTCTGTTTTTGCTGATGAAAACAATGGGTGCAGTACGCTTTGTTATTCAAATATGGAAAGGAGATAGGAAATATACATTCCAGGAGCGGAACACAAGGCCAACTCTTGAGTCTGACTGGGCTGTTTGAGGTCACCTGCAAACCATGAATTACTATTAGTATGGAAGCAAAGCCATGACCTATATGTTGGTAGCCTGGGTTATTTATGGAATCTCTGAGCTAAGAAAGGAAAAGGACTTATCATGGTGGTTGATCATGCAGGCCCATCTCTTCCCTTTGGGGTGGGATGCGATTCCCCTGATTCACCTGGGATGTACGGGGAAGGGTAGGTAGTGGCATCATATCAGGATTCCATTTAGAAGAGGAATGGATTGAGGAGTAGGCAATTGATGGCTTTTATCCTGTACAAGATGAATGTCTTATTGTTTCTATTGCGATGACTCGGAAACAGGACACATTAACTTTTTCTTTTTTGATTAGATCTTTGCTGAAAACAGATTTAAAAAAAAAAAAAAACTGTAGTTTTTCATATCCATGCTTCTCTACACTAAATATCTTTGATCATTTATTTTTAAAGTTTGATTTTCTCATAAAATTATTATTGTACAACTTCAAACACATGAAGATATTATATTTTTCTTCTGAGTGGTATTTCTTTTCTATTCTTTCAACCTAAAGTCCCCCCCCCAAAAGTGACCTTAATAAGCTTGCAGCTTGTTAAATATGTGTTTTTATTCACTTTATAGTTTCTAACACAATTTAATACCCAATCTATATAATTTTAAGAAATGGTATATTGTTTCAACTTAACCTTGAAAAAGCAGGTAAAAAAATTGAGAGTCTCAGTCCAGAAGCAGCCAAAGGAGCTCAGAAACAGTAACCTTAGCGCCAGCCTGGCAGACACAATCCACACGGAACTTAATCAAAATAAGATTAAAAGTCCATAGCAATTTCCTTGAGTGGCCAGTGAGATATCCCCATTACAGTCTGCCCCTGGGGCCTATTTCAGAAATAAATTGGTTCGTAGAGATGAGCTGATGCAGAAGGAAAAAAAAATAATGTTTTCTTGAGACTGTAACCAAAATTTTATCAAGTAACACAGAGAAACTTCAAAGTCTTTTTACCCCAAAATGGTCTCTTTTTTTCCTGCTTTAATCTTCTTGTATTTATTAGTATTATATTACAGATTAATTTATGTAAGTTTTTTTTTGACTTTGTATAGGATTTAATAAGCAGCATTCAATATTTAATAAATAGCAACAGCAGTAACACCTGGGAAATTGTTCAAAGAAAAAATCTATTAAGTTATTAGAGATTTACATAATACTTTATTAATATTGCTTAGCAATCATAAACATTATGTAACACCAAAGTAATCTGAAAGAGGCACTAGTAACCCAGGAACCTTAAAAAGAAATTTTCAATCTGAGGATACTTCTAGACATAGTCTTAAATAGGAGGGTAAATTATTTAAAAAGCATTGTCACTAAAACATAAATGAGTGGAGTGTCTCATTCCTGCTATTAAAAGCAATGATCCAGAGTTTTTATAGAGCAACTATCAATTAAAAATAGATTACTACACACGGCACTGTGTAAAAATTTTATGAATTGTCTTTGCACTATTTCGCATATTGCCTCATTAATTATCTCAAAAACTCACAACTTCCTAAAATACAGTCTTATAGTTTTATTGAGAAGAAAACTGGATAATAGAAGGTAAAAGATATTTCTCAATAGGATATAAGCATATGAGAGCAAGTACCCTAAAACCCAGGTTTTATTATTCTGAGTTTAAATGTGTTGGCACCGTCAGAATTACTTTACCTTAAACCCTTACCAATGGTTCTTGTAAGTGCTTTGTTTGTTTGTTTGACAGTATTATCCAGCTTAGGTATGCATGCAGATCATCCTAGGTTCTTAATAAAAGACAGAGGCATGGACAATGACCTCAGAAACCCTGACAATGACCTCGGAGACCCTGACTGTATGTTTGAATAGGGAGCCATGTTGTGCAATGCAGGTGATCAGGAGTTCTCAGTTGTGTAAAGAAGAATTGGCCATCATGACTCAAGATGCCTCAAGAGTCCTGTGTCTTTCATTTCAGACTCTGGGCTAATTTGCACAGAAACACCACTATTGTATTTCAGCACACGTGGAATTTGCCTGTCTTAATCTTTTAAGTAAGGGCAGCCTTGGTCTTAACCAAATGTGTTTTGTATAAATTCTACCCTTATGATCTGTATAGGAGTTCCCCTTTCTCACCTCAGTTATTAACTTCCCTTTTAGTCTGACATGGAAGTATCAGCACCATTCAAGTTGGCCTCACACAAAAATATCATTACCTTGATTAGGCGATTTGTAGAAAATAGGACTTTATTCGGCAGCATAGAAATTATATATAGGAAAAAAAAATATATATATATATATAATAGCGAGGCAATCCTTGGTTGACCTCACAGATTACAAGGACCTTGTTAGCTTATGATCCTTTATTTTTTTATTTTTTTATGCCTACAACACCTGGTCTTCCTAGGTGGTCTCCCATCCAAGGACTAACCACACCCAACCCTACTTAGCTTCCAAGATCAGACCAGATCGGGCTTGTTAGTTACAGTGGCATGGCCACCCTATTTTGAGGAATGCTCAAAATAAATTTTACCTACATCACAATTTCACATTGGGATAAGACATATTTCCATCCACTGCAGAAAAAAAATTAAGGTCATCAAATTAAATCCTTAACTGTAATAACCAAGCAGTAGAAGTTGGCCACACCTTCACAGTAATAAATATTTTTATAAAATAATATAAAATAATATAGAAATGCCCTGCTTATGTTCACTGTATGACTTCATGCATTGAGTTAAGACATATATATATTTCTATGCTTTCAGGAGGCATTTAACAAATCTCTCATTTATACATTTTCCCATTGCTGTCAAATAATTTAATCTCTTACATTAAGTAACTATCATATTTAATAAACATATCTACAAATAATTCCAGACTTCAACATTTTATACAGATCAATTCTTCAGTATTTAAACTTGAAAAATAATCTCCATAGTCCATACAAATTCCAAATTTAAACTGACCTCCTTGTTTTTTATTCTTCCATATCAGTTTTTACCTTGGCTTGGTTAAATCCTTCATAATATTATTATTAAGAAGTGCTTCAGCAGCAATTTATATAGCTGTATTATTTTCATTTATCCATCCAAAAATACCTTTGAACTACTGCTAAATATAATTTAACTCAAAAATATTAACGGATTATTATTCATGCCCAAAGCATCCTGATAGGTTTTGTGAGAGACACACAGCCGAGTATAACTGACCCACTAAACAAAATATTTATGGTCAAATAGAAGAAAAGAAGCCCTGTTATAAAGAAAAAAAAATCAAAAGGCTATATGAAATACATTCTATTTTGACTCTCTTCAATTCATTTGCTAAACTGACTGTTTATTCTTAGAGTAATATTTTCACAAGTCCCTCCACCTGAGAGAGAGAGAGAGATTTTTCTCTTTCTGTGAGTCATCAGTGCTATGCAGTTGCACATACCTGGTGTGTCTGGTCTCCAGAGGCTAATCATCATATAATAGTTTTTCTGCTTTTTGGTCTGAGGTCAGTGGTGCTCTGAGGCAAAACTGAACGACTTTCCAATAGCCAGTCCAAAATTATAAGAAATACCAAATGCCTGGGGTTATCCTCAAATTAAGTTTAATTTGGATTGCATCTAATGTTCTTTATTACAATGTGTAGGTGCTAAAAGCAAATATAATAGTTTCTCTTTACCTCTGTGACCTGAGCTCAGAGTGTTGAGTTTAAAGATATCTTTACAATGTCTGCTTCACTGAGGAGACTTGAAAAAAATTTGACTCAGAACAAAAATTGTCTATAATAACCTGTTAGAGATTGCTTTGTGGGGCAAAACAGAAATCTTAGTATAGTACCAATTGAATAATAAAATTTTATCAATTGAGATTCCACTCTTAAGTATTTAAGTTGTTCAGGTTACAAATATTATATCAGCATTAAATTAAAAGCATAAACCTGTTGCAGTAAAAATATCTTCAGATAGTAAACTGTTTTCAAGGAGACATAAAGATGCTACATCACTTTTATGATCATTATAACTAAAACACATTTCCTTTGTGTCCTATTTTAAACCATTAATACATATTCACCAATAATTTCTTATCATTTCAATAAACAATTCATGTAATTTTCAGTCAGTGTATCAAAAAAAAAAAAAAAAACAGGTCTTGGTCAGACTTCTCTTTGGCTCTGGCTTTGTAACTTGCCAGCTATATAAACTTGACTAAATGATTTAATTTGAATTTCAGATTTCATTCTTATAAAGTAGGAATGATATTGACTCTGTTTTAAAATCTATAAGAAGATAATAAACAGTCTGCATAAAGTTCCCGGCAGTATTTGTCCATAAACAAATGACAGTTAGTAGGTATCATTCTTAGGCTGATTTTTTATTCAAAAAATATTAAAAACAAAAACCACCGAGATTTATTTAAATAAAGTCTACAATATAGATAGTCTTTTCACTTCTGTTTACTGGTGTGTCACTTAGTCTGCATCAGTAAGGATTACTGATTTATGACAGCTCAAAATGCACATTCAGATTATAAATGAGTCTTTCTGGATGACTTCAAATTGGGCAAGATTAACCCCTGCCATACTCCCTTTACCTTCCTAGAGCCCAGTTTTAACCAGCACAAACCAGAGGAGAGGGTAACATGTCTGTCAGTTGACTGAAAAATGCCTTTTTATTCTCTTAAAGACATTTGTTCATAGAGAATATTGAGTGGAACTAAGAGCTGCGTGATTATGCACTTCTATTTCTCTGATCATTTCTCTCATAATTTCCCTCCTCCATAGACTGAGGGTATGAAAAACACCCCCACCATCTGCTCTCAGCTCAAAACTCCAGTATTGCCCACCTTCTTCTTAACTCTCTGCTTATAGACATTTCTTAAGAAAGATTTACTAACAAAACAAAATTATTTAGAAGAGAACTTCCTAATATTTCTACCCACAAATTTACCAAGCTCTTTAACTCTGTCCAACCCATGCCCACAGGCACACATTGCCTTCTTTTTTATTTATAAACAAGACCTTCTAAATTCATATTTAGAACAATATTAAGAGGCATGTATAACAATAGCCACATCTCCTTGTTTAGATGCTACCTCTAAATCTAACCATCTCAGCAAATGGCCGCAGGAAGCTCAGAGAATTTCCTTCCTTAATTGTATATAAAAATATGCAACCCTCTGTAATCACACACAGATTTCCACTTATTTTTTTCTAGCCACGATTATATAAAAATATTTTACTTTCAAAAGTAGCTCTTTGTTTTTTTATTCTTTAGCATTTTGTCTTTTTTTCCTTCTTGCTGTAGGAATAGATTCTTGCATGGAGTAATAAAATATAAACATAGTCTTTTCAGTGCAGTATGGTTCTATGTGGGCCAGAATATTTTCTCCTGGGTTTTTCATTTATTATATAAGTGATGCATACTAATTTACCTAAATGTTCCATAATTATATGACCATTTACACCTTCGTAACTACATTTTTTTCCCTCTTGTATTGCATTTATTCCTGGAAGAATTACTTATTTCTCTATGCATCGATGCCAAGTAAAACAATTTCCATGAGATAATTCATTCTTCTCTTCTATATCTTATTATAATTAGTGATTCCTCTACAAATGACTACTTACTATAAGTTGGTAAAGTGTGCAATGATGTAGAAATATAATGTGTGCCTGAGTGTGTGTGTGATAGATTTGTTAAATGTATCCAAATATATGCACGTGTGTGTTAGGCAGTGGGTACCAATCTTTGCTATAACCTCTTTTAAAGCAGAGGTCAAGTAATTTTCTGCTCACCTAATGTTAAATTCTGCCAGCCGACTGATCTCCCTCAAGTTTATCAGATTCATTTTTGATTCCTTCTTAACCCATTAAGGTAGCTTCTAACTCTGTGAGTTTAAAAATCTGACCCAGCTTCACTGTGGCCAAGCAGGATGCGAGGCCAGTCAGGCAAATATGCCCCTTTTTCATGGTTTTGAAATATCCTTTGTCTAGAAAGCTATATTCTTATACAAAAGATGTATTTGGCAATTTATAGTTCACTTTTTATCTATTCAATTGTTCCCTGGTATTCTTAGAACAGAAAAGGGAACCTTTTAAGAATAATAGCATGCCAATTACCTTTAATTATTCTCTAGCTCTTTCAGTTAAAAAAAAAAAATCCTCTCATTTTAGGTTTAGTTTGTGTCTGAATAGAACATTTCATATCTGAAGCTCTTAATGGAAAGGCTTTCCTATTTTCCATGATGTTCTTTTCTATTAATGTATTCTCTCATTTTAACACATTATTTAAAGTGCCATCAATCTACCTGATCAAGTTGAAAAGATGGAGGGATACAGAAGTAAAGCGTATTATCTATTTGTATTTTATTCCGATAATGTTTCCATTTTCACAATCAAATGTTGACTGTAAAATATATATTTTCGAATCTAGCTGTTTTATGTAATGCATTTGATGAAAATTGGCATAAAGCAGTGATGTAGGCAAGGTAGAAAATAAATTGTATGTTTGTCAGAAGTGCACTCTTGTTTCTTTTCGTAAAATAGTATGTCAAATGGGAAAAAAAAAGTTAGTTGGATAGCTATAAAAGAAGACAAAATGAAAGAGAAAATGGAGGAAAAACTAGCAGTTCGACTACGTTTTTAAAAAAAGTTTTATAAAGTGGGAATCCTAGCCCATAACTTTTATGTTATATATTATATTTATTTATATTATATTTCATTTATATACATATGTCGTAAATATTTGTGAAAGCAATAACAAAAACTTTAGGTTTAATAAGAACATGGCTTTAAGTACTTCCCGCTCCCCTTCCCTCTGGTAACCAGTAAACTGTTGTCTATGTCTACGTGTTTTTGTTTGTGTGTCTTGTGTGTGGCTTCCATTATTCTATCCCACACATAAGTGAAATCATGGTTCTCAGCTTTCTGTGTGACTTATTTTGCTTAGCACGGTCATCTCAAGATCAGTCCATGTTTTTACCAATGACAGTATTTCATCTTGCTTATCCCTGAGTAATAGTGATTATTTTTTTTTTTTCCCAACAACTCACAGTCATTTATATGAATTAATCAGTTTATTCACTGATAGTGTATCCGTGGCTTGGACTGTGAGTGGAGAAAACCCTCTGATTTGTAAGCTTTGATGAAATCATTGGTTTAAATATTTCCTCCATGGCCAGTTTCAAGCTACTAATGCTTTAACTGCCTCACAAAGGTGCTCAAAAGAATAACCTGATCTTGCAAGACTATTTGAGCAAGCCCAGCACACCGTTCTGTGCTCCCTCCTTTTTTTCCTTTCTTCCTTTGAAAAGCAACTTTCTCTTTTCTGAATTGTGTTTTTTAGTCTTTAATGATGATCTAAAAATCTTATTCAATGTATCAATGAAGCGGTTTAGTGTAAAATTAGAAGCTTGCGATCTAGAAATCAGTTTACTAGCTTTGTGGAGTTTTGAAAATTATTTGATTTTGTTATGCTTTAGTGTTTTTTTTTTTTTTCCAGCCTAGAAAACCAGATACTCAACACAATCTACTTCATACAACTAAAGACCAAATTGTAACTCCTCTTATGATGTATTGGGAGGATTTCAGGTTATCTATTCTGCATAATTTCAGCAAGAAATGTACTACATTCATTATTTAAACCACCGAAATGTGCCAGCTATGTGCAAAGCTCTCTTCCAGCTGTTCTTGTCAGTGTTGCTACCGATTTCCATACTAAGACCTTCAAAGAAATGTTTTGTCTTGTTTTATTTCACCTAAACATCATTTTTAAGTTTGCCTCCTAGCTCATCATTCATTCCATCTCGATCTCATTCGCACGATATTGACTGGGAAGTCCTTTTTGGACTCTCCTGTCCTACCTCCTTACATCCTTCTAACACTCTCCTCCTTACTCAGTTCCTGAATTGAGAGAAGCTCTTCTGTCATTGTCCCATGTGCTGACCACGTTACGTGGAAAGCTCCACGTGCAATTCCCATGCGACCGGGTGATCTTCTTTACTCTTCAATTCCTAGAATGTCTGTCAATTCCTCAGGATTCTTTACCTTGCCTGCCATTCCAAAGCACTCACTCCCCCCGCCCTATTCTCGTTATCATGTATACCTTGTGATTTTTCCTTAGAATCCTAATAAAACCTCCAGTTACATTTTAATATAGCTCTCTCTTATATATATTTTTTTCATTTAGTAATCTATATTTAATTAGGTAAACTTGTCAGGCTTGGTTTTATTATTTCTGCTATTGATAAGTAAGTAAATAGGTCTGAAGCCTAAATGACATGGTCAAGATTGTCCATTATAACTGATGGAGCTGAGACTCACAGCCACATTGGGTAAGTCCAGTGTTCTTTTTACCATTTTGACCTTTCTTACATGTGATTATACCTTGCACAAATAGATTTGCCTAATGGGGGTATCTGCGATGGACTATCAAAAATCCTTCACCATCATTGGTCTGGATGATGGTAACTTCAGCTTATTCAGATTATAGCATAGTAATACGCCTCAACTTACAATGGGGTTACGTCCTTATAAACCTGAAATTGAAAATATTATAAGCCAAAGTGTATCTAATACACACAACCTACTGAAAATTATAGCTTAGCACAGCTTGCATTTGATGTGCTCAGAACACTTACACTGACCTACAGTTGGACAGTTGTTTTGAATTTCATTTCACGAGTTCATCTCATATCTTGAAGCTCAAGAAAATTGCCTCCTTCTTCTCACCAGGAGCAGAATACACAGATAGGTGTTTTGTAGACATGATGCAAGAACAAAAACACAATATCTGAAAACCACCGGCGACACAACACACTGTAGACACCCTCATGGTCCTGTGTGATCTCGTGGCGGACGGAGCTGCTGCTCGCCGCCCCTGCCCGGCACCACGAGAGAGCATCGTACTGCACGTCAGTAGCCCGGGAAAAGATTGAAATCCAAAATTCAGAGCATGGTTGCTACTGAAACCAAGTCACTTTCACACAATCAGAAAAATCAAAAACTCCAACCCCTGTAAGTCAGACACCATCGATAGTGTTTTATGCTATTTTTTTTTTTCCAGTTTTGTTCACTTGAAAAGGCTGTTTCACGTCCAATCCTTTGGTCATTGTTAGAAATTATAAATGAAGTCAGACCCATTTAAATATCATACTCTTAGTGGGTCAATATTAAAGGAGATCATAGAAGTGATTATCGCTATTGACTCACATAGTTCAAACACCGTAGAGTGTTAGGTAGTATCATGAAAAGAAAGTGCCAACTCGACTTAGGTCTAGAACCAAAAGTGAAATATTTTGTAATTCAAGTAAATTTTTGTGTCAAAATTTATCACTTGAAGGTATATTATGAATGTGCATAGTAAAAATGTAGATATTTGAACTAGATAGAGCATCGCCTGTCAAATTTAATTTGAAATTGATACATCAAAATTTTAAAAATTAAGCTTAAAATTATAACTGTTAAGTTATATAAAATAATAGAAACCTCATGAGACAATCAAGATTTAAGTTCTGCATTTCCATTAACTCTCTCAGCCTCATTTTACATATCTGAAAAATAATATTCATAATAGTGCTTATTTCATATAAATGTTGAGAATATTTAATTATGTATACAATGGTATTTAGCCATTTGTCTGGTAGTAAATGTGAGTATACATTACCTATTGTAATTAATACAAAGCCACTAAAACTAAACTCGATCAGAAATTATATGCTTCCTTTTACACTAATTATTTTAAATAAGGAGAGAGTAATCATAGGTTTATTTTGTTTTTGTTGTTATTGTTGTTGTTGTTTTAATGTTTAAGCCACTTCAATTCAAAGAGTACTTTTATATATACCAAACAGTTTTTGCTGTTTAAGCAGTTGAAACAAATTTAAGTGCATTATTTCATTTCATTTATATGAGACCACAAATATATCTGTTTCAAACTCATTGCTTTTAAGTTTTGGTGCTGGCTTGCTCATGCTTTTTCTCCTTATTTTAAATTGTGGCAGACTTCATTTTCCAAATATAATTGCACCATCATATTCCAGTCCTCTTATTGTGCTCTGTTGAGAGCTGGATCCGTTCTCCTCCCTTAGAGTGTGTGTGCTGGTCTCGGTAACTATTTCTATTTTAAAAATGTGGTGAAAGGCTAGGCCATCAAAGAGAAGTCGACTTCCATTAGTCTCTTTTAAGTGATTATCCCTATGTTGTGACTAAATTTCAGCAACGTGGGGAGAGTCCGCAGTTTTGCCCAAACACAGCCAAGTTCAGAATCAACCTCTTGTCATGAGAGTGAGTGAGACTTCTCAGGTCCAACTCCCAGCCTTTCATCCCTATAAATGGAAAAATAGTGGAGCAAAAAAACCATCCCTACTATGTCCGTCTGAACACCTCACCTCTAGAGTCAGTGAATGTTTCCTTTGTTGACATTGGCAATTGAGGTGATTTCTATGGATTAGTAACTGGAAAACATAGCTTTAAAGAATATTACTTAAATTATTCTGTCTGCTTGTATTATATTTTCAATGTATTAATTTGTTAGGTAACTTTTGTTTTTAGTTGTGTTCATGTACATATTTTCTCTCAGCTTCTGCCTGGGGTATTTCTAATCTTTTAATATTTCTGTAGAATCATTTCATATAATTTTGTTATATAGACTTCATTACCTAATTAATGAACTTCAGAGTATACTAATAGAAACCCTAACATAAAGAAATTAAAAAAAATAAACACACATTTCCTCAGTATTTATTATTCATAATCCCCCTTCCAATCTAGTTATTTATATTATTATTAATTTTAAATATTCTGATAATTCTCTTTACAATTTTCAATAAAACTCTTTATTAAATTTTATTTATATATGTAATTTTCTATAAACTCTCCCTAATATAATTGAGGAAATAAATGAATATGTATCTCCTCTCAACTATCACATTCATCTCCTAATAATTGCTCACTTATGTATTGAGAAAGTTATAATAGTCACCATTTGATGGTTTTTGCTTTGTATTTGTCTAGTTTTAAACATGAACAGGTTCAGTATCTCCACTAGTGATACAAAACAGTCATCACGGAACGTGAGTGCCACATTTTGATTCTGGTGATTATATTCTCCAAGGTTTTTATTTTCCCCTATAAGGTAATATTTATATTTCATGTTTAGGAAGGTCTGGAAGTTTTATTTATATTTCAATTACTACATAGCTGTAAATATCTTGAATCCTATTTTTTAACTTAACATTTTTAAGGCATTTCTGCTGTCTTCAGCAAATGGATGCTGACAATGAAATATGATTGTCCTTTCTTCTCACCTAAGCTAGCCCACACCCAAACCTAATAGAAAATTCAAATGTCATGCCTTAATAACAAAAAACTATATATATTTTCTAAATACTTACCTGGGATATATTTGGTAGAGATCACTGTCAAACATTTTTGACAGAATAAACTGAGATATTTCAAAGTATAATGTCAATTCTCACTTCAAGAAAAAAAAAAATCTGTTTTCTACTCTCCGGGCAATTTTTTTTTTTTTTCCATACAAACTAACCTCCTATTGAAATGTTTACACCACACTTTATGTCCATTTTCATCTTTCTCATCGCAAGCTTTTATCCCACCTAATTATACGTGTGTGTATGTTCTTCTTAAATGATTATTCCTATCTATCACTGATGGAAGCTATTTATTATATCTGAGCTGCATAATTTTTTTGTTACTAAGGAACTTTAATCTCGATTTCATCTAGCTCTGTTATTTCAATATTTGGTTTTTATGCTTGTTTTATTATACTCCATTGTCATTCCATTTTCTAGCACACAGAAAAACTTTTATTATTTTCACTTAAGTAGTAATAAAAGAGTATGCAGAAGTACCATTTATGTGTGCTATTAAAAATGATTAGAAATTGCAAACAGGTGGGGCAGGAGGACAACTCTTTTCTCATATCCATTCACAGAAAAAAAAAGTGAGACAAGGCAGATATGAGGGCAATTAATAAGTCAAGAAGAAGTGAAATGAAAATTTAAATAATATGATAATACTGTAGCATTTAGGAAGGGACTAAATGACTAAGTTTTAAAGTTATGTTAGACAAAGATTGTGGATGTTTTTGACTATAGATAAATGAGTTTTCATTTAATCTGTACATCCAGGAATATCATTAATAATTTAGGAAGGAAGAAATGCCATTATTAGATCAGTAGTCTATAAGAAATGATCATACAGTAATGTGTAATAGGTGCATTGGTGGAAATTAGCAAGAAGAAAATAGATCCAAAGTAATATCAGCATTTCAGTTACTTTTCCTAATTTAAAGAAAGTAAGGTTCTAAAATAAAATAATTGCAAATATAGTGAAAAGAGATTCAAAAGAGATATTAGATATTATAGAAAGGAAAGTTAATACCATTTGATATGTGTAGTTAGAGAAATGAGATTTTTTTTAATTATACACATTTGAACTATAGATATAGGATGATTTAATAATTTTTCTCTTCCTCGTGCTGATTCTTATTAAATGTCTTCTTTTGAAGGATATACCATTCTTTATTTCAGAATTCTCATTTGAAATAGGAAAAAAAATACTATAACTCATAATGTTTTTGAGGGGAAAAAAAGCTGGTGAGGACCTGCATTTAGTGATGTAATCAGAGTGATATCACCGAGTATTAGCAGAGCGTCTTGCATGAAATATGTAACCAATAAATTCCATGTGCTTTCATTTACTTTTCTACACACAGTCCTTCACCATTCTGACAACACAAAAATGACATTAATTAAACATTGCTTATATTCGTATACACTATACAAACTAAGAGGCAATAGGCGGCAGCTGTTATTATTTAAAAATACAACTTCTTAACAGTGATGTTAAGAGCAAAACTAATCAGAACAGTGAATGTGGATTATAAGTAGATAATATGCATTCTAAGACTTTTTCTGTATTTTAAAAAGTGAGAATGGCTACACTGATATCACTTGTTCCTAATAGCATTAAATTATTACATTCTGATGGCATTATAGTAAATCATTAAGTAAGACACAAATACAGGTCTGTGAAGAGTTTGGATTTCTGTAAAGAGTTCTTAAATGCATTAACATAAAATGTATTTGTTTACTAAAATGTCAATGTTAAGACTTTATTTTTAAGAACCAAAGAATATGTTCACTACTTTTCTTCTGAGTGACAGGAAAACAAAATGAAGCATATTTATTTTGAAAACCCATTATGTGGGCATTGAAGGAGAAAAAAAGCTTTTCCTTAAATAGAATAAATTTCAGGTTCTCTGTATTCTGAGCATTACATTTTAGTCACAGGGATATTTGCATGATTTTCTTGTGCTCGTAGATTGTAATATAAAAGCAGTAGCATTATTTATAGAAAATGTTTAAAAACCAAAAGGAGCGTTTATGTGGTTGATAAAAGGTCCTCTTTTCCCCATGAAAACACTTTCAACTTCCAAAAGGGTATGCAAAGTTAAAATTATCATGCTTAAAAGATTTTGATTTACGAGATTTTTTTCTTAAAAAAGCTCCCGTCGTGGTACTTTCATACAATGTTATTAAATGTGGGAAGTAGAGAAAATAATTTCTGAGATATGATTGTAGATTCCATGACGGTATAAACTGCCATATACACATATGATAAATATGCTCAAAGGGTTTAAGTTAAAACACATTTATCTGTTCTGAACATGAAAGAATTTATAGCTGGCAACTTAGCATATTCTATTTATATCATTTCATGAAGTAATATAATGAGAGTAGTAGGCTAATGAAATTGTAGGACAAGCAGTAATTCAAATGAAAAGAGAGCTACAAAATTATAAAATCGGTGATTAAGGTAGAGATAAAATTATTTGTCAAAGGATCTCAAAAAGGGATTATCCTGTTCAAGATTCCCATGTCTTTCTCTTGTGTAACAAAATCAATTTCCATTAATCATTTCATATTATCATATCAAAATTGATTCTCAAATTTTTTCATTAAACATGTAAACTGTAAGATTTTTCAAAATTATAAAAATATGTTCTCATTGTTTGGTCAAGTATTCTCTTTGTAATTTTTTATTAGAGTGAGTTTTAGTCATGTTCAATAATTTAAGTTTTAAAAACCATTTTGATAAAAGCTTTCATAAAATAATACTATCAAAGAGAATTTTTCTTTTAATTAGTAAAAGAATACTGCATCTAAGCAGATATTTTCATGCACAGGAAGTGTGTTTTGTTCTAGCAAATGTCTGTTTTTTATTTATATTTTCTTTTCATCATCATTATTAAAAAAAAACAACAGCGTTTATTAAGTGCTTATCTCCTCATAACACTCCCATAGGCAACTGAATATGGTTAATAAAACATTCATGATTTCTGTCCTCTGAAAAAAGTTTAATACAAGCAGCACTATTATGAAAATGTATGTATGTACATACATGCACACAATAAAGAGGTTCAGATTAACCTAAATGTTTATATGAAATGTCAGCAGCTAAACTAATTACATATTTTGAGGGAACTGGTTAGAAACCAGACTGCTCAGTATTTATTTTCCTATCAACCTTGCAGTTAGTCACTGACTGTTGTTTAAATTTTGTTTATAAAAAGAATGACTTCACTTTATTATCTAGCTAATAACATAAAATATGTGTTGTCCCAGTGATCTACTTTCTATGCTTCATCAAATTTGGACAAACTTTTTTTTTATTGTTAATGAATCTTGGGTGATTCATCTTTTTCTAATTTTAGTTGTTATTTGTGTCTGGTTTCTCTCAAGAATGCCAAATGGTATATGGAGTTCTTAGGTTCAGAAAAGATAAGTTTAGAATAACATAATTTTTCATTACAGGGTTCAAGGTTATATTAGCTGATAAAATATGATATAGAAGTAAAATGGTAAACTAAAATTGATGAATTCTTCATTCCCTCGGGAGAATGCTCATCTGAGATAATCAAGGATGCATGTATTCTATAATTTTACTATTTTAGACTATCAGAAGGAACAAAAACATGAATGTAATCTTTCGTATTCTTAAATTTATAGGAGAAATGGGAAAACGTTTACAAGCACACCTCTATATCTTTATCAATCATCTAAGAGACAACATAATCACCTACATTTCCTATGCTCTCTAAAAATGAATATTAAAGTATAAAATTAAGTAATGAGATCAGCTATAGTAAGCAAAGGCCATTCAATACAGAATCATAAAGTGAAATTCTTACACTCTATAAAATCAGTTCATACATTTTAGATCCTACTTCAACATATTTATGAGATGAGAGAGTGGTCATTACGCTCTATTACAGGTCAGTGTTCAAAAACAATAGCAAACCTACTGAAGCTTATTCACTTCTAGTATTATGTCTGTCCCTATTTAGGAGTTATTTGTGTAAGTTTTATTCCAACTATCACGTTTCTGTTACATAACTCTGAGTAAATTGTTGCAGTAACTGTTGTAAAGCAAATCCTGATGCCAATATGAAATCAATTTAATATAATTTTTTTCTGTAGAAGAAAACATGGAATCTATTGATCCCCTAAAATTATACAGAGTTTGAAGACATGTAATTTTTTCATAAAGAACACTAATATGCAAGATAAGTTATTTAATCAATTTGAATAATAGTAATAAATACTTGATAAAATATAATTTTATAATAATTTAATGTAAATAATTTGAATAAATATGAATAAACAGATTGATTCTGAAACATTTTATGTACCTATAGGGAATTACAGGTATTGGGAGGGAAGCAGTATAATGTTCTGATTAAAAATTTCTGGGCTCATATTACTGTCTCCTCCTGGCCTTTTTGTTTTCTAATTGTGAGACCCTGGGCAAGTAATTTTCTAAGTCTGTGTGATCATATATAAAAATGAAAAAGTAATGATCTCTTATGAAATGGTGGTGAGAATTAAATAATCCAATTACAGCTCTGTGTCAGTGCCTGACATATAGATCTAAAAAAAATTATCAGCTATGGTGATTATATAAATATGGATAATTCAAATTAGTGTGTGTATGCAACCCATTTTCTTAATTGCTATACATAAGCATTTATAATGAATGAGGGGTATAAATATAAATATAATTATCACATCTTACCTTTTAACTCTATACTTAAATACCTTAAATTAATCTCAATAAACAGTCAATTTACTTTTTATAGTCTTAACAAAACTTATGAAGGAGCCCAATGAATTTCAGATTTCTTAGAAATGTTTGGTTTAGTTTAATTATTGTCAATATAAGACATTACTTAATAAGCAGGTTTATTTCTGATTTGAAGATATGTGATTGAATAGATGCTGCTTAGCAATGATTTTATACTTAGAGTTGGTGACAGATAGCTAGAAGATAGATGATGATGATTAGATAGATAGATAGATAGATAGATAGATAGATAGATGATAGATAGGCGGATGATAAATAATTTAAACAGTAATTAATAGGAATAGGGATAATTCTAGCAAAGGAATGAAATGATCACAAATGTTGTCAATAACGGAGTGTGAGATAATCATACTATTTCCATGCAATAACCTGTGCACAAGAAATAAAACTTTTAGTTTTATCTCTTAGATATGGTATGTACTTGTGGCCGGTATGGGGAGAAATCTCAAAACTGCATACAGCAAATTTAATTTCAAACCGGTCAAATATTTGATTAATTTTTAAAATAAAATTACTAGAGTAAAACACTGGAAATATTTCTATATTTTATGAGGGGAGAATTTTATTAATAAAAAATTCACAGAAGAACAGACAGGGAACAGTCAAAAAAGATCCTTATCTCCAGTTGCAAATAAGAAATTATAATTTAAATCAACTAAATATCATCTTGGTCTGTCATCTTTCCAAATACTTCAAAAAGATGAATGGTGGGAACAGTTAGCTTTGATTATAGATCAGCAGGCACCCTCATACATTGCTTGTATAAACTTTAAAAGAATTTCATATTTACCAAATTTTCTTTAATCTAGTATTTCTACTCTAATAATTGCCCTAGAGAAATATTTACACACACAAATATATGTGTATGCGTGCATGTGTGTCTACATACACATCTACACGGACACGCACACGCATATGTACAATTCTGGTCTTTGGAAAAATCTAAATACTTCATCATGTAGAATCTGTGGGTCGTCAAAAACCGCCTGTCTGATGGAATGATGTTTGAGCAAAGCCCTGAAAGAAAGACGGAAACAGACCATGAAGTCATCTACAAAGAGAATGAGAAGATTAAAGGATCTGAGGCAGAACATCAGGAGTCTGGGAAGCGCCTTGCAGGCCAATATAGTTGGGTCATAGTGCGCTGGGAAGAAATCCTTAGGAAAGAGAAAAAGTGACAGGGGTGCTCGGACTCGCAAGAGAAAGCACAAGCCACTGGATGGTTTGGAGTAACAGAGTCTTTACACGTACCATTAACCACACTTTCAAGTCTGAGTTGAAATTTTATCTTCAGACCTTGTTATATATAAGTATAGGTTCCTAGAGAAATAATCTGAATTATCGTAAATGCATAGTTGAGGTTACTCTCTTTTCGTCATTTATTATTGTTTTTACATGAAAAGGAAGCATGATTCAGAAGAATTAGTCTATGAAGAGAGGGAATTGGGATTACATGTTCTTTTAAAATATTTGGATATTAGCTAATATTTTCAGGCTGGATCTAAAAAAGAAACCTGCATTTTAAACCTGTTCCTGCTGGTATATGAACAAGATAAGAAATTTTATTGTCACATTTGGTAATACTGCCTCATTTAATTAGGTTGATTTATTATTCATTTAAAGAGTTTACTTTGTTGTGTCTCCTTGAGTATTGATGTCATGTTTACCAATTATTTTAGATTCCTTAATAGCCAATTTTCATGTCATTTTGTTTAGTTAACTTATCAACCTTGTTGTAAGTGGTCATAAATATAGCCAATTACCAAATAACTCAAAAAATGCTCTTTTAAGGGCTCTATAGCAAATTTTGACAACTCTAATAATATGTCAGAGCTGGGTTTAATCTGGCATAAATTCGATATATTTCACGGAATACACCTGAAAACACTTACGTTGGGAATTTTAAATATATAACATTCAAAATAAGACAAATATAAGTGAATTATTTAATAAAATAAGCATATTCAGTTTATAATCGCTAGTATTTATTGTTTTGCTAGTCTAAGAAAGCTTTGAAGTTTACAAGGTTTTAAGAAAACACAGTTTAAGTGTGTTTTTTATCAGTTGAAAATACATTTGTCAGAATCTTTGCTCCACACAAATGGTAATCACGTTTTTGATATATGGGTATGTAGAAGGACTTTGACAAGATATTCATTCCTATTTGAGCTTTTAATAGTAAAGCATGGCTTAAGACGAAAAAGAGAAATGTACCTTCAGCTAAGCTAAATGATATTTTTAGATCAGCCAATGCATGCACATGCAATCACAAACTAATATGTCATTATAATAGGTTTATATTTATATAGAAACATGTTATATTTAATATTTTAAATTTGTAAAATAAAATTTATATCTGGGCAATATTTCAAAACAACCTAGTTTAATTTGCTGGATTTGATTTTTTTTTTTACTTTGTTGAAATGAAATTGTATTAAATTTGTGTACCCAGCTCTTTAAATTTAAATAACATCTGACAATAATCAATTGAAAATCTGTTCTATCTGCTTTTCTGTAAGAGAATACAGCCTCTCTGATAGAGCAGATTTAATGAGAAATGGTATTACTTAATATTTAGGCTTTGTTGTTTATTTGTTTTATTTTGCTTACCTTTTATTGATATATAACACTTATAAAACTATACAATTAATTAAATACCGATTTTTAAAATATTTTACAAACCTCTATATTCAGAACTCAGATCTCTAAATAGAATTTGACAAGAATTTGAAAGCCTTCCAAAATACCCTTCCAGGTCCTCTCCACTAACAGTGATCATCATTTTGATTTCTTATATTAATGATTATATTTGCTTGTTTGGAGACTTTAGGTAAATATAATCATGCAGTATGCGGTCTTATGTGTCTGTCTTTCTAATTATTATGTTTGTAAGATTTATCCATTGTGTATTATTATATTTTTATTGTCATTAATGTGTAACATGATATTTTATAGATATATCACAAAGAATATATCCATTCTACTCTTGCTGAATATTGGCTAGTTTCCAATTTAGTACCTCAAATAGGTAAAGACTAATGGAGTCTCATATTTGCACCCTGTTACCAAGTCAAGTGTCCTGGTCTACAGCAGTGAGGGTCGCAGACAAAATTCTATAGGACCCACACTTGTTAAAGGCCACTAACCAAAGGCCACTTGCAACACACCTGCAGTTAAACAAAGTTGGGAAGGTTGGTTTGCTGTCACGTGGAGAATGGAAACGGAGAAACCCATGGGAGGTTACATGGGGAGTCAGCAAAGGGTACTTGTAAGGATACGGAGAGCTGAACTTAGCAATATGATTCATCTTTTTTTTTTTTTTTAACCAGTCAAGTTCCTGAAAGAGTCAGTACCTTTTTATTCAGAAACATGACTCTGTGCAGAGTTATTGTTAGTTAAGAATATCAATGGTCTTGATCATAATGGATATGAATTAACTGGTGGTGCATGTATATGCCCTTAGTCTGTCTTTTATGCTATGATTTGGTATAGTTTGCTTATTTTGCAAAAAAAGTAGTAGCATTTAAAAGTGGCAGTTCCTACTTCAATTTTTAGTTCCCCTATCATTGAAAGTATAGCCAGTACTACTTTTCCTGGATTAATATCCTGACTATTTTGTAGGAGAAAAAAACTACAGAAATGTACAAATATAGCTATTTCATTAACACTTAGTGATTCTGTAGTCCCATTGGGTGCATAAGGTTACACGGATTGTCCTTTCCCATAAAACAGCTGACTAGATCAATCAATATGTTTGCCAACCATAACAGGTAACTTTTATGCACTGTTAGCTGAAGGAATTGTAAAAATCGCAGAGGTAATTTAGGACTACCTATATTTTTTCACATTTAAAGGTCTATTATTCATTTATTTAAAGAATGGTACATTTATATTCATTGATTTCAAGTTTACAATACCAAATATATAGCAAAGTATCAAAACTGCGAAAGCAGAATATATTACTATCTTTATTAAATAAAAAGTAGAGAGAAGAAAGACTTAGATAAACAGAGTCAGAGGCAGTGCAGCCAAGAACAGTGATTGAAAGGCTTGGTGCAGGGCTCATCCTGCTTTCTTTCTGGACAGATAGCTATGAGCCTTACAGCATCCCAGTTTGATGTGGATACTAAGACTGTACTTCTGTAGAAAGGATTCGGGAACTAACAACTTTCCAGACCTAATTTTATTCAACTATTACGTTCTGACTATACTGATGCAGCAGTCATGAGTTGGAGGTTTAAGGAAGAATCAGCCTGACAACAATTAGAGGTTTTATGTTGCAGCGAATTGCAAATCAGATAAAATAATGTATGAACTAGAATGTATAGTATTGGTTTAGTTAGTATTTACATGAAGAATAACTAAAAATAGCTAAATTTATAACAATATTATTAAATATAAATGACAAAGTTAGTACGAGATACTGTTATTTAAATATGTTAATATACCTGATATACATGTGTTTGTTATTTTGACTGCTCTTAATGTCGGCTGTTTATTGAAGGTCTATCCATGCTTTGGATGGTAAAAGGAGAAAATCTTTAACCTTTCATCCTGTAAATTTTGTTCATGGTATGATTAATTTAGATATTGAGATTAAATATATTTAATTAGCCAGGCATTGAATATAAATAAGCACAGATGGAATTTCTTCTTCTGATAGAGAATACACTTCACTTAATACCAAATTTGACACTGTGTATACCTGAGCACCTTCGATAGTCAGCTAATTTAGAAAGATAATTTTCTGAAGACAAACTGGAGTATAAGTCATTAGAGCAATTATTTCTAAATGAGAAATGAGAAATCTTTAATCCCCTTTATCCAAGTCTCAAGTGGTTAATACATGACTTTGCATGAATCAAAAAAGGGCCTTTGGGTTTCCAAGCTGACCTCATCTGGAAAACAAAATTTGTCATTTAAACATTATGTCTTGCTGAATCCAAAGAACAACAAAAAAAAACCCATGTATACCTTTTGCCCCTTTTACATTTAGTCAACATTTATTACATTAATATGTAAAAGTATATGGAAAATTATAGTTTGAAAAGATACAGTGCAAATTAGAATACAAAGTTATAAATTTTGCCCTTGTTCTGATTTGTTCTATAACATACGACTATTAAATTTTATTGACTCAACCTCTGTTTTTCTTTTAAAGACTTGGGTTCAAAATTTCATTTTAAAGCTTTAATGAAGATTAAGTTACTATATTTATGTTAGAGATTATCCAGTTAGCTCAAGACTTTTTATACACTCGATTATAAGTCTGAGCGCAATACATCATTTTTCCTAAAATTTAAGTCTTAGATGCATTCTGTTTTTGAATTCTCCGTATAAGGGCACTCAAGTGAGAATAAAATAAATATCGTTCCTGCTAAATCAATACTAAATTATTACTTAGAAAGATGACCAATAATTTGGAGGCAACAAATAGGGAATAGTTTTTCACCATTTATATTTCCTTAACTGAGATTGTCTAGAGATAAGATTTTGATAAGATATCAAAGATTCAATACTGTGTATTTATAAATAGCAACAATAATGTAAAAAATCTTTTGGAACAATAATATTGACGTGTAACATATACATATCAGCTTTAAATTAAGGATTAGTGAATTTAACTTTCACTTAGTCATTCTGTTTACAGATTTTGTGATTTCAGGGGAAAAAATCGCGTAATTCTTCTCATCTTTGCATGCCACGCTTTGAAATCAGCAATAATAATGTAATTTTAATTAACTTTATTGAGGAATAATGTACATACACTAAAACCCTCATATTTTAAGCTTATACATCCTTGACTTATGAAAACTACATACACTTTTGTTCCACTCGGCTCCGTAGCGGCGGCTGCTTGGGAAGCATTGGGCTGTCTGGCTCGGCACGTGCAAACCCTAGCTCTCCGCCGGCTCCCGGGGTTCCCCACTGGCCCCGTGGGCAGCCTGTCTATCGGCTCCCCACCTTGGGATGCCCTGCGGTTGCCGACCAGTCTGCTCCCCCAAAGTCTGCCCATGCCGTGGTGTCGGGAATCCAGGTCTCTGTGGTGCTGTTAGGGAATTTTCCTGAGCTGTGGATGTGGCAGGATCATGGCGTGTGCCTCGTCTCCAACTCCTCTCTGGGATTTCAGTCTCGTGTTGTCTTTTGTCGCTGCCTGGAAGAAGTTGTTCTATATATTTCACCCAGTTTTATAGTTGATCAGGGGTAGACATACTATGTTTCTAGCTGCACGATCTTTGATGGAAGCTGATGTCGGTGATGATGTCTCATTTCTTATTTGTGGTTTCGTTTCCTGTTCTTTTCCTAAAGTTTTGTGGTGTTCAATGGAATCTCCTATGAAACGTCTTCTATAGTATGTCATTTCTGGTTTTGCCTTGCCTACATATAAAATTTTCTGTGAGATCGGGGAGGCATTTGCACTACTAGTTCAAATGATTATTATGAGAATCAAATTAAATAAATGTGATGGAATTGGCAGACTATACAGCACTCTGTAAGTAATATTACTTAATAACATTTTCATTAGCACTAATTTCTGCCTTCTTGCCTTTTCCTTCCTGGGTTTATGTTTATAGTGCAGAATTTGGGCTTTAGTATATCCAATCAATGCAATGCTTAATTTAATTGTTATGTTATGCTTATATGATACAGCAATGATTTTGATACAGTAACTCAGTCAAACTATACTTAGTGGTAGGAAAAGTAAATTCTATTTCTATACAGTATTTCGTTTTACTATCAGTAGCTATTTTAGGCCCTGGGAGAATTTACTTTATCTCTGTTATTTTCGCTCTCTTCAAAGTAAACAGAGGCAGGTATTGTTATCACATCTTGGAAACAGGAAAATTGAGCTCTGGAAAGTTAATGGCTTGCCAAGGTCATTTTTACTTGAAAACACAGTTGAACGCATATTTCTTATATAGAATAAAGATTAAACAAAATAATTCAATACAATCATATATTTAGGTATTTACAAAAGATTGCAATTTTAAAAAAATCAACAGGAAGATGAGCTATTTTATGGCACCTAGGCAATCAATGATAATAAGTGTTATGTAAATTTATGTGCAAAAATGAGCCAACCTGGCAAGATTTTGAATGCATAAAAATATACTATAATTTCTCATTTTCATTTGTACCATGAATTTATTGGGAAAAATGAGAACCTCTTCCTACAGTTCTTGGGGTGCTCTAATGACATCTATCTTATTGCTTACCCAAACTCTAAAACAGAGAACCACTAACAGTACTATGGACAAACAGCTATCATTAACCAATTTTATGGAGGAGTAACCTGACATCTGCTGGGATAAAATTATTTCTATATCTATACAAATTATACTATTTTATAAATAACATTGTAATTTTGATTGCCCTACTTGTTAATATAATTTGTAGCACTTATATTTTAAGGATTGGATTTTATGTAGATATTTAGATTGGCTAAAATTATCACAAATATATATATTTGTGATACTATATATATATTATATACATATGTATATATATATATATTTTCTGATTTTCACATTATTAAGCACAAACTTTTGAAAATTATCTTTTCCATTACATTTTTCCAAGTATTCCTTGTTATAAGGTATTTGAAGTTTGAAGAACATTCACATTGCTGTTTGATTGATACATGCTAAGAAGACATAGAAATAATACTTCCTACTCTAAAAAGTATGTCTTTAAATATATGTATTTATGTATTATTTATATAAATATATACTATTGCAGAATATTATAGCTATTTAATGTTGTGTTTCTATGTAATGGTTTTGTAATATTTAAGAGGTTACTAAAAACAAAGCACTTCTTTCTAAGCCACGTTTATTGACCTTGCAAATGAAATACACTGCTGTTTAGTGCATTAGGCTTAAGCATTTTAAAGGGCACACTGGGTCATTGTACATTCAGTTTTTACAAGAATATATTATGTTAGTAATCAGCAGCCATCCTCTTTTTAATAGTGTTTTCTTTGACGTCAAAGAAAAAAATTTGGAATTTTACTTAACAAAATTATCCTTAACAAATATATTGCTATCATAAGTATATTAAATTATACCTAACAAAATATATTAAGTAATATTACTTACAGAGTGCTCTGTCGTTTAGAAATACCATCAAACATTTGGATTCTCAGAAAAACATTTGAAGTAATAGTGCAAATGTCTCCCCAATCTATAATTATTTCACAGAAAAGTTTATATGTAGATGAGGCAAGACCAGAAATGGCATATTGTGAAAAGAATTTTGTAGTGAGATTCCAATGAAGCACCACAAAACTTTAGGGAGAGAATAGGAAACTAAATCACAAACAAAAAATGAGATGTGTTTAACTATAGAAACAAGAAAAAATTGGGAATTCTGTGATCAGAATTAGAATAAATGAGCAATTTATAATAAGAAAAAATTGAATAATTAGTTCCCTTTCAAGAAATACTAAGCGCATATTTAAAAGTATGGTAGTAAACAACAACAACAAAAAAATCAGTTTTATTTATAATATAATTACACATCTCCTTTTTCCTAAATCATAGGTATCTTTTTGTACTTTTAAAAAATTCATAAATGTAACCTTTCACCTCTCACAAATTGTAATGAGTTAATATGACACATATAAAAAGATCCTTAATTTCCTCTTGCTTAAAATGGTTTACTTTAGTTCTGAACACCTCTATCAGGATTAAAAATGCCAATATTAACATGTACCTTTTGAAATCTCCACTTGTTGAGAGGAAGTACTTTAAAACACTGCTAAATGTTAGATTCTATTTTTTAAACAAATTTACAAATGTTCTAGATTAGTCAAGATTCTTTGAAAAACAGAGACAATAGTATATAGAAGATAGATAGATGATAGATGATAGGTAGGTAGACGATACATGTACATACATATATATACCATATATGTCATATGAATATGTCATAAAAATATGTCTATATTTTAAAACTTTTGCAATTCAAATGGCTGTTCATTCTTCTTTAGTCAGTGCCTTTTAAGTAGAGAAAAATGCTATATACACAGTTTATTCAAAAATTTGGTTTATATACGTTGTCCAGTCAAAAACTGTAGTGCAAAATAAAGTTTGACCTGGTGGTATAGGTGTTTTTAGCATTCTGAGGTTGCCCCAATTATGTGAATTATGACTAGGAATATTGTTCACATAAATATGCCTTCTATAGAACCAGTAGGCAAAACTTAATCATTGCAACCTATAGATGATGACCTTTGTGGGCTGATTAACAGCTGACTCTGTGCTCTAATAAGTGTTTGGTAATCAAGGGTAATTGTATGTTTTTATAGATAGGTATAATTGAGAAGCATAAATTTGCATTTTTACATAATAAAGTTGTTTGAAAATAACACTTTACATATATGATAAATACAATATAATATATAATAAAAATGTGTCTAGTATTAAAAACTAATAGTACCATGAATAGATACGTTTCTTTTAGATAACAAATTTAATTAATGGAAAACTATAGAAGTGTGTATTCTCCTTGTTGCTAATATAGTATCTTTTGTTTACTGTAACTTCTTTATTTTTTTCTGGCTTCAAATAAAATCCTTGTCTTCTTTCCTCCCTGTCAAAGAGCTGAAAATTCACATGCATTTTAGCAATACAGCACAGACAGACCTCAGCGAGGGCAAACCCTGTACCTCAGGCGTGTTTTCCTGCCCCTCCTAAGAATTTAATTAGCTAATTAGCTTTCTCAGGTGTAAGCAACAGATGTCTCACATTTGCCCATAATATGTGAGTAGCCAGGAGCACTTCTGTCCCCCACTGCAGACTGCAGAAATGCCTTGTCTCTTTAGCTGGCTTTTTGCTGCGTGTGTAAGTCCAACCAGTCCTGAAGCGAATACATTGATCCTTAACATCATTTCTCTCCAAGGAAAAAAATATTTTGTCTCTTCAATTCTCATACTAATTATTGTTCCTCTCTTACTCTCCCAAAGCTCTTAGATGTTTCCTATGTCTCCGCAATTCTTAGATATTAAGGTTCAATCTTTTTGTTCTGGAGTAGTTTGGCTTAAACAGACCAGATATTTTCTCCCTATTTCTTGAAACATATGTTGACTTTTTTTCCCCAACCACAGAAAACTATCTATTTATTTATACTACTTAGTGTCCTTAGAAGCCAGCATCAAAAATGACTGGCTGATATAAAACCAAAACATTTTATGGACTTTGGTCAGCATATATAATCACCCAGAAGAATGGAGAAATCTGTTGACGAACAGAAGCAGAGGGAGGTCACAAACCAGACCTAAGGAAAAATCATAGGACAGAAAACATTCTGAGTAAAAGCCCGATTGCCCACCAACACGCCGACACTTAAGTCCCGGTGACTATCCTGCTCTCTCTAGAAAAAAGAGTGTCGCTGCTTTCCTTGGGGCTCTGCATGAAGGAGCATTGGCATATGCCTTTGTGCTGCACTAGCTCCCAAGTCAAAGTCTGGGGCTACACCCATCAATTATCTGGCTTAGGTGACAAGTCCACATGCACTAAACTTAGGGAGACTGGAGAAATAATTATCCAGAATGTTCAGTGTCTACAAAAGATGTTAGACGTGGTCTGTTACTGAAAATTAACAGCTAAGGATAACCCACATTTGAGTAGATAGTGAAGAACCAGCTATCTAAAAAAATGTACTATTTCAGTGCAGAAAAACCGAGATCATAGAATTATAAATATCTAAAATCATACAATATGCAGCTGCAATGTTTTTTGTTCAAGGAACTTTCCAACGTGTTGGAAATGTTGTATAAGTTGATTGAGAAAGTGGCTGAGGATTTGCCAAAATGATCAAATCTGTGCTATATGTGTGCATGTGTGTGTATGTATACACACATCGATAAATAGCACATGGAAAATTGCATTGTGTTAGAATTTCTATTTGCATAAGCCACTTTGATATAGAGTACTGGTATATCCGATAAAATCTCATTTTTTATATATACAGTTACTATATAGATGATAGGTATATATTAGAAATTATAGAAATATAATTCACATACACACAAAAAACACTTATATACAAATACCCACAGGAATGAGATACAGTGGAAAGCAAAATCAGAATTTGAAAATATCCTATATGATGAATAAAAATATGTCATTCCTTACTATGATGCACATATATAGTTCATGCACATATTTAAGCTGTACGTAATTTAAAATTTTAATATGTTCATAGTCATCTAGCTAGTCTATCTCAACATTTTTGAGCCAAAATGTCTTTATTATTTCTAAATTTTACTCTAGTTTCTTAAGTCAAAACTATAAACCATTTGCCAGCAGTTTCTTAAGACGAAATAAAGAAGTAATAATTAGGCAGCAATTCAAATTCTGTAGTGCCACATTTGAACTGCTATAATTAAGGGTCTTCAAGATTTTCAATTATACTCTTTTTATATATTTTGTTATTTATAATTATACTTCAAGAAAATCATTCTCAATTTTTCCCCAAAGTTGAAGGAAAATTCGAAGCTTATTTTGAACTAGATTATTCAACAAATGTTGCAAAGAATACTAAGAATACTCTTCTCTCTGGACAGTATCACCGTGGCTAACAATGTTTTGTTTCACAGTCCTAAGTATAAAACGTTGTACAAAAACTATATACACTAAATAACAATTTGTAAACATTTCCTACAAATATGTGGAATAACTAGGCAAAATATCTTTATGCAGATATAAAAAATGATTTAGGAAAGAAAAATTATCTTAAAGCAATGTGTTCTCATTGAATTGCATCATATATCTATCCACTGCACATGCATATTCGCATGTATACATAAGAGCTGTATGTTAAAATTCTGTAAAGACTTTAAAAGATTTTTTAGAGTAATTTCTTACAAGAGAGCTACAGAAGTTCAATGCTGAATTAATGGCAGCAAAGAGGATTTAGACACACGTGAAACGGTGCAAGTCTTTCTCTGGTTGAGCCCCGCCTCCTCACACATTTGTGTTGTCTTACTGCCTGTGCTGAGTTTTATCTATCCTTTATCGAACTCCATGCTGTTTCTTGCACTTATATCTCTGATATAGGAAGTTTGATTATTTTTACCAGTTCACGGTATACTTCAGGTAATAAAATATAGACTTTTTTGCTACTTCTTAGAAACTAAATTAAGCTATAAACCTGAATGAGGAATAAAATGACAAGTTTTATCATTTTAGTCGTGGAAACAGGTTTGATATGTTACTTGCAGTTTTCTCATTCTGTGTAAAGGAATGTGTGGCGTGAGGTAGGGATGCTATGAGAGCCTTCTCCATGGATAAAGTGCTTGTATGCTCAGCATCACTATAGGAGTGACAGCAGGAAGCGGTTGTCATGTACCCTTGCTCTCCAGAAATTTAGATCTTCAGAGAAGTTTAAAAGACATAGTCCCTGAAAGTCAAGGTCAGATAATATTTGTAATGACTATTTTCTAATGAAACATGGTTTCATGTAATTTTAATATATTAACTGTTTTAAGTATGTATTCTAGCTTACTAATTAAATAAAAATCATAAAAGACAGTATCCAGACTTCAGTAACTTTCCTTCATTGCAGATTGTACACTGTAATAATTCAAATATATACCAATCAATATCTAACAACACAGATTTTAAGTATTTTCAAATTCAGCTAAACTAAAATTTAAAAATATTTAACTCAGGAATACTTACTTTGGTGTGTGAGAAATAATCTAAATTATATTTTCTCAAAACTCATTTGAATATTTGTAATTAGACCTTAAACTTTATCTTTGTGATGTTAAGTTTATGTCTAGGAAGCCAGGAAATAAATGTAGCTAATATATTGCAATTAAACAAAACTTACTGATTTTTTCCACTGACAACTTTTTAAAAAATGTTTATAGGTATTAAATGTATAAATTCATTTAAAAACTATAGCAACATAAACATTTATTAAATGTTAAATTATATTAAATAATTAAATTTAAAAATAAATTTAGAATGCATCAGTCTGAGTATAGGTTTTAAAAATAATAAAAAGAATAATGCCATTATATAATTAATAATACATTTTTGATAGTAATAAAATAATAGTAACATCTGCATTGTTTGTCAATATGTATTAATTACTTATTACTATATAATTAATACATAAGAATTCATTTTAATTGTAATCGATAAGTATATATTTGTTAATTGGTGTTATCAACAGACACAATACATGCTTTACTATTAAGTTATATTTGATGAGTGTATCTTCGAAGCAATCTTTTGTTTATGTATTAATGTTGTGCATTAAATATGACTGTTGCTACATAATTTCCATGATATAAAAACTCAGACATATGATATAAAAAGAAAATGACTCAAAGCATGCAGTGATGCGCACACACACATGCACACACATCATTAACACCATGAGCCCTCACTGCAGGTCTTTATTTTCTGAGAAAATAATAGTCTGATTGTAAAGCTTGGACATCTGCTTTTAAAGAATTACAAGAAATGTTATGTATGTATCTCTAATATTTCAGTCACTCACTGACAAAAATACAAATAAATTAACAAACAATTTTTGGCATATAGGACAAATATACTAGCTCCAAGCAGTAAACCAACAGTAAAATATGAAAATCTGAAATTGCTACTTTCCTATAGTCCCTTATGTTTTTTAAAATAAATTATTAAATTCTCATAAATAAAGTTGACATCTTCAGAGGAGTTATATAAAAATCAGAATATAAAATAAACCTATATACATAATGCATATTAAAATTATGAAGAGGTTTTCTGTTTCAAATCAGTTTTTTCAGTGTAAATATGCATGCAAATATATCTGTATCTTTTCAGATTTTCAGTAATAATAACTAATGTAATGAATAGTCTCATCAGTAAATGCGTATTGAATTATGGACTTTGCTACCCAAATGTTATAGATTGGCAAACTTTATCATCTATATTATTTCTCTATTTAAGATTTTGTTCTGTAATTTATAGGTATATGTGGAAAAGTAGAATTATATTGTTTATAGGTAAGATAGCTCAATGGTTGGAAAATTAAATAATTGTTCTGTGAGTAGTCCTCTAAGTAAAATGGTGGAGTCATATTTAGAGTACCAGAAGTTTCTGATGCCATAGGCTTATGATTCATAGTTTCAATTTCTGCATTGGGCATATTCTCTCAATTTATGGAAAACTTAACTCTCTGTGCCAGACCTTTGGGAAGTCTCAAAATTGTTAGTGAAGCAATTTTATTGACTTTATATTACCTGCATGTGACCCTAAGGATATTTTCAGGGTGTTTTCTTAATACCCAGACAGGAATATTTATATTACAGGTCATACAACACAAAATGTAAAATAACATACCTCAATATTTTATTAAAAAATATTTATTTTCCCATTGGTATTTGAGTTACTGTAAGTCTTTTGTGAATAGATTATTCCCTTTGCTCATTTAAAGAGGAATACAAATAAGGCATTTTAAAAATAACATTCCAGTAGAAGAAGCTTAGAAGATTTGCTTCAGCAAATATTAAAACAATAACTATCAGACTAAAGGTTTCAGGGTGAGATACATTCTTCTTCCGACCAAAAATATATATTACTTTATGACCTCATAAAATAATATATAATATAGCCAAGTGGGAAAAGAGAAAAAAACTTTTCATAATAAGATTGCAGATCATTTAAAATGTATATCATTATAGCCTTTAATATTCATTGAATTTATATTTTCCTAAAGTTTAGAGAAAGGAGATTATTATATTATTTATTCATAGATTTAATATTTACTGAGTACATATTATTTCTTGGGAGTGTTTCAGGTATCAGGAATACAGCAGATTATTATTATCAGCCCTTTATTTCTTCTTTTCAGAGAAGAAAACTAAATGTAACCTGAATAAATAAACACATAACATATGTCAGTTATTAATAGGTTCTGTGAAGGAAAATCATGCTCTGTAGCGTATTGTCTGCTGGTTTAGGTTGACGTTATCTGATCTAACTTGGATCAAAGGAATGATCTAGCCGTGTGTGTAACTAAGGGAAGCACGTTCCAGGAAGCTGGGAAGGAACGATGGAGGGGATCCCAGGATTCCTGAGCCTCATGTTTCATAGAGAGAAAGGCAACTTGCTTGTGGCTAAAAATAGAAGAATGGTAGGATGCAAGATTAGAGGGACGTCAACAGAGGCTAGGTCTTGTACCAACTTGCAGGCCAAAGAAAGAATTTATAATTTTATTCCAGGTAGAAGGAAAGACATTCAAAAAATAAGAGTAGAGAAGGGCCATACAATAAAGAAATAAAATAAAAACTTTTGTTCATGTACTTTGGGTAATTGATTTGGGGATCCAATGGGGAAATAGGAAAACGCAGAAGCAATGAGTTAGTAGCCATTTTGGTAGCCACAGTGGAAGATTTCGGTTGTAGTGATGAAGATTAAACATTGTTTGGAATATCCATCTAAATAATTTTCTAAATGATTAAATGTGAATTTGAGGAGAGAAGATTAATATATGGTGGTTGGGAAATACAGAACTCCAGCCTCTTGAAATTTGTGCTAAACAGTCCCTAAAAACAATGATCCTTTTTATGTTGGGGGAGGGCAGCGGGGAGAGATAGGGAGTTTCCGTGTCCTGCGAGCATTCAGAAATTTATGAATTTGTATTTCATTGTCCTAATGATTGAAGGGGCCCAAATGAAATTTATTCTGGTTGACGTTTATCTTTTGTGTAGTAGATGATCTGGGCCTCATGAATTGTCCTGTGCCTTGGGCAAATTTAAGAGCCAAAAATTTAACTCGATTTCTAGATCCAACCATAATATATTTTGAACAGTTTTAATATTTACTGACATTGACAGAATAGCATGTAATATGCAAATTCTTTTAAAAAAATATTTACCAAGAAATATTGCAGTAACATTTTTGTCACTATTGTTATGCTTTTTTTCAATATAATGTATATATAAATACAGCAATATTAATGTGAATCTCTTCTTAGATTTGATATACCCCCTTTTATATAGTCCCTGAAAATTAAGCTATTTGAAATGAAAATAAGATTGGAGACTGGGATGCATGAAAAACTAGATATATAACATTTTTTAAATCTAAATTTTTATAAAAGTAGCCTGTTTATCTTTAATTCCATTATTAATTCTTACTATAAACTTGAGCTTAAAATGAAAACAAAGCCTAGAAAAATCTGAGAGTACTTCAAATATCATAATTTTTACTTCCTTTGAAAAAATCTGAATTTCACGTCTCAATATCAGTATAGAAATATATTTAGCCCTCCAATTTTATTGTCTAAGCAGTGTGAAAACAATTCTCATTTAAAATTTATGAGGACTTAAATTCAAACTCTGGCCATAAAATTGTTTCAATATTAAGACAAGCTCTAGGAATGAGTTTTAAATTCCAATCTTTTAAAAAATGTTATGTCTTCAATGAGCATTTTCTCATGTTCATTCAATGAACAATAATGCCATGGTAATCAAAAACAAGAATTTCAATTCGTAACATATCCCTAGAGATGGCATCAATATAAAAGCAATTTTTATCTGGATAGGTTTTGAATTTTCACTCTTTCTAGGGAATTTGTGTTTTTCTTTATTGATAGTAAGTAGAACAGTAATACTTATTTTAACACTAAGGCAGATTAATGTATTATGCCACATCATATTTCTTTCATATGCCACTCTAGTGCAGAAAACATGATTTTTAAATCTTTATCTATTCATTTATTGATTTATCACTGTGTACATCTAATATCTATTTTGACTGCTATTACACATTACTTTAGTCTTCTTGTACAAAATTATGCATGAAAGTTTTTGTTTACTATGTTTTTTGTTGTTGTTGTTCAGAAGACTTAATGTGTTTTAACTTACTTAATCCTCTCAATAACTCAATGAGAAACCAAGTTTCAGAGACAACAACACATAGGAACTTGTGCTAGATCAAAGAGCAACTCAGCGTTACAACCATGATTTTAAGCTAATAGCCTGAATCTAGAGTCTGTGCTTTTATTCACTAAGGGACACTCTCTAAACAAACATTTTTTTAGGAGCCAGTTTAGTGACCAAATGTATGTGGGTTTGTATTGTATACATAAAATAGTATATTATAATTTCATCACTTAAAAAAATAAAGAGTATTTTTGTATGTTTATTTTAATTATATTTTGGCATTTATTTTTTCTTTTGTATCTATAAATACATTTAAATATTAATATATTGCATAAAATAGTGCAAATAAAAATGTAAAGTTTCTCTTTTAGCATGAATAGGCAAAAATTAATAGAAAAGTCAAAAATAGTTCTAAACCTTTTTTCCGAATCTTACAATAATTTATTTTACTTCTTAATTTTCTATTTATAATTATTCTGATATAGTCCGAAAGGGGAATAAAACCATATAATTATATAGATTAGATGATAGGTAGATAAATGATAGATGATTGATAGATAGATGATGTGGATAGATAGATGATAGATAGATAGAGAAAGAAAGAAAGAGATTAGCCAGCACTTTCACTACCATATGCTCTTTCTTATAACTGGAGTAGCATTTATCCTCATGAACAAACTTGTACAAGAAATAAGATTTTGCCATTTAGACTTTACTCATGAATAAAATGCCTTTAGGGGAAAATAGAAATGACTTTTTTCTTCCCTTTTTCTCATCCAGAAAACAGCTCAACTGACAAAAGTGAAATTTTATAAAAAGAGACACATTTTGTTTGAAGACAAGTATGAAATATTCTAACCTTAAAGGTGGACTTTTTAGAAAATGGCGCACAGAGAAAAACAACAATATTAATGGGAGAGCAGTTATAGGCTCCTCTAAGTTGTTAACATAAATTGCATTGCCATAAAATTGCAACATCCCTTTATACACAGAATCAAGAGCATTTTATCATAACAAAAGATTATTCTTTTCAAACTCAGTGGGAAGTAGGCAATAGTAGAATTCTTATTAGAATACACAGTGATAAAGAATTCAGTTCAGCTATGCTTTTTAAATGCACAACTTAAAAGAAACTTTTTTTATAAATGGACTAACCTTCAAAATAATAATAACATAGCTAAAACAAATATCTGCTGTTTATGTACCATGGGACTTTGATATATAGAGATTATAGTCTATCCATCTCTATCTATCTATCTATCTATCTATCTATCTACCTACCTACCTACCTACCTACCTACGTACCTATCTATTTATCTATCTAGTAAAACATGTATTAGTGCAATTTGGTAAAGTAGCATCTTTGAAATAAAATAGGTCTCCAAGTTTAGAAAAATACATGAACAAATGATTTTCAATTCTGTGTCATCAACTTCTAGATCTTCAGAGTAATGGTGTTGTCCCTCCTCTTTATAACACTGGTAGTTGAACTTGCCACAGACATCCATCCAGTTTCCTGAGTAGTCTCATCAGTAATCAATGAACCAGACCTTACATCACACCACAAGACGTGATCAACATCACTGAGGTAGTGAATCACAGTCCATCCATCAGCATCGATGTCATGTTAGCTGTGACCCTGCTCAATAAGGCTGATGATGTTCAAAAGATAGATGTACTTGGATTGTATTAGCAGCTGCTGAAGCACGATGACTGTAAGCAAAGTGTAGAGGAGTGAAAAAAAAATCCATGAATGGTACCAAAATACCGTTTCTGAGCTTGGAGATATTATTGGTCAAGTTACAAAAAATAGTTTGGTATAAGGACTCATTTTTTTTTATGTTTGATACACTGGTAATGCTACTACAAAAACAAAGAATAAGAAATTGCCCCCTGGCAGACACACCTTTATTATTTTATTTTATAGATGTAATAATATTTGCACTGTATAATCTGAGACAACAGGAAAAACAAAAACTTCAGTCTAATGTTTGGGTTTCTCCAGTTATCAGGTGAAGCTTCATGTACAATTTAACTCTTCCATATTTTAGACGTTTCTCAATTTTTACATATTCTTATATGTTGTGTTGGGAAGAAAAAAGTAAACAATCAGAGTCAATGTGTTCTATAAACTATCCCTGGGAAAATAAAACTATTGATTCTACTGTGAATTAGTATTAATACACATTAATAAAACAATCTTAAATAACTTACATGTTTTTATGAACTTTAAATAAAAGCATTATATGTATGCTTTTTTGTATTGGTTTCTACTAAACATATATATAGTGGACTCGCTGGTGTTCTGTGGAACGGAAATTCATTTATTTTTTATTATTATGTATACTTAATTGAGTAAATATACCACAATTCATTTTGATTGCAAGAATTTCTTATTACAAATAAAATATCAATATTCCCACATATATGTATTTTTGTATAAATATGATTGCTTATAGGGGAAGGGAAGGTAAATAGAAAGTGGAGTTGCTGGGCTATCAGAAATTATTTGATCCAGTTTTAATAGATCCTTCAAGTTTTTATAAGTGGATGAACCAATTTATAATGTATAGGAATTCTAATTGGTTCACATTTCACCAACACAGGTATTAACAAACTTTCTCATATTAGCTATTCTGATGAGTATATAGTACTTATGTTATTTTATGTTGTTCTTGATGAACAAGGTACTGTACCTATCTGTGTTTTTATTGACTATCTCAATATCTCTTTGTGACATTATCATCCAGTCTCCATTTTTCAATTAGATCATCTTATCTTTCTCTAATTTGTATATTTTTTTAGATTTATATATTTTGAATGTGACACCTTTGCAATTGTGTATGTATTGTAAATAATTTATCTAGCTTTGATTTTACAGTAATCATGTTCTTACATGAACAGACTGTGTCACACAAATTAACTTTCCATATTTACATCTATAATTTTTATTGATAAACTTTTTCACATTTAGATTGGGTATTTATGTTTTGCATAGAGTATTTTATAGGGGTTATAAATAATTGTCTTCTAAGTCAATATCTATTGATGCCACCATTTATTGAAAAATGATCCCAAATAATTTCAAATATAAATATTACTATAAATTAAGTGCATATTTATGTGTGAGTATAGTTCTAGGCTATTTATTCTGTTGTAATGTTTTATTTGTCTTTATTTTGGCCTATATAACACTGTTCTAATTACTGTGTTTATCTTAGTTACTGTAGAATATATGTTGATAACTAATTTAACTTGAGTAAGTCTATTAATTTTGATTCTATTTGCTTGCTTGCTTTTAAAAGTGTCTTGGTGATTCTTAACCATTTGTGTTACCATAAATATTATATAATCAGTTTTTTTTTTTATTTTTTACTCAGAATCCTGATAACATTTTATTTGGGAGTGCTTAGAATTTACATATTAGTTTGTGAATCATTCACACATTACATGACCTTAGTATATACGTGTATACCTCAATTTCATATTTAATTTTTTTTAATTATTTTTAGAGTTTTATTTGTATAGGTCTTGCTCATTTTTAGTTGGGTTTTGTATCAATCATCTTTGGAATGTAGAGAACCGTCCCCAAAGTATCAGTGTAAAACAACATTTGATATTTTAGTTCACAGTGTTATGGATGACAATTTGGCCCAGCCTCAGTGGAATGATTCTGCTACTGTGGGCTTCGCTCAGATAATCTTAACTGGGTTCACTCGTGAGTCTGTGACCTGCTGCCTCCTTTGTCATGATCTTTTGTATATCCACTATAGGCTTTTCCTTCATGGTTACCATGAGGCTTACATAAACTGTCTTATGTTAATGACATCCTATTTTAAGCTGGCATCGACTTACTTTGAAAACACAGAAACTCTTTACCATTACCTCTTACTCCCTCACATTTTAGGTTATTGATGTTATCATTTACCTCTCTTAAATATCGACTATTCAGTAACAGTATTTTAGTTATAGTCATTTTAAATACCTAGTTTTTTTAACTTTCAAACTACGGTTGTAAGTATAATTTAAGTAATTCAGCACCATTACTATACTCGAGGATTTTATTTTGACAATATATTTACCATTACCAGTGAGTTTTATACATATATTATATACCATATATTATTTGTTTTATAACAATTTATTTTTTATGTTTCTCATGTTTACCTTGATATAACTTCCTAATTCCTGTTACAACTTTTCTCTTATATACCTTTTTGGGCTAATGTCCCACTCCATCTAACCATGTTCCTTTATAACGAATCCAAGTTTGGACCCACTGGTATATATATATTTAATTTCTTATTCCCTTTTTAAGTGTTTTTATTCTATTATGTTCCTGAAATATTGAAGCAGGGGTAAGGTTTATTTCATCTAAGATTGATGCAATTACATGGGCCTCTCAGAGGAAGATATTAACCTCCTATAAACTCCATGGTATTCAGCTAAGTTATAGCTCTGAAAACAAACAATACTGGTCGCTTCAAGACCCATCCTTCAGTCTACCAATAATCAATGATAGGCATCAAACTGACAAGAACAAGCATTTCAGTATATTTTACTACTATTTTATGTCAGTCTCTGGTTACGTGGAGCGAGAGGCTGGTGATTCCGCAGTCGTGAATTTTTTTATCCCGCCGTCTAGTGGCAGTCACCCTCTGCTGCATGCTGGCAACTAGTTGGCCTTCTTTCTGAATTCTGATCCACATGCGATGAGGCCATAATGAACTGTTCTTTAAATTTCTCCCAATATATGATGCTCAGGCAGGTATAAGAAATGAGCCACATGGTCATTTTCCATTATTTGCACATGATAAAACTTATTTTTACAGGATATCATGTCTTGGATATCTTGTCAAGGACCTGAATGAATGAACCCTTTGCATACACTAATATTATGTATGCCTTTATGATGATTACCTTAACATTTAAGTTATTTTTACTTTCTAATATTTGTCCGTACTTACTAAATAGATGATTTAGAAAATACAAGTAGTTCAAGGTGAGTTCTGTTTTTCCATCTCTTGAGTCTGCCTCAGGACTTGGAGGGAATGCCACAACAATGTAATCATGAATGTCAGGAGTCTTTCTAGATGCTAATAGTGGATGACACCAAAAGTCAGAGACAGTCCTGGGTTTCAAATCAGCCCAAGGAATTGGGGGAAGGGGGTCGAGAGACAAAACCTGTTTCTTCAGTAATTCTGCCTATACACATACACACATGCTTCTGCATTGAAAGGGAAAGATTTCCTACACTAAGAGTGCAGTGTATTTTGATTAAAATTCTCTGACAGTTAAATATTTCAGAAGGAGAGTTGTACTTAAATATTTCAGTAACATTTAAACTTTTCGATGAGATTTTATTCCAAGGTATTAATAATGACAAATTTAAGGATATGGTTCTTATACATGTAATTAGCTAACAACAACAAAAAAAACAGATTAGGAAATTAATATTTGTTGAACTTGACACACTGTGCCAGATAATTTTACAACATGTGTAAAACATTTGACAACAGTGTTTTAAAATATAAACATTATATAAGGAATATATAAAAGAAATTGAGTTTTCAAGTATAGCTTGGAAAAAATATCAGTATTTTTAAAAATTGAAGAGTAACACAAAACAACTATTCCAAATTTGACAGTCTATGTTAAAATTAGTAAAGAAGAATTCAAAATTATGTAGCAAAGAAGAGACATTGCATATTTTTAACATAAATGAGATATAGATTAGTCAGAGAACTCTGCAGATACATTTATTACATCCATTTAGGTTGATCTCTTTGATTGGATTCCATTACACTTTTTAAACAAGGACAAAAATAAATTCTTACAATGTTAGAGGCCATTCTACCCATTAAAAATAAAAAAAAATACATTAATATATACATTTTCTTATTTCTTTTTTTATTTATTGTGGTTTCAAGTGCACAATTCGGTAAACATCATACGTATAATGCGTTGTGTGTTCACCACCCAAAGTTAAATCCCCTTCCATATATTTAAATTTCCTTCGCCACATATTTGACTCCCTTTACCCTTATCTACCACTCTCCACTTCCTCCCCTCTGGTGACCACTGAACTGTCGTTCATGTCCGTGAGTCTCGGTCTGTCTGTCTTGCTGTTTTGTTGCTTTCAATTTTGTATCCCACGTATGAGTGAAATCATACAATCCTCAACTTTTTCTATCTGGATTATTTAGCTTCGAATGATACTCTCAAGATCCACTCATATTGTAGCAAATGGCAGTGACTATTAGCAAAGTTATATTGAGTCTATTTGAAGGTCATATACTATAAATGATACCATCTGCTCTTTTACACTGTATTTTCATAACACACATAGCTCTGAAAATAATGTAAGATTGAAATCTTAAAATACCAGTAAAAATTAATTTTTTTTTTACCACCTTTCCAAATTCACTGCATTACTGGCATGGACATATATTATAGTGTAGTATCCTTTTTCTATCTCATTATTCTTTTTTTGGCACACTAAAAATAGAACATGTTAAGAATTAGAAATGTAGTATTTAAAACTCTGGTAGTTCACTTTTATAAAAAACATAATTTTAAAAATAAGAATTTTTATGGATCTACATTACTATGATGGCTATAAAGCATTGAAAGTTATCTAAATCATAAATAATTAAAATTCATTCTTTGATGCACTTAAATCAATAGATCTACTTGTCTCTTTCCTTTCAATACCACACAGAGTTGACTATGGTAGCTTTTCATGAGTCTTGAAGTTCAGTAGTGTCAGTGCTCTGAATTTTTCCTTTTTTTTTTTTTTTCAGAATTGTGGTAGATATGTTGGGTCTTTAGCCTTTCCATTGAAAACTTAGAGTCAGCTTGTTGATGTCCACAAAATAACTTGGTATGGTATTGTGTAGGATTGCTTTAAATCTATAGATCAAGTTGGGAAGAACTACCATCTTAATGATCTTAAGTCTGTGTATCCATGGTCATACAATATTCCTCCATTTATTGAGATCTTTGATTCTTTCATCAGAAATGTGCAGTTTTCCTTATGTAACCCTTGTACACATTTTTGTAGCATTCTTAGGTATTTCATTTTTTTCTGGTAATGTAAATGATGTTGCATTTTGAATTTCAAAATCAAAATTTCCATTGCTAATATAAAAGAAAGTAATTGACTTTTCAAAATTATCCTTGTAAGCTCCAACCTTGCTATATACATTAAGTAATCTTAGGTGTTTTTGTAGATTTCTGTTGATTCTTATGGATTTCAACATAGACATATCACCTAAGAACAGAGACAGTTGTATTTTCTCCTTCCCAATGTGTGTATCTTTATTTTTTTTATTATAATTTTGTATTAGCTAGGACTTCCCCTACGTTGTTTAATATGAGTGGTGAGAGGGGACAACCTGCCTTGTGTTTGTCTTAAATGGAAAGCATTTATTTTCTCATCATTAAGGATGACATTAGCTATAGGTTTTTCAGATGTTATTTATCAAAATTTTTTAAATAAACAAATTTAAATATTCTAACTATTAGTTTACTTCCATTAGGCCAAGGGTCGATTTAGAGAAAAAAAAAAAAAAATTCTAAGTACATGGCCGAGAGAATGTAGGAGGGCTGTCAATGATTTTGTCCTGAGCTTAGCCTGTTGGTCATCTTGTTTGAACTGTAACTCCTACGCCTTCCACAGAAGTGCTCCACTGGCCCCAGAGGGCACAAGAGTACATGTCCTGGTGCTCAGGCTTCCTGTCCGTGAGGGCAAAGGACAGGTCTTTTTTGAGAACCACCCCAGGGGGCCTGATGAGCTGTTGGCCAAATCTGAATGCTGTTTCCTAAGGACCCAAGTATGGAAATTCCTATCTCATTCTAGTTTGCTGAGAGGTAGTGTTTCTGTTTGTTTGCTTCTATTTTTATCATGAGTAGGTGTTGGATTTTATCAGATGCTTCTTCTGAATCTATTTATTCGACCGCGTGGTTTTTTCTTTAGCCTGACGATGCGATGGGTTGCATTAATTAATTTCTGGGTGTTGCGTCAGCATACTGAATGTGGCATACTTGGAATAAACCATCCTAGTTGTGGTATGTAATTCTTACATATTGTTGCATTTGACTTGCGACTCCGTTGAGAATTTTTGCATCTATGTTCATAAGAGATAGTGGTGTACAGTTTTCCTTTCTAACAATGTCTTCATCTGGTTTTGGTATTAGTGGCTTTGTAAAATGAATTGGGAAGTGTCCCCACTACTCCTATTTTCTAAACGTTTTAGGATATTGGTATCATTTCTTCCTTAAAACTCTTGATAAAACCAGTGAAGCCTTCTAGACATGTGGGGTTTTTGAAATGTTAATTACTGATTAATTATTATAACTCTATACATATTATGCATTTCTGTGTGTGAGTGTTAGATGTCAGACGACTCTTTATCAGTCACAGAGGTTGTACAATGGGCATCTAAGGCAAATGTGGACGCTGTCTAGGCCCAGGAACAGGGGCTTCCCCTCCTAAGGCGCCCTCTTTAATCCCACCACTGAGTACCAACTCATCAATGCAGAGACTGATGACGACACAGTTCCTTGGGGAGACAGGCCAACACAAAGAGAGGCAAATTCATAGAGACAGAGTGCAGGTTAAAGGTCACCATGGAATGAATAGGCAGGAGGAAGTGGGGAGTTATTGCATAATGGATACAAAGATTTCATTCCATGTAATAAAAAATTAGAAATAAATAGTAGCAATGGTTGGAGAACATTGTGGATGTAATTATGCCACTATATTGCTCATTTTGAATGGTTGAAACATTAAATTCTATGTTACATATATTTCACCACGATAAAATAAATCTATGTGCAAAACATATATGTGAATTTGTGGTATTTTATCTGTACCAATTTTAAATGCTTGCATTTTATAGGTGTTGATAGAAGTAAATTTGAACCTAACAGGATCATGTAATAAATCGAATAATTCATCAGTGGTAAAAAATGTCAATTAACCTTTTGATTGAGACAGAATTTCATTTTGGCTACATTTTCATTATATTTTAACCAGTTCTAAAATTCTTCTTTAGTTATTTTTAAGATAGATCCTGAAATAATAATAGTTAATAGTGGAATGATCAGAAGTCAGAGTCCTTGGTACAAGTCTTAACATGACTTTCATTCTAAGACCTTTAATTATTTACTAAATCACTCACAACTCCATTTTTTCACATCTATAAAATGAGGAAATTCTAAAGGATGATCTTTGAGGGTCTACATACTCAAGTACACTATAATTATATAGAATTTTTCTGTTCATCTTGACAAGTTGAAATAAAGGTCCTTGAAAATGCAAAAAAGTTAAATCAGTAACTATAGAAACCACTTCTATGGATTGTTTTGAGTCCACTAGTTTTGTGAATTATTGAACTAGTTGTGTAAATGTACTGAAAATTTGAGTTGGTAATACGAAGAAAAACTCACATCATTGGCAAATTACTTGGAAGTGTGCAGTTCTAGTCACACCGTGAATAAAAATTTTCTTGTCATCTATGAAGAATGTGAAATAAATATGGGACGTTCTCTCTCCTTTCAGGGAAGAAATGAAGCCAGAACTTTCTGATTTCTCAGATGACTGGATTGCTGACCATAAACTGGTTCAGAGGCCTTCAAAGAAAGGTGAACTTCGTTTCTCAGAATCCGAGACAAGCAGGAAATATGCACAATAATGAAAGTAAGTTTTTATTCTTCTTTATAAGAATAATCAAATATAATATATGTATTCTTTAATATTATTTTTAAATTCTAAGGACATTTTATTTGTTGAATAGAATTCATATGTATTCATAAGAATCATATGTATTCAATCAAATGGAAAAATATAAACAGTAGTTATTACATCAGAAAATAAGCAAGGAATCAAATTTGCCTTGAAATGCTGGACTATTAAAATAATGAGGTTTATAGGACTATGTATTAGCATGTAAATGCATATAGACTATGCTTATTTTTTAATATTATTTCATTATAGATTAATTCCCATTTAACAATCATTTTGCTTCCATGAGTTTATGTTCCCTTTATTTAAAATCTCTTTTGTATGAAACTCATTATAGTGTAGGTGAGTAATTATTCTGCATATTCAATAATCAACAAATTTGAAAAGTAAGGCTACATTTTTTTTTTTTTTTTTAGCACAAGATTGTTGAGTCGTAGTCCATTGTACAAATAGATTGTAATTTGTTATACATACCCCTTTCGGTTTTCTCTGAGTTCTTACCAGCTTTTAGCTGCTATGAACACGTAATGCAATAAACAGATGATGTACGATTGAATTATACAAGCAAGGCTAAAACTTGAGTTCCATTATTTAAATAAACTGAAGTATTTGATATTTAGTTTTCGGGCTTTCCAATCCAGATTGTTGTCTTAGTTTTAGCTACTGTATCTATGTATAATCCTTTTCTGCTCCTGTAGACGATGGTCACCGCCTGCTGGGACCAACTTTCTTTGCTCATAGGTTTGTTTCATGGAGCTGAGGGTTGATAGCAGCAGGCATGACTTCCTGCCATCATCTGGGTCACTTAATCCTACAGATCAGTGATTTCTTTACCCAGAACAGTCTTAAATTATAACCATGAACACACACACACACACACACACACACACACACACACACACACACACACACATTCATGAATGCATCCGAACGCTCATCGATCTTTCACTTTGTTCAAGAGTTAATCTAAACAGAATGTGATGTCTATTAGAAGATAAAATTGAAAATAAAAAGAGTAACAGGATGGAAGAAAGACATAAAACATTAAGTTTACTCTTTCTAGGATTTTCTAGTGTTTTCTAGGATTATCTCCTACTTTTAGTAGTCTTGTTTATGAAAAGATAGTTTCTCCAAGAGAAAATGTAATTCTGTGGCAATTTTTCAGCTTTGAAAAAAATGTTTCAATCAACAATCCACAGGCTCTATTATCATAACCATCATGGCCAAAGGGACTACTTCAAGCATGCATGTTAGTCTATCAATTATTATATATAATATATCAATAATATATGTGTGCGTGTGTGTGTGTGTGTGTGTGTGTGTGTGTGTGTGTGTGTGTGCGTGTGTATGTATTAGAACTCTGCCTATAACCACCATGCCAGACTGAATTTAATGGCACATGGAACTTTGTATTTTCCTCAACCTATCTTTAATAACTTGAGAATTAAAATGATGCAATTTATTATTTTCATGCTATCTATGAGTATAAATGAATAGGTAAATGTTATATACGAATAACAAACTATCAAAGGTACTTCATGTATTAACATTTCTAAGTAGGGAAGAAAATAGTCATTTAGCACTCTGCATCCTAACAAAATTATACAGTTGACCCTTGGAAAATACAGAACGTTAGGGGCACCAATTCCCATGCATTCAAAAATCCCTTTATAACTTTTGACTCTACGGTCAGTGGTTCTCGTCAGCAAACTCACCCAACCCCAGGCTGAATACAATATTTCTGATCTGCGGTGAGATTCTGTGACTGGGAATGCAAAAATGGTTTTTAATCTGTGGTTGGTTTAATCTATGGATGCAAAATTCATGGGCAAGAAGGGCCCACTGTATTTATTTTAAAAATTTGCATATAAGTGGATCCACTGAGTTCAAACCCATGTTGTTCAAAGGTCAATTGTATATTTAATCTTCCTCTTTAGGTTTATGCTTCTTCTATTTTTAATATACACAGGCAAAATAATATAACTAAAGCATGTCTATTCACAAAGACACCGTAAAACACCAAAATAATATTTGAAAAGTTAGGAATTTGCATTGCAAATGTGTAGTGAGCATCTGTATGTATTATTAAATAATTTTAAAATTCTATAACATTTTTATAATTATTATTTTATGACTGACCATTATATATATTTAGTTTTTTAAACCAGTCTTCTCTTTCTTAAATGTATTTTTTTATTACGATAGCCAGTGCAATGACAAAAGGTATCAAGATAAATAAATAAATACATCATCAATTATAATTTTATGGAATTTATACAGATCTTTACAGTTCTTGATATATATTTTGATATGGTCTTCTAGAACACTATTCTAATTTCCATACTCCCACAAGAAGAACATATGATTTCTTGTTTTACCATAATTCTTAATATAGTTTTTATTGTCCCTATGTAAATATTATTAATATTTTAGAGAGGTGACACTTCTTAAAAAGTTAAAATTTTCTTCATTTCTCTTTGTAGAATTTTTATTAGACGCTTTGCATTGGAAAAGTTTTGTTCCTCTTTTGCAAGTATTCTTATTATAGATGTTATTTAAAAAGACTGATGTTTGCAAAAAGTGGTTTTCCAATGCTGCTACCTGTCATGTTATGCTATATTTATAAATCAAATATATGCTTTATTCATGAAATTATAGTAATGGTTTTAGAATATTTCATATCATTATTGTCACTAGAGTAACTAGTCTTTAGTACAGATTAAAATTTGATGAATTCAATAATTAATAACCCCTTTCTAAAGGGAAATAAAAGTAGCATTGAGATTTACCAGATAATTCTTTGTCTTATTGTTAAAAATCTAATTAGAATACATTCTCTACAACTTAAAAGATTTAGCAGTAGCACAAGCTTTACTATGAAATAATATATCACTAATTGAATATAAATTGTACTATATATTCCAATTATTATCCTTTATGCTATATAAAAACTACTGTTTGGTGTGTTATGAAGTGTAACATTAAAACTTCATTAAATCCGACTTAAAAGCCATTAATCACAAATATATATGCATTTGTCTCAGTATCACCAACAATCACAAAAATTTCACATCATTAATTTTAGTTGACTTTCTAAAGCAAATAATTTTATCAACTTAGCTATTTGTTAGATATGAGTCCTTAATTTTGTTTTCATCCCAAACAAGCACATGTTTACTATTTTAATTACAATTCCAAAATTAAAAATATATAGTTATTGTGTAAAATAATTTTGCGCAATTGCAAAATGCCTAAAAGATCAAAATTACTCATGATACCAACACCTAAACATAATTACTCTTTTGTATTGGTGTTTAGCTTTACAATTTTTATGTCTCTGTGTGTCTATAATTATTTACAAAATAAGGCCAATGTATCTATACTCCATGCTGAAACAAAACATTACATCAAAGGATATAGATATATTGTAAAACTAGTCCTGTATATTAAAAAGTTACAATTCTAAAATGTGTATAATATAAATTATTACAAATTCTAAATAAGAGTGCACTGAATCTAGGTCCTCTTTCTATTAGTATGTTTCATAATCGTACAAAATGAAATTTGTCAACTATAATATCATTTAAATTGCATTTCTGTGAATACCAGTAAATGAAACAAGTTTTTGCTTATTTTTAATTGTTTTTGCACAATCTTTTTGAGCTTTCTGAACATACACTGACTTTTTCTCCTTTGAGTTATTTGTTTTCTATGTTAATTAATAGGAGTTTTTTCTCTGTACAGATATTAAGTTGATATCATTTATAATGAAAATATTTTTCATACTTTAAAATTTTGTTTCAATTCATTTTTCTGTTTATTTCTAACTTCCTTGAGTAGTAATTTTTATTTTAATCTATATATGTCTTCACACTTACTGTATTTCTTGTCATGCATAAATATCAAGCTGCACCTACATCATTTAAATATTTGCTTTTAATTTTTTGGTATGTTACAGTATCCTTTTAAATGTATACTTTTAATGCGTTCACATTTTATACTAGTTATAAAACATAACTATTTATGCAATATTTTATAACGCTATGTCTACTATTGAAAAGAGAATATATTTTTATTTATCAAACAGCCTGTTTGGTAGGCTTTAATGGTACAAATTGTAGACTAAGAGATGTATAAGGTTCATATTTGCTAAACTGAATCATTTCTAAGCAATAACTTTATTTTTGGTTGTATACTCCTAAATGGTATATACAGTTCCATAAACAAAAATATTTTAGTATGAATGGAAATATTTCCAAATAAAAAAGTGATCAGTAAATTAAATTAATAGTTTTGAATCTCAGTATTAATAATACTTTAGTATTTGTCTCTTTCATTCACAAGACCTTGAATAGGAGATTCGTATATACAATCTCGTTTTATCATTACCCATCAATAAGAGGAATAGTTTTTAGCTCCATTTTACATATGAGCAAATATTTGACCAGAACATTACAATAACTTTATTAATAAACTATCCATATATTGAACTTCGGTAGGCATTACACAGCAAGTTAGTTACTCTTTATTAATAGAACATTTTTATTCTAGGTTTATGACATTTTATAAAGTTTAACAGTACAATTTCTTTTGAGGATATTTCATTTTACCAATCCTGTAGTGTATGTCTTCTAAGTTTCCATAATATGTGTCAATAAAAGTAATAACTGAAAACATTATACTTGGAGATTCCAATAATGGCCTCACCTAACCAATACATATCTCGGAAAAATAAAATTTGTCCCAGATATTCACAGTACGTTTTGTCCCTTCGGCTAATTTTTTTTAAATATTTCAAGATAACTGTTTTATTAAAATAGAATATGAAAACTGTATTTTAGAAGTTACTGACATGACAAAATGCTATTTTTAAATCAAATGGCTTTATTACAGGAAGAGATATATTTTCCACTGAAGTTGTGAGCAAATTAACAGCAGTTTAGTTGTGTTGTTTTGGAAACCATGACTAAGATATATGTTTTCCAGACAATGATATTATATTCACACTTACAAACACACAATCGTTCATATTCGTGCATACTGTATCTTCGTGAGTATATTTCTTCTGTTTTATTATCTCCTTTTTATGTATTAATTCAAAAGACTTCCCAACATTTGATTCTTTATAATAGCAAGTTAGACTTTAAAAGGTAGAAACCAATCTTAAATATTCTAAGGCTTCATTTGCATGTAGATTCTAATAGAACAAAAGGAGATTTAATGTCAATTTAAAAGCAATTAATACTCTTCCCCCTTCCCAAAGGTATGCAAGAAGGTTAATTATAAATGAACTGATGAGGAGACAGGGCTAAGAGGGGAAGCTAGAAGCAGCATCACTTAGTCTAAAATATTTAAAGTTTCTACTAATAGTAATCTGTATTTAATACTGACCTTGGCAACTGTGTCAACTTTTTCTATGTATGTCTAGAACTAATTTGTATTTATATTATCTGTCAATACAAAATACTAGATAAAAAACAAGTTTAAAATTACTATATTTCATTCCCAAAGAAATATATCGACCAGAATATGAAAACAATATAGTTTTCAACTATTTATTTTTTACTATTAATTTTCCAGTGATGGTCAGTGACTTTATAAAATTTGTCTCAGACTTTACTCTTTGCCTATAATCAACCCAAGGCAAGTTCATCACCTGCTCGAAACTGTTATAAAAACCTAATTCTTTATATGCGCTAGCATGTGTCCAAATCTGGTGTTGGAACCTTCTCCAGAGCTTGTGCAATATTAGCTTGCATATTTTATTGATTTGTAGGTCCGTCACTGTTTCTAGAATCTGTGACTATTTCTTTTATGTTTTAAGAGCTTTGATTATGTATGTTGAATTATTTTATCCAAGATATCTCATTATTAATAGTAGAAAGAAGTGTCATCTCATGCTACTACTATGTCAAAACTATAAAGCCTCTTCTATTTTTCTCTTTTGTTAACCTGTAACACTTTTAAGAGATGCTAAAATTGTAAAAACTCTAAAATGACCAGTAATTACACAAACATTTAATTATAATAGCAAATTTGATAAATGCCCTTTTGTGTATTCATAGTGGGCTATTATTTAATTATACATACATATATATATAATTATATATACATACATATATCTCATTAGAATATACACTTGACTTTTATGTCTACACCAATAATATAAAATCTTTCCAGATTCATGTATACCGAAATTGAATTTGCTACCCACGTCTGTATTGTAGTTTCTTCTGTTTCATAGAGTAAATGACAGCCAGTGGCTCACAGGTGAAGCAATGTAGAACAGTGAAGAGCTGGGAAGGTAGAAAAAAAGACAGCTCCATGCAAGTGTCACTTTGTGCAGAACTAATACTGGTAAAGGTGTCCATAGGTTCCATTTAACTACACCTCACAGTATGGAGCACCTGTAGGAACCCCAAAGTTTCTGCCCTAAGTGAGTTCAAAACTCAGTTATTCGAGGAGAGAGGCAATCGCTGCTGATGAAATAAAAGGAAGCATATTTAAAAATTCAGTATGATTTGTTTTATTTTGAACAGATAGATATTCATGAGATGATATAATTAAAAATCAGAAAGAGCCAAAATAACCAGAAATTCTACTTCAACATTTCATGAAGCCATGTCCACCACAAACGAAAAGACCTATTTATAATTACGGATGGGTACAGAAAAAGTGATGACTGTGTGTGTGTGTGTGTGTGTGTGTGTGTGTGTGTGTGTGTGTGGTATATACATATGTATAGACACACACACACATATATATATGTTTGTATATGTTCATATATATGTGTATATATGCCTATTTAATATAAAACATACAATACTATATACTTAAAGCCCTTATAATTTGGCACATTATTGAGTGGCAATAAATTGATAAAACAGAATAAGAGTCTACATCATCAGTAAGTTCTATCATTGAAAGTTAGAGACGCTACCTGATCCCTTACTATTCTAAAAAAGAATGATGCAGTCTAGGGCAATGCTCACTCTGAACAAGCCTGATCTCGTCTGATCTCGGAAGCTGAGCAGGATTGGACCTGGTTAGTACTTGGATGGGAGACCACCTAGGAAGAATAAGTGCTGTTGGAGTAAAAAATAAAAAAATAAGGGATCGTAAGCTGACAAGGTCCTTGCAATCTGTGAGGTCAACCAAGGGTTGCCTTGCCCCCCCCCCAAAAAAAAAAAAAAAAGATGCATGTCACATATTAGCAAATACATTATGTACACATTTTTGTGCAAAAATTTTTCTTTGAAATATATTTGGTAGGAAAGCAAGACATTATATTTATATATTAAAATTTTAGTAATGTTATTTTTAGGACTGGACAAATGCCCTAAGTAGTGAAGAGCTGAGTAATTAAATTTGAAAAATGTATTATGATCACAGCTCAAAGGTAAAGCTGTTCTATGAAAAAAAAAAGAGAGAGAGAAACAGAGGGGGGGAAATGAGATAGGGGTTCAGAATGCGAGCTTAAATTTTTCTCATGTGAGAAAAGCTAAAGATTTTATTGACTATTTCCCTGAAAGTGTGATATCTCATCCCAGCTTCTAATAAAAATCTCTCTGAACAACAATTCAACATATCTTAGATGTGAACACAGAAACTTTTAGAATAAACTATGTTTTAGGTTTCTAGTATGTGATCACTCTGGATATATAATGCTGACGATATTTTGATGCAGTGTTATTTCAAAATCTAAACAAAGAAATGGAAAGTAAAATATCAATATTAAATAACTAATGCACTTGTCAGATTTCATATGATGACTGTTGTATGAGAATTTCTGGTCCAACAAATTCTTTTCATATTTAATTATAATTTGATCCTTTAAAATACTTTTGTTTTTGTAGGCAATAGAAAACCTAGGTTAGTGCAACCTACATTCTGATAACAAGCAGAATATTTAGAACATAGTGACCTGTACTTTAATTGCACATTATTACTTGTCAGACACATTGGAAAAAGGTAATACATATGTACAATCCATATTTTTACATGTGTATGACTTTCACATATATTTACATAGTGTACATGTGAATTATCTGTCCTATCTATATTGCATATAATTTTATATTCTGAAATTTTTTTTAAAAATACCCCATAACTGTATTAGCTTTAAAAACTCTAACTCTCTAAATCCAATATATTTTCAATGTTATAATAGAAAACATTTTACTTGGATTTGAGAGTATAGAAACTTTTTCTTAATACATGTTATGATTATATAATCATTAAGTTAACTTGGAGGTTGAAATATTGAAGTTTACATTTTTTAATAATGAAAGTAAAAAAAAAAAAATTCCCTAAAAGGTGTGGCCTTGGAAATAAAAATATACAAGAATAAGAAAATATCCTTTGAGTAATAGCCCTGGCTAAAGTTTATTATGAACAGTATATAAGGTGAAAATCTCACAGAGCATATTCATATAGCAGTATAGATAGATAGATGGATGGATGGATAGATAGATAGATAGATAGATATGCAAATGTATATGATCCAGGTTACTTTTTTTGAAAGTAAAGTCAGTGTGTTGTGGGAGGCATCTGTTTAGATGGTACGTGTGTTGAAAATATGACTAAAATATGTGTTATGTGTTTGTACCTGTTGAGAAAGATCTATTAAAACTGAGAACACAGAAAGAAAACAGTGATTTCCTGTTATCAGAAAACTTCTAACTTTCTCTTAATATATTAAAGGTTACCAAGGTAATTCAACATAAAGATCAGTCTAACACATAGATTTTTTGGAAGATTAGACTTGATCTTTTTTCTTCATTGTTGCTTGGGATCATTTGTAAGATACATAAAATTCGAAATAGGGAATTACATATGTCATCTCCTATCCATAAGATAAAGATTAAGATTATATAAATCATCCAGGGAAAATATGGAGAAGCATAGTTTTGAATCTAACAAATTAACTATATCTGAGCTGTAAAATATAATAGGTAAGGAAGTATTCTAAAGCAACAGAGAATATAGAGCTTCCTGCAGAGTGTCATCTCAAAGACATGTAGGATGTTAGTGAGACCTTTTTTATAGTAAAAAGTCAATCTCCAGGAGGCGGAGGATGAAAGCAATTAATAGTACACAGAAGAGCAATTTCGAGATCTCATTAGCTTCGTAATTCAATGTCAGAGTAGATCTAACCCAGTGAAATATGTTTATCATTTCCACCTCTGTGGCCATCCCCCAAGTAAGAAAAGAGAACCAAAAGTAATTTTCTGAGGGTTAAAGAAAAAAAATGAGTAATTTATAGATATAAGATCTAAAAATATAGTAGTAGGCAGGAATTATTTCTTGATCTATGGAAGCTTGAAAAGTTAAAAAATAAAAAATAAGACTGATTGCTGACCAAAGGAAGTGGGATCAGCAAAGACCACTAGACAACTGAATGGTGAGGTCAGGAAAAGAAGATGCTCAGTGAATCCTGTGGGCAAGGCTCTTTGGGAGCCTAAGGAGTATGAATTCACCTGAGGGGATGCTAAATGTGTATATTAAGTAGAGAAACATTTTCTGTGAAAGGTACAGCCAGGAGAGTGTCGTCAGTTCAGCTTGAACGGAAAAGAAGGCAAACCCCAACATTTGAACTCTCAGTAAGGAAAAGCAAACATTTTCACAGGTTTCGTGTGAGTTCAATGGGTTGATAAATGCTTATTTATTTCTCTTTCATATTACTTATTTATTTTCTTATTTATTTCTCTTTCATATTACTCCAAGTTTTAATTACTTTAAGAGCCATTTGTTGTCATTGTTCCGTATCCCTCAATTTGAATCCAGCCTTTATTAATATAAGAACAATCACGCCAGTGTAAAGGGTAAAAAACAGGTGTGATTTAAGGACTTCACTTTTTTCTTCCAAAGACTTAATAAGATGTGAGCTGGAAAAACTAAAGGAAAGAGCATAGGTGATGACAGGAACTTGAGAGAGAGAGAGAGAGAGAGAGAGAGAGAGAGAGAGAGAGAGAGAAGCAATACCTATATACCTGTAGCTCTGCACGTGGGAGCTGCAGAAAGAGCTTCTTCTATCCCAAAGATGAGGAAGCCCCGTGGATAGAAATCACCACCACACCACTTAGGACATGGGACCGTACATTTCTTTAAATAAAACAGTGTCGCTCTATTTGGGACACATCAGGTCTCCTGAGAGACAGCTGGGATAATTGGATGCCTCGTATGGCTCACACAGGTATTCAGGAGACACTTATTGGTGACCAGATGAGAACCGAATGGCGTGTGAATGTCCTAGAAAACCTAGAAAGCCTCCCTTCTCCACACTATTATCAACATAAGTGGTCTATGGATTTTTAAAATAGTTAATAGCTTCTGATAAATAAGAATCTAATATATTAACATTTTCTTAATATCTTTGAGAAAACTCTTTCATTAAATTCAGTATGCCAGAAGAGAGAAAATGCCAAATTAATAATAATAATAATAATAATAATAATAATAATAATGTGAGCAGAAATATGTATTTAAAGATGTAAAGTATGTATGTGCAGATTTTAACTCTAAATATATGTGTATGTGTGTGTGTGTGTGTATGTGTGTGTGTGTGTGTGTGTGTATTCACAAATGGTTTTGGCCATGAGAAAATTTAGAAGCTGAGTAAGTCGGCAGTAAGTGTGCAATTAATATGAAATCCTAATTAACTTATAGCATCAAGAACGCTTTGGGGTATGAGGTTAATTGAGTAGAAGAGGAATGTGTTATAGGAATATAGAGCCATATTTTATTTATAAATTGTTCCTAATTCAATCTAACAATAACAATACAGTGCCACAAATGAGAATATAAATGAATGAACAATTACTTTGTGTAATTTTGTCTTAAAGTCATAAAATTAATATTTATATTAGTGTTATAATTTCACAATATAGAAAGTAATTGAAATTTTATTTCTTATTAGTGTTGCTCTTCCAGAGACCATTAGCAAGGACCAAAAGAGCATATATTTCAGTTCGTAATGCATCTTAGTTCAGGTTGCTGTGGCCAAGTACATTCATATGTATAATTTGACTGAATAGTATGTTTACATATAAACCGGGCACATGTATAGTCTATAAGTTATGAAATAAAATAGACAAATGCTGAAATAGAATTTCATTATTAAGACACCTAGCTTTAGGATAATTACATTTTAATTAGTAATCAGGGCCTCTCAAAGAATAGAATAGCTAAATCTACAAAATTTCTTATACCTGAAAACAATAAGACATTTATTAATTCTCATGCCTCCCCGATGAGTGTGTATTTAGGGCATCCTTGGTTTGGATACCTTGTAAATTATGGCTGTGAAAATATGAAAAAGAATTAGAACCTGTCCTCAAAAGAACAGAGCCCAGGAATGGTGATAGGATAAAGAAACTAACATAGATTAATAATATAATATGTTAAGGTAAATGAACTAATGATTCTAATCCTAATAGCATCCCTTCCCTTATTCCTGTCTAGTTTTCTTTTCTTTCTTTCTTTTTTTTTTTTTTTGTATCAGATTAAATTTTTAAATAATCGAATGCACGGAAACCTGATGAAGTTGTTAGACAATGGTGTCTTCTCCTCCCCTCTTCCAACATAAATCATGATAGCACTCTTTTTTTAAAAAAATCTATAGGCGTTATGATATTTGAAATTATTGTGCTGATTTTTCTTCTCATTTGATTTCCAAACCAGACTATGTAACAAAGGATAAGGAGGAAAGATCTTATCTATTTTGTTTGCTTCTCTGAGTCATCTTTATCTGACCCATGAAAGCTCTTAATGAAAAATTATTTTATTAAATGAATACCTTTTAATAATAGGTTGTGCATTATATTACTTCAAATCTTTTAGTGATATTTTCATCCTTATTTTCTCCTCTGGGACCCCATTAACATATATACATTTTTACCTACTAACATGATACACTAATTTTAGAAGACAACTTGCTCTAAATATTTTAAGTTTAGCAAGTTTAATTTTTTTTCTGATGATTATATAATTTTTCCATCATCTGGAAAGGACTAGAATTTAAAAATAGAGCTAATTATTGTGTTTCTAAAATACTATTAAAATTTCTCTACTCCCTCTGAATAAAGTTAAAAACATGATTTTTATATTCTTACACAAAATCAATTAGTTGTCACGTATAAGTCTACTAAACTTATTAGTAGAAACATGCCACTCATCAGAGCACTACCAGTTCTGACATTTAGATTAACATTCTTAATTTTTCAAATCATCTGTCAGAGATGAATATTTATAATTCAATAACATAACATTTTGGGTATCTTTAATAAAGTATTTGGTTTAATAGATATGGTACCACACTGTAGTTAGCATGATAATTATGTTTGATTTTCTAAGTGGTAGATAGATCATGTAATTGTACCACAAGTAGTAAATGGTACTTACTCAACTAAGTTATTCAAATTCCACAGGCCAGAGAAATCTACTCTGTCTTATGTATCTATATAATTTTCAGAATATGCTACTGGAATTATGTGCATTTGAAATGTATTAATTAAACTCTAAAAGTCTAATTTAATCCTGAATGGAGTATGATATATGTTTCCAGGAAAGGAAGAATTAATCAAAATGCCTAATTTTAATTTATCAAAAGTAATTTAACATGCTTTGGAGATAATAAGAAACTATTATAATCTTCGAATGTCACTACCGAGAGAGATTCTTAAATATACTCCATATAAATTGAAAGTTGTGTGAATAAGGTGTTTCTTTTCACTCATACTATTAAATGAAGAAAATCCTTCAAATTGTTATCATAAAGAAAGTGACCTGTGGCGATGATATGCATAATTACCCATTTTGTAATAATTTTATTTTTTCTTTGAAGTATGGAAGTTGGCCAATAATGAGGATTTGATACTCAGACAAGTGATATATATTTACAATGAAACTGTAATTCTTTTCATTAAAATATTTAGATTTATAATAATGAATTGATTACACTTGATTTGAATATTAATATTGTTGTTGAAGCTAAAGATAAAATATCCATCACTTTCTTTTATCTTCCTCAATATATATATAGCACACCTACCATTACAAGCAAAAGGGAGAAAAAATATATGGAAGCTTATTTAGGATTTTTATAGAAGTGAATTATGTTCATTTCTCAACAATAAGATAAAAAGTTAATATTCTATCCGCTCTTCCATTATACTCTTCTTCTTCAATATTAACATGGATTTTATGGGATTTGAATGTGATTTGTTTTATAAATATTTTATATGGATACTAAAATAATAAGAAAGTTTGTTTCTTATCTATGCTCTTGTTTAAGAAATATGTCAAATGCAGCTTCATACTTAATTTATCTTTCAAATTAATTGTAAAAAAATAATCAAAGATTTGGAGATTAATTTAAAGTTTACATCATATCATTTTTTTGCAATTACTGGAATAAATTTATTAACTGTAGAAAAGATAGGACCCATACAAAAGCAAAGGGGAAAAAAACCCCCTGTAATTGTATGGCTATAATATAAATATTGGCAATAATTTAGTGAAAAATCTTTTCATATGTAATTCTACATGTAAGAGAATATATTTTTATATAATAATTTGATTTTGATACTCAGATATTTTTGCACTCAGTTTTGCTAAATTACAACTCTATTTTAATTATTCCTTTTTTTTTTTTTTTTTTTTTGGTAAGATTCAATTAGGTCGTAGACATTAGATTTAGTATTTACTGAGTGCTAAATATACTTACCAATAAAAAGATAGCTTACCTTATCTGGTATCGAGATGTGTTTTGATAAACATCCAAAAAAATTAACCCTTATATTAAAATCTAGTATGAGAAGGATAGTTTAAGGCCCAGTCATTTAAAAAACAAAAATAACAAGAAAAAACACTAGGGAGATCATTACACAAAACGATGAATCTGCCATCTGAAGTTCTTGCTGCCAGTTAAGGAAGGGGTAGTAAAAGATGTTATAAATACCGGCTATGACCATGTGACCTGAGGCTGAAACAAAGACCAGAATAAAATATTTTTCTTTTTTGAAATAAATATATATGTTCACATATCAAACAGTTATTTTCTTTTTCCCCCTCTGTCATTCATATACCCTCTCCTATAACATGAGTCAAGAGTGCTTAAATTTCTACCTCAGTATTTAAATAGCAGAATATCCAAAGGTGGTTAGGACTCAGGAAGGAGAATAATCACCGTGACTCAAAAATCCATAGAGTGATGTTTAAGTGGGGGGAGGGATATTTTATAGAGAGAATTAGTATATTTTAGGTTTTATGAAAGATACTTCCATCATGTTAAGTAAAGGCATGGTTCCACTCTTGATGTATTTCAAAGTTAAATATGCTTAAAAGAAATGTGTGTGGACATTAAGTTGACAAAGGTTTATTTTCGTGTTTTGTTTCTTTTTTTTTTGTGCCGTGTGAATTTAGCAACATAAAGCAAAGTTTCTTAGCATTTCCTCTCTGCGTGATTACAGGCTAAGGTTGGGCACAGGCTGTGTGTGAGTGTCTTTTTGAAAGGTAGGACTGGAACATCAGCATTTCACTCTAAGGGTTGATGTAGTGCAGTGGGCGTCATGCAGCTAACGCATCAGGCCCTCCTGCAACAAGAGCTCAAAGCCAGTGAGCAGCCCATGCAAGGGTTGTGGGTGCCTCGTCCCTTGCTACAACTCAGAATAATTCCGATCTAGAACTTCCTATGGGGCCACGTCGGAACTTCATTGAAACCGCATCACAATTTCTTGTTATTTATTGCTTCATAACCTCCCCTTCGGTAAATGAGAATACGAAGAACATTTCTTAATGCACTTCCTGTGTGTGCATTTCCATCTCAGAGCATGCTTTAAAGAGATTTTCAGTTAGGTTACCTGGAAAAATCAACATGTGACACCTTGAATCAGTATTGGTTGCAGGAAGCAGCCACTAGAACAAAATTTTGGATCAACTTCTATTTAACTGGCAAGGAGTCACCATCACTCATGGCAGTCAAAGCAAGGATAGCTCCTGGCATTAGGTGATAGTAAAATTTTCAACTCTTTTCTTGGTGTTAAACCGGTATATTTCAGAAGAGAGTTACTAGCAGATACAAAATGTGATGCGTTCGAGGAGAATTTGAAGAAGAAAAACAAAGAATTAGTACCCATGAGGACTTTGGAACAGAGTTGGTTGCTGTCACTAAGCTCAACTGATACTTTGAAAAATGAAGAAATAGATGAAAGTGATTGATTAACAATCAAGTATTAAACATGAAAGGCGGGATGATTTCTTGTTAATACAGAAAAAAAATACTCTTAACCAGAAGGGAAAACAGATGTATGAGGACTTAATAATTAAAATAGCAGAGATCTATATAAAATTATTCTTTTAAGCTATATATATTTGCTAAGCCAAGATCAAAACCCTAGTTGAGAAGGAATGAGGCCTTGCCATAGATGATGAGGATATTTGGGTGGATCTGCCCCCAATGATGCACTAGCTAAATCTGCGGGCCTACAAAAGTTGCATTTCTTTCTCTTAGTAGCTGGTACCTTCCAATTGCTGTCAGTACTTACTCATCGGAAACCAAGTAAACAAAATTATTATAATAAGCGATAAGTTGGAGCTGACAATATGAGAGACTGGCCCAGGGATGTTATGGAAATGTTGACTGGAACATGGTATCCGATGGGCAAAACAGACCAAGGACGATGCTCAGTTTATATAATCAAAGACAGATAATCAAATGACTGAGGGTCATTGTCTAATAAAGTGTCACGATTCCTTACCTAATTTGCAAGTTGAGCTAATATCTCGATACGAAACACGTTGACCTAGGAACAGTCTGCATCCCCAGGAGGAAAACTGTACCGTGACACTTGTGTGTGCTGGTCCCTCCATTCCTTTCTCAAAGAGTCCACAGCCATGGGCTCCAGTAAATACATAACAAGGACCAAGGCATAGATTTCGAGGAGTTTTACAGACAGATTTCAAGTTGACTGAGACGCAGCACAGCAGAATATTTTGGTGAGGCCCTGGTAGAGTGGGGACATCTGAGACGTGGAAGTATGAGCATATGGCATGGGCTAGTCTCACATGGGTTCACTGGGTCTGCAGAGCCATCAGGTAGCTATCTCTCTAGTTCTCCAACTATATCATTGTAATAACTGAAAGAATCTTCTGTGTGTGCCTTGACTTGCAGGGTATAGAAACAAAGAATGTGCCAATTTCCCAATAGTTCTCTTCACATTCTAAGGCTATTATTACATTTTAGGTATGTTGTTAATGTTAAAGGTACTGAAACCTTAGGTCATTTGTTTATGTTCCAAAAGGCTATAAAAATTAAGGACTCCCCACCCCCACCCCGCCTTCTTTGCTAAGAGGATATGTTTACATTAAAAATTTTCTCCCTTTCTCCGGGGTGGAGGGATTTGGATAACGGAGCAGGAGGTGGAGTGAAGGAGTTTTGTATAAACTCCCAGACACATAATTTTAGGGCTCATCTCCTATAATCGTGCAGGTGACATCTGTCCTCATTGTATCACCTCCAGGGGTTTAGGGCGCAGGAAATCAGTGCTGTTATTGCTATAATCAGTTTGATCTCTAATTCAGAAACCTCATGTTTGCTTTCAGGACACAAAATAAATACATATAGATATTAAAAATACACTAGCCCCTGGCCAACAAAATAAAGAAAACAATAAAGAAAGCAAACAATATTGAATCCCAGGGGGAAATGGTAGAAATTAATACAACTCTTAAAGACCTAAAGGATCCAGAGGTTTATCATATCTCCATTTAATTTACCCATCTGGCTGAAGAAGAAATCAAATGAAACCTGGAGGATGGCAGTAGATAACTGGAAACTCAATCAGGTAATAACCCAATTGCAGCTGCTCTGCCAAATGTGATATATTCGCTACAGAAAATTAACATGAACTCTGGAACATGGTACGCAGCCATTGGTCTGGTAAATTGGTTCTGTTCCATTTCTATCACAAAAGAGGATCTGAAACAGTTTGTACTTACTTGGAAGACCTCGGTGTTCATTTATAATCTTGCCCAGGGCTACGTTGATTCTTCTCCCTTCTGTCTTAACATTATCCAACAAGACCAGGACCAGCTGAACAGACTGCAGATAATATGATCCTCCCCTGATGAACGCAAGTCTGGATCACACCACCAGGAAAACCACGGATACTAGCAGAATTGCTGCTTGAGTTTGACAGGAATCCTAGAATGGATAATAGGGAGGGGGATAAGAAGAGATGGTGCCTACCAGTTCCAGTCCAGGGACCAGCTGCAATGACAGAGGATGCAATTCGTCCCACTACCCTCCCAGGCTTATGTTTTCTATGGGAAAATTGGTGCACGGGAATCCTGGAATTCATATATGTTCTACTCCAAGTGTGGCAAAAAGGGACAATTCCCCCTAGGATTCAATATGGTTTTATTTATTTATTTATTTTGTAGGATACGCTACCCAGGTCCCCCTTCAGGAATAAAATTCTGACATTCATCCTCTTTCATTTCCTTGGAGCACTGTGAAAGAACAGTGCTCAGTTGTCAGATCTCTCCTGGGTTTGCCTCACCTAAAGAAAATACCATTGCTTAGGTAGGATAGAGCCCTTCTGGGCTTATATGGTCCTTCTGAGGAAGGCCACAAGCAATGGCTATTTTAGACGAGGATGCAAAGGGCCAGGCCACCAACCTCAGTTAAGAATTTCTCTAAATGGCAATGCACTTGAAACCGGCTGAGGTTTTTGTTGGGTCAACATCACAGTCTAAATTCCCCCACTACCCAATCCTTCTTTTTTCCCTAATAAACTCCTCCATGCTATTCTCCATCTTAGAGCTTACTACCTGGGGAATCCAGGTAGGATTCCAATAGGTAATCAATAGGTAAGATAGACAAAGGATTCAAATGGACACTTTTGCTTCTGATGTTATTTTTAGTATTTTAAATCCTTAGCAGAATGAGATTATCTGATGTGTATTTCCATTAACAGCACTAATATATATTAAAAATCGTAATGCAATTCTTACTATACTCCTTTCCATATAACATTTAGTTCGGCTTGAATTTTTAACATTCTGATGATATGTAATACCAGCCAAATGAGCATGCACTGTAACTCCATGTAACCTGTCATCATAACCAGCCGTGTGTCAAGACCAAGATATTTAACAAGACAGTTCAATAAAAATATTCATTGTTTTGTTAGCAACACATTTCTTTTGTTTTTCTTCATATTATTTGAGTTTTATGGCCTTTGGAAACAAAAATAACAGCAAACAGTCTATTAAAATTATCTATTTGATAGGGCTTGATACAAAATTGATGTTTTAAAAAAATTTAATAACTATTGTCATAAAAGTATTTGTCAGTTGAAGAGAGAAAGCTTGGCATTTTCCTCTGAGGCATTTTCGCTGTTCTAAAAAATGTAAAAAAAAATTTAACACGATATATAGTGGCAGTATATATTACAAATCATTTCCATAAATTTCACCTTATAACTCATAAGAATATATTTTATATTTCTGAAAAAAAATGTTTTTCTAGAGTAAGCTAAGTCATAATGATTTTAAGTAAAAATAACACCTTATCATCCTGAATCATTTTAGATTCATATATTTACAAAATATATTTTACATAAAATAGAATGATCATTTAAAACACATATATATCTGGCTGGGGTTTATTTTGAATTTACATTTACCACTACGAAATGGCACTTTGTATGCCAATAGATAAGTATACTGGTGAAAGATCTAAATTATTTTTGTGTATTTTGTTTGTGAGAGGTAATGTGAGCAAATTGAATGAGTTATTTTGTATACGTATTTTTAGACAACAGAACCTAGATTGCAAGTTAATAATCTTTGATAATTAATTTCTTTTGAACATAATGTTGTTTTATAACTGTGCAGAAAGATAGCTAAAAAATGGAATATTGTGCTCTAAGGACTTTTCTGAAAAAAAACACACCATAATGCATACTTTTTGGTATCTCTATTTATACAGTGATTATCTCTCCTCACAAAAAACAGCCAATGATATAAGAGTAAAGAAGCCAGGAGACATTCTCCCAGAAAAACTTAGAATAGGAGTGAGGTAGCAGGAGGCTAGAAAGGTAAACAGACCCTTAGAAGAGGAAAGGTGAGTTGTAGCAGATGCTCTTGGTGACTCACGTCACAGCCTTCCAGCCCACATCTAACTTCAGTTGTAGCTGTGGAGTCATCTTTTGGGGAGATTCACCTCATCTCAAGTTTGCATTCTGAGTCTCACTTTCTGACTGAGAGCTGACTTACTGCAGCATCAGTGACATCCACTGGCCAGTCTCATCCGCAGCCAGAAAAGAAACCATCTATGGGATGAAAGTCCTATCTGATCCAGAATGTTCTGTGTTAGGTCAAAAACTTTGTTTTGTGTTGGTTAGACATCTTAGGGGTAACGATGAACCAGCAGCAGGAACAGTTTCTTTATCATGGCCTTCAGCAGTGCCTGCAATAATGCCTTTTCTCCCCCTTTCCTTCCTGTTCCTTAAATGCTGCTTCTTGGGATTATTTTACAGATTTACTCACTACATTCAAACCATTTTCTCCTTCTCTGCTTTCAGATGAAATGTCTAGATGCTTTGTAGGAGAAATATAGGAAGTACACTATCAAGTTGGCATTCTGGGTCACTCACTAGTAACTGAGATGGTGACAAGAACTCCGTTGCTCATGTAAATTAGGGAGTGACACCTTCAGAGGGCTGTGTGGCTGGCTTCAGAGTAGAAAGAATCCCATCTGTGGAGAACTGCAGCTAATTAGAGGTGAACGTGAAACACTGAGTTTTTCAGTAGCTCTAGCTAGCACTTGAAGATATAGTTCAAATGTAATTTGAGAATTTTAGCCTTAACTTTTATTGAGCACTTTAAAAGCCTTGAATAAAGTGGAAATATGTGAGCTCTTTTATCATCAGTATTATTTGTTTCTGTCAACTTTCTGGGTGATTTAAGAGACCTCCGAGGAAACATTTAAAGAACTCCTAAGATCCAGCAGTAGAAGGGAAGACTGAGTGAAAATGAGATCCGGTCTTTGACATCAGCATAGCAGAACCACAAAGAAGGCTGGGTGTATACCCATGACAGGCCTCCCGTGATAAATTTAGGGTCCGTGTAGAAGAGAAAGGTTAAACTATTCTTTTATGATGTTTGCTTTATATTTGGATTTTGCGTATCATATCTCTAAGCACGGTTTTCTTTGCATTTTTCCTATTTAGGGTTTGATGATAAACTTCTTACATCTATAAATCTATGTCACTACATTCACAAAACTTAAGACATTTTCAGCCATCTTTTTTTAAAAAATATTTTTTCTGGCCCAACCTCTTAGTTATCAATGGTAAAACACATCATAATATGTGAGTGAATACATCAGATAGATAGGACAACCAGGGACGGCTATATTAAACTGGGACCTGTGCTCTTGCACAGGGCCCTGGACCCAAAAGGAACTATGCTTAATTTCACGTTCTACCTCCTTCGAATTTTTAATATTTTTTTTGTACAAGGAGCCCTTCAGTTTCATTTTTCTCTGAGTCTGAAAATATGCAGCTGGGCTTGTGGATAGCAAAGTCATTTGATTCAGAGTACTGGTCAAAGATACTTATTTTTAATGATATTTTGTAGCAAAATGGTCAGCCACATCCAGACAGGAATGTTTTTTTAGAAGTCCTATATTTCTTCTCGACAAAAATTTTATCTTAATTGAATGTGATATAACACTTAATTTTTAAGACAATCTAATTGCATAATATTATGTGAGGGCTTGTTACTTTATCATATAGATATATTGGTATCTATTTTAATCAGTATTCTATTATGAAATGCATACATCCAAATGTTTGGCAACTCTAGAGGAAACACTTTATTTTTCCTATAAATTTAATTGTTAGTTAAAATGGTAAGAAAAATTCAAATAATATCAGTATAACATTTTTTGTAAGTTTAATAATGTGAAATCTCTTTTAGTAAGGAATGATCAAAATACATGTAAAAGTTATGTTTATTGAAAAGGCATTTAACTGGTAATTATTTTTTAAAACAATACGTACTCAGCATGTAGAAAAGCAGAATTTGCCACAAAAAAGAAGCGTGCTATTTTTATGCATTATGTTTCAGAATTTAAAATAAGTCTAATTAGTTAATTAACCTTGGGCTTTAGCATCTTCAATTCACCACTACTTAAAGTACAAGGTTTTTTTTTTAATGCTTTTATTCCCTATGATACCTCTATAGATAAACATTCATATCTCTCATTTTTAAGCACAGCTAGAAAAATTATGTTACTCCTTTATTCTTGGAAATTAAATTTTGTTTCTAATTTATCTTTTATTGTTTCCCATTTATAAAAAAATGGTATCTCTTTAAATTTATACCTCTCCGTATCTTGAAGAGTTCCTAGGAATATATTATTGAGAGTGAGAAAAGCTCACTAGATTAAAAGATCCAAATTTTTATGACTCTTCAGATTTGTTGCTGCACAAAATTTCAAGTAAATTAAAATAGCATATGATGCACCAAAGGTGCATGAATGCTACTATAAGAGCTTAATATTTTTATTTTATTCTTTTCTAAATTAAGAAATGCAAAGCAAGTACGCAAGATATTTTAGTTTGCATAATTTGTATACACAGTTAAATTGATCTCTATGCCAAATATGTTGTGATGTATTCTATCACGTCTGTGAAATGTTTACCATTTTTTCTTTATTTATCCACATGTGCTTTGACAATTTTTATAGTAATTTTCTTTAATATGAAACAAAGAGATCCTGATTTAAGGCATTCAAAATTACCTTGGAGAGGCGAGATGTACATCAAAGAGAATCTTTTGCGTTTGAATCAATGCAGGTTAATAAACAGGTAGAATGTGAGGTAGAAGGAGGAGATGTTTTGTACGATGTATGTTTATAAGACTAAGTGTATGACCTCACAACTGATCAAGACAGAGATATTGAACAGAGCAATGGCAATGAATATTTGTTATGTACATGCTAAATCAAAGAATATGAAGGAATGCTGCTTGGTGAAAATGTCAGAAAAGGAGAAATTTATATTACTTTTTAACCACCAAAATAATCGTGGAATATGGTTGTGTCTAGGGAGAGGTACGTAGCCTGAAAATATTTGAAAGGAAAAGGAAGTACCCTACAATACACATAGGTAGAAAAGGGATGGTTTTTAACTTTGAAGTTTCACCACGGTTAGAAATTCTTACTTTTCAAAACTATGTATAGATTAGAAAATATTCTGCGCAAGTTTACAAACTCAAAATACCGGTCCTTCTGAAACCGTGTTTATCTACAATTTGAATTTGAAAGAAATGATAAAAAGTGTAACAAAGTCTTCAGATTGGAATTGCTCTTCTTTGAGAAATATTTTATGGTGTTTTTACAATTTCATATTTATTTATTTAGTTAGTTACTTAATTATTATTATTATTTTTTGCTTTATGGTATACCATGTAAATTTACCAAAGTTTAAAAAACATCAGGCTGTGATCTCTCCTTCGTAGGGATGCCAGGATGATGGACAAACAGGGCGATAATTGCAGGGGTTTTTTGTTTGTTTGTTTGTTTGTTTGTTTGTTTTTTATCCAGACCAGTTGGCTGGGCTCTTTGGTGAAGCTGTTCTTTTCTCATCGCTGCATGTTTCTTCCTAATTATCTATTTGTCAAAAGACAGACCATCCCTGGGCTAAGTGCACAGGGATAGAGGTGTGACCCTCCCAGATTCTCGGTCACCCTTTCAAGCAGCTAGGTCCATTCCAAAAACAAAATAATAATTTCTTTTCTGGGTTCACAGTTTATAAAAGAAATATTCTCACTAATAGTGGTGATTCTAACCTTGTCAAGAGACAGGTAAATGGATTGTGTAAACTCAGCTCGTAAACCTGACCCGTGCCAGGTTTCAGGATGATCTGCCTTGTCATTGAACAAAAGAACAATCACTCCCTCCAAATTCAGATTTTCTTTCGTTCACTCTTCTCATTTCACAGTATTTTGGAATCAATATTTGACTTAAAAATATTTTAATAACAAAATAATTACAAGGTATGTAAGACCATTATATTTACAAGAGACTTCAGGATTTCTAAAGTATTCACTTCTTCCATTTTAATACAGTAGAATGACAAGTTCATGATAAAAATAAATATATTTTGACAAGAAAAGAAATATAACCTGAGGGTGTCCATGGGAGAAGAAATATTGTAAAAGACTTCCATCAGGACTGTTAAATGTGAAATGGCATTTTCAACTACAGAGCTCAATAAAGACTTTGTAAACTCTGTAGTTTAAAAACATGCCTATTATCAACGACTTTCATTTTTTCATATGCTTAAAGTTGAACTTTTATTACTAAAACAGAGACTTAATCTTTTTAAAAATCCTTATTGGTAGGGAAATTTTTATATTAATAACTATATTATTATTGTACATTTTCTTAATAGAAATTATATTAACTTGGGGCAAAATTAATTTTATGGTAATATAATCATGATTCCTGTGAGTGAAAATTATGTTAATATTTCTCATTTTGTGTTTAATTTTGATACTTGGCTTTTAGATAAATTCTTATACCTGCTTGTAATTATTTATATGTTAACTAATTTGACAAATATTTTGAGCATTTATTATATATAGGTCACTCTATAACCACCAATTATTTTTGATTAACAAATAACTATATCTTACAATGTCTACATTGTAACGTTTGTACTTGTAATGAAAATATCTTGCTCTTTGGGGAAAACTGTGATAAGTACAATTTAATAGTTTTCTATAATTGTCTTGAAATTCAGCTTAATACAATGTAGTGTTATTCTCAACAACTGACTTCTTACCAAAATATATTGACTTTAAACTATTTAAAAGCAACAGATGATATAAAATTTAAAGCCTCATGTATTTATAAAATTAAAACATCTTTATCTGTATCTTCCTTTTTTTTTTTTTTTCATGCTTTAAAGTTGGTTTTCCCTAAGGTATCATTCTCCTATATCTTCCTTGCTACTTTGCACTTTTCCCCTTGACAATGTTATTTAACTTCGGGCCTTTAATCTACCTGTGTGCTCATGAACACTGTAGTCTAACTGCAACTCTAACTTCTTATCCTCAAGTGATGGTTTTACAGAAGTATGATCACTCTCTGCTTGGAAGTCTCGAACTCATATCCAAAATTGGACTCATCCTTTCTGAAACATCTGTCTACTCATCTGTTAGTTGTTAAGACTTCATATCATCTCAATTATCCAGGACTGAAGTTTTAAAATAATCAATTCCTTTTGCTCCCCATGCCTGTCTGTACTCTATTTCCCCAGTATTAGCCTTTTCCTTCTTGATTCTAACCATTTCTATTAAAATATAGCAATCATGACCAGGCTATTGTAACATCACTGTATTGTTTTTCAAGCCCTCAAACTCTTTGAGTGACTCTTCCACTAAGATGCAAAAGAACCTTCATACAACACAGACTGAATCATTGTTGTTGTTTTTTTTCTTTCCAATATATGTCTTATGACTTTTATTTAAAATAACGTGAAAACTCTCAGTCTAGGAGTTGCATACTCTCAATCAAATATCTTTCCAGATGCATCTCTCATTTCATCCAGCCAAAAAAACTTATGCCCCTCACATGTGACTCAGGGTTGCATGTGTGTTCTCACAGTAGCCTTGAAAATGTACACCCGCCTCCTCAATCCTCTGCTAACTTCAGAACAAGGCACTGACTCCCAAATAAGCCTATTCTGAAAATAGGAAAATAAGACTATTCTCCCCGGAATCCTCTGAAAATATGGAAATAGCACTGTTCTCTACAGAATTCTCTTCTTTGATAACCGCTTATAACACATTACTTTTTCAATTTGTAGGCATTCTGCGTATTTCTCTTCAGAATGGTGTACTTTTTTCAATGCCCCACCCACCATGCCTAGTACAGCACACATTAAAGTTCACAAGAATCTTTTTTGAGTGAATTATATTTACCTTAAAAACTTAAAAGATTAATTACTCTGTACAAGTCCACAAGACCACCATCCTTACTTACAAATAAAAATAAAGAAAAAGACATAATTATGAAAGGATAAATTTTAGTACATTGATAGTTACCAAATTCCATTTTTATGTATAGAATAAATCAAGGATGAGGAATCTTTTGTAAAAGAAAACAGTGCATCTACTCTCAAAAGCATTAGAGAAAAGAAAATAAGCAGTTTCTATTCACAATGAAGAAACAGTAAACCTAACCAAAAATATCTAATTTTTGAAACAAATTTATATTACTGGTTGGGTCATAAAAATGTTTAACAATATATATATATATACATATATATTTTTTTGCACAGGAAATGTTAGATCTTACTCCATATATATATATATACACACACACATACACACACATACATACATACATATACACACACACATATATACACATACATACATACACATACATACATTATATATTATATATAACATATACATATTATATATTATAAATATATATTGCATTATATATACACGTATATACTATAAAATATGTGACATGTTTTATATATACATATAAACACAACTTAGAAGCTCTGAATGTGATTGAAGCACGCTGCCTTCTGAGAACCATGAAGCATTGTCACTGTTCAGAAGATAGTTTGGAAATCACCTGTGGAAATCCTATTATTTTGAAGTTTTTAAGTAAAAAGAAAATGCCACAACAGCTTTCAGTCATGCATCAAACTACTTCCAACGAGTCAGTTTTCATGAAAAGTTTACCAGACTGATGCGTGAAAGTCATACAAAATACAACTTCAGATCATGCCATATATTAATTACATTTGGCTAATTATCAATTCCTCTAATCAACAGTGGCATGCAATCAACAAAAAGTTGGGGGTTTTTAGATGCACCAATTATAACAAAGATAAATAGTAGTGAGTAAATGTTCAAGCACCGTTTCATCAGTGATTGTGGTTCACAGAAATGAAAGAGCTGTATCACATGGCTCAGCTAATAATGTTCACAACCATATTCGTTGGCCTCGTTTTTGATTATAAAATGCGAGGGGACCCTTTAATGTGTCTAGAGATCATATTGTGTTTCTCTGGTCAAGTTACTCTCACTCTCCTCTTTATTCTGTGTAATTGTTATACATGCTCTCTCACTTTCAACTGAGTCTTTTTTTTCTTTCTCCATTTCAAAGAGAAAATAGAAACAATAGAAATTCCACACACTCTCACAACCACAATTATCCATCTTTTAGCATTAAATCCATTTACTCTGCTTTCCTGCCTCTAACAATGCAGAGATTGTGTATAGAACTCCCAAAGCCAACCCCTCCATAGATATTTAATATATTTAGTATATCTCTTCTTCTGTTGCCTACTCAAGGGTATTTCTCAGGTCAGCTTCCTTTCTCTTTTCTGCAAAAAGTAAATGGTCAAGATCAGTTTTATACATTTAAATATCTACATCAAGTGTTTAAAAGGCGCAAGTTAAGATTAGGAAATATTAGGAAGATTTCTTGGGAGAAAGGTGCCTCTGTGCTATGACTCCATGTAGAAATTTGAACTGGTTGGTGTTGGGTCAAAGTTCTATCAGAAACTGACTAGCAGACTGAAAGAAGAAAAGTCGGCCAAGAAAGAAGCATCTGCCACATTCTCCTTCACATACCGCAGGCATTCTCTGCACCCGGTGGTACCAGGGGAGAAGGAAGGGGCGGGTACCTATAACCTTTAAAGAAATGGAAGTTTAGGGTACTATAAAAACTAGGTATTCCAAATACAGATCAGCAACTTTGTTTTGGAACATAAAGTCACCATAAGATTATACATTATTAATTAACAGAGAATCATGTGGTAGCTGGGGTTTTAATTCATGCAGAAGAACAGTGGAGATAAAATAGGTTACTTTATTATCCATGAGTCCTCAATATTTAACCACAAGATTATAAAATTTTTAGAAAGCTGTCTGGCTTCTTACAATAGCCAAATGTTTACTACATTAATTAGACAAAAGATAAGACAAAAGTTAATATGTTTTCCTAATAAGATTTTTTGTTTTATTTTTAGATTAGAATATTTTAGTTACAAACCTAAAATTTATTTCTTTTTTCAATATTGCTTACTGATTATAAGTGCATTTCTTAAAATATCAAACTATACAGATTATTTTTATCCTCTAAAAGAATTTAATTTCAGATCTGTTGAAGTTTACACTTAAATATAATGATAATGGACTTTCTTTTAAAAAGCAACAGGATTCTAAATTCTCATTGTTTAAATTTTAGTTGCTTTACAGCATTTTAATCAAACAGGTTTGGCATAAGACTTATTATGTTTGGAATGGACAGAAGTCAAAATATTAAATATTTGTCTAATTATTTTTAATTTGTAAGTGGCTACTAATGCTAAGGAAAAATAAACTGAAGAGAATGTATTTTCAGTAAAATCACAAATATAAGGATCGTGTTTTTTATATAGCAGTCATCTTAATCCAGTTTCTAATGTAAAATTATTGAAGTTAATACTTAACTTTTAGAAAATAATACTTATTATTATAAGCCATATAGTGGTGAAGAGTTTCATTTCATTTGAATTGCACACATTTTTTAATCATCATTTGACCATCTCACATTGTGTATGCTTAGTATGTTTTTATTCCACGCATTTTCTTCTCCTGGCTCTCCATTTTCATCATCTTCAAATGCCAATTCCTTATATAAAGCACTGATGTCGTTCAGGCAAGGCTTGGCTTAGAGTAACAGTCCATTGAGGTCAAATCATTTTGTTCTTAAATGAGAGTTATGTTGCCACATTTTTTTAAAAAAATTGTTGCATCTTTTTGCTATAACTAGATTATGTTTAGATAATTCTCTCCAATTTGATGTGACAGTTTTCTAAATTGTTTTTCCACTCAAGCCTTAAACTGTGCCAAGAAATTATGAAGTGCCAAGAAAAGCTGACAACACATAGAGCCAAATACCACCACCGGTTTCGATGAAACAGTATTTGTGAAAACATTATCAAATATTTTTGTACTACCGTTTTGTGATACCAATCCATAATTTCCTTAAACAGTACATATATTCAATTTACGTTAAACTCTTTCCTCCAAGGTGTCCTTGCGGAAATGTGTTCCAAATGGCATTTAATCACAGGTGCCAAGAATGAATCCATACTGGGCTCTGTGTGCAGACAGTAAATCATCTGCTAATGAGCTATCACATTTTTAAGTACCTACATATTTTGGCAAATAGTAACTTAACTAGAAAAACTGCTGAAAGAAAACCTAGTTTAATATATGAGTAAAGGTCGAACATACATACCATAACAAAAATTAAGGGAGGATTTAGAATGTTCACTTTAGAACCTACTTATTATGTATTATTTTTGTTTCTAGCCAAAGAAGGAGTTTTTTGGTGTGTGTATGTGTGTGTGTGTGTGTGTGTGTGTGTGTGTGTGTGTGTGTGCGATATGTATGACTTTAAATGTATGGCTATAATCGTATGATCTTATTTGTTCAAAAATGCTTGCTGGAATGCACTGATTGTTCAGGACAAAAAAGTAAAAAGGCAGTCCAATACAAATGTGGTACTTATATGTGTGAGTGGGGTGGGTGTGTGTGTATACTAACGCAGATGTATACATAAATTTATGCTGTAAATAGGAATAGATGATAGATTTATACATATTTATTTATACATGTCTGGCTAAATCCATATATAATATAGGGAGACATTTACGTGTGTGTGTGTGTGTGTGTATGTGTGCGTGTAAATGTGTGGTACATTAGTATTTGGAGATTTTGAAAATTTCAGACAAATATTAAGCTAATATGTCCCCGATCTACATTTCATTTACAGGAAAAAAAACTATTTCAAATTTTATTGCACAGGGAGGAAGAATTTGCTTCTATTACCCCAATCACAAGAGAGTGAGTGTCTTTTAAGCTGCCAAATTTGAAGAAGAACGGCAAAAATCTTAGCTATTTCAATTAATATCTTGCTGACTTTTCTTTCTTTTAATACTATTATAATTAAATACAGACTAAAACAGTTAACTAGGTTAAAAGATTTAGCATCTTCTTCTTTGACTCTACTCGTCTTTAGTCATTACACTTTAACTGAAAGGTAACAGCTTATAGAAAGGTCTCAATTGTACAAAACAATGTAATTTTAAAAAAATATAGAATAAATATCCAAGAGGCTTGTAAACATTGGAATTATGGTTTGTCAGTATATGAAATTCATTTTGTATGGTTTCTTCTCATAGGACTGAGTGAATTTAAATATAACTTTAAAGGCAAAGCAACACAGTTAAGCAATGGTAAAAAGTATTTGCAAGTGATAGGTGAGCTTAAAAGCTCATCAGGCTACTTAGTGGATGGATTGTTTTTCTTTTCTGAGAAATGTGTAAAATATTAATCTAAATACTTCGAGTTTAGGGGGAGTTCAAATTCAAAACAAAATTCACTGTCTTTTCTGATAGAACTTCCAGCTCTGTGTCTATTTAATGAATGGTAATTTTTGTCTCTAAGAATGCAAATTTTAATTGCGAAAGACAAAAATGCAAACTACTTTTAAAATAGTTTATCAATTGTCACAAATTTCTTGAAATTATAAAGCGTGTTTTAATCTGTAAGGCATTAACAAAATGATGTGAGGAGAATATATTATTTAATAATTGATAACTTGCTTACTTCTATGGAAAAAATAACAGATTGAAAATATAGCTATTAAAAATATTACCTAGCAATTTAAATATTTAGTAGTTCCATATATAATCATTATGCATTTTAAATGCAAATATAACTCAAACTGCCATATTTACTCTATTGTAATAAATAATTTAAAAATAAGCAGGATTTTTAAAAATAAGATCATATCACATTTAAATTAGTGTGTTCTGTTTCACTCTGCTTGGTTATTTGGTTGGTTATCTCTGTGATTGTATGATAATGTTATTGAATGCCTTTATATATGTGAGCAGTATATTTAATGTCAATGAAATAATCTCAATCAGTTAGGAAGTATACTTGCTAGTAAACATATCAATTAATTAGGAATTGTAACAAAAATTACTATTTATTTTAGTACTACTAAAGCTTTTTAATTTGTAACAATGAAGAAGATATAATTTCTCCTTGTGAAGTTAAGGGAAAAAATCAAGTATATATTCACTTTTTAAAAGTGGTTTAAAATATGGCTAGAAAAGTAATCAAGACATTTCATAGTAATAACGTCGTGGAAGAAAAACACAGCAGCAAATTAAAATAATTTGATACGAGATGCAGTGGCTCAGATAGCAAGATCAATAATGTAAAACCATAAACTTTTCCAACAGGCTAAAATAAAGTACCATGGTAGAAATACTACAGCACTCTATTCAAGGACCTTTATATATAGTTTTAAGCAATTTAATCTTCTCAGTATTTTTTTGGCAATCTACCCAAGGCCATGTAACAAAATGTAGAGAATATAGCAAAGAACAACAACTTCCTCTGACCTCCAGAGGTTTAGTTAGATGGAGTAATCAAAAAAGGGTGAGATGCAACCAGAATCATCCATTATTTATTACTATTTTTAAACCAATCTGTCCTTGAATAATCTGCAACTACTGAGAAAAATTAGGTCAAAATAGGCCGAAGTAACTGTTAGTGAAGTATTTAAAATGCAATAATTGGTATTTAATTTTGAGGTTTTGAAATATTCAATATTTGAAATTTAGTGAAATGTAAAACCTGTTTTAAAAGTTCTTGAAATAAATAAATATTTATAGTAAAAAATATAAAAGAAGAAAAATATTCAGAATCCTACTCTCATCTTACTGATTATTAAATGTTATCTAGTTACTCTCAAAATATTTCTATACATATATCATGTACATCTCTAAATCTTTCTATGTATACATTACAAAAATGAAACCATAATGTATAAATTATTTAGTAACAATGTTCAAGAGATTTATAAAAAAAACATATTTAAAAGTATTACATGGTGCCACTATAAACATACCTCTTAAATATCATACACATATGAATTTAAATTGTTTTTGGTAATGAAGGTATATTAAATTATTTTCCAAAGTTTCTCCTATTCTCTAGTTCTTAGATTGAATTTTAGAACTTTCTCAATGACATTTTGTGATAAGTAGTTTTATGAGGAGACTTTACTAGCTGATAATTGGAAATACTATTTAAAACTTTAGGAAATAGTATACAAATATAATTATAAGATGAAATACCAGCTGAGAATAAATAGATTCCAAAAAATAAAATTAGATATTCATGTATTAAAATTTTGCTTTTTACAGGTTATAAAATAAAGAAAAATTCATATAAAACACATGATTATTTGGTTACACTTGATACATGATAGCTTACATTTTTGCAGATGGCTCTCAAACTAGATATATATTATAACTATGTTCAAAGCTTTAAAAAATCCTGATGTCTATGTGTCAACTTAGAAATTCTGATTTAATTGGTCTGCAGTAGCTGAATTAAAAAAAATATTTTCTGATATTTTTAATGTAAAGAAAGATTTAAGAACCACTGACTGATGTCTCCAGGAGCATGAAAAAATTGAATTTTGCAGCAGCCTAACATCACTGGATTTGAAAAACCTAAACTTGAGTTCTTCATGAAGATGCACACAAGTCAATGGGGAAACTGAAGATACTTTCAGGTTAAAAGCAGCACCTGGCAGCAGAAATTTATCCATGTCAACATACTCAACTAGATCTATATTAAATCTCTTTGATCAGGGACTATTGCAGATTTTGCATATTAAATTCAGAATATTGTGTCATCGGCTAGAGTCTAGAAAATCTATATACACACATAAACATATATACATGCTCACTCACACACACGTGTGGAAAAAACATGAATAATAAATACATGTTCATATTAGGCAAATATATATCTGGAAACTATATCGGCAAGATAGTTTTTATTCAAATAATACTTTAACATAAACCTGACATTTCTCTGTCCAGCCAGGATTTATTTGCAGTTCAGAGAGGAATGATGTTCTTATAAATGCTGAATGAAATCACAGTATTCAAGAGGAGTGCATTTTAAAACTATTGCAAAGATATTATTAATAATTTGTTCTGTTGTTTGTTGGCATATGTTTGGCAAAGAACAGTAGTAAGAGACTTTGAAGTGGGAGTGTGCGTTTGCAGAGAGCCTGTTTCACAGGTGTTGAAGCTGTATGGGCCTCAGATGTCCTTAAAGATCTGAGACAACAGGATTTCTCTCCAAACCATTAAAGTTTGAAGAGCAACCGAACAGATGTTCATTCTTTCATTTAATATTCAGACAGCTGCATAATGGCACTGTGTTGTTTTTTCACTTCTTTTTTTTTTCTTTTTTTTTTTTTTATAACATTTAAAAACTAAACTTGGTTTAAGGTCACTTCTGATGACAGTTTGAACTGGTCTGACAGCTGTTTAAATGTTTGTGACATCTGCTTGGAAAAATGGAATTCCTGTCTTTCTTCTGCCTGAATTGATGCTACATATTTTAAAAATAATTTCTGGTTTTTAACATAATGAAAATGAAATGATTTATTGAAAGATGGTATATTGGAGGTATGAACGCCTGTGTATGTTCCTTGCTTCCATAATTTGCCACCCCTTAAGAGACACATAAGTCTTCCAGATCTAGTGTAATATAAATTCCTCATATGTAATTAAAATTAAAAGTTTATTTCATTCGTACTTTATGAGCTATAAAACATTATTGCTCATAAAAAATTTCCCAAATGTTCTTTGTCACTTTCCCCAAGAGGTATAACAGATGGTGAGCCCAGGTATATTAAATGTAATCTGCACAATAACATTAAATATACATGCAATTATTAGAGATTAATCTGAATATTTGCATGACAGACCTATGGGATGCTCAGATCCTGTCTGGCTGGACTCTGCTTTTCCTCATGGCTTACAGTTGTTATTTAGGGAAATACCTCTGAGGGATCTCTAGGGATGTTTTCAAGTCCTCTGCACGCTTGAGCTGGGAAATTGTCCGTGGGACATATTTTATACCATACAACAGACAGGAAAGAAAAAATCTGTGTGCTCGAGATTTTAACCTGATCTCAGAGTATCAGATCTGTGTTTGGCCTCAGAGTAAGGAAAAATGAACTGTGGAGAAGCTAAGTATGACAAAACATGGTGTAGCAAAGATATGCTTCTAGAATGTTTCTCCAGAGAATGTGGCCATAGTTTCTGAAGGGGCTGGGCATGGTTGGAGCTACAGTGCTCGAAAGGAGGACTGGATAAACATCCTAGTATTAATGGTAGTGAGAATCAAAGTAGATCACCTGCCTCCTGGAGGCTGAGAACCATATGGATAAATATTATGTAAATCTGGGCACCCTTAGAAACTACCATTGGGGAGCCACATAGCTAGAAAAGAATGGTCTTAATGCTCATTAAATAATTCCTGGTATTTGCTATCACACACAGCAACATACATTACACTAATTAGCAGGCAAACATATTGTAAGAAAACTAACATCGTTTTATTATAGTGAAGCCAACACAATTTATGTCTCATTGTCCTCATGTGGTGTATGGAGCATCTAAATCCTCAAAATCTTAATAAACTTATCTAAGATTTTGTGGCTAGCAAGAAGCAAATAGGGAATTAAGTTTCGTATTTGGTTAGTCCCCATTATTATTGTATTTCCACTGTATCATCTTACTTTCCTCAAAACCAGTAAAGCACCCTTCACCCCCCTTGTCACAGGGGATATGGTCCCAGTGGATGCCTGAAACTGCAGATAGAACCAAACCCTATATCCATTGTTTTTCCCTATACATCCATGCCTATGAGAAAGTTTAATTTATAAATTAGGCACAGTAAGAGAGTCACAACAACAATAATAAAAGAGAACAATTATAACAATATACTATAATAAAGGTTTGTGAATACACTCTCTCTCTCAAAATATCTTATTGTGTAATACTCACCTTTCTCCCTGTGATGACGTGAGGTGACCAAATGCCTCCATGATGAGGTGATCGAGGTGAACGACATAGCCTCATGCAGCATGAGGCTGCTGTTGACTTTCTGACGTGTGTGATCTGCACTTCACTGCTTCTTCTTGGTGTTTTCGAATTGCAGGCATCACTACTCTTGCACTTCGGGGCCGTTATGAGTTAAATAAGGGTGATTGGAAGGCTGTGGTAACAGAAACCTCGGAAAGTGAAACCATCAATAAGGTAGGACCATGGTGCCTCATCGTTCAGCGCTCATTGCACTAATAATATTTCGTTATTTTAAAATCATGCTCATTGACGGGAATTTGCCAAGTAAATAAAGAGTACTGAACTTTATAAATCCTTAGAATGGTTCAAAACAAAACAAAACATAGCAATGACTTAGTCTGTATCACCTGTTATATGGATGAACAAACAAGCAAAAGTCACCTATACAATTAATGGTAATTGGAGGGAAAAAATATTAGTTTTCAGGTCTGGTTCCTTTTTCTTCTCAAAATGACCAACTGCTGGAATGTTAGGGAGTGTAGCAAAACTGAAGGTAAGTCACTAAGCAGAATTTGCAAGGCTGTGTTGAATCTCTGAGCGTCGAGGTTAGTATTGTTCTCCAGACTCCCTTTCATAGGTCAACTCACAATGGTGACTCTTAAATTCTCTCCTTCCTATTTTAAACAGAATTTCTTTTAAAAGGGTTTTCTTTTGTTGGTTTTATTTTTAAGAAAATATAAAAATAATCTTTTTTTTTAATTTTACCTTTTTTTTGCAATAGAACACGAACACTTTCAAAATTTTTTGAAGATTTAATAATCATGTATTTACCACCTAAATCATTTTTTAGCACCTAAAACATGGCAGGCCCCGTTTAGAGTCAGGAATAATAGAGAAAAGAAGAAAGAAAATAGGCAAAGTTCTTATTCGTAAAGTACGATCAAGAAAGTTGTCGGGGAGGGGGGGGAAATTAAACAAAATGAAGTGAGCTTGCTGATCTCAAGTCAAAGCACAACTTATATTTCTAAAACTGTGATCATCTTTACATTATTTCATTAAAAAAACAACATTGATTTTCCATAAAAGGACAGGTAATCTGGCCCAGCACTAGCCTAATGCGTTACATATTGAATCCAAACATATTTTTTTCCTGCTACAATTTCATTTTACGTTTATATATCTGTTATGAACCTCCAAGAATGGAATAGTCCCTGTAACACCTATCTGCAAATTAGAATGAAGAACTGTGGCTGCTGGGCCATTCAGAGGACACGTTCAGGAACCCTGGATACAGAGGCCCTGGCCCCTCAAAAACCTGCACCCACACGCTAGCTGACTCCCACACATGCCTATCATTTAGGCCACCAGCAGCAGGAACAGTCCAGACTTTCTCATCCTAACAGAACAGCTATTCAATGTGGTATTAGCCAAGACGAGTCAGCAACTCTCAAGTGACATGTGGGAAAATAAGTAAATAAATGACCTCAGGAAATAGTACACCTGAAGTTTCGTCAAGCAGACTTATGTGTCTGTTCCATTGCAAAGAGGCTTCTGTGTGCTCTCAGAGAGTTCACGGCCTTGGGAGAAGTGAGCGGTTATGGGAGGAAATCTCTCTTCTGCCGCTCAAAGATCTCTCAAAGAGGCCTGGAATCTCTCACCTGCCACCTGCCTCTGCCCTTCAATCCATCACGACGTATCTGTGGTGTGAACTGTGCCTTTAAAGTGGGACCCTTCTGCATTGTACAGCTGTATACCTGTACTGCACAGTTTTGCATAAAATATAATATTTCATAAAGTCATTATTCTATAAAAGTTGTCCCATATGTCTAGAGAACAGGGTGTGGATGAAATAGGGGAAGAGAGTCAAAAGGTACAACTTCCTATTATAAAGTAAGTAAGTCATAGGGATGAATATACAGCATGGAGACAGTAGATTAAAAAAACAAGTTGTATATTTGAAAGTTGCGGTAAGAGGAGATGTTAAAAGTTCTCATCTCAAGAAAAATTATAACTATTATGGTGATGCGTGTTAATCAACTTTTTGTGGTGATCATTTTGTAACATATACAAATATCAAATCATTGCATTATATACCTGAAGCTAATTTAAAATTATCCAGTAATTTTATCTCAATTAAAAAATGTAGTCCCCCTTCCAAGGATCGTTTTTGGAAGACCTGAAAAAAGTTAGCAAATAATAAAATTATATCAAAAAACTATTAATATACTACCATCATTAATATGGTAAGTTCAGTGAATTTTAAAAAGAACTTGATTTAGTTTTTAAATTCTAATTAAATAAATGCAAATTATAACTTGGAATAAACTGATAAAAGGGACAAACATAATAAACAAAATGCTTAAATAATACTGTATAGACTGCTAGAGTTACTGTGTATATACTACTTCAAAATCTAGTAGATTTAGGTTAGAGAGAGAACTAACAATAAAATGATTAGTATAGCTACATATTTTGTATTTCAATATAGACATATTTTATATTGTTGCTGTTTTTTAATCAGTAATATCATGAGTTACTTTAAATTTTATGGGAAAATTATGTCAAAAATTATGCTACAAATGAATATATATTATTTTGTAATGAAAATAAGTTTAAAGAAATAAAAGAGAGAAGGCACAAATTGCTAGCATCAGAAATAATGAGTGCATATCACCACTGACTCAACAGACATTAAAAAACAAAGAAATACTATAAACGATTTTATGCACATAATTTAAAAACATAAAATAGACTAACTTTTTACTAATAGAAATTACTAAAACTCAATTAGGAAAAAAAAATATGTAACTTGAATAGCCATTTATGCATTTCCAAATATTAAATTTGTAGTTAAAGAACTTCCAAAAAGAAAACTACTTCTAAATGACTGCTCTGCTAAATACTTCCAGATACTTTCAGGAGAAGTAATGCAGACTCTTCATAATTCTAGCAGAGAAAAGCATTAGAAAAAATCTTGATGAGTGTTGATTAAGCAAAGAGGTCATAAACATGCACCCAAAGCTCAATAAATAAGACTTCATCAAAATCAAAAACTCTTGTCCTGTGAAGGCCACAATTAACGGGGGGCGGGGGGGGGAGGAAGCAAGCAACAGACTAGAGGAAATATTTGCAAATTAAGTATCAGACAAAGGACTTGTGTCCAGAATGTATAAAAACTCTCAAACATAGCAATTATTTTTAAAAAATGCAGCAGTTAATAAAAACAGCCTACAATAAATAGGCAAAAGATTTGAATACACGCTTTACCAAAGAAGATGAATGGAAAGCAAATAGGCGAATGAAAAAAAAAAAAAAAAAACTGCTCATCATCATTAGTCACTCGGTCATTAGGGAAATGCAAATGGATTAAATACATGCTGAGATACCATTAGACACCTATAACAGTAGCTAAAATAAAAAAAAAAAATGAGAAAGGATGCAAAGCAAAAGAAATAAATATACATCAGTGATGGATATGCAAAATGATACAGTTTCTCTGAAATATGGCATGGAAGTTTCTTTTAAACTTAAAAATACTTACTGAATCACCCAGGATTTGCATTTCTTCTAGGTATCCTAAAGAAAACTTATGCTCATACAAAAACCTAAACATAAGTGTTTTAGAGTGGGAAATTATTTAATAACTGCCAAAATTTGGAAACAATCTAAATGTCCATTAATAAGTGAATGGATTAACAAACTATGTTCCATCACTTAATAGAGTATAATCAAAGTATAACCATGAAAAATTCTCAAGGGCATTACACCAAGCGAAAGAATTAAGGCTCAAAAGGTTACAGACTCTATAATTCTATTTATTGACATTCAAGAAAAGGCAAAAATTTAGAAAGTGCATGAATTTATTATTTAGGGTGTTTACATTGTTCTATTTATTGCTCGTGGTTGTGGTTATTAAAACGTATGCATGCATAAAAACAAATAACTATATATCAAAAATAATTTTATAATATATAAATTAAAATAAGAATGAATAATATTTTATAACACTTAGATGCTATAGTAATTTTAATGGAGATTATTTCTAATAATATACTTTTTATTAAATACCTTTTGTAAAGCACATTTTTCAATATAGGGAATACACTAATTATTCTACTATGAAAGGACAGTGCCAATCTAGGTAACCTCTTGGTCTTGCAAAAATGTAGTTACAAACTAAAGAATCTGTTTCTTGCCATATTGTCTTCTGAAATTCTTTCTGTCAAGTTAAATGATTCTTCAGTATATGAAATTATTGGCCACAGATATTGTAGAAAATATTTTTAAAACTCATACCAATGGGAAAGGCAGCAGATGATAGAAATCTTCATCATCTAATGGTGGCCAGATCAATCCAAAGTTGGGGTCAATACACTCAATAATAAGAGCTGATTCAGAAGACAGTTACTTACCACCAGCCAGGTAATTCAGACAGCTGTGTTATGAATTGAGAGAGGCTGAGCCATTTATAGAAGTTATATTCACACCTTTAAATGAGAAACGTGAACTTCACAACCTGAGATTTAGAGCATTACGTGGGGGGAATTTGCTATGCTTTCACTCTTGATTTAAAAAATAAAAGGAAAGACAGAAAAAAATATAGTATATATTTTAAATGCATATTTCTAATTTACCTAAAACTCTTAGAGGTAAGTACAAATTAGTATTCAAACTAGTATGTCTATTCTGTATGTATTCATAGAAAGCTGCTTTAAATTTACTACTGCATGGAAACTACTTAAGACATAATCGAACAATTGTTTCTTTTATATTTCATACATTCAAGTTCAGTGACTTTAAATAATGTTAAAGTTTTTAAATAGTGTAAATTGTTTAATTAAAAAATACTACAACTTAATTTTTCTTTTGCAGCTTGAGAGTGTGATGCTTTGCTTTTAGGGCATTAGTATTATTTCACCAGATTCTCCATTTGAATAATATCCTTGTTTCACCAAATTGTAAAGAAATACTTTTCAAGAATTATTCCTTCCTGCCCCAATCAAATTTCCATTAGATAGGAGGTAATTGGATTTTAAATTATTTTTTTTATATTATATTAAACTCAAAATGCAAAGGAAAACTGTTTAAGGTTTTTGAGAGCCTAAATACTTACTCAAAATTATTTAATTGCATTTTTTCATAACAAAAATTTGTGTTAACCTTAAATAAAGCTCCAGGTATGGATATTTATTGGAGATAATGTCCTCTCAGCATCACTTGCAGTTCATCTATAAAATAACTGTGTACTCACTTGTCACTGAATATTAAATAATTTCCAACTTATTTTTCTATAGATATGTAGGTATCTCATTTGGAGATTCACCAAAATAGAGTAGTATATCTTATTGCAAGTTTCCATGTTGAATTTAAAATTTAAATATCATTTTTTAGAAAGCACAAAATACTGTTTTCCATAGAATTCTAATGGTTTCTACTTAGAAAGCTTTTTTTTTTATTTTATTGCATTTGGAAGTTTGTATTGTATTATCCTAAAAAAAAAAAAAAAAAAAAAAAAAAAAAAAAAGTCCCATTATGGGATTCCGAAGTAGGCTATACTTAGAAGAGGTTATTTTATTATTTCTTCCCTCTTGTTTTTTTTTTGTTTTGTTTTGTTTTGTTTTGTTTTTGGTTTTTTTGTTTGTTTTTTTTGTTTGTTTTTGAGAGAAGATGAATGTAAGTAGCACCACAGTGATACTGGAAAGAAAAAAGTAAGACATTATTGTGATATTATGTGATATTAAGGAGGTAGAATAAATAGAACTTTTGATTCAGTAGATGTCCATGATGAATAAAAAGGGCGAGTCAGGGTGGCCACTAGGTTTCGATATTGAATGACCTGGGAGATGATAACATTCAATAATCAATGAAATATAGAAGAAGCAAGGTTGGGTGGGGGGAGAGTGAGGTCACATTTGATTGGGAAGTAACATTTGGAATAGAATGCAAAGCCCTGGCCACTCTTTATGTGGGCCATTGCTCAGTAAAGTGTTTGTGGTGTAAAGTCTTAATACCTCCCCTCCGGACAAAGAGCAGGTTTACAATAAAAGTAGTGGATTACCTCAGCTGAGAACTATCTTATAACTCTGTGTATGTGTAGTCATGCATCTCAGCTCACCTGTATTGCCCCTTGGGGTTGGGAAACATGGGGAAATAGCACAAATTAGAATCTCTTACTACACTTCTGCCTTGAGTAGCAAAGTTATTTGTCAGATCCAGGCATGTTGTATCTTATAACTGACTAGCTTTTTAGTTTGTAATTATAGTAAACTCTTAGACTTTTCACAGTTCTATGTAATAATGGATAATATTTATTACCAAAGATAATTGAGAGCTAAATGTTAGAAGTTTGGATAAATGTTTAGAGCTAATTCAGTTTTATTTGATGAAGTATATATTTAGTTTATTTAATATTTATTTAATAAAGTATATATTTATTGAAACCAAAAAAATAGTTTTATACTTGTTACTAGTCTAAAATTGGAATGGGAAAACTTTTACAGAGTTTAACAGATTCCTTTAGAAATTTGTTAGTATGTGTGACCAATTGCAACGATGGCCTTAATTTCTTCTTAAAAGTTAAAAAGTAATTAAAGAGTAAAGCAAAAGTCTGAAGTCAGAATTCTGTGAGGTTTGTGTAGATGTAATTCATCAATTGAAATGATAAACAAATAAAATGGTTATTTTTATTTAAGCTATAAATTGTACGTCTAAAAGATAGTGACTTTTTAAATATTTATATCATTTTCGTTAAACAATAATACTAAAATCTTAAGCAAGTAAGAATCTCTTCTATAATATCTTTCAATATTAATAGATGAAGAAATAGGAGGTTCAAGTTTTCAAACTTTTAGAGCTGAATCAGAAATTCCGTAAGAGGCAAACTAGTTTTACAGTAATTTTTTTAAAAAAAAAATAAATTTGTGCTTTGGAGTAACATTTTATTTTTAAATTTACCAATAAGCATTCATTATAAGAATAAATAAAAAGAAGAATATTAAAAATCTATTGTCTCTGATAATCACTGGAGATTAAAAAATAGTCATAGTTTTATTGCATGTGAAATAAGAGTAACAAACCAATTCATTAAAGTCTGAAATGAAAATAAATGTCACTCCACATTTTCAACTTCATTGATACTTCTCCTCCAAAACATTTTCTTGCTTATTCTTCTGAAAATATTTTTATCTTTTTATATTATTTTATAATATAATTCCCATGAGTACTCTAAATTTGCACTACCTCATTATTTTTAACATCCCCAGAGTAATGTGTGGTATGAATGTAACCAAATTTAATAACCAGTCCTCTATTAATTAACAATTGTTGATTTAAGCCCCACACTTGCACTGCAGTGCAAATAATGTAAACAGTGAATATTCTCTAATGTATGTGTTTGTCCACATTTTTAAATATATTTGTGGCTTAATTTCTAGCAGTGCAATTGTTCAGTAAATACTAAATGTATTTGTCCTAAAAATGTGGACAGTTTGTATACTCATTTACAGTGGGAGATCCTATTTTAGCAGACTATGATAGAAAATTCTTGTTAACATGAATTGCCTATACATGTCCTGTTTCTTATATTATTAGAGCTTTTTGAGCCTATTAATCATCCTATTTATATGCTGAGAATACTAACAAATATAAAAGATTTTATAAATACATGACATTAATTAGATGGTGTTGGAAAATTAAAGCAGCCAGAATATCTTCAGAATATTTTGTGGATTCCACGTGATAGACCTCTTGGTAACTAGACTGTTTCACGGGAATAAAAAATATAAACTGGTGTGACCTAAGCCCTGTATAAGATGGCATTACTGATTAAACCCTATGTTAGAATATATGGAAATCTAATGCAAAACGTGGAAAATACATTAATATCATTATGTATGCATAGGTATTTTGCATGAGTTTGCTAAATCGCATGCTTTCCTTTGATTTCTACTGATAGGTATTTATTCTATCCTCATGTTTAGCAAAATAGCTTAAATGCTTATAGTCAATCATGTTATATCCCTGAAATGTGAAATTTCATAAAAATACACTTTACTTAATTAAAGAATAAATCTTAAATTTATGCATAGTACTGTTACAAAGCTATATTAGCCTTGTGTTTTGTTTGTCTTTCATATTATTGTACGCTTACTATTACATTGCCATCATTATATGCTTACTACTTACTCTGAATGGAAACATTCTCTTTTGTTAAGTATGTATAAGTGTGCCAGCATGCTGGCGGTTTAAAATCAACCACGCTGGCCCTAGGTACTACATAATATTTTATCCCAGTAATCCAAGATCAAAAGTTTCACTATTATTTACTGCTTCAAAGATAAAACAGTTACTTGCTTTTAGAACACCATCCTGAGTTTTTAAATATAATCTAAGTATTTATAATATAATAAGGGAAATTTTACCAGCAAAATAGCATCCCAGATATTTAAATATGAATATGGACTTCGTTAGATATTCTCTTGAAGTGCAGGGTAACAGAAGGGCTGCTGTAACAGAGCAGGAGACACAGATCCTGCTGGTGTAGATCAGATTGTGCCAGTTCTACATAAGCTTGGACCTGCTGAGCGAGCCATTTTGGCTTGAACACACTCAATAACTGAACTTCTAAATGATCATATCACGACGCCTGTGGTGCGCTCTGTGGCTGCTTATAGACATCTGAACACTGTCTCTGTGCCTGAAGAAGGTATTTTTTAATTGAGGTATAATTAAAATATAACGTTATATTAGTTTCAGGTCTGCAAAATAATTATTGAGCATTCGGATACCTGCAAAATGATCACAGCAATACGTCTAGTTTTCATCTGCCACCATAAAAATTTACAAAATGACTTTTCCTTGTGATGAGAACTTTAAAGATTTATTCTCTTAGCAACTTTTAAATACACGATATAATATTATTGACTATAGTCACCATGCTGTGCATTACATCCCCATAACGGATTTATTTTGTAATTGAAAGTTCGTACTTTTTGACCTTCTCATTTTCTCCTTCCCCACACTCCCTTGCCTCTGGCAAGCACTGATCTGTTCTCTATATCTATGAGTTTGATTTTGTTTTGTTTTGTTTTTGTTCTTCTTTTTTAGATTGGTCATGTAAGTGGAATCCTATGATATTTGTCTTTATCTGACTTACTTCACATAATACTCTCAAAGTCCATTCACATTGTTGCAAATGACAAGTTTTTATTCTTTTTTATAGCTGAGTAGTATTCCATTTTTATGTGTACCACTACTTTATCCATTTATCCATTATGAACACTTACATTGTTTTCATATTTTATCTACTGTAAACAATGCTGCAATGAACATAAAGAGGCATAGATCTTTTTAAAATAGTGTCTTTGTTTTCTTAAAAATAATGTCCAGGAGTAAAATTGCTGGATTACGGTAATTTTTATTTTTAATTTTTTTATGGAACTTCCATACTGTTTTTTACAGCAGCAGCACCAATTTGCATTCCCACAAACATCACATGAGAGTTCCCTTTTCTCTACATCTTCTCCAACAATTGTTATTTCTTGTCTTTTTGATGGTAGCCATTCTAGCAGATACAAGGTGATAGATATCTCATTATTGCTTTGATTTGCATTTTTCTGATGATTAGTGATAGAGAGGATCTTTTCATGTGCCTGATGGCCATCTGTATGTGTTCTGTGGGAAAATGTCTATTCAGATTGTCTCCTTTTTAAAGATCTGATTGTCTTTTTGTTATTGAGTTGTATGAGTTCTTTATGTATTTTGAATATTAACCCCTTATTAAATACACATTTTGTAAATATTTCCTCCCATTCAGGAGGCCGCCTTTTCATTTTGTTGATTGTTCCCTTTGCTGCACAGATTCTTAGTTTGATGTAGTTTTACATATTTAACTTTGCTTTTGTTCCTTTTACTTTTGGAGTCAGATCCAAATATATATATATACACATTATATATTATTATATATTACACATTATATATTATATATTATATAATTTATATACATTATATATAATATATATATATATTACCAAGACCAAAGTCAAGGAGCTTACCACTTGCATTTCCTTTTAGAAGTTTTATGGTTTCTAGGTCGTACATTCAAGTCTTTAAATTTAATTCAAGTTAATTTTGTGTATAGTGTAGCATAATGATCAAGTCTCATTCTGTTGCATGTGACTTTCCAGTGTTTCCAAAACCATTTATTGAAGAGACTCTCCTTTCCCCATCATATTTTCTTAGCTCCTTTGTGATAAATTAATTGACCACATATTCATGGCGTCTCTGATCTGTTCCATTGATCGGCCTGTCTGATTTTATGCCAGTACCATTCTGCTTTGATTCCTATAGCTTTGTAACATAGTTTAAAATCAGTGCGTGTTATGCCCCCAGTTTTGTTTTTTCTCAAGATTGCTTTGGCTGTTTGATGACTTTTGTGATTTCATACATGTTTTATAATTGTTTGTTCTATTTTCTAAAAATGCAATTAGAATTTTGATGGAGATTGCATTAAATCTGTAGTTTGGGTAATATGGATGTTTTACCAATATTCATTCTTCTTTCTAATCTATACCCACAACATATCTTTCCATTTATTGTGTCCTCTTCAGTTTCTTTCATTGCTATTTTATACTTTGCAGTTATTCCTAGGTACTTTATTCTTTTTTGATACAATTGCAAATGAAATTTTTCTAGTAAGTAAAATTTCTGATAATTTGTTATTCACGTCTAAAAATACAACTGCCTTATGAATTTTAATATTGTACCGTGACAATTTACTGAATTTTTTCATTACTCCTAAAAGTTTTTTGGTAGAGTCTGCAATTTTTAAAGAACACACAAGCATTTTCTTTCTTTGATTTTTTTTTTTTTACAATAAGTACATTAAATAAGCAAGTATGGAATGGTGTAGAAACTGAGGCTAAGCAAAAGAGAACTAAAATTTACTGACAGCCTGTCAGCGATTTTACTTCTCTAAGCTAATTAGTTATGTGGTTTGCTCATAGTCTTGAGTTAAAACAAACGAACAAATAAAAAAACCTCTAAAATAGATACTACTTACCCTGAAAAGAGGTAAAGTGACATGAAAACTGAACCCATCACCACTTTAGTACAAGCAAGAAAATACTTCTCTTATGTATTTGAACTAAATTGGAGATTTGATAAGATAGCCATAATAATTATAACAATAACAACAATAAAAAGCTCATATTTACTGAGTCTTTTTCTATACTTCCAACACCTTGTCATTTGTTTCAGAAAGCGTAAACCTCTTAGATGATCGTTCTAAGGGTAATGCAAAGTGGAGTGTTTGGGCGGCATGAGACAGGAAGTCAGGGCTGACTTTCCAATGCAGATGTGTTAAAGAGAGAGGGAAGCAAACGCTTCCCTCAAATGAGGAAGGGGACATTGGAGCCATGTGGGGGGATGTCTGCTTGCCTGCCTTGAATCATTTGGGAGAAGTAAGAAGTGATTTTGCTGTCCTCTTTGGGAGTCTGGACTGCGTTAAGACTATCATCTTCAAAGAGACGCCTGGCACTCCCATGATTATTCTTAGCGTAGGAGCAATGGAACTGCAGTCATTGTCCCAGGTGGAAAACCAAAAGGGCATTCATTCTCCAATCTATCTACCAGGACCTCCTTTACACTAACCGCTGGGGTAGGAAAGTTCGTGTAGTCCCCAAAATGACAGATTAATTTCCTACTTGTAAATGGTATGGAAGATCAGAGTCGGATTTATTCTGATTTTTACAAGAACAATTAACATAATAAGTCTTCTCATTTTTCAGAGTAATATTAATCCCTGATACACGTGTTCAGAGCAATTTTAAAAGAGGAAAAGCTCCATTGTGTATTTTATCTCCTTCAATCCCACCAAAATCAGTCTCTCTGGAAGGAAGGATATGCCTTCAGCTCATTAGATTATAAATAAATACAATCGAATTTGCTAGAATAAGAGGGAATATTGGTGGGATACGGTAGAACGATATTGGTGTAGTGAGATGAAACGGCACAGTATTTCAGGAAGAAGCAGCGCTGCTAATGTTTTCTTGACTAGCCCTCCATCGTCTCTAGCCTCCTGTTCATTGCATGAGCCTAATATAGTCATCGTTTGCTGATAATAAACAAAGTCTGCAAAACCCGGGGTTTTGCGTTGCTTGGAATTAAGAATCCGGACTAATAAAATGACCCAGTAAGCGTGTATCAAGTGAGAAGAAACAAGTCCTAGGATAGTTCTCTGAGACAGACCACAAGTTTGGTGATGATAAAGCATTAATACAGAGTACGAAAAAAATGGGAATGAGCAGCCAGGAAGTAAGAGAGAACCCTGGGGAGTTCGCTGACTCAGATGGAAGCAAGATGAGGAATAAATATTGATCTTTGAATATAGGGGCCTAGAGAATAATAATGACCTATACGGAATTTAGAGATGACAAGGACAGAGGGATCTTAGTAAGATGAAAAGTACTTGGAGAAAAGAAATTAGAAATCGTGTTATGGAAACCTCATCCAATTGTTAATTAGCACTTATGGTTTATGTTCCAATATTCACTTTTCCAACAATCTCTAACTCCAATACAGCTCCAGAATTTTCCACATTAAATTTCAGCTTTCTATTTTACATGTCCAAATTAATATGTCCAAAAATAAACTTACCCGCCTTCCAGCCCAAACCTATTTTACTGTACTTTTCCCCATCTTGGCTGATAGGAACTTTATTCTAATTGCCACTCAGTGGAAAGAAGCCTTGGAGACATTCTCCATCCTCCTTACTGCTACAGTAGTCCCCCCTTATCCATGGTGGAGACCTTTTCAGACCTCTGGGGGACGCATGAAACAACGGATGGTACCCGCTCCTACATAGATTATATTTTTTCCTATATGTATATCCATGTGATAGGGTTTAGTTTATAAATTAGGCATAGTCAGGGAGTTTCAAAATTACTCATAATAGATGAGAACATTTATATTAATACACTGTAACAAAAGTTATATGAATGGTTTTGGGGCCATTTTTAGGTGATATAAATGTCATTTGAACACAGCAGCGGCGTGCTGCCGTGGTTACTCTGATAATTGATAAGGGCTACTAAGTGACTCAAGTATAGGGAGCATAGCAGCTTGGATGTGATGAACAAAGGATGATTTACATCTCAGGTGGGTTGGAGCAGTATTGCAGGATATCTCATCACCCCCTCAAAATGAGTCACAATTTGGTTATTTCCAGAATTTTTTATTTAATATTTTTGGATCACAGTTGACAGCAGGTAACTAAAAGAATAGCGAAACCATAGATAAGGGGAAATATTGTATTTTCTGTAAGTAAAATTCACAGTTGTGGATACTGTACAAATAGTATTTATACAAGCTTTGTCAAACTTATTGAAAGCTATGTCTCATAATTTTTTAGTTTACTTAGTTTTGGAAAAATACTCTTTAAAAAAAAAGAGTAGCTTTTCACAATCTGTGGGCGATGGACCATAGAGTTTTCCTTAACTCACTATGAAAATTCTTACTGTAGGTACTTTTTGTCCTGATCAAATGTTAAAAAATAAATGATGATGTAATAAAACTAACCTGCTTGAGATTATGTCAAAAACTACCAACAAAATGGTGTAGCTTTTATATGCATAAGAAACAGTTATTTTTCAACAGTGTTTTAGTTTTTAATGATTCTAGCCAGCATGAAATACTTAATTTAATTTGCTTTTTATATTCTATGTTTCCTTTGGGCCAATGAGCTTCTCTATAGGGTTCCTTGATCTGTTTACTTTGTTCTCGAAGGTCAAAAGGAAGTCATTGATTTCTCAATTTAACCATGGATATTTGTTGCACTCTTATAGTAATTTCTATTCAGTTCTCTTCTCTGAGGACTCCACTGAGATGTTGCCTCTGCCCTGAAAGTTGTCTTGGGGATAAACACATAATTTTAATCAGAATAGTAGGTCTAATACTACGACTATTAGAGAGTAGTAAGGCAGCTGCTATGGCTGCCACTGTTGGATCAGTGTATTAAGAAGCCAGAGGGAAGAATTCAAACCCGTATTAGCCATAGATGAGAGACCAGGGCTAGGAATCAGAGCAAATAAAATCTGGGCCTACTACCAATGTGGAGATATGGTATAGGTACTGTGTGTGAGCCTCGTCCTGCTGCCTCTTCTACCTCGTATCTGTGTCAGCCCCCCAGGTAGCCAGTGTCCCTGGAAAAGATTTCAAAAAGCAAGTAGGAAGGAGTACCATCTGCGTCTTCACTGATTGATATGCAGCTTGAGAGACCAAGTAAAGGCTTATTCTACCCTCTATCCTGAGGACTTTCAGTGCAATTCCTCACCCCTAACCCTATCTCCAGTGCTGAGCTCATGTTGGGAGAAAGGGAAGGGACCAACAAACCCTGTTAATGGGGAAGATTCAACTAGGGAGCATCTGGGCTTAGTCTTGCCCCTACCTCGTACTGGACTCAGCGCCTCAGGTGTGGGGTGGAATGCCACTCGTATGTGGTATATAGATCTCAAAGAAGCAAACAAACATGACAAACACAGACTCATGGACATAGACAGTGGAGCTAGTGGTTACCAGAGGAAAGAAGGGGAAAGGGCCAGGGGGGTAAAAGGGGTCAAGAAATCTAACTATGGGCATTGAACACACAATGCAATGCGCGCGCGCGCGCGCGCACACACACACACACACACACACACACACACACACACCTAATGTCGAATTGTACACTTGAAACTTATTCGACTTTGTTAATCAATGTCACAAAAAATAAATAATTAGATCTCTCACTGACCAATTATTTTAGAACATAATAAGCAAAATTAATTGAATAAAAGGCCTTCATAAGACAGTAATGAATAACAAGCAGTGATACAAAGATGAATGACTAATGCACAAAAAATATTTCATCTAATTTTAATTTGTCTTCGTATTATGAAATACTTGTGACATTAATATTTTAATATTCATTTTATCGAGTACATTGAAAATTATAGCATTATATTGTTAAATATATTTTATTTATTTACAATATCTTTATAAAATTATTGCTAGATATGTTCCTAAAAGATAAAAATAAAAAAGCATTTAAATAATAACAATAGTAGTTAATAATTTTAACATTAAAAATAATATTGTCAATGTTGATAAATTTTATAAAATGAGAATTATATTTCCTGTTCATTCATAAATTTTTAATTAAATAGCAAATTTTTTCTGCATCCATTTTTTTTGTTCATTTGCTTTTTTTATTTTGTTTTTCATCTTAACACTTTCTTTTCTTCTCATGAAAAATTCTGGTGCTTTCTGTTTAGAAGCTTATTAATTATTAAATTAATTAGGTATAGTTTTTTTCCTTAATCTTTATAAGTAGTAATGTGGAAGTTATATTTTTACTTATTCTCTTTTAATATTAAATAGAAACAAAAATATCATGGATATATTCTGTAATTTAGTACCAATATATACTTTAGAGTGTTTTTAACTCCACATAATTGGAAGAAAATGGTGAGAGTAAAAGTAAATTGTTAATATTTAAAATTATAAAGTACTTCATTTGAAAGTATCAAATAGTATGTTAAATCCTTAATTCTGATAAAATAGTATGCTTTTCTTTATTTGTTTAAAATACATCTATTTGTAAGTGAACATTTTTAAGTGCTATATATGCATATGATATTGTACTTTTGAAAGCATATAGTATTTATACCTAAGGCAGTAATTCAGACATGTTAAAATCAGTGTTCTCTGACATTCTTTATCAATAACATCATACATAAAATCTAATGATAGTATGTGTTCCTCAAGTCTGTATGTGTGAATATACTACATAATGCCTAGATGTATATAGTATGTATGAGATACTTTTATTTTCATCAAAATGAAACTTTTATAAAGGAATTATTAGGTGTAAGCATTCACCATCTTAGAATGAGACAAAATGATACATGGATATAAACACTGAAAATAATAAATAGGATATATACAGATGTTAAAACTCCTGTTTTTTGTGATCATACAAAATAACTTTTGAATACTGTTTAAAATTAATTTAATTCCATACACTAAAATCTGTCTTGAGCATACTGCTATCATTTCTCATGGTGTATAATTTGTAGATACACTTCAATAAAAATGATTTAATAGTTGTTAAATGTACATTATGCAGTGTTCATTTAAAGACAAGCATTTACTGTACTCATCTTGATTTTGAAACAAAATTTTATTTCACAGAACATTAATTTCTATTATGCGTTTTGTACTTTGTCATTAGCACACTTTATTATTTCAATAAGCAAAACTAAATATAGTATTAGCTGCTTGGCTACATGCTTCAGTAATTTTACCAAACAGCTGAAAGATGAATAAATGAATGTAGTACACCATTGTTTTAATTATTTTTATTGATTCTAGTGTGTTTAAATTCGTAGTTATTTTTGAACAATCGTGTAGTTATGTCTATAAATTGATTAATGGATTGTAATCCTCATCATGAAATAGTGAAATCTACAGCTGGCTAAGTAATGTGTTTTCTTATAAATTACTTAAATTACAGATGCCAAGCACATTGCATTCTCCATTTAACAGGAGAAGTGGTTTGCCAAGAAGTCCTTTTGTCATTAGCTAGTCTCAGTACTGGCACAGCTGTTGAAAATGTAGCCATCCATTTCGAACATATTGCATCACAAAATGCAATCTCCAAACATCGTGTCTGCAGAAATTTTCCAAATGTGAAGAGATCAATGGGTTCTGATGGTTTTTCGGTAGCAATAGTTAAAGAAGTTTACTTACATTTATACTTAACTGTTTGCCAAACGTTCGCTATGTTTTTGAATAATATAAATATCCTGCATCGAATAGCAATTAAAGATTATGTAACTATAATATTTTAATGTGTGTAGTTATGCAGATTACAACATTGCCGATGAATATTGAAAAACTTTACGGCACTAAAACTTACCTGTCCCTTTTTATTATTTTATGTTATAGAATATTCGATATTACTTAAGAAATCATCTGTTATCGTGATCTCACTTTTGATACAATGATGATGATAAACTGGTAGATATAAGTTTCAATTTGTTTTGTTTTTATGATCCAGAGACTTTTCTTCTGACCATGAGTAATTTGTCAAGAAATATGCAGAAGATAGGTTGCTTTTTTTTGATAAGTATATAGTCTTATTCCTGTGGTTGAAGAAAGTATTAAAGTTATTACATGATTTGCTATTTAGAGTGAAAAAAACTCATTTGTAATCGTATAATATCTAATAGGTTTATAATAGGATTGATAGCATATATGAAATTTCAATTGGCTATCTAAACAGATAAAATATAGAAATGGAGCAATATATATCACTTCTTTATCCCTTTATCGGTTGACGGGCACTTAGGCTATTTCCATATCTTGACTATTATGAATAACGAATGCTGCAATGTACGTGAGAGAGCAGATATGTCTCAAGACCCTGTTTCCTTTGAATATTTATACTCAGAGGCAGGATTGCTGGACATGTGTTGGTCCGTTTTTGGTTTTTTGTTTTTTTTTTTGTTTTTTAGTCTCAGTTATACAGAATATTGGTTAGATACTTATATAGTTTATGCCCTGATTCCCCCAATTAATCTGTCACCCATCTGGCTCTACACACAACCATTATAATATTATCGATGGTATTCCCTATGCTGTTCTCTACATCCTTGTGACTATTTTGTAACTAACAATGTGTACTTCTCCCTCCCTTCACCTTTTTTCCCCTCTAATCCCTTCCCCTCTGCCCATCACCGAATTGCCCTCTGTATCTCTGAGTCTGTTTCCATTTCATTTGTTCCTTGTGTTCCTTAGATTCCACATAAAAATGAAATCGTGTGGGAATTATCTGCCTCTGTCTGATTTATTTCACTCAGCCTAATAACCTCTAGGTCCATCCATGTGGTTGCAAATGATAGGATTTCATTGTCTATGGCCGAGTAATATTCCACTGTATATTGAAACCATAACTTCTTTATGCAATTGCCTGTCGATGGGCATTTAGGTTGCTTCCATATCTTGGCTATTGTGAATAGGGCTGCTGTGAACAAATGGGATCATAGATCTGTATGACTTAGTGTTTGGGTTTTTGTTTTTTGTTTTTGGGGGGTTTTTTGTTTGTCTGTTTGTTTGTTTTTGGATGAATACCCAGAAATGCAATCGATGAGTCAAAAGGTAGTTTCATTTTAAATTGTTTGAGGAACCTCCAAGCTGTTCTCCGTACTGGCTGTGCCGACGTGCAGTCGCACCAATAGTGCATGAAGGTTTCCTTTTCTCCACATCCCCGCCAACACTCGTTCTTTGATTTATGGATGGTAGCCTTTCTGACTGACGTGAGGTGATATCTCATCGTGGTTTCAACTTGCTTTTCTCTGAGGATTAATGACGTTGAGCATCTTTTTGTAGACCGTTGGCCATTTCCATGAGTCTTTAGTAAAATATGTCTGTTCTGTTCCTCTGCCCATTTTTAAATCTTATTTTTTTGTTTTATTCTTGAGTTTGAGTATATTTTATATGCTTTGTGTATTTTGTATACTAACCCCTTATCAGATATGTAATTTGCAAATACTTTCTACTGTGCTGTAGGTTGTCTTTCATTATATTGATGATTTCCTTTGCTATAGAACCCACATTAGTTTCTAAGTCTTTTTCTCATCTTTGTTCTGTTCTCATACCGTTCTTACACTTCTTTTTTCATTAAATAGGATGTCAGATGCCTTTGTTCTGAGTAATTCTTTCATCGGTTTTAATGTTTCTTTGTATTTGTCAGAACAACAATAAATTCACTACAATAACAGAATACTCACCAAGTAGAAGGTGCAAATAAGAATAGGGAGAAATAAGATTTAATTTAGATTTTAATTTAGATAAGATATTGATAATTTTCTCAGGCTCTGCGTTAACTGACCATCATTTTGGAAGGAATGAAATCCTTCATTAATTTCCAAGGAGATAAACAAACATCACAGATATTCAGAGCACTTAAAAAAAAAAAACCCACTATATGCTCTTTTTTAAAAATCGTACCACAGCTAACAAATTATTGACCTTATCGGCACAGAAATACAAGGGGACTGAAACAAATAAAAATGTTTTTGCAAAATTGGAAGCTACTTGTAAAAACAGCATAATAGACAATATAAAATGTGATAAAGGCCAAATATCAAAAATTTTAATTGTATGGGAAGTAATTCTAAAAAGGAATACATAGGAAAAGAAAAAGATTGTCCCTTTATTTAAAATTATCAGCTAGGAAATCAGATAGTGTTCTTTTTTTTCTTTTCTCTTTCTTTCTTTCTTTCTTTCTTTCTTTCTTTCTTTCTTCTTTCTTTCTTTCTTTCTTTCCTCTTTTCTTTCTTTTTCTTTTCTTTCTTTTCTTTCTTTTTCTTTCTTTCGTTCTTTCTTCTTCTTCTCTTCTTTCTTTTTTCTTCTTCGTTCTTTCTTCTTTCTTTCTCTCTTCCTTCTTTCCTTCCTTCCTTCCTTCCTTCCTTCCTTCCTTCCTTCCTTCCCTTCCTCCTTCCTCCCTTCCTTCCTTCTTCCTTCCTTCCTCCCTTCCTTCCTTCCTTCCTTCCTTCCTTCTCCTCCCTTCCCTCCTTCCTTCCTTCCTTCCTTCCTTCCTTCCTTCCTTCCCTCCTCCCTCCCTCCCTCCCTCCCTTCCTCCCTCCTCTCCTCCCTCCTCCTCCCTCCTTCCTTCCTTCCTTCCTTCCTTCCTTCCTTCCTTCCTTCCTTCCTTCCTTCCTTCCTTCCTTCTTTCCTTCCTTCCTTCCCTCCTTCCGTCCGTCCTTCCTTCCTTCCTTCCTTCCTTCCTTTCTTTTTATTTCTCTCTATTTCTTTCTCCTTCCTTCCTTCCTTCCTTCTCTCAAACTTCCCTCCCTCCCTCTATCTTTCTCTATAACTCTAAAGATTTTTCTTCTTTCCTTTCTCAAATTTGAGTTACAGATACAAAATCATTTTGAAAAATTGTATAGACTGTTAAATTAGCTAAAGTTTAAAAAAATAAAATTGATAACTTCTCAGAAAACTCTCTCCCTTATAATACTTTTAAGATGCCCTCTATATTTTCTTCTTTTTTACCCTATTATAAGTTCCAGATTATAAACACCAAAGTATAATTCAAGAATTATTTTGCAAGAATATAAATGTACTAAATGTCGGGAACCCAAAAGATAAATATCTTGAGGGAAAATATAGTAGACTAAAGAAAAATTTAATGCATATATTAGTATTTCTTAAAGGGATATTTAAATGTGTATTTGTTTACAACACAATTTTAGTGTTGTTATATATAGATATGAGATTGAAGGATGGTGAATTTATGGGATGTTCTATACTTAATTGATTTAATAGCGCTAATACACTTGCAATTCAAGGACAGATACAAGAGTTAAGTTAGCCATTATTGAGTTGGAAGATAACTAGACCAATTGTATAAACTGTTATGAATGCCTACGGTACTTAAAATTACCACATTAGTAAAATTGAAAATAAGATTTAGGAACACCACAAGATAATGATTAGCATTTCATGTCAGAAAAGATTGTGTAAACTATTAATAAATGTTTCTAGAACAGTATTAACTTTGTGGGACATAAATTTACTAGAAATCTCTAACAACAAATGCGTAACACAGAAATATATAAAAACAGGTGCAATTGCCTAAACTAATATTACTGTACTAGTTATATAGGAAAACTAGGTGAGGATAATAAGTTTATATGAAAAAACTACAAGTGTAATTTGTAACAGACAATATTTAAATATTTGGTTGGAGTTATTGTAATTTGTTTTACTAGCTGGTATCCCTAATTTGATCATTCATTTAGTTTTCTCGGCATAATTTATATGGATCGTCCTTCACCATACATAAAGCTGGATAACAGAAGCCTAACTAAAAATGGCTTAAATTAAAAGAATTTATTAACTCATATAAAAAGAAATTCAAAGGTATAAGGAACATTCAGTAAGGTTGTTCCTGTCCCTTTCAATTTCAGTACAGAAAAGAAAGCTTTTCTTTTTCACCAAAAGTCAGGACAAACCTCAGAAGCCTACCACATACCTCTTACAGCCTCACTGAGAGAACTGGGCTACACGCTCACTTACAAGAATCAATTATGACAAAGGGTAACAAGATTACTCTGAGTTATTCAAGCAAGCCCTGGTGTAGAGGTTTACGGATCGTGAAGGGGAAGGAGGACATGAGAGCAAACGCTGGGGTTTTTTTTGGAAGGCAGACGGGTGTAACGCACACTTAAGAAAATAAAAACGCTTCCCATTTCCGCAGAAGAACTCGGATTATATATATATATAATATATATATTATATAATATATACAGTATATATATTATTTATACAGTATATACAGTATATATTATATATATACACAATATATATGTTTTTGCTTTTGTTTTTTTTCGTTCTGAAAACTTCAAAAGCTCTTCATTGCTTAATCGTAGCCAGCATGCGCAGTGGACGTCCCCCCTGGCCTAGGGTGGCCCCACCACTGCGCCTGCCATGGCCCCAGCGCAGTGTCCCCGAACCGTGAGGTGAAGTTGGGGGAGCGAGCCCTTGAGGAGGATCCGGGTTTGCTCCCTAGAGGGCTCAAGCCGGACTCCTTACCCACGAGTCTGGGACAAGGGGCCTCTGGCACCCGTGGCATCCAGGTAGTTCTCGCCCCAGGACACCGCCGCCTCCCCAGAACAACCCTTGAGATTGGGAAAGATCTGGCTTCTTCTAGGAAGAGTTTTTGTGGCATTAGCATCTCGGGCCTCATTGTGCCGCTCTTTGAGCCGCCCCTGCATGCTCAGAGCATCCGAGCCCATCCGCTCCCTGTCACTCCCCCCGCAACACCTGAAGTCACATATCCTGGGGCTCCCCCTGCGGCCTGTTTGCCCTTCTGGGAAACCCTGCACTCCACCTACCCTAAACAGGTCTCCCTTGTCCCAGCTCCCCCATCAAAAAAACAAAACAAAGCAAAAAATCTTGGTAGGTAGATTTGTTGACGCTGTGCAACATTCTGTATTTTGCTTTTTGGAATGTAACATAGTTAAGTCTATCGCAAACATCATTTCCTGATTTACGGTATTAAGCTCTTCTTTACAAGCAACTACTTCTTTGTGAAAACTGTCTGCATCTTAACATTAAGTAAATCCATGATACTTTTCTTCAAAGTAGACCAAAATCCCTAGAAGGTAATAGAATATTAAAATATAATCACTGATGTAATGGAGACAAAGTTATATATTTAATATATAAAATATACATGTTTGGGGATTCATCATTAGAACACATCTCAAAATTTCTATGAGAGATTAAAAAGAGCATAAGAATGTCTATAAATGTACTGACCCAAATTATATGAAAATTATTTTAATTTCATTTTAGAAGCAATTTATTAAAATGTGTGATGCATAGATTTTTTTTTTTTTTTGCTTAGTTTTATGTAAGGTGTTTCAGAGATGTGTGGTTCAGCTCATCTTTTACATACTTATTTTTCAATATCGATTTCACATTTAACGAAGGTTCTACTTTATTATTATTTTTGGTAATCTTTGTCTACATCCGGATTTCATTTCCTAATGGGCCTGCAATCACTGTGTTACTGAGTCCATTGTGCTGTGGTGTTTAGGGGTTCAACTTTAAAGAAGGCAACAAGTGGTTCACATGCACACCACTCCATTTATTATTTATTATTTAATTAGAACTATGTCTGCCAATGTGTGTTCTTCCTATGTATTACAAATAATGAATAGTTGGCAAGATCGTAATTTCAAAATTCACATGGGAAAACCAATACATGCTTCGTTACAGCTACGGTTGAGCATAGACATTCAACTGCGGTCCGGTTCTAGTGTGTGTGCACCATCATATTTCATGAAGGCACTTGAAGGAAGATAGGAACGATCCCTCTGTGTCCTGGGCAGGATTGCTCTTTTCAGCTAATACCAGTACATACAGTATTTATTGACTTTTATACAGATCAGCGAGGTTGCCGACAAGATGTTGTCTTGCTGACTGAATAACTTCGACTGCAATTGAATATATAATGACTCCCTGAGCATATGTGACAACATTCTTTGAAAAACACTGTTTTGAAAGCATTAGGAGGATTTAGGTTTTAAGGGGAAACACATACCTCATTTTGCTCATATTTTCAGGTAATATACAAATACTAAAAGTAAATGCATGGCTTATATAAAAAAATGAATCTGCTAAAATCTAAAGGGATCTATTTGCTGCATATATTTATATTGAAGTATTATATTATTTATGTAAAACAAAGTAACTTTTTCATATGATTAACTATATTTCACATTTACACTATATTAAACCTTTTTTACCTAAGATTTTTTTTTAAGACTTTATTGCTTAGGGTAGTTTTAGACTCACAGCAAAATGAAACGAAAATTACAGAGACTGGCCCATGTAGCCCCTGCCCAGACGCACGCGGAGCCTCCCACACAGTCAGCCTTCCCACCAAATGCTACGTTTCTTGCCATTTACAAAACTACATTTATGCATCATCATCAACCAAGGTCCATATTTTAACGTTAGGGTTCACTCTTACTGTTTCACATGCCCAAGATTAGGACAGATATCTATACTAATTTTAAAATAAATATCAATATTAAGACATTGTACGTATACTGCCTAAGTGACTGCCCTAAACAGAGTAGCGATGCATGATGATTATGATCTTTAATTTTTGCATTGGTGAATATGTCTTCATATTTGCTAAGTCAAATATTTTGACTCTGAATTTTTATTCAACAATGTGGAAATAGAGATAAAGAAGTCCAATGAGCATATAAACATTTCTTATATTTTAACATTAAATAAAGTGTAATTTTAAGTGAGTTTTATCAAGCACTGCCATTTTGTCATAATTAAGTAGTCTTATAATTATTTTTTTACTCTTTTGGTTTTTCAAAGCACTTCTTTTTAGTTTTATTTGAGAAAATGGACAAAATTCTGGAAAAGTGCATGAAGTTTTATACTTAAAGTGACAATTTATTTGATAAGAAAAATTTAATGAAGATTTTGAAGGCAAAATAATAATACTCTTGTAGTATACTGTAACTATAGATTGTAAATTTATTAAAATTATTTTATATTGATATTTCTCCCCCAAGTCTCTCAGATATACTAAAGGTATAGCAATTTTAGGTAAGCATTCTTAAATGTATATTGTTGTGATAGAATAAACATACTAAGTTGTAAAAGTGTAGATGACCCAATTTGTTTTTGCAAAAGTTGTGATGGAAATGCTCAGGAGCGTAGTTGTTAAAATGCGATACATCGTTCCAAGAAAATTATCTATAAAAACTTCCTTGTGATTTGGTCTACGAAAGATAAAATTTAGAAAAGAACTTTGGCAAGCAAAGTAACTAAGAAAGTACTTTAAACAGAAACCCCAATCCATAAAAACGTGCTTTATTCCCTGTTGTAAACACACACACACACACACACACACACACACACACACACACACACACTTACATTAAATGCAGTATCAACCCAAATTATTCATTAGATTGATGAAGGAAAATGTAGAGACTGTGACAGTTAAGGATATCACCCTAGGTGGATTAAATTTAGTGAGAATAAAATCTTCAGCAGTTAAATAGCTTTTGAGAAATAGCTGAATGTCAGATGTATCTAGGCTTTCAACTTGCTTAGTTCATTTATGGATGAATGAGTTAAATATACAATAATATCTATGCTCCCTTTATGTATTAGTTATTTGGAATTTATTTTAATACTATGACAACAAGCTTCTTTCTTTATTATTGGCATTTCTGATGCTGCTGTATTTAACATTATCACTATAAGGCTTTTTCATCAATTATATGTAGAAAGAGGTTATTAGCAACCTGTTTCATTCTAATCATGCTTGTCCCTGAGACTGTGTTAGACATTGCTCCCCCTTGTCCCCCACCCCCATTCACAAGAAAAGGCCCCTTGCTCTTCTCTTTCTAGGGTCTGCCACGTGTAATTTGTATAGGACATTATATGGAGGAAATGAAATGTTCTTGTTTGTTTTAAATGAAGCAACGGAATAATATCAACACAATAAGAAAAGAGTAATAAGGCGAGGAACAAGAAAAGAGAATAGCAGTGAAGAGGCCGTAGACAGAGAACATGGTTACTGGAAATGGAAAAAAAAAAAAGAAAGGTTTTTGTTGAAAATTGAAAAGCCTGTACTCTTGTAAACACATAATTAATACTAAAATGACAATCAAGAACTTCCCAGGAATATACCACATCAACACTAATCTAAACCAAGGCCTACATCTGCTTCCTTTTCCTGTCAGAAACACAGAGGAAGACACCAGCATTTTGCTTAAATTTCTCTCAGCCAGTCTTCTCTGGATCTGTTCAATATGATTAATTTGATGCCACTGCTTCAAGTATTTTAATTAGAAATTCCCTTAATTATTAGTCCATAAAGAATGTATAATAGTAACTATTTAGTTTATAAACTATATATTCCTAAAAACATTTTTAAATATGTTTATGGTGAATTTTTTTAAGGAATATAAGTGGAAGGTTGGTCACCAGTTGTTTGAGGTTCCATCTAGGAGTTTTGTTTGAAAACCTTTTAAGAATAAATTTCTCTCCAATTTAGTGGTGTCCAGATGAGAAATTGCGTCAGTCAGTCATTTAGTGTGTGCTCATTTTGTGTTGAACGTAGAATAAAGAGGTGATATGACTTGTCATGAAAGGGAATAACAGTAAATATATAGATGCAAACATCAAAGAATTTGCTATTTGGAAATGTTAGACACACAGAGTCACTTACATTTAAATATTTTGATGAGAGAATAAAAATAGTATTATTTGTCATAGAAAAATCAACGTTTTTTTAAAGTTATTAAATCAGGTTCAGGTTATAGTCTTTAGTTATAAAACTAAGACTCCTGGTATAGACATTAATTTTTATCAAAAGATTTATTTTTAAAGTTTATTAGACAAGGTACTATTCTAATGCAATAATGAATGAAAACCATGTATATACACTTTAATTTTTCCATTAATATAGGAGATAATAAATTTTATAAATATTTGCACAAATATTAGGAATAATATATATGAATAAAATAGTATTTTATCCTTATGAAAAGTCAGTATGCCTATCACTGAACCTAGGAGAAATATTTGTTACATTAAGAGACACAATGCCAATGCTTAGCGCCCTCAATTCTGGAAGCTGTACAAAAATACTTAAATCATGTTTACTGTACAATTTCTAAGTTACTGGATAGGACATAAAATATCCATTTCCCTTAGGATGCTACTAGTCTTAGCACATCTGCAGTATACCTGAAATATATACTATATTTCAAATATGGAGAAAGTTCTGCTTCTGTATAAAGTTCTAAAATTATAAAATTATTAAATACTTATTTTTGAACAAGTTCTTTTAAAAGATTTTCTCCTTAGATAAATGAAATTTTAATTCATTTACTAAACATTTAAATCTCAAATGTTTATATACCAGATCGGGACTGAGTATTGGAGATGTAAATATCAAAGTGTAAATTGTTATAAAATTAATTCCCTTCAAAAAACAGCCTGTTGAAAGAATTAAGTAAAGAAATGACCAGGAACACAGTAAACTTTTGAAACACTACTAAATAGTGTATTATGACAACATCTAAACTCAGACTTTGGGAATGTATAAAGGAGTATTGCTTGAAAGATCAGGATGATAATTTTAGAAAACATTCTCTTCAAACTGTTGGGTGAAACTTTTTTTTTTCCTTTTTATTAATTTGATTGGGGTGATATTGGTTAATAAAGTATAGGTTTCAAGTGTATAATTTTATAATACATCATCAGTACATTGCATTATGTGTTCACTACCGAAATTCAAGTCTCCTCCCATCACCATATATTTGACCCCCTTTACCCTTATCTACCTCCTCTCCCCACTTTCCCTCTGTTAACTACTAAACTGCTGTCTGTATCTATGAACTTTTCTTTGTTGTAGTCTTTGTTACTTTCAGTTTTGTATCCCACATATGAGGGAAATCATATGGTTCTCAGCTTGTTCTGTCTGCCTTATTTTGCTTAGCATGATAATCTCAAGATCCATCCGCCATTGCAAATGGCAGTTCATCTTTTCTTTTGGCTGAGTGATAGTCCATCGTACATTGGTGGAACCTCGAGTGTGAATGTGATTGCGACTCACAGAATGAGAGAGCACAGCATGACATTCAAAAGCCTGGGCTCCAGTGAGAGACAACCTCTGGTTTAGATCCTCTTGTCCATCCATTCTGCCCAGAGCACTATGATTTTCTCTACCGATGGCCTGTCACCATACTCACAGTGGGTTATCAAGAGGCGACTCGATAATCCATAGGTAGTAAATGATTGATTTAATGCTGTGTTGCAAGATCCTTTTCCAAGAAGAACAATGGAAACTTCAAGGGGAAGAAAGATCAGTCTGAGTTTCTAACTAAGTGTTGACATTAAATTCAAAGGGGAAGTGAGCAGTTCTTGTTGTATGTAGTTGTTTTGTTTTATTGGAGGCAGGGATTGGGTGGCAGCGGAAGGAGTCTAAAATCAGAAAAAGCTTCATATAGATGAAATCCCAAAGTAGAAATCCATGAATTACTATTATTTGTTGTCATCATAATATTGTTATAATTATGATGCTGACGATGATGTTTAATAAGGAAGCATATAGTTGAAATGATAACCTACTTCATGGATCATCAATAAATTCGCTTTGGATCATGAATAAATTTCCAGTTCTAATCTCTGTAAGATCCATTATATCTTAATGCCTCTTTTTATTTTTTTTTTCCAGTAGATCTATTATCTGGCTATTTTTAATATTTAGTGAAGTTTCGTTTTGTCAAAGAACTTCTTGTATTGTAATTTTCAAAGTTTATTAGTAAATAAATGCCTCTCATTTTTTATTAGTTGAGCAACCATAAAGGCCTAATGAACATATGAAAGGGCGTGGCAAAAATGAGGATTAGAAATGATTACTGAAAGAATGTGGAAGATGTACACAGACTGATAGAAAGTGTGGCCTTTATGAGTTTCTAGGAGTTCTAGAAAATTGGCTCTTCTTGGCTGAAACTATGATATTGCTTATTTAATAAAAATTTGTACATAACTTTACAATCTCTAACAAAACCATAAATTTCATGAGAAATAGGGTTATAAATTGACCACCTTCCCGTGTTAATATATTCAAGGTAAGTCTTTCACATAATGTTTTAACGATTTGTTGTCGTTGTTTAAATTTAGATCCCTGGAATATTAGGTTGTATATGAAACAGTGAAGTCACTGCTTATTTAGAGAATTTAGAAACAAGCTGAAATGTGATTCTCATTCAGGATATAAACAGAGCAAAATTTCTCCCCCCCCCCCTTTAATTAATAGAGTAGGAGCAAGAATGTTTTTATCAAGTGTGCATCATACATGTAAGGTCAAGGTAATCCTATGTTATGTAACACATAACAGACATTTATGAAAAAAAATGTCCAATATATTGGTTACCATTATAGGCTACTGCAATTTTCATAACACTATGGTATTATATACTGGTTTGTTAAATTCCCAAAAACAAAAGTAAACTTCAGGCAATAGCAGAGACACTCCAATGTCCTGATGCTGTAATGGCATTCAGAATATTTATATAATCTAGATTCATAGTTTTAAAATGTGCTTTTCATGTATAAACACTGGCCATTAAGTAATGCTTTCCCCCAACCCTTTGTTTTTTCTTTGTTATTTTTTTTTTCTCTCAAAAAAGAAAAATCTGATTCTCTAAACTTGTTTCATTGATTAGTTTTAGGAAAAAAATTAGTTTTCTAGTTTTAGGGCAAAACAGAAGACTCATTTGTTAAATTAGGCATTTGCCTAATAGATATAGGAGGATCAGCAAGATTAAGGTCATGGATCTTTACTTGTTGTCAGATAATGTGTAAAATAAAATCAAAGGGCTGATAAACAAGGGTAATTGCAGAGAAAGGCATTCCCTTAGGGTTCAGTCCAGAAATCTTCTAAAATGTAAATTTTTAAGGAAGATGCTCAAACTCTTCTTCAAGGTAGAAAAGAGGTGCAAATAAGAGAATCATTTTCAGGGATTAAAATATTCTGTTTACTATTTAAAAAAAATGATTAAAATTATGTATGTTAGAATGTTGATCTAAGGATACATATCCAGATGATTTGTGAAGTCATTTGTGGTAAAAAAAGCCAATATCTTTTTAAGACAGAAAGTAATATCAGTTTTATAAAAACAAATCAAAGTGTCATATTAGAGTGCACATATAAGCAAAGCCCAGACGAACAGAATTTAATACATTTAGAAAGGTAGATAGAAGAATTAAATTCCTTAAACCAGATGGAAAACAAATTTGAATTATTTTGCCTTTAAAAACACATAGCCTGAGCATAAACAGGAATTGTTAAAATACTTGCCTAAGTAAAAACAAAAACAAAAACAAAACAAAACAAGAAAACAGAAAAAGGCAATGCAGTATAAGAACAAATAATAATACAAAAATATTGCTTTATTTATAAAATAGATTATTTTGATGCTTGCATTAAATTAGGATATAGTGTTTTCTGGGGAAAAATGCATTTGACTAAAAAAAAATTATGTTTGAAGTCAAAAATAAAAATTATAAATAAGAAATCTAGACAAAGATTAAAAGCAACCAATGAATATCAGAATTTTTATGCCTATTCTTATATTCGATACTCACTTGATGAAATAATTCATTCTTGAGAAAACAGACGTTTATCGAAGGAGCTGTATTAAACCTGACTAGACATTTCATGAAGATTGTGTGAAACATATACATCTAACATTTGTCATATTCTTTTTTGTTTGTTTCTAATCCTAAGGAAGAAAGGTAGTGACTGAACCTAAGCCAAGAACCTAAAGAAAGAGAAGGATTCAGAAAGCATTTTAGTATTTACCATTTTTTCCAACATGATAAAACTCCTAACATATAATGTAACATATGATGGCTGCGATATTGTCATAGAAATGTTTAGATTCTACAAAAATGTGCTGACATATAAACCAGGATTTTGAAACTAAAACTGACGTAATAGTTTTCACCAGCATTCTTTATATTTCATGCAGTTAATGAATATTATTTGATGAAACAAAACTCAATTTGGTGGGGATTTTTAAACAGGAAAAATAATGAAGTTGTAGTTAAATAAATCTCATTGTTAAAATAGCAAATACAGCTTGTTAATTGCACCGTTTTATTTCCAGATTATGAAATTGAAATCTAAGGCAGAGCTAATAAAATATATATTTAGAATACTTAATAGAATAGAAAAAAATGAATCACTGTGTACAAATTTCAAGGCCGATATGCTATTTTACTTGCCTTTTATTTATGTGACATTGCCATACAGTTACTGTCTATACACTCTATTTCATTTTACCTTTTCCAAATTGACATAAATGAAATTGTAGCTCCTTACTTCAGCGAAGCACAAAACCCTACATTGAATAGTGTATTCTTCGCAAAAATCAGTATTATATTAATGAGGTTTAATATATGATCCTGTTACTGAGCTATTTCTTTCACAGGATTAAATAATTCATTAGTAAAACTTTACCGCTCCAGTGAGGGAGATTTGCCATTCAAACACTGCCAAAATAGATAAGAAGGAGACAGAGGGAATCTTAAAGTTCAGCCACATGTAAATTACCGTGAAATAAATACGCAGATTTAGGACCTTAGAGCAAAATTTTTAGAAAGCTAAGAAAGAAAATTTAAAGCTCATTTATACCATGATGTATATCAGGTATTGAAAATGGTTTTAATTAGTTTATTGCTTACAATGTTTAAAGCTATATATAAACTGAGTGTATAATTTGTATCATCATTGATATCTGTAATTCTTAATTTGTTAACATATATTAAATTCAGTTGAAAAACAAATAACCAAATCCACAAGAAAAACATGAATATTTTATAAAACCATATCTAGTTTAAAACATTAATTTACAAATAACATTTAAGAAAAAGGATTAAGTGATGACACCCCCAGTTTCAATCAAAAGTATCTATTTGAGAACCCTACAATTTTATTAGTTTAGACAATTAATGAATATCTAAGGTTGCAGAAGTGTAGAGGGGCATATAAATATGAAATGAATTGTGCAAAATATAAAAGACAAAAGGAAGAGTTACATACTCCTGGGAAATGAGTAATCACTAAAATATTTTGAAGAACATCTTTAAGAAAGTATAGTTTAACAAATGAGAAGGTACACATTCTTACAAACTATGATTTCCATCATTAACAAGGCGGTAGCTACCAAATATGCAAAAGTTCATAGAAGCTAATGCAAAGCCTAGGCTTATATGATGACTACAAAATCTAAAATACTAAACAAGGAATTTTTCACAGCCATCAAAAGCAAATACATATCAGTTGCTGTACCATGGTTATTTATTGGACTTTTGTTTGTAAACCTCTTTTTTAATTTGGAACTTAGTTTTCTAATTTTATCTTAAGATTTAACAATATCCACTAACATCTTAGCTTAAATTATTTTGTCGTATTCAAAAGAACATGTAAAATTTATATATGTATATATGTGTGAATATTCATGTATATATCATATATATATTTTAAACTCATAGCTAAATCTTAAGGGCAATGGTTCATTAATTTTCGTATGGAGACAAATTTCTTCATCAGTTTATTTAGCTTTTAATAAAGGCTGACTTTATAATAAATATGTAGTTCATATTTGAAATACATAATTCTATATAAAAATAATAATGCCTATACTTATTGTAGTTTTAAAAATACTTATTTTTAACATAAAATGTTATTTAATATAGACACTATCTACTATGTAGCATATTTTATTTCTTTATGATTATACATCATAGAATAAAATAGGAAAAAATCATGGTGGAGAAAAAACATTGCAGTAAGTTTTTCACAAATTACTATTCTAGTGTTTTCTTTCCCTAATCTATTTTTAAAAATTGCACCTGAATAGCCTTGGGTTCTTGGAGATCTTTAGCAGTCACAGTCCATCATAGTTACAGCTTTTATCTGGTATTGATCATCAGAGAATCTTGGCTTTGATGGCACATTGGCTTTTAGTAATGTTTACTCAACCACTATTATGAATTTTTTAAATACTCAAAATACATATGTTCTATAACTTGATTGGAGAGGTTGACATTATTTAATATTCCTTTATTTTAAACCAAAGACCATTACATTAAATGTTTTTCTCGTCAAATATATTTTTGTTCATTCTCTGTGCGTTATTTTCCTTTAAGTTAATGAATTAAACTACTAAACTAATCCTGGGGTTTAGACCTCTATTTTACATTAATAAAGAGTTCAGACATCCCATTCACTTGTCAATTTTCATCATAACTAAAATAAAAGCCTCCAAAATTATCATCGCCTATCTTTTTAGTCTGCAAATTAGGGAGCTTTCTCTCCTAGATCTATCAACTTTTTCTTTTCCATTTATTTCCTTGGACAACTAAATTGGTCTTACATTTGAAAAGTGTTCCACTATAGGAACAAAGGTTAAGCAGTAACAATTTACTAGCCCATTAAAAAGATAAGGATGTCAAAAATTTTATATAGATTTAGTTTGCAAATAATGAGCAGTAGAAATAAATTATCACAGAATTCTTGTTGTGTTATAATTTAATTTCCATCAAGAAAAATTTGGTTTCTGGTAACATTTGCTTATCATAAAATGAAATAATAAATATAAAATAATAAATAAAAACCTGTATATTTTTGAGTTTTATAAGACTGTGGAAAGTCTGTTTCTTAAAGTAAATTTTTGAAACGGGTAGGGGTGCTTGAAAAGATAATTACCAAATTGTATACTACAAAACATTATTACCATGTGATATTCCAGGAACAAAGAAATCCATTAATCTAATAAATGAGAGAATTGTTATATAAAAAAGGATAATTATCGCTGAATATAGAAGGTTTTCTATGTATATTATTTAGCTCTTCCTATATATAACTGTTGTACTAATATGTATTTTTTTTTAGTTAATACACCCAATAACACAATGGTCTCTAACCCAATTTTAAAACTAATTTTTATCAAAAGGGTTTAAGTAATACAATTCATAAGTGGCACATCTGGGATTCTAACAGATATTTGTCTGATTTTTTAAATAATGAAGTCACAGTGTTATCCCACTATACTATACTTCCTTTTGGAAACAAACTTTTCATTTGAATGCTGATAAGTGACAAATTTGGATAATGTATTCTTCTTTCAATAGCTAAGTAGAGAGTTGGTCCAAAAGGCCCAAGTCAGTTAAACAGAGGAGCAGGGTGATATCAGCCATCGGGCTCTGAGGTGCCCTTGCTCTAACAAGTACTCCACAACCACAAGTTTCATTTTCACATGATCACATTGCTGTTCCTGCCCCCTGTCCTCTGACCTTACAAATGCATAGAGCAGTACTGGGGGTGCGAAGGGGGAGCTCTACCAAATGATTGACTATTTATGCCTAGCCGAGAATAACAAGCCTAGCTCATTTTATGCACTAGCTCTATTTATGCCCAGCTGTGAAATGAGATTTGGAACATGACTTATCTCTACTCTTCTATGCTTATAAGTTTTCCTTCAATAAACTTTTCTGCATCATGTGGTACTAGGGATGTATGTTTCTGACTCATTTAAATATCAAAAGTTTAGGTACATAATATAAACATGCTTCAAATATAATGTTGACTTTCAATAAGAATGATGATATATAAGGTAAAATGCAACATCACTATCTTCACAAATTTTACAGTCCAGTATACATACAGATAGACACAAATATAAGACAATAAATTAATCACCATAATGGAGATAGAAGAAAATGTAAAATGGTAGCATTGTAGGAGGATAATTTCAGCACTGGATAAGATTTTGTGGTTCAGTGGGTATGAGGTGAACAAGAGAAGGAAGACTATTATTCTTCTTGCTGGATTTCTGGCTTATCAGGTTGGATGGCTAATTAAAAGTTACTGAGATATGGAACATGGAAAAGTAAGACTGAAAAAGGGTACAGATAAGGGGAAGATGACTAACATTTTGTGTAACTTTGATTTGGATCATTTGAAAATGTCTGCTAAGACGTATATATTCACAACTGAGCTCTGTAGTTGTACACTGGGCACTGTACAGGCTGATAAGTCATATGTATCGAGGCAAGTAATTCAGTTTCAGTTTTGTCTGGAGACATTAGGATATAAAGAGTATTTGAAGCAATGTTGAGTCATAAAAGTGACCTGGTAGAGAGGAATTCAAATGTGCATTTCAGAGACAGACAGAGTAAAGTATTAAAAGAACTAACAATATGGCCTGACTGGCTCATGGATATCAAGAGGGAAAAGTTTCTGTTTTTATTTTTTTCCCCATTAGGGTTTATGGAGATATAAGAACTGGTCAGATGATATTCTATGGCCTGAAGCTTTTGCCTCTTATAACAGTTCATGGAGACAATGTGCATTTAACAGATAAAAAGGATCTCAAAGTAAGTCAATAATAAGTCCAGGGCAAATGGTCCAATGTGAGGGAGCCAAGATGGCATTCTGACCTCTGAGTAAATATATGACTCAGGGATATGTTAAGAACTTGGGTAAGGTGTTAAAAAAACAAAACAAAACAAAACACCTTGATAAATCAAAAAATAAAAAGTATAAAAAAATAACACCTGTCTTTTAAAATTCATGGGATGATGCAGAGAAAATAGTAGTGTTTTTGTTTGTTTGTTTTAATGACATCTCCACATTGATTTGTGTCCTCATGTTGCGTGAATTGATAAGGAGTGTGATTTACTGTGCAAAACATTTGGGAGTGACAGTGGAGCAAGTGATATTTTGCTGTGCTACCTGGCATCAAGGCATTTGCAATCTTGTCAGTTAACAGAAGTAATCTAAATAGCATAACTTTCTAAGAAGGTAGTTGACGAACCTGAAAAAAAAAAACTTAGCTAAGTTTATTTGTGTGGGTTCTCCAAGGTAACAGAGCAGATGATAGATGATAGGTAAATGTGACAGATGATAGATAAATGAGAGAGAGGGAAGGGAGGGGAAAGAAGGAAAGAGGAAGGAAGGAGGAAAGGGTAGACGAGGGAGAGAGACTGGGAGAGAGACTTTAAGCAGTTGGTTCATGCAGTTTGTGGGATGGGGAAGTTTAGAGGCTAGAAACAGGCAGGATTTCTATATTATAGGCTTGAGGCAGAATTCCTTCTTGTTGAAAATTCGGTTTCTGTTCTTAGGCCTTCACCTGATTGAACAAGACTCACCTACTTTACAGAGGGTAATCTCCTTTAATTAATTCAACTAAATGCCAGTGCTAATCATATCTACAAAATACTTCACAAGAACATCTAGTGTTTGACCAAACGACTAGGCTTCGTAGTGTAGCCAACTTGACACATAAAGCTAATCATTACCCTGGGCACGGAATATAGTTTTGCTATTTCATAACATGTGATCTTGGGCAGAAAATTAACATGTCTATGCCTTAGATATGTCATCAATAAGTAAAGTATGGGACAGTAAATATCTCATGGGGATACCCTAAATATTATGTCTAAATAAAAACCCAATAAATAAGGACAAAGACAGAAACTAATGAGTTTGAAAAGAATAAAACAAATTGATGAATATAGGAATTAACTTTTTTTAAAAATAAACAATAAATTATTCAATGTGATTCAACTGTAAAAATAAGTAGGACTAGGAATAAACAAAAATAGAAAACATTAAGAAGTGAAAAACAGAGTAGAGTGATTAAAAATAACCAAAGCTTTTCAAAACCCTATGGTAATAAAATATTCAAATATGATAAAATTGATGTTTTTCAAACAAAGTCTAATTTGTCATATTCAAAAAGAAGAAGATAACTGAAACTTTCCAGTAATCTAAGAGAAACTAAAACAATATAAATTAGTGTAAATGGTATGCTGAACTTATGGTATTCTTCATGAGACTACTCATAACTCTATTAAAATGTGATTCTTTACATTGAAAAGAGATGTGCCCCATGTGTAATCAAGAACTAGCTGGCCCTAAGAGTCAATACGGTTATGAATTCAAGGCGACAGAAATGGTTATGGGTCTTTATGGCAAAAGTGTTTGCTTTACTTCCTATTGTTTGGTATTCCCTAGACGCCATGCACTTAAAGATCATATGCATTATTTATATCTTTACAAATATCACCCCATTTTTGGTGAATGACAAGTGCTCTCAATAATTTTGTGGTTCATTTGATCACGAACTCCAATACAGTGCTTTTCTAGACCAAATTACTCTAACTGGGTTTTTAGTAGCTCAACCATTAATTTTAATGTCCATTAAGGTTTGGAGTTGTGTCAACAAAGTTATCAAGTATACTCAACAATAATATATAAATAATAAATTTAAGTAGCTATTTGATAAGTCTTTTCTTTATAAAATATAAATTTTTATGTCCAATGTGAAACATCTCTAGATTTCTTTGGTTAAAATATACCTAAATGTTTGAATTTCAATTAATATTAACAGATATACTATAATATATTAAGTTTTCCATAAAATGTTGTCTTTAGAATTTTTCAGAAAGAATTTATAAGGCAGTTAAAAGCAACTTCCTACAAGGTGGTGTTTGCATGTACATAGGAAATTATAAAAATTGCATGAAATAAATCTTTTCGAATTTCCTAAAACAAAGACGTTCAATGTCAATCTCAGTCCATATTATTATAATAAAAAATTTGTTTCTTATTCGAATTTTAAGTCAGCAACTCTAATAGAATCTGCAAAATATGAGTGTTGTGTCCTGGTGATTTCTGTTATAAAGATGATGAATTCACAATCTTCTCCATTCTAATTAAAGTACATGTAAACAACACACATTTTTACACTTAGGCTTTTGTTATGCAATGCCCTTCTGATGACATTTTTTGTAATATTTGAATTCAGCCATAGTTCATGGGATGAATTACAGGGAGGTGCTAGATATAACATTTCCTGAAGAATGTTTCCACTATATGTACTCTTATGTTGAAATTCCTTTCTTTCAGAAAAAAAAAAAAAAATCCCCCATTAGTCTAGTCTTTAATCATAGTAAGCATAGACTCTATCTTGAAGTAGATATTAATTGCACAAAAAATGTTTGTTTACTAAATAAAACATTTTCAGTGCTTTTAAGTATATGAAAAGTTAGCTGATATCACTTCTGGTTTTGCAGGGACTTCTGGGAACCCAGAGAAAATATAACTATGTGATAAACAGACATATATTTACACTCATATATTTAGCTTAAATCTTCTAAATTATTAAGAAATTATGGTAAAAGAATTACTAAAATTATTGAAGAACTCTAAAACAATAATCATTAATATCTAATTGAGAGATAATGGGATTGTGCTCTTTGAACAATAATATAGTCATCTTTCAAAATACAGTCCGCTGAATGTCTTTCATATTTTTATTGGGGCCAAGTTATCGTTTCCTTATATTTATCATTGAATGAAAGAGTCTTTCTTCATCAGATCTTTATACATAAATTGTACATGGATTTTATTGCTTACTCCCATTATTAATGTGTGGCAAATAAACATTCCAATTTTCACCTGAAACAAGAAATGATGCAAATATTATCATTTCTATGATTCAGCATATAAATTGATATGGGAAATGACTTGAAACTTTTCTTCTGCTTGATTACTTTTCTGTGTTTTTTGAATCTACTGTGCAAAGGACTGTATATCTAAATTCAATTTTCTGTTTGAGCAGGTGTATAATGTGACTGTCTAGCCTTAACACTGTTGTGTTCCTTTCTGTTTCTTTGCAAAAATATGCAATGGCATGTTGCATTCCTGCCATGCCATTTGAAATACTGCCAATCAGAAAATGTTCTTTTAGTTCACGACGAGTCCAGAGTATATGGGGCTATTCAGAGCAATGTGGCTTTTGTGGCGTTGACAGGCCTTTTCTGGTCAGTGTGTCTTGTGCTTGGGTATATAGGTATTTAAGAGACAGCTTCCTTTTTGAAATCTATGGCTCTATCACTTTAAAGCACCGTCAGATGAGGTAGTCCTGCTTCTCTAATGTCCTAAGTTCTTTAACTCTTGGCCCTCTAAATTAGAGATTTGCAGTTTCTTGATTGTATTTCTTATTACTTCTTAATAGATCACAACTGCCTCATCAATAGTACATCTTTAGCGCGTCTAGTAGAAATTTTTCAGATTGTGTCATGCCATATTCATGTTTCTTCTGATGAAGCCATCGACCCTTTATAATCCTTTGGTCATTTTTATTTGTGTGTTTGTGTGCATTTGTGTTTTTGAGATGAGTGATTTGTACATCTGTGTACAATCCACTCTCTTCATCATGTAAGTGGAATTTTGATCTCCTGTCTGAATAAACACTATTGAACTATAAAAAGTACAACCATGTCTCTGATATAAATTAAAATTTGAAAGTCCATAAATTGTATATAGACCATATTTAAACTAAGTACAATATGCAGGGAGGGGATAGAAACATATATTAACACTGTTGTTAGAATAATAAAATACTTTTTCATTTCTTTCTAAACTTTCTGAATATTCTTTGCCAATTTTGCTATAAAAACTAAGCAGTATGAACAAGTAAACTGTTATTGCTACTAATTGTATTGAGTAACTATGATTATATTTTACTAAGTAATATATTAGGCATTTAACCTCAATTTTGATAATTAAACATAAAAAACAATTAATTAAGGTAGACATGAGCTGTTCCTTTAGATGATGAGGTCGCTGAGATAGGATATTGAATCCTATCTGAACTTTATACAGATAGGAATTGATAGAACTAGTATTCAAATTCAGAATCCTAGGAGTTCATGTTTTTTTTACCATTTTATAAAATATCAGTGCTACCAAAAAGTTAAAATCTTTTGCTCCCATCAAGAATTATTTGCAAGTATAAATTTAAAAAAAAAAAAAAAAACATAATGCAGTTTTGTTTTTTAGTTTGGTTTTTAAATGACGTTGCTTCTTGATGACATGTGGAATTAAAAATATTTGGGGTTTTTTTGTGCTATTCAAAGGAGGCAAAAATCAAGGGAATGCTGTTCTAATATTGATAGTTTCATAAAATGATTGCTTTGTCCTTTGATCAAGTTGATATTAATGAAATAGATGTAATGAAAAAATGTAGCTGCTAATAGTTAAGCTCTTCAGTAATAAAACATCCTTTACCTAGAAAGCAAAAACCACAGACTCTTCCAAATTAAGTGAAAGCTACTGGCAATATGTCAAATACATTTATTAAATATGAGATTCATTAAGAAATAAAGTAATTGAATACTTCTAAACAGAATTAAGAAAACCAATATAAACACATACTTGTAGAACACATTTTTCATCTATTGAGCATTAAAGTAAAATCTAGGTAATTCTATAACAGGACCATGTGTATTTACTTTTGAATTACTGTCTGATCAACTTGGTATTTTTTGATGTTAATTAGTTTGCACCAACATTTACCCTATCCGGCCTTAAACAAAACAGAAGACTCATGAGGATGAAACACAAATTTTGCAAATGTTAAAGGAATAAAAGCATCTGCAAGATACTTTACATAAGCATCATAAAATATATCCCAAAAGGCATTATTTGAAACTACGAAAAGGTTTATTAATCATATCAAAATGAATAGCATACAGTACATTTGGGAGAGCAAAACATATTACATTCTAATTCTTCTCATATGCCCTAGATTCTCATATGAAAGGGCAATATAGCTTTCATAGGTCAGCTGCTATTTTGGATCACCATACGTTTCTATTTATAATACGATATATTTACTCACAGATCAAGGAGGTTAATTACCTTATGAAATTTGGCATAAGGTTATAAATGGGATAGGTCAGGTCTTATAAGTATCAGAACAAAGACCCTTTAATTAAATTATATTTTCTCTGTTCTAAATAGAGGCTGCTTCTTGTAGGCACGGAAAGGTAATCGTCTTCGAAAATAGTTGTGGACTTGCAGCTGGTTAACTCTAAAAACATTATTTTCACAAAGGATACAACTCCCTAGTCAAAATTATTTCTGTTGTATTAAAATGTAGCTTAGGCTCTACAACTTTCAACACAACAAAAAAATTAGTCATTTTTATTAGTCAGAAAAAAAACTTTTTGCTGTTTACACAGATGTGATCTCAAGATAACATTACTTCTGTTACTAATATTTGTATTAATTTAACACAATATTACAATATTAATGTGGGTTTTCAATGCTTATCTCCCTTTAGAAAATATAGCTTACAAGAGCTACTATTTGATGGGTACATTCAACAATCATATAAATATGCTGTTATTAGTCATTTTATTAAAAAGAGATTGAAAATATTATATCATCAAATTTCGAGTCAGGAAATGTATTAATCCTAGCAAAAACAGTCCTTAAAAAGTCATAAATCAACTGTGCATGTCTAAGGAACATATAAGTAATTGTTATGACCTTTGTCTAAATATCAAATATAGTCCATGTTATCTTAACGTCTCTCTAGAACAAAGAGAATGACCTTCTCTACCAAATTAATGACCTTCTCTACCAAAAGTAAGTGGCTGAAGAGACCCTTAATTTAAAAGTAAAATAAAAATTAATTTGTTAAAAATTAGCTTCATCAATCACTCTCATAGTATATGATATGATTTAAAAGGAAAAAAAAAAACTCGACATGCAGAATTTACCATTTATTCCTTCATTACAGTTAAGAAAATTAGGGTTGAAGGTAAGATGCAAAACATTTTATCCCCATTAGAGAATAATGAGATCCAGCAAAAATAATTTTGCTAATTGCTGAGGGAGATGTCTAAAAATAACAAAAGTAGCTCACCTATCAAAGCAATAGTTTCTTTGTCCAAATTTGCTGATAACATGTTTCTCATCAATACTTTCTTAAGGTTCTCCATCCCTACTGCCAATCCAAGCTATTAATAAGCTCTGCTTAAATCTAGTTAGTTTGCTTGAGTTATCTTAAAATTACCCATTCTAGTTCTAAAACCTATAATGATCTTTCCTAATCAGCTTCTAGTTGAGATGTTCTGAACTGTCAGGTTGGTTTTCTCCCTGGGAATATAGTTTATTAACATAATTATCACGAGCACAGATTTTTCCAGATGAGTTATGGAGGCTTTGACTCACTCCAATTTTTATGCTAGTAAACAGCTGACCAACTCAATGCAGTTTACAAATTTTATAACCTTCTTGGCAGAGTGGTGCCAGTCATGTTTTTTTAAAAAGAGTGTTTCTAATTTTCTTTCAATTAGTAATGTCATGAATAAATTATATGTATTTTTTTGGCTTACTCTCTACTAGCATATCACATTCTGTAGGATCCTGTGTGAAGTTAAAATGGTATATTCCTCAATTTTATAGAACTCAACAGGAAAATGATCTAAGCCTGTTTGTTTTTGTAAGAAGACCCTTACTTATTTGGTATGTCGGTGGTTTAGGATGTTTTTGTTATTTGTGTATATTTGGGGGAGTTGCATTCTTTCTGAGAACTTATTACACACATTATCAAAACTATGAGAATTATGTGTTTATATCATTCTTATGTTTTTTACCTACTCGTGTGTAAACTCATTTAATCTCTTTGCCCCCAGATTTTAAATCAATTTTTCAGTGATGTCATTTTATCCCAGTGCATATTTCTGAACAGTTTGGACATTTGCTATTCCTGAGCACATATCAAATATTGCTCTGTATAGTTTCCAAAAATATAATTTATTTCTCAGATGGGAACCTCTAAATTCATGAAATTTATAATTAAAAATCCCTAAACACATAGCAGTTTCATTATATGTAGTTACTACTTAATTAAATTGGTGGTTTGTTGTTTGAAGTACCATATTCCTTGAAATATATGATAATCAAAAATAAATTTGCATTGTAATCTTCAATATATTAATAAGAATCATGCACTTACCTTTGATAAAACAATATAGGCAAGCTAAAATACTTTAAAATATATATAAATTTACTGGAAAGGCTCTCTTTATCCCATCTAATTTGTGCCTCTCAAAAGAATCTAAATTCTAATTTACCTAACTTAATCAAAATAAACTATCAACTAACATGAGAAAAATGCTTTAGTAGAAAAGTTCTTGAAGTTAATGAATATAATGGGTTACTGCCATCATACAAGGCCCGGCATATTTTTATCCTTTGCTGTACCATATTCATTGGTGCAGGCTTTAACTTTTCACTAGCTCTGCTCATGTTTGCAAGATGACTCCTATTTTGTAAAAAAGAAAAAAAAAGAAAGAAAGAAAATGGTAGAAGCCCTATCATATATCTAGATTATATGTGTCTCATTTTTAAAAGAGACAGCTTTTCTTAGAAACACTGAGCCATTTTTCCTGACAACTCATTAACCAGAATATTGTCCAATGCCCAAGAATAAAGCAATCACTGATGAGAGTAATAACATTACTATGTTTGGCTGATAAAATAATTAGATTTATTCCTGACCAGAGTTTAATGACATCCTCTGAGTGTTTATTAAGTTAAGATTGGCTAAAGTATGTTGTAAAAACAAACCAGCTGAAAAACCTCAAAGATTTCAAACAGTAAAGTTTATTTCTCACTCATGCTACGTATCAATACATCTACCTCTGTTCATCTTGGATACTCATAGATGGGGACTAAGGAGGCTATACTTCATCACATGCTTCCACAATCACAGAGGCAAAAAAAAAAAAAAAAAAAAAAAACCAAAAAACAAACAACAAACAAACAAACAAAAACGTGCCACACCTTACAGCTTCCAATTTAAAGTGACACATGTCACTTCCATGAACAATCTGAGTTTATGGCATAAATACATAATACTCCTATAAGAAAGAGGATCAGCTATTTGGAAGAATATACAGTTTATATAAAAGTACCTACTTTTGGTTACTAAATATTTTGTTTGTTCCCCCTCCACAGGCAGATTATCAAGCCCACCCCCTCATCCCCTGCAGCCAGGGTTTTGCCAGGAACTGTTTTGGAGTAAAAGTGAATGGTTAATGGGTCGTAGTAGATCACAGTAATCTCTTCAGATTAGAGAGTGCTATCTTGATCCGTAATTTTATGAACTGAAGAGAAAATTCTGTGTCTTAGCCCATACTTCTAAGAAACAAGAGTGAGGGATAAGAGAATCAAAATAAACAAACCCGTTTAGAAAGGGAGGAATGGAATGCACACAGCATTACTTGGTCCATAGAAATACAGAAATCCTGTCATTCAGATATTAAAAGGTAGCTGACCCTAGGCGTAAGAAATAGCCTTTGATTAGACCTTGATTTCACTACCTGGAAGTATTTCCTCCACTCATTTCTTCTTTGTTATTCTTGCTTCCACCCGCTGTGATTCTTACTTTCATCCTCTTTCCTTTCATCATTTTCTATGTTGACCAAATCTGAAGAAAGCACTGGATAATACATCCTCCTTGCTGGTGAAACGCTCTTTTTCCACACACTTGTCATAGGAAGTTTAAGGCCCGAAAGTTGTTTTAGGTCGGTCAGGGTCTCTTGCAGTCTAAGAAAGGAAATAGTTCTTTTCACAGTACACTATTGTAAAGAAAATTTTAGTCTTGTGTTTTTAATCAGCTTTACGTGCCAGAATCCCTTCTCATAACTCTATTAAAGACGTGCTTCTTTCTCTAGATTTCAAATCAGACGCTTTGAGGGTACACAGCTTCCTCAGGTGAGGCAGGTTTTCCTGAAGCATTTTGTCCAACTGAAAGTTTGCTGGTGCCACCGTCATGGTTTATGACAGCTTAACCATGGCTGTAACGGCCATGCTCTTGATTTTATTTTGCCACAAGGCTGATTTTAATAGGTCTTGAATGTTTCACGAATTTCTTAATTATATTTTTTACTGATTGAAAGAGAAAACAAGTTGCCTCTTCTCCTCTTATAGATTTGTTTTTACTCTTTCTAATGTATTTGTTTTTGCTTGCAAAATAGTCATTTTGTTGTTGTTGTTCCTCAAGCAAACACATTCTACTTCCAGTGTTTTCTTACTCTTACTTTTTTTTTTGCACTTCACATTAAGTTAGTTATTACCTATACTTCAAAATTATATGACATCAGGTTTTCACATATGTAATAACATGAATTGTCCAGCTCCTCACCCCCAATAACTATTTCCTCATTACATCCTAACCAGCCCATAAGCCAATTCCACACGCTTTAATATAAAGGTTTAGTTTAAGGAGAAACAGACTTCTGTTATGATTTTCTGTTAATATAAACCAGGTTATGCAGTCCAAAAATCCCAGGAGCTGATAAAGAAAAGGCTTATTTCTTTCTCCCGTTAGTGATAGACTGCTTTTGGCTGTGGCTCTGATCTATAGTGTCTTTAGTTTGGGACCCAAACTGACAAAGCAGCCTCTGTCTGAACCATTGCCCATTTCCATGGTGGAAACGGAGGACATGCCAAAGTATGTGCTGGCTTCCACAGCTTCTTTCAGAAAGTTTGCATTAGAGTTCAGTAAATGTGATAGAAATTTTGATTATTTTCCTGTTTTCCTAGAAAACAAAGCCTGAGGCAAAGGTTTCTATAATAGCACTCTATTGGGTGATGCAGCCAAAGGAAAGCGGGAGGGAAGGATGATGAAAACAAGGCCAGGAAATGGTGAACACAGTGCATAGCTTTGTAAGAAGAGTGTTCCCAGTGAGGTCTGCAGAGAGAGAGAGCGGAATTATCTATCGCTTCTTGAATTACTCCATGGGTTGTGGGACATGGGGAAGAACTGACCCACTGCCTTCACCATTACTCAGATATTGCCCTCTGAGTCATCAGCTTCCCTGTACTTTAGGAGTTACTGTTGAAAATCCCAAGCATTTAGCTGGGAAGCAACAGCCAAACACAACAGTGGAGGGCCTCCTCCATGAAAGCTGCAGAATCAGGTCTGGTCAGGTGAGCTGGGTGCGTGAACATGTGCTGGGAGTCACCATTTCTTCCTTCAGCATCAGCAGGGCAACACCAGTGCAGAAGTCAGAAGCTTGATTATGGGCCTTGAAGAAGGCTCCAGAAGGCTCATTCAAGGGGAAGAAGGGATAGAGAAAAATTGGGTCAAAAGGCCATGAGAGCTGAGCAGGTAGAGCTTGTTATCACAAGTTGACAACAGAGCTCAAAGAAATTCTCTCCAATGCTGATTAGAACCTCTCCCTCTGAGTTTACAAGCACGTGGTTAGTTTCAGCATCTTTATGGAGGCTCTTCATTATCATCAAGCCAAAAGCCAATGCTAGTGAGTCTCATGAGGTGTGTGCATTGTCTTTAGCACAAATATATAACTGACAAAGCATGCTATACCACTGATCTATGCTTTCACTCATTGATTCCAAGGGTTCGTTAATGTAACTAATTGTCTGGCACTATGCTAAACAATAGGGATAAAGAAACTAAGGTATGCTATGCTTGTCTGGAGTGGCTTCAAGTAGTAAATGGGACCCGAATTAGAAGTAAAACATTTATTTCAAAGGCATTGAAAGAAAACAGAGAGGAGAAGAAGAAGAAGAAGAAAAAAAAACGTCAGAAATATATAAAAAAAATAGCTTAGAGCTGAATGGCATAAGAATTAAAGAAGAACAGATTACAATCATCATAAAATCAATGGAAAAATACTCACCTTTAAAGAATTTTTTTAGATACATCAAAAGATATATCTAAAGTAGGAAGATACAAATCCAAATATTCTAGAGAAGTGAACATAAAACAAACAGAAAGACAATAAATCCAATGGAACAGGAATTAAACTGCTAAGAAATGTCTTCAGCTAACTATTAAAAGAAGTGGGAAGACCATTTCAAAGTTTAAGAAAAAAATTATTTTATTCCACTTATCTTTTTTTTTGACAAAACTTTAGAATTCTCCCTGCCCACAGTGGAACAAGAAATAAAATGAGAACCCAGATGGCAGGAAAGAGTGGGTCCATCTCAGAACGGCATTAGAGAACTCTCAGAAACACTGTGTTATAGTTTGGACTCTTTTGTTTTTGGTAAATTCAGACTTCTTATAGACAGTAGTCAAAGAAGGACAAAAGGAATATTGTTGATTTAGTCAAAAAACTCTTAAATGACATAATCATTCCAATAATTATTAATCCTTGACTGTCAGAGTAAAACAATGTCATTTTATGTTATTTATTATTTATTTCTATATTTTAAAATTGAAACAATTAGATATTTGGCAACCCATGAACTGATTCCCTCAATTTACTCTAGCTCCCATTGGGCATTATACTTAATCATTACAGTAGTATCGACTATATACCCTAAGCTATACTCTATTTTTTTACTCTTTTTATTATACTATTTTTAATGATCTTGTATTTCTATCTGAATAAAATGCCTTAAATGAAAAAAAGTTCAGTTCCTTCATTAATTAGGCTATAGGTGAATTTGTCATAAGGATAAAACCTCAAAATTCAGACATTTAAATGCATTTAAGAAGTGCATTTCTGTCTACCACATACAGTCTTCTGTAGGTGGATAGTCAGGCCACATAAGAGGTTATTATTCATGAGGGTTCAGGTGCCCAGGTTTCTTTATTCTTACTGCTTTGCTCCTCCTGGATATCTTCATCACCTGCTTAATAGAAGCTGGCACACTAGTACAACATTTGTTTTCTTTGGAAACAAAGAAAGAAGAAAAATTGAAGATCATCATTTTAATTTGTTTTGTTAAATTTAATCGAGGTCACATTGGTTAATAATATATAAGTTTCAAGTGTACAATTTGATAATAGTTCATGTGTATATTGCACTATGTATGCGCCACCCAAAGTCAAATCTCCGTCCATCACCAGATATTTGACCTTCTTTACCTAGGTCTACCATTTTAATTTTTAGAATGTGTGGCCTTTTTAAAAAATAAGTAACTACGGTTAACTAATTTTCTCCTATTTGTGTTAAATGCATTGTGTATTTCAAATCTTATAATAGTAATATGAAATTTCAAAAGAAAATGACAAACTAGACAATATAGCTATGATTTCGGTCATATACTGTTTCAATTCTAAAACAACCTGACATTCCCATACATAAAGAATTACAGAAATATAGAACTAGGAGAGCATGCAGAGTCTATATATTTTATATATTCCATTCTCTTGATCTAGGAATAAAAAATTAAGACTAAAATTATATATCCTACTCAAAATTCTTGGGCTAATTTTTGATGGATCTGTAAGTAATACAAGTCTAACTACTAGTGAGAATTATGAGAATCAGTTAATGGAATTTCAATCAGATATAGATTGACAATCTGTCACACACATATACTGACTCAGTGAAAATAACTTTAAAAACTTACTCATGGAAAAAGTTAGTTTAAAAAAAATGAATATTTCATTCAAAATAGAAAGGTAGTTCAAAAATATCATATTTTTACTCCAGCAAAGGTGTTCAGACTCTATAATTATTTTAAATGTACAATCCAAATTAGTATTTATTTTTATTGCCGAAATAAGTTATTCCAAAAATTCACCATGGTGGTACTTACAATAAAATAAGAATTTTCTTAAAATCGTAAGTTTAACATGTAACTAATGTTATTAATAAGTAGTATTTAATCGTTTTTTAAAATTAAGACATCAGTAGTATTTAAGAACTGTTTTTCCATAACAACAAGAATACATAATATACAGAATATATTAATAAATACATTTAGAACTACATATATTTGATTAAATTTTATTTCTCATATCAAAATGATTTATCATTTACCTTCTGTAAAATACCCTCCGTAATTTTGAAGATGTCTCTGGGCGAGTATTTTTCCTATGTCTTCTTCTGTAGGAGAAGTTAATTTACTCATTAGAGAAATCTGAAACCAGAATTTCAAATTTCTAGAAGGGCACATGTTTATGCTTCTTTGTTAAACATTTAGATAGTAACCAGGATTTCCTTACTCTCCTAAAACGATCATTAAAATTATCATTATGCAGCTTCTCTGTTGTTTCCTGATTATAGAACTGGCCATGCATCGAAGAGAACTGTGCCCTGGGGTTAGTGATAAAGGCCAAGTGCACCCAGCAAGACTGGCACTTATGTGACTATCGCTGCTCTACCACCCAGCAAAAACCTCATGAAATTCTATGCTGGCTGCTTCACTGATTTTTGATATCAAAGAAGTCATTCTTCCTTTAAGCCTATTATAAATAAGTGGGTTAAAGAAAAAATATATAAAAATGCTAGTGGAGCGAAAGGAAAAGTTTATCCCAGACTGTGGGATACAATCACTGCACGTGGCCTTCTGGATGTGGAGGGAATTGTTATTACGCGTAATGAAATGTGGACTTGTTACAAGTTCGAATGCCTTCTCTTTAGCAAAGCTTAACATTTGGAGTACTTTAGTTTATTTCCAGGAATAAAAAGTGTTTCGGATAAGTTTTATTAATATAAAATACAATACTTATATAGCAGAAAATATAAAGAAAATTTTGATTTCATGAATTTTAAAATACATAAGTTTCAAAATATCTTTGTTATTATTAGCTGCAAGAAAGAAACCTTTTTTTTTTTTTTTTTTTTTTTTTTTTTTTTTTTTTTTTTACCTCTGGAAGCAAGATAACAGAGTTTTTGAACACACTAGGCTAAAATTTTTTTGACATTTTTGGACATGGTAAATATTTTATGAACCAAGATGGATCGGTTCAGTTTATTGCTCTGTCTAATTCTAAGCTCATCAGTTTTTTTCTGTGGAAAGCTAATATGAAATAAAAACTAAAAGAATATTTAAAAACAATTAAAAATATACACAGTAACTATGGCATTTAATGCATTTAATTACACTTACCAGATTTGGTATTGGTAAAAATAACCATAAAATACCTATTTTTGACTCAGCCGAACATAACTGATAGTTTACTGCTTCGTGGTAAGGAAATTACTTGACAGCGATCATAAAGTAATAACAAGCTGCATCATGCTTTTTACACCCAACAAATGTCAGATTTCAGACTAACAGAATCTAGACAAGACATGTCTGTATTCCATGAAAAAGTTAAATTATAAAAACAGTAATTTAAAAATATCACTTTCTATTTCTCTTGAAGAAAATTTTTCAGAAAATCAGTGAGAATTTCCTGACTTTGTATCATAATTACATAATAGAAACTACATATAATTTATTGTAATAATGTCTCCGTACCCATAAGGGATAAAATTATAATTACTTCAAGTCCACAGCTAATGAGTAAAGTAGATAAATTTTAAAAAATAATTGTTCATAATATTTTTACCTAATGGCACAATTTTATTAATTTTGATGGTTAGTAAAAAGTACGTTGGTGAAATGATTGGCAAATGAATTCAATTAAGAGCTCCTGAATTTTGTGAAAATGAGACCTTTGATAGATGCATATGTGGATTGTCCTTTGACTAAATTTTCTTCCTATTTCAGGTTTTGAAACCTACTAGTTAGAAAAGGAGATAAATCCTTCCATATTAGCTTACTTACATATTGTTTTTTCTTCTCTAAAAGCATGCCTTTGGCAATCAAAGCCCTAAGTTAGGTGTTCATCGGGAAACGAGGCGTACAGATTTAGAGATGACCATACTGATGTTTCTGTAGAGTTCAAGGGGAAAAAATGTGAGAACTTGATCCATTTCCTCCACCTTTGTCTATTTTTCTCATGAGAAAATTCAACCCCACATTGAATTGATGTGAGTGTGTTTTTATACCCTCGATATTGTTATAAATTCAGGTAAAAAGAAAAAATAATAACATGACACATTGGTAGAATTTATTGAAAGAATTGACAAATATACTTAGAATAAGTAGGAGCAATGTTATGGAAATATGATCCCATAATTAATTTGAGAATATGTACTAAGAAGTGAAGAAGTGGCATCCCCTACATATCCATGGAAAGGTTTGGTATTTCATGGTGCTGCAATGGAAATGGCCTAACCCCTGTGATTCTGTCAACTGAGTTTCTTTCATGAAAATAAGTGTAACTGACCCTTTCTGTCAGAGATGTAAGAGAGGACTGGACAGCAGACATATAGGGCTTGCAGCAAAAAGACCTTGTAAAAGGAGAGAAAATATATTTCTACGTTAATAAGTAAGCAACAAGATAGCATTTTATAGTGCATAGCAGAAAGAAAGACTCTTAAGAAGCATGAGAGTTAACGAAGGCACTACATTTAAAGGGAACTTTTAGCATAAGTTAAATTATACGCTAAATTAAGCTTTACCTTAATATGTAATAAAGGTCCCTATTCAAGCTGTTGACAAGGCCAGTTGGCATGGGTATAGATGACCATAGGTTGGTTAACTCAAAAAAACTATAGCTCTGGCTAGTATTTGGAAAACTACTTCTGTAATGAACCAAGACTATCTATTAAACATATTAAGCATTTTGAGGGACTATTTAAATGGAGAGAAACTGGAATTTATTACAGAACCTTAAAATTCTATTATCCTTCTATCATCTACCTGTCTCCCATCTATCTCTGCGTACTTTCAGAATGTTTCCTTAATTAATAATAGTGACTGTGACATTCTTAATCCTCTTGTTGACCTCATACATTTCTGAGTGAAAGAATTCTTTTGGATATGTTTTCAGATAAATGCAAAAACTAGAAAAAATTAAATTGTTATTAGAATTATGATTGATATAGTCACAAAAAACATGACTGCTGAAAATTTATTTTAATATATTTCTGAGAAAATTGGAAATGTGTACTATCCATTTTATTTTTGCACAATATGTAGGGTAGTAAACATTTTTAAAAGTCATTGAAACTTAATAAATAAAACTATTAATATCACCTTGGTAGTTGTGAATTTCACAACAATGCTTTTAGTACAATACTTTTTTTAGGGGGTGGCAGTCAGTCAACATTTTTTTCAGATTTTTGCAGTGAATATATCCTAATTTTTATAATTAAAAAAATAAAGATTAAGGCACTTAGAATGATCTTAGTAAACAATAACAAAAAGAATGTTGCCTGGGCAGTCTTTATGTGTTCTATATATAATGTCCTAAATTAAATATACTTAGTCCTTTATAATTACATTTATAATTAAAATATCAAAGTATTCTGTCATTATAAAGTTATGTTACTCTCATGATCATAATGAAAGCCTTGTATTAATATAGTATATATTGAACCAAATGAATTAAAAAGTTAGTGATAAAAATCAGTGATTCTGAAAATGGATAGTCCGTATGATGAGAGTCTGTTTACTTTGAACAAAATAGATGGATTTTAAAAAAAGACAGTCAATTCAATATCAATAGCATGTTCTCTGTTTTACTGTTAGAAAAATTGGGTCTATCCCCAAGGATTAAGATGTATAAAGAATTAGCAAAGTCATATGAGTATTGGTCCTATATTTATTGTTAATCCTGAGTAGCTTAATGCATGTTATTATTGGCCATCCATTATCATTATTAATATATAATTTAATCTCTGTTTAAAGCACATAATTTATTTTTCTGTTGTAAAATATTGTTGCAATGTTACTTTCATCTTCTTTTATCCATATATTTGTTACTTTTAATTATGATATGTTTAGGAACCTTTACATTTTATTTATTAACTTGAGTGTTTTGGGGAAAAGATAATGATAATTCAAAATATACTAAGTATGACCAAATATAGTATTTAATTTAAAACAGAAATACAACCAAATCTAATATAATATATATCTTTTCTATCTCTTATATATCTCTAGTTACAAATATCTCAAGAATGACACTCTAGATTCACTTATCTATCTTATTTTCAGGTAGTGCAGTGATAGTAAAGTCTTCTGCTATCCCAAGGTCTTGAAGGCGCATCATTTCTATTGTCCTCATTGTTGAAGCTACTTTTAGGGAACCTTGCATGCTTTTTCTATTTGTAAAAAGAGACCGCCAGGCCTGCACACTGGCCAAGTGTATATGTATCACATGAAGTACATGTAGATTTCCTTTATACAGCCTTGGAATGCTTGAGCTCCATCAATATACCAACATTAGAGATCAACTAAATATCCCATCTGGATATTTCATCAAGGGTCTCATATTCTAGTTAAGGGGATTGGCATGAAAATAATTGAATTACAATGTAAAGTTTTAAATGTGTTAACAACATTAGGCTCCTATAGGGGGAAAAAAAAAGGCTGCTATCTTCCCATACAAACTGGAAGATAGTACCTTCCTTGATAATTCTGTTTCAAAAGGATGACTTCCACTCCTTAGAGAAAGGCATGCCTGTGTTATAAAACTAGCCGAGAAGCTTTTTAAAAAAGATTTACATCTCAAAATGGCACAGAAAAGATTCGCAGTTACGAGTTTTCTAAAGGAAATGCCCTAAGAAAAGGGAAGTGGTAGGCAAGGGGTCGGGGAGCGGGGGTAAAGGCAGGAGGATGCCTAGCTAAGATTTAGACAGGTGGAGGGGACTGTTAAGACATTGTTATCCAATCTGCCCTTTGATGGAACAATTCGACCAGGACTTTTAAAATCCAAGCTTTCCATTGAATGACTTCAAGAATACAGTCTGCGTGGCTGGTTTCAGCAGGACTGTGTTGAACCACCTGCTGAGGTGTGGTCGTAGAGGTCACTTGCACCCTGGTGTGAGCAAAAAGGCATTGAATAATGGAGACTCTGATGAAAAACGAAAGGAAACCAAATATTGATAGTTAGATCAGACTATACACCCAGTGTCTAGGGCTAGAGGGCAGCCACTTAAGAAGATTCTCGTATATTGGGCTTGAGCATCTTTAAGTGGGGGAGTGAGGACAGCAGTGGCCATCTGACAAGTTTCTCAGTTTGCAGTGTGCATATTTTTGATAATCGCGTAGACAACAGGGAGAATTCAGTAAGACTGTTCAGGGTCATGGCTATTTCCTGGAGCAGAGCTGGGACGATGAGGGGGTTCTAGGAAACTTACCGAGTGGCCCACACAGCAACATATTCAGACAAGAAGTTTACCATTCGTGATCCTGCTGTTAATGATGAGTCCTTTGAAGTTCGTATCAAGCCATCTGGCTTTAGTTCATAGAGCTTTTATAATCTGTGTGGAAAGGTCAGCTATAAGAGAACCTAAAATCTCCATAGGGCTCTGGACAGTCAGAGTTTAGTTCTCAGTGATGCCAGGACAGGAGGGTGGGGGGAAAATTAGAGATGTTGGTTAGGTGAGCTGTAGTGAGAAAGAGACAAGAACAACTGAAAATTTAAGGACTGACAAAGTGCGTCTCATAGATAATGAGAAGACCAGAATCTGATAACTCATAGAGTGTGCTAAGTTTTCTATTAAAACACAAAATTTCTCTCCACAGTTATCCTCCTTATAATTAAACATAATCAAAGTAAGATTAATCTAGATTGCAAAACCACAGACTGGTCTCTTTCTTTAAATAAGTGCATCAATAGTACTAATGGATTACATAAGCTTGTGTAAGTTTGCTTTAGTGAGTTTCTTTAAGGAATTCCAAATTGTGCTTTTAAAAACCTCTCAGAGCCAGGAAGCTAAGTCAAGAACTTGTCACTGGATTTCGCCTACCTTTAGATTTGTGTGAATTCCTTTCATCTTGTGGGTTCCCACATATCCTAAGGTTCCTGGGCCTTCCAGAAAGTTATTTGTCAGGCTGAGAACTCAGTTAATCAGGTACCACACCAACTTTCCCCAAGAGGGCTTTGTAAGCATTGGCCCATAAAGTCAACCTTAGTTCTTTACAAGTGCCTGATCGTATCCACATCGATACACAAATTCTCAAATATTACATTCCTTGGTTATATAAGCAGTGCTTCCAATTATGCCCTGCTCCAAGGAAGACATATTCTTATTGAATCTATAAAATAATCACATTGTCATGGAAATAAAAGTAGTCAGTAAGAGTTTCCGAATTTTGGAGGGAATAGGCAGAGACAAAAAATATATATTTAGTTTCTCTATAAAATCATACATTACCAAGTTGCTATGAGTTATAGATAACTTAGAAAAGAGAAAGGGGTACCTCATATCCAGAAACTAGATCGTGAAACATCAATTTTCAAAAAACAACAACAACAACACCTATAATCATCCTTCATCAGATCATTCAGTTCTCTGTAATTAATTCTTGTTTTCCTTGATCTTGGCTTACCAGCCTCTGGAACTTGGTGGCCTAGGATTAGGGGACGGGGCTGGTAGGGTGTTCCTTACTGTTTTGATTAACTCTCAGTGTAAGTCAAAATTATACTGTTCTTCTAACAGCTGTGGTTATGGTCCTGGAAGGTATTTCTCCCTCAGGGGCAGAAAGCACCCTTCCTTCCCCGTCTATAATGATTGTCCCCAGTGCCTCAGCGGTGCCTCACAGGTGACAGTTTTTGTTTCTCTTCTCCCCACAGATTAAAGCTTTCTCTCCTCATAGTTGATACTGGAAAATGGTTCTCCTACAGTTGTTTGTTTGTTTTATGCCCCTCCTACTCCAGCCCATCTTTAGGAGGCGAATTTTCTTAGGACTCTCAACCCTTTTCTGTGAGCTTCTCTTGGGCTTGATGCAAAAAGGCCATCAAGAAGGTGAGACCCCTCCCTGTTTTGTGGCGCCCTAGGGTGTTAATACTCTTAATTGCTGGGAATTTTAACTATTCCAGCTCAATTCTTCCTACACAGTATCCTGCTTCTTTTGCCCTTCTCATACCCTATGCACTTCCTTTGCCTCCCAACAGGGTCTGTGTCTCTTTAGATTTGGGTTATTTGGTTCCTCTGAAAGGTCAGCTCTCTGATGGGTTCAAGCAAAATGACTAACCTGAATTTCATTTATATTGTTTTTTTTTTTTTCCTGTAAGCGTGGAGTGATGCTAATTCCAACTCTATGTATTCCTTACATAAAATTAGAAGTGAATATAACCCATTTAAGGTCAGGCATTCTGCCTTTTAAAGCAGAATTTAAAACATTTGCACATATTCAAACATTTAAAATTGTCCTATTTTCAAAATAGAACTCTATAAATGCATATTTTCATATTAGAAATAAGTATAAGCACTAAGGAGAAAATTTTCCAAAAATGAGACATTAGGAGTCAAAATATTGCACCGGATTCTTTACTCTATGATTAGATATGAAATAATTACATTTAATTATACTTGCAAGGGGTAAAGATTTCTCCTACTTTAAGAAGTTTCCTTATTTGGCACAGTGCCAAAAGTACAAACTTTATATAATACATATGGCTGGGCATGAAGTGAAGAAATAGGCCTGATAGCATAGGTATGTATACAGGCTAATATAGGCAGGAGACGTTGGTGTCAGTACTCCCATTATCCTCTGAGATTCTCTTAAGATAGTGTGGATTATCCTACAAAATTTTAGTAATGGGGTACAAAGAGAAATCTGGATAAGTAGCATCAAAAAAATAGAAAAATCATGAGCATTACACATGAAACATTCTATATTTAAGCAGAACTTTCTAAATATTGAAATAATATATTCTCCAAAAAATATTGATTTTCCTATCCACCTACCCATTTTTCTTTGAGTCTTGTGCATACAGGAAATTATCATTTAGATTGTTTTTAGTCTTTTGAGACCAGGAAGAAATATCTTAATTCAGAAATGTACACTTTATTTGCTCATAAATTGGTTTGTTTTATAACCTTATCTTTCTCTCTGACTCATTATATAGTTTAGTTTAAGTATATGCTGCAATATTTTACCAAAATCCTTTAATTCAGATTCCTAGAGGTAGTATATATTTCAAAGATGGTTCCATTCTTAAGAAAAATAAGTCTATTAAAAAATTTTGCTATTTCTTATATGGATGACTTATTTCTTTAAACATTATATATGTAGGATTTAACATAGGAAAGTACCTATGTATATTTTACATTTATATGCCTAATTATTATTTTTTTACTTTATAATTATTTTCAACACACTGAAAAATATATAATTTAAACAGCATAGTGAACAAATTTAAATTAAAGATGATGTGAAAAGAGAATGCTTAGATACAAATTTTAATCCACTAGTTAATATATTAAATATTTATATATATACTAACTTATTTAACTTTTTAAAATAATTCAATAACGTTAGTTAATATCATTCTTATTTTACAGGTAATTAAGGCATGGAGGATTCAAGGCCATCTAATTAATAAATGTCAGGGTCATGATTTAATTCCAGCCTATTTATTGCCAATGTCTATATCTTTAATGACAAAGCTATAAGCTTTTATTAATTTTTGTCCAAAAGAGAGAAATAATTAGTATAATGTATATTAATTCAGACAGAATTCACACACACACACACACACACACACACACCCTTCAGAAATAATATAGAGTCATAATAAAAATCAATTCTCAGTGAAGTGACAGGAAACTTCAGGTTTAACATCTTTATTTCAATATTATTAACAGTATCCTTTTTGCCACATCATATGCTCATCTTACTTCATTATTTTAATCATTTCTGGGTACATGAAGGGGTATGATGGGGTATGATAAAGATACATTTTGTTGATCAATGTCTTTTAAGGCTTAGTCTTCAGTAAAAATCACTTATCTTCAAAAACTGTTAGATCTTGGAGAGGTCCAGGTATTTAGTAATTGACATTTCATTCAGGTTGCCTTTAAGTAAACAAATGAACATATAAATTTCCATTCAAAAGCATTCATTTTCTGTCTTCACTAGATTTTCTATGACAAGTAAAAATCGAAATCTTATCACTTGAAACATTTATTTAATGAAACAATTAACCTTCATGTAAGTAAGATTCCAATGCTGAGTGAAGACCAACGATAATGAATAAGGCATGTACAGTGTGCACCTTCAGGAATATTAAGTATAAAGAGGGAATGGATAATTGCATTAGTAATAATGGTGGACAAATATGACAGCAGCATATATTTAAAGTATCTAATATATTTTAGGAAGGAAAGAACAGCCACCGTTCTAGGAAAACCAAAATGTTTGATACGGCATTGAATGTTAAAAAAAATAATATAGAATACATAAATAAAAACCAATCATGAAAATGACAATCATGCATACATGTTTTAATTTAAAATTAAGAAGTGATCAAATATAAGGATTTTCTGATGATTCAAGTACAGTTATTTAGGTCAACTGAATACGTTTATCATCTCAAAAGTTCCCTTTCGCCCCTTTACAATAGGTCCCCTTTCACTTCATATCCTGATAACCTACAACTTGCTAATTGTCCCTCTCATTTTGCCTTTCCAACAAAAATCATGTGGGCATATCATCACAGAGCATGTAGTCTTCACCTAACATAATGTTTTAGAATCATGTGTATCTTTGTGGTCATGAGACATGTTTCTTTTCATTAGAGTAGTGTATTGTGTAGATGAATCACATTTATCAGTTCCCCAGATATGGACATTCGGGTAACTTCTAGTTTTACACTTATGAATCATTGTGAATGCAACTCTTATACACATATACAGATATTTGTGTTGACATATGTAATCATCTCTCTTGGGTAAAACAGCTAGACATGAGGTATTCGGGTCATATTGTACTTATTTAATTTTACTTAAAAAGTTGCCGAATTATTTCCTTGGCCTTAGTACCATTTAAAATTTTCATCAGTAATGTATGCAAGGTCCAGACTTTCCTTGCCAGAACTTGATACTTCCAGTGTTTTTGTTTTGTTTGTTCGTTCGTTTGTTTTATTTAATCATTCTAACATCTTTGCAATGGTATCTCATCAGGATTTAAATTTAAATTTCCCAAGTGAGTCATGATATTCAAAATCTTTTCATGTGCTTATTTGCTATCTTTATATCTTTTTAGGTGAAGTGTCTGTTCAATTCTTTTGCTGTATATTTCCTAATCACTATATTTTGAGAGTTCTTTATATTCTCTTGATATTGGGCATTTACCATTTATATATTTGCAGATAATTCTTCCAGCTTGTTGGTTGCATTTTCCTCGTTTTAATAGAATGTCCTTCCAATAGGACACGTTTTTAATTTCAATAAAGTTCAATGCATCAATCACTTTACTTATGGATTGTACCTATCTAAGAAATCTTTGCATAATCCTATGTCTCAAACTTTTTCTGCTATGCGTTCTCACAGAATTGTGTAGTTCAGGTTTTACATGTTGGTCTATAATTCATTACTTGCTAATTTATAGGGTGAGAGATTTGGGTTTAAAATTATTGTTTGGCATATAGATATTCAGTATTTTTCGCACACTATTTATTGCAAATAGTATCCTCTTCAAATGAAATGATTCTGGCATCTATATAGAAATAAATCATATATGTGTGCATCTGCATTTGAATTCTCTTGCTTGTTTTATAGATCTGTATGTCTATCTTGTGCCAATACCACACTGCTGTGTCTGTTGAAACTTTGAGGTGAACCGTAACTTTGTTTTCAGTCTTACACCAGGGGGTGCAAACGCTCCAACAATGTTATTTTTCAAAATCGTTTGGTTACTCGGAATCCTTGGCTCTTTCATAAATTTTAGAATCCCCTTGTTGGTTTCTTCCAACAACAACAAAAAAGGGCCTACTGTGATTTTTCTTTATGTTGTGCTTTGCTGTATATCTAGATAAATTTGGGGGGAAATGACACCTTACAAATGTTGAGTCTTCGAATTCATAAACATCATATGTGACTCAGATTTAGCATTTCTGCCCGTTAGCATTCTCTGAGCTAACCTATGGTCTAATTTAAAAAATAATAATGTTTGATTACTTCAGTCTGTACGTACTTTCTCTGCATTATTCTTTCTTTTGGATTTGAAATTCATGTATGCTTTAACACAGCTCTTGGATGCTGTGCTCTATGATTTTTTTTTTTTTTTTATGTTTTTACTCTTCTCACGCTTAAAAAATTTGAAAGATTTCTTTCCTCAGCTGTGGCACTTTAACCCTTCTTGTATTGTTTCTCTCTTAGCTAAAATTATGTACCTGACATCATGTTCCAACAATTCTAAACAACCACAATGATAAAATATTATTCTTAACACATGGATAGAGGCTTCCCAACATACTTCACACAGGACATACGTCCTGTGGAAGAATACATCCACCATCAACCTTGTTGTTTAGTCTCCCATCATTCAAAGTCCATCCTTGGTGACCTTGACTTTCCCAGATTTGTCAACAAAAACCAATAAAATCAGAGCTCTTCCAGCTTCAACCTCTCTGTGGACTTAGCCAGTATACAGGCCTGGCAGTCTCTTTTTACAAATACAAAAAAAAAAAAAAAAAAAAAGGCAGGGTTTCCTATAAGTAGCTTCAATCAATGAGGATAGTAAAATTGATCTGTCTTCAAGAACTTGGAGATAGTAGAAGCTTTTACTATCATTGCACTACCTGAGAATAAGGTAAATCTGTGCATTTAGAGTTTCACAGATTGTACATGATAAATGTACCACTCCGGAGATTTCTAATTCCAGTTCTGTCAAGATAAACAACTATATATTTTAAGCAAGTAGTTGATATAGTTAGAATTTTGGATGACTGCAACAATAAATTAAATAAAAGTAAGCATTTTAAATGGGATTCATTGATAATCAATAGTTCTGGCAAAGTGAGAAGTATGAAATATGCAGCAGAGTTCCAATGGGTATCACTTATAAATTGCAGAATATAAATAGGCCTACATTAACAAGACAGCAAGAATATATACAGCATTCATTCCAGGATGAATGTGTTCAGTCCTCTACCTTTAAACATTGTGTCATGTTCCTGGTAATCAAGACAAAGCACTTTGGCATTTTTATGGCAAGATAACAGAATAGACTGTGACCTTTATGGTTACTCGTGTGGCGAATAGGAAAACTCAGCTGAATACCATCTTTTAAACAAATTCTTTAGCCTGCTTCTTTTCTCTGTGTTTTTAAGTCATTACAAATAATACGCTATGATCTTATTTCTTATGAATAATCTGTAATCCCTGCCCTGGAGAATCTTAAGATGTAAGAGAAGAGAGTGCTCAAAGTACAATTTATCATGAGCAATGATAAGAATTTGAAAAGAATGAGTAATTTAATAGGCATAGTAATAAGCATTTGAAAATAAGAAATACTGATATAAAAAGAGAAATTTCAATGTTCACTAAGGTTACAGTGAGCATTAACAATGATCTCATGTAAATTGAAAAAATGACATATTTCTTGATAATTAGTGGTATAATAGGCAAAGATGCAGAAGACAAGCTATTCTTGAATAAGAAAAAAATTACCAAATAACAATGCATGAGGTGTTTTATAATAACAGTAAGCCATTCAGCTCGTATGGAGTGTAGAGTTTCTGTTGGGGGTTGTGACTTGACAGTGAGAATGGGTTCAGGTTGTGGAGCATATGACATCCAAAATATAAAGCTCCATCATACCACAATTTGGAAGCTTCCATGCCACTAACTCAGGACTACGTAGTTAAAAATGGAGCATTAGCAGTTGTGGAAAGAACGGATACAGCTAACATTATCAATGAAAGTAAATATTGTAAATAAAGGAAGACAGATTTTGTACAGGAGTTCATGTTTTTCCATATTATAGTTGAGTCACAGACTTAAGATATTAACAAAAGACTCCTCAAATACGCATATGTGACTCACATGGAAACTTCACTTATTTCCACATTCTGATGTCGATATATTCTATTCGTTTTATAGTAATTTAGCTAAGAGTTTTTAGATTAACAAAATGTGAACATATAACAATTTTAGCTATTTAAGCTATTTAACTTCAGATTGATAAATAAAATTTTAATGTTTTATCACAAATTCTGCCTTTGTTTTGATATAGTCAGTTATTTTATATCCCCATACTTTTAGTTAGAATATCTTTCTTCATTCATTCTAAAGGAGCTACAGAGGAAAAAGCAGAAAGTAGAAATTAACTTTTAAAAAGAAGCTAATAAATATTGTAGTATTCCCCCCTCCCTTTTTTTATTAATTGGAACAAGGATATGAAGCCAAACTTTAATTCTACCTCATAGCAGTGGCATGTCACCATATTTTAGAATGTCCCTTGCCATGGATTTTCTACTTATCTTTTTAAACTATCCTATTAGCATCAAAACTAGATTACATTAATCAGTCTGACACAGAGATTTAGATGTTAACATTTAAATAAAGAATTTTAACATTTTGAGACTCTTTTTAAACGATGAATTGTATCTACAAATTCTGCAAAAAAACTGCAAATATTGAATTTTTTATCATGGATTCCTAACTTCAATTCTTTTTTGTGTGTGTTCAGAAAATAATATATAATTTATGTTTTTGTTATTCTTTTAGTTATACAGTAGAAAAGTGGAATATCCTATAAAATAGTGTATGCATAAATGACGATGCATTATTGATACAGATATTATTTAGAGTATATTACCAATACATAAATAATCTATATATTACTAATTATGTATTAAAGTATTTCAATTTTCCACTTTAGCAAATTGTAGTTAGAATAACTGGTAAAAATTAACTTGTGATTCCTTAACTATAGATTTAATGGAAGGTTATAAAATTAAATTATTTTGCTAAATGATGTATTTTATTGAAAAATCAATATCAAGTTGGCAGTCCATTAAAGAATGTGAAATATAATGTTACAAAAGAATATAGAATAATAAGCTAATATATATTTGGGGGAAAATGGGTAATGACATGGGAGAAGTTATAGGTCTCAAAATCCTAGGTCCAGTTTATTTGAAGACACAATCTTTTGTTATCTTTATGGACATTTATTCAAAATATTTTTTCCTAGTACTGCAAGCAGTGTTTAATGATACTGTATTAGCATTCGATGATAATCTATTAACATGCCCTCATTTTTAAGTGAATTTTTTTTCTGGAAAAAGATTGACTGGGACCATCTCTGATATGGGTGTGATACAGGAGCTTTAATTTTGGCAAGTCTGAGTTAGCATACTGGTAACTTTGATATTTGGAAGTTTTAAATAGTATTATAAGTAATCATTTCACTTATGAAGAAAATGCCATAAAACAGCATAAACACAAACACTTTTTTAAGAAAGGAAAATAAAAATGCTTTAGTCTCACACCTGTATGCTTCCAAATCTTTAGAAAATGCTTCAAATTGGTTTGTATACGTTATTCTAAAGTTATAAAGTAGTTTCCTAAATTATTTTTAAAAGATAGTCAAAATTGCTGTAGAATAGCCTGTTTTCCCTTACAGTTATTATAATGTATGCATTAAGACTGGTAGCCTTATAATAAATGATGACTTATTCTGAACGTAGCCCTTAGCTACATTTTTTGTTGTCGTTGCAATCTGCAGATATTCCACCAAAGAAAATACATCTAGCTTTTCTAAGAGGAATCTTGGCCACACTGCCTACTCAGGGCCTATCTATCCCATAGCCCAATGGCCTACCACCTACCGTTCCTAAAATCCCAACTAAATGCATACAGGAGAGCTTGCTTGTTCTAGACAAGAGTTTAGCAACAGTTTAAACGCTGGGATCATTCTGATATATTTGAGATTGAGAAGAAAAAGAAATATTGAAGTTTTTTGTATCTGCTTTTCTGTTTGTTTGTTTCGACTTCCTCTTTCCCTCTTCGAAGACAATGCACAATTCAATTAAACAAAATTATTTTCTTTTTAATTACATATCTTTATGTCACAGTGGGCAGTCAGAGATGTAGATTTAATCACTTTTGTATGCTACGTAAAAAACACACGTTTCTTCTAGCATACATGGCTTAATAAAAATGCAACCTATAGATTTTTTGCTTCATTGCAGAGATAGAAAAAAAAATCTTAAAATACACATTTTGTTTTGCATAAGATGCCAGGAACCAGGACTTTTATATTAAAATTATACTGTGCCATTTATGAACTATCTGAAGAAATTTATTCATAGGATGGTCAAATATGAATCAAATTTTACTTTCGCTAAAGGGCACATTCAGAGCAGTCGTTTGCCTTCTTTATGTTGTTCTCTCTCTCTCTGCATTACTTTTACACACTTATAAATCCACCTGCTCTCTTTTATTTCTATACAAAATTACCAGAAATCTCAAAAAGTCTATTTTGGGGTTCATGGGGCCATATTATGAAATTACTTTTAAATTTTATAAATCTCGAGCATTGAATATTTTTGGTTGCTGTGCTTACTAAAACTTTTGAGTTAAAAAAGAAACTTTGAAATTTAGACTTAGCGAAAGTCGTGAGTACTTCCACGTGATAACCCATGATTCTAACAATTCTAAAATTTAGCTCCGATGTTATAAACATAGATTTTTAAAAAGCAAGAAGATAAAAATAATACAACACTAAAAGGTACGTATGACCACACCGATATTAACCTCATGTTCAAAAGCTTCTTATCAGTAGAACACTAATATGCAAATTCTGCACCAGGGTCTACTCCTCCAACATCATGGCCCTCCCATTGTCATTGCTCTTGGGCTCTATTCACATTGACCCTCTCGCCCTACCTCAAACAGGTCAGCCTCCTTTGTGGCTGTCACACTCGTCCATTCTATTTCTTCTTCCCGGAATTTTCTTTTCCCAGATTTGCTTCATTCATTGTCTAAAATATACCCTCATTTCCCACCTTGGCAATTGCCTTCTTGCGTTAAATTTGGTCATTACAATAGGCACAGTCGTAGATTATAATAAATGTTGATCTATCGTTTCATTCACTGCCTTGCCACTCTGGGAGTGCAGAGATATTGCTCATTTTTATTTCCTCTCCAGTCCTAGAGCCTAGAATAGGGCCTGCCACAGAGTAAGTGCCAATTAATATGTGCTGAAAAAATAAATAAGCAAACAAACAAACAAACAAATAAATAAATAAATGTTTAGGGTTTGACGCTGAAGTGGGCCTGGAAAATATGACTCGCACCCTTTTAGAAAACATCAAGAGAAATGAAACTATTCAATTTAATAAACAAGCCAGAAAGCTGTTGAGCCCTATCACTCCCTTTGAATGGGTAGATAATGCTTATCCTTCCCACCTCCATTGCCCCCACAGAAGACTTCTGTCCCCTAATCCCTAGAACCTGACAATGTTTCATTACCCTGCAAACGGGACTTTCCAGATTGAGGTCAAGGTTACAAAACTTAGCAGGAGAAGAGCAAAAGTTGAGAGGGATTTGCTCCAGCATCACTTCCTTTGAAAACAGAGTCTGCTGTGAGCCAGGGAATAAACACAGTCTCTAGAAGCCGAGAAAGAACCTCAGCCAAGCTCCAGCAAGCAAATGAGGACCTCAGTCCTACGAACTGAATCCTGCCAGCGACCTGCAGGAGTCTGGAAGTGGATTCATCCTCAGAGGCCAGCCCTGCTGACAACTTCACTGTGAACTTGTGAAATCTGAAGCAGAGAGACCAGAGAGACCAATTAAGCCCAGGCAATGTCTGACCTACAGAACTCTAAGATAATACATGTGTTTATTAAGCCTCTAACTTCATGGTAAATTGCCATGGCAGCGATAAATGATTAAAATATTATGTAAAATCATTGCCATTTCATGTGCTGGGCTATCATCCTTTTAAAATTGTTCATTCAATAACTTTAATACAGTTTAAAGCAGAAAATTCTTTACACTTTTACATTTTATTCGTTAACATTTCAAATTCAAGTTTTAACACATACGTAACACTTTTCTTATCTGTTGCAAATTCTACCTCTGATAAATTTAATGTAGATCACCATTTCAGGTCTTACAATTATGATCTACCTTTCTAAGTAGTATAAAATATATTTTGAAAGAGATGAGATTCAAGATCAAATATTAAATGAATGAAGGGGTAGAAGATTGGCAGTGGGTAAATCGGATGTTACAGACTATAAAATTGTAAATATTTAATAGATGAATAGAAGAATTATATAGTAAGTGATAAAAAACAAAAACTGCATTAAAATTTTATTGGTTTAGTAAGAGAAGCCATGGAAAACAGAACAGTTATTAAAAGGTATATCCAATTAAATATATGCTATTTTTATTCTTTTGATTTTAGTAGTAGGAAGGATTTTGAACCGGGAGTTAGGAAAGTTGGATTTTCATGGTGCCTTATTCAGGCATAAGTCCTTAACCAGGTCATTTTGTTTTGAAGTTTAAAAATGTGCTATTCGCCATTTACTCTAACAAACATCCATTATTGTTTTTGCCTAAAAGTTTTCACAAAAAAAAGTTACTTTTGGCAAGGAAATTTGTATATAGTAACAGAATAAATAATAGAAGTGTGGCTTTATTCATGCATATGTCTTACTAAGAAAACAAGGTGTAAACAGAAAAAAACGTTTTCTTTTGTTTTTTGTTTTATGTGTTCTTTTGTTTTATGCTAGTTTTTGTTTTTGTATGAAATCACTGGTATGTCTATAACTTATTTCAATCAGGATAAGTTACCCTTATTTCATATATGATGACATCTTGACTCTACTTTTATATTGTAGGGTTATGAATATGTCAAGAAATTATTATTCTTTTTTTCATAGGAACTTTCTGGGTCGAGCGTGCTTTTCAAATCCAACATTAAAATAATGTTGGTCGACATACTATAATGTGTATTGATCTGTTAAGTCCCCCCCACCAGTTGATAATATCAAAATAATTCTTAACTTAATGATAAAGAAAATGAGCTTTAGTAAGTAGTTCATGTAAACTCAGAGTTAAGCTGGAGTGAAGTCTGAATTAGAACCCAGGCACTGCATTGGATAAAGTTCTCACTCAGTGAGCAAACCAGTCCTGAGTCCTTTTGTGACATTTTCTTTCCGTTCCAGCTATCGGGACATTTAGCCACTCCAGTGGTTTAGAATAAAGGAGGCTGAAAAGGGGGTTGGGGGGAGGATCTGATATTCCAAAGCAAAATCAGCAAATTTATTTTTCTTTTTCAAACAGTGATGCTGCAATTTAAATAATCATCTGACTTACCAAGGATCAAGAAGCTTGCTGAAACTAAGAGGCTAAATAAATTAATTAAGAACGAAAGAAAAAATAAGAAGTCTTGGCCACACTCTGAAGCCCAGTATGAAACCCCAGCCCTTCAAGAAGAAGGTATGCATATATTTTTAACAAATACTTGAGGAATTAATAGCAGAGCTAAAACTGCTGGTAGATCTCTTTATAATTCCCGTTAAGGTTGTATCCTAAATGAACATCTGTTGTGCAAGCTCCTGAAATTAGCATAGAAATTCGAATTTTTCTCAATGAAATCCTATCATTTCCATACTGATTCAAATGTTACACCGCTGGAATTTTTATCAATATTTCTTGGAATGAGTATGTTGGGAATTATCTCAAAGATCAAAAATACCATGTTGCATTATTCTAACAAACAGAATTATAATATTTGGCCTTGAAACTGAAGCCAACTAAATGCTGATGGAAGATGATGTATCATCAAGATATGAAAGAAAAAAAATACACATATGTATTTCTTTCCCTGCAGTTACAGAATAGCAGATATTATTTTACATAACCTATACATTCTTGCCAAAGCTATTTTTAATTAAGAAGTTTTAAGAATGCCTGGACTTCAGATACCATAAAATGATATTTAATTTCTAAAATCTCTGTGATTTCTTTAAATGGTTAAGTTAAATTATGCATGACCTGCAATAATATATAAACTAAAAAGCTCTGTTTTCTCTAGTATATGCATATTATTTTGGTTTTTTTTATTAAAGCATAAGAACACTATTTTTATTCTCTCTTTAATAATACTCACAAAGATAATAAACCTATGCTAAATTTCTTATTTAAACAAAGAGCTTGAGGGTTTCAGCTCATAAATAAACATTGTCAATAACTTTATATTGGGATTCCACTACCCAAATATCATTGATATAGTCAAAGATTTTTTTATTTAACTTCATATTTTAGAAATATATTTTTAGTAAACGAATGAATTATTCTGGCTACATTGTTTCAAACCTGCAGATTATCTAAATTGTAGGATCTACTCTTAAATAAAACAAAACAGAACAAAACACAGAATAAAAAAGTTGGGTGGCTCACGTATGTGTTCATACTACTTTTATTAAACATTCCATGTCTGCACAGTTTATGACATACAAAAGGCAAGAATATCGGGTGTTGCACCTTTGTGAATGTGAGCTCATGAAATGATTATTTCTGACAGGCTCCCCAGTGAGGAAAAGACAGCTTGACAGATAAATACAGATTTAACTATAGCACTGAGCAGTTCTAGCGAGTAAGAAATACCGTTTTTAGTTCCGTGTTAAACAGGAGTACTATGGAAACTGAACTGCCTATCATAAGCTAAATTCCATTAAGCAAAACATTAAATAAACAAAATTATTTTTTTGAAATATTTTATTAAATGGATTTTATAATGCTATGAAATTGCCCTATATTTTTAATCACATCTTTTAGATTAATCAAAATTCAGAATCTCTACCTGCCCTAACTTTTATTTAATTTATATATCTAATGATAATGTTAGATGAAATAGCCCAATTCACCCCATGCTGGAAAAATTAGAAATTCACAACATAGGGTAAGTCAATATAAAACTATGAATATGTATTTTTCGCCATCTTGGTAATGTGTTTTTTATTTTGTACTGAATTGTACTCAATAGCTTTGAATGACAAGTGACAGAAAAAAATGTCTCTCATACTAAATATTTTATTGAAAAAGATGTTTTATAATTAAATATACTATTATGATTTTTTATAAGGTAGAAATTACTGACATCTCTCTGGATGCACATGTATAATGATAATTCTTAAATTTCCTTTTTATTAAGTAGGTCTTATATAAAAAAGGTAATAGAGATCTCCAAACCACAGTTCATTGTTTAGCAAACATATTCATTCCCACAAACATGAATCCAGAAAGAAATCTGTAGAAGCCTCATAATTTTACAGAAGAGGTTTGAATGTCTGGTTAGTTATTAACTTTAGCATTGGGAAGTTTAAGACTGAAAACAAAGGATTTATTTTTAAGGCTTTATTAATTACAAAAATATTCTCTCTAATCATGTCACTACCAGTATCTTACAAACCAGTAACTTTAATGTTATAGTTGGTCCTTTTATCGCCCCAATTCTGACAATAAATTAATAAATTCTATCAATTTTGCATGTTAAATCCTAGGAAAGCATTGATATTTAACTGTATTTTATCTAGCACACAGCTACTTCTTAGAATTCAGATCTCTCTACATCTCTTCATCCTATCACTGCCATTCTAGTGATATGTACCAAAATCATTTCATTCCTGTATTATTGAAATAGCTTCCATCCTGATGATCTCAGCAGAACTGCTCTGGTGTTCTTTCCGGATGGTGATCTGTATTGCAGTATGATAGTTCCTTCAAGGGCAATGATCTAGCTCACCATCATGGCCTACAGGGTATGAAACAAATCTCCTTCCTGACTATTTCAGCCTCATCTCCCTAATCTCCTGCCACTGACCACCAGAACCTTTCCCTTTGCTAATTACTATTCACTTTCAAGTTTTAGTTTACAAGTGATTTCTTCCAGGAAATCCCTGACCCCTCAACTCTGGCAAGTGTGTGTCATCCACTCGTGTTCCCTGGTTCTAATTGCAGCAGTTGTCACACGTAGTTAAGGACTATTGAGTTCATCAACGTTGCCCCAATAATGATAATTTTATAAGAGCGATGGCTTAAAAAAAATATGTTCACCATTAGAACCCTCATAAATTGTTGACACTCGATAGGCAGTTAGTAAACAGTAATCTATTACAATTATGACTTCATTTCCGATACAAGCTTTTAAGGGAAGTTCAGGATTGCCACATGAAATGAATCCAAATATTAAAAAGAACAAGAATCATATATACATGGCTCTGTGCACTGTAGTTATTAAACGAGTATTTATTGATCACCTGCTATGTGGCAGGCTCTTTTCTCTGTACTTGGGAGAGTGTTGAATCTGTGCCCTTTCCTTATGTAATTTACTTTAGTTCTTTAGACGTTTTGCAGGGAGAGGGAGTCGAAGATGAATTTTCCATCTGGGCTCTACAGTATCTCTATGTTAGTATATATGTTTACATAATACTATATTTTATAGTACTGATTCTATATTCACATTCCTATCTAGTTTTAGAGTCTTTTGTTGAAAGGCTGCATATCGGGGTGAAGAAAAGTTTGGCTAGGTCTAAAATGGGAAAGGAGATGGGTGATATTTTCGTAATTCACTGTCCTGTGTTTCTAGGAGTATTTTTTCAGTAAACTTCTAGTCCATTGAATCTCTGAACATCGTAGTCTTTCCTGATCTGATATTGCCAATTGACAAAACTTATTGCTTCAACTTGCGTGCTTAAGAGCTTTGTACTACTAGGTCAGTCCTATCATTCACACAATCACTCAGGATATCACGGCCTCTTTTATTAGAATTTCAACTTTTTCTTCTGATCACAAAATTATTTGGGGCACAAAAATGTGGGTGTACATTCATTAAAATTATGCTTCTCGAGGGAAAAAGAATTAGTATATTCTTAATTCTTGTTCTACAAAGGTTGGGAAATAAGGAAAGTAAATACATTTTATTATACAATCAGTATCTTATCCATTAAATGGAAAAAAGAAAGACAAAGTGTCACAAGTTGTCAGCCTGCTAGAGACTCAGCTCACAAATTGTATTTGGTGTCCATGCTGATGCCAAATGTGTGCAAAAAAATCCTAAATTTAAACGTCTAGAGAGTTCAAGTTAACAATGTCTTTTCATCATCCCTTAAAAAATCATATCTTGTAACACTAAGATCAATTTTTTTTTTTATGGCAACCATCAGCTGGCAGTATATTATTCTCTTTTGGTGGGATATTTTCTCACCAGTTGGTTCTACTCTCTACAAATTCACAGTTTCATTATATCCAGTCTATTTAACTTATTTATATTATCACTGTATGTTCAATGATCAATTGTAATTGGAATTATGTTTTACAGCATATAGGCATTTCACATAATTATTCGTTCTCAATATTAACTTTAATGCAAAAGAAGTCATACTAACTTATCTCTTAAGGCAATTAATTTGAAATTTATGTGTACATTGAAATCCCTTAGGCCCTTAACATACAGATTTTCTGGTATATTCTCAGAAAGAGAGATTAAGTGGTATGATTACATCCTTGGAAATCTATAATTTTTCATCCCCCTTCATTTAACTCTCCTTAAGCTAATACATTTGGTCAGATTTCTAGACTTTGTGCAATAATGATAATAGCAAGGTGATTTTCAAAATCCTCTAAAAATATTGAAATATAGAGAGTACTAAAGAAATGACTTATTGACATTTCTTCCTAGTTACATACATAAAGTAAATTGAACTTATGAAAAGTAGTGATGAAGGATTTATTGTTTATTAGCATTATGAGAAATTGTTGCACGGGAATTCTTCAGTTGTATAAAGTTTATCGATGCATGGTTTGTAACAAGGAAACCTAAGATTATGGTGCAACTGATTTTTAATCACTTGAGCAAGACATCAATTTCATTAATTGGATGTGATGCATTAAGTACTTTGGGAGTCAGTCTTTTTAAAATAATTTCTTTTCTTAGTAAATGTGACTTGCCATAAGTCAGTTAGTGGGAAACTAGAGAAGATAGGTATGTCATGAGAATCTTTAAACATACGTATTTCCTAAGTTTGACCTGTAATCATTGTCCTCCATCTGTGTGTGCCTGGATCTCACTCATCATCATACTGGCGAGTTCTTTATACCTTTGTTTTTGTCGATCCCCTATCTAAAAGATCTCACTTTTTTTTTTTTTTTTCTTTTTCCTGGTTTGCCAAATCCTTTTGGTGGCTACATCTCCCATTATTTTCCTGAATAATGCGTTCTATGTAAGGCGGTTTTAATCATTGTTAATTATTTATATGTTATGTGCTATTTCTGCCCTCACATTTGGTTGACAACTAACTGGGTTAGGTATAGAAGTCTAGATTAGAAAGCATTTCTCTTTAGAGCAGTAAAGGCATATTTTCAGATTCCATGTTTCTGTTGTGAAATTCAATGCTGCTGTTATTACTGGTCCTCTGTGAGCCACTTTCCTTTCCTCTGAAATTTTGTAGTCGCTTTGTTTCCATAGTTATGAAATTTCACAGCAATGTGACTTTGTTTTTTTTTTTCATAGGTTATGTTGGATAGAAAGTGAATTCTCAGTTTGCAAAGTCAGTGCCCTTACGTTTTTAAATTTTCTTAAATTATTTCAGTGATGATCTTTCTCCAATTTCCTCTTCTCTTTTTTCTAGAGTTCCTCATAACTGCATGTTGGATCTTCTGGAAAATATTTTGAACTTTATTCTTTGTTCCTCCTATTTTCCAATCATTGTCTTTGAAGTCAGTGTTTGGTTAAATATTATCTTTATCTTACACTTCTTCATTTGCTTTGTTTTGTCATTTGTGTTACATATTTGTATTTTCTGGGAGCATGTCAGCAGAGGGTCATCATAATTAGCACCTTGGCCATTACTCTTTTCAGCTCAGAAATGAAGTTTTACCTCTAAATCTGTACTACAATGGGGGAGAGATGATTTCTTGCCTACATAATGTTAGAAAGAGCACCTAGAGGATCTATTTGCTTTAAAATTTTTGTTTTATTTTTATGTTATCCATAAGCTGTTGCTTCCAGATGTAATTTAATTCAAAATTCTTAAGAGTTGAAGGATTCTAAAGTGTAAATCCTATGAGTTTTTAAATCTTTACTATCTGCTTAGAATTCATCATTCTCTAGTCTGCAACCAGTTACTATTCATCAATTTACTCTATGCCCTCCAAAATTTAGTTCTTGAAGAAAAAAATCATTTGCTTGCCACATCTTTATGGGCTTATGATTTAAAAATCTACTCAATGTTCTTTAGTGGGTGTTTTAAAAGGAAGCAAAAATAGGTGTGTTTATTTTTATCCAGACAGCCTCTTTTTATTTTTGATATCCTTTAAGTCAAATTTAAAAGAAAATATTTCGGGATGCATGTATTATAGAATTCGTGATTGCCTATAAACTATCATTTATTTAAAAGGTGAGCTTTTACAATTCTTCTCTACATTTTTGTGAATTTATGATTATAAGAACATAATATGACAAATTCATTAAAATTAATTATAGCTATATTGAAGTGAAACTAAGAAGCAGAATGAGAATTCAGATTCATTTTTACTGTATTTATATTCTTTAAAACCTAGAATATGCAATCAATCATTAAATATATATATATGTATGATAATTGATGGTTACATACATGTCTATTTTAAATTTTGGTTGCAATTATTTCATGTAAAGTCAATATAACAATTATAGGATTAATGAGTTTATTTATAGCTCCATAAAGATGAACTTCTGAATTTTGCATTAATTTGCTTTTATTTAAATGTGAAGTTATTTCACTGTATAATTCAAGATTTTTTTAGCGACATAGATAAAAAATAGGCATCCCAACCCAATCAACATACTTGTCCTCTGGAAAGTAATGCCTCTTCTGGTTTGCATAAGTGTTCTACTTCACTTGCTGTTCAAACACTAGAATAGTTGGATTTGAATTTAAAGACAAGCAGATTAATCTCCAAGTATTTAAAGTTTGAGGGACTTTTTCATTTTGTTTTTTTTTTTTTTCGTTTTTTGTTTTGTTTTGTTTTGTTTTGAGCTGAGTGGGTTTTAGTATTGTAAGAGAATTAAATGGCTTTTGAGAGTGGTTTTTATATCAACATACTTCAAAGCCTTTGTCGGTTTTAGATGACCATTTTAAAGATAGTTTCTTCAAATAATGGATTTGTTTTATTCTCAGATAAGTTACCCAGTAATCCCTTGCTTTGCAGTTTATAGTGCTGTAGCCAAGGTTAATTAATTAGAAATATTAAAGCTTAGATTAACATTTGGACCTGATTCACAAATCATTTGCTTCAAAATATCTAAGTTGTCCAGTAAATTTATTTTTAAAACTTATTGCCACACTAGAGAAAAGCAGGTTTTTTTAACTTTTATACTTCACTAGGCAATCTATAAGAAATAATAATAATAATTAAAAGAAAAAAAAGATTTCTATCTGGATTCCTACCAGCCAACCTGTCTTAAGCTATTCTTACTTGGAGCTATTTCTGGAAGCTGTTACAAGGCATTTTTTAAATATATATATGGCTATTATTTTGTGGAAATAAAAAATAATAATTTTCTAAATAACTGAAAAGCTAGTGCATGTTTTCAAATATGTGTGGCATTTTACATTAACAAGTAACATATATATTCCCTGAAGTATTTAAAATGGTTTTTCATATAACCTTGAAGAATGAGGTAAATACATGCTAGAAATCTAAGGGAATCAAGGAGCTAGATAGAGTTGGCATGTTGACAGTTTTTGAGGATAACTTTTCCTACAAATTAGAAATTCTGAATTTTTTTCAAGATGAGCCTTAACAAACTTGATTTATCAAATGCAAATATCTAAAGTCATATTGCCAGTATATAGTCAAAGAAAATCAAAATGGGAACATACCTTCTGAGTTGTTGCTCATAGGAAAAAAATCAAAATGTAGAATGCTTCCTCAAAAAAGTTTATGAAATAAAAGGTATTTTTTTGTTTTGTTTTGTTTTTTGTATGCAAAAGAAGAAATGAAGTTTCAAAGTATAATCCACATTGTTTTGGGTCAAAACACAAAATCAATAGTTCAATCAGGGATCAGAAAACATTTTCTATAATGGCCAGATCATAAATATTTTAGGATTTCAGGGGTCATATGATTTCTGTCATTCAGCTCTGCCACTGTAGTGTACGTAACCAGACAAAACTGTGCACAAATGAGTGTGGCTACATTCCAACAAAACTTTAATTATAGTGACTGAAATTTGAATTTCATGTAATTTTCACATGTCGCAATTCTTTTTTGGAGATCTTTTAAATATTTAAAAATGTTAGAACCATTCTTAGCTCGTGTCCCATACTAAAACAGGTGGCAGGCTAAATATGGTTCAAGGGGTGTGATTTGCCCACTCACACTCTAGCGGCATGCCAAATAGTCTGCTTAATTCTGAGTTTAGCCAGTGCAGGCTGGAGAACTCCGTGCATAGGTTAGCTCATTGAAGTTGCCTGATATGTATGTCTTTACTAAATAAATTTGTGATTTAAGTCGCTCATTTCTCAAGATCTATTTCTTCACTAGACATTATTTAGAGGAAAAATCATATCAAAGTTTATAAATGCTTAATATCTATTCTATTTTGTGTCATTTATACTGGAAAGTTTAAATTTTAAATTCTTCATAATTCTGGAATTGAAGATTTTATGTTTAGAAGGGTACACATGTACATTCCTTTCCCAGTGATGGAAGGGTACTTTATTGCTGAATAATTACTGGGCAATAAAGAACTTAGCAGAGAAGAACTTAATAAGTTAACCTCTCTCTTCCTCTTCCTCTCTAATGATATCAATGTCTGGGAATTTGATAAAATTGAAAAGCTACTAAGGTACCACTATCTTAAGAAAATGAATACCTAGAAAGTGGAGGCAGGAAAATGAGTCATTGCTACTTTCTCTTTAAATCATGTGCTGATTCAAAAATAAAAGAAGAAGAAGAAGAAGAAAAAGAAGGAGGAGGAGGAGGAGGAGGGGGAAGGCAGAGGGGGACGAGGAGAAGGAGAGTTCAGAACTCACAAAAGAGTATGGATATTAATACACTCTAGATTTTTCCATGGGACACCGGAAAAGTTGCTATTATATATTTTAAAAAATGGGTAAACCAGAAAAATGTAGCCTTTGTTCAAATCAAAGTCTGTTTTTGAATATGTTAACGATCTAATGCAATCTCTCCTATCGTTCTTATTCCCTTTGCAGAAACAAATCTAAAATCTGTCAGAGAAAATAGTAACATCCAAAGTCTCAAACTATCTTATCTCTGTTATTTCTGTATACAGTAGAAGGTATTTTATTATAAAATAAAATAAAATAAGACTGGAACGAAGAAAAAATAATAAGTACTGGAAACAGATGAAGATAGTATAGACGAGAACCAAAAATCTTAAAATAATTGTGATCAGCAAGATGATATGAGATGATAAAATTGAAATTTTAGGAGATAATTGAATAATATTTTAAAGACACATAAATTTCTCTTAACACAAAATATTTATTTAATAATAGGTCAACACGACTGAAAGAGGTATAAATATATTCCACAGGGGACATAGAGATTAAAACAGATAAAACTACCTAAAAGAGCATTATAAACATATGACAGATGACATAGAACCCAAATTCTAACTAATTTTGAGTCCTATAAGAAGATATGAGAAAATGGGGTAAAAGTAAAACATACAGCATTAATAATGCGAATTTTCAAAATTGAAAATAACATCAGTACACATTATCACGAAGATATATAAATGTGTCATTTCAATATAACATGTCTATATATAATAGATATGATTTCAAACCACAGAACACAAGAATGTTCCCTCAACACGTGATGCTTAGACAGTGAACTAGTTGTAGATTTATCAACTTTTTTTTTTTTTTTTTTTTTTTTTTTTTTTTTTTTTGCTATGGCTAGAAATGTGTATATATCTGTATTTTCCCCCTATGGATACAACTGAAAAATGAGGCAATGTGGCTTCCTTTCTTTTGTGTGGGGCAAACACTATTTTTCTGCATCCCAGAGATGTATGTATTAAAAGATGTGGGAGAAAGATGCAGAACACGGAATGGCTATTGAGTTAACCCTGTTCATAACTTTCAGTAGGTAGGGCCTGTGTTGAGCCACGTAAGTGAGCCTAGTAGAAATACTCAAATGGTTAGGATATAGGGGAAAAGAAAACATCCAACCTGAAAGAATAAACTAGGTTTCTTGCTATGAAGAAGGATAATCTCTATCAAGCAGATAGAACTTTTATCATTAGTATCCAGCAATTATTTTGAGTACCCTCTATGAATAGTCTTCAATAATTTTCATAGAATTTCTCTGAAAAGCATTACCATATGGACATTACCATATCTTATTATCATACGACTGGCATTGCAGGTTGCATTTGCCTATAAGAAATAGTGTTTTCTCCTTTGTAGATCATGATAAAAATATATAATTTTAAGTAAACTTTCTAGGTATCTCATAAAATCTATATTTCTTCTTCCTGTCATTAATAATTCTTAATAGGTTAATTTATTACCATTTTGTGCCTTTCCATTGAAAATAGCAATTGTTCTGGTTTGGAATTGGAAGGAACAAAGAATAAAATTACTCTTATATAATCCTTATTATACACTAGTTGAGAGTCAAAAGTAAACATGAAAAGAATAAAATTTATATCCTTACTTTTGAGCCTTTTATGCTGAGACCCTTAGAGATGGGATCATTAATTCAGGATTGCTTCTTTCAATTTTTGTTTCCACCAAGAGGACATAAGATTATATTTTTCATTAAATGATTTACCTAATGATTCGAACAAAAATTTCCAAGCTAAATTTTGGGACACCCAGATAATCAGGAAAATGCTCTAAAGAGATTATGTAGGTGCCTGAATAGCTAATTTGCTGATGACATCAGAAAATTAAAAATTATAGTAAGGAAACCAACTTCTTACCCTAAGCCTCCTATTTCCATTCAAGTTTTAAAATTCACACTAACTTTACAAAAAGGAAATTGATTGTCTAATGCTGCATCATGTTAAAAGTTATGTGAAGTTTTAAAGGTCATTTACTAAATTACTAAGTATAAAAATGAACTGTTTAGAATTTAGCTAAATTCTAACCACACAGTGAGTCTCTCTCTCACACACACACACACACACACACACACACACACCACAACAACACACACACACACACACACACACACACAATGAACAAATTGCTACTCATTTTACATTGGATATCAGAGAATATAATGCAAACTTTGCTTTGATTTTACTATTAGAAGCATCACATTAGACACTTCAAAATATTAAGCACATCCGGTGTTTAGTTTTCAATGCACTGAACATTTAAATAAAACCACATATTTCACTTTGATTGCTCATATTCCAGTTTCAAACTTTTAGTAACTACCAAGTGTTCAAAATTTAAGTACCTATGCTGAAGTTTCCAGGTCTTGGCTGTATTTTTTAAATGTTTGTCTATAGTTCCCTGAACCTTTTCAGGACATTGTTTTGAAAGCCCAGGCCTGAAAGCTGCATTAACTGGAAAATTTTGAGTCTCTCTGTTGTCCAATGCTTCTTTTGCTTTTATTGATATTTCTTTAATTTATAATCAATTTAAAATTATAATTATCTTATGTTTTTGTAACTTTTTACATTTTTTGTAAAAATTATGAGGTTGGCATTAGATGTGGGGTAAAAACCTTGTAAAATTAGGGGCATAAGACAATGTAATGTTCCTTCGGGAGTCATGTAGTCTTTAGGTGGGTGGTCATGAGCACAAGCAATCCTAGATCAATGCAATACAGTTTTCTGGGAATTAGATCATTTGAACTGTCTTCCATCTCTATTTGGATCGGGCTATTTTCTGTTCAACCCTACTCCTGGATGGTAAAATCAGAATGTGCAGGTTTTCTGAGGGTTCATCTGATCCGAAATACTTATGCTATCATCTAATTCTCTGTTTAAAAGGAGTCTCAATTGTCAGGCTTACCTCCATGATTTTCCTTTATCTTCTGGACCTTTGTTCTCTAATATAAAACAAGGGTTGCAGAAGTGAAGCCTGTCTTCCCACTCAACTTAATAGTTTTTTCTCAAAGGGAGTTTTGGTTCATATAATAGTCTCCTTTAGAAGGTCCCTCAGCATTCTACTCCCTTTGGTAAACAAAAAAATATTTAAAAATATTAAGTTATAAAATAATCTGGTCCTTTGATAAGTATTGTTTTCAGTTTATAGATTAATTTGAAGGAAATGGCTATTTGGGAATGCAATAGTGTGAAGGAAATGGCTATTTGGGAATGCAATAGTGTGAAGGGTGAGTTATTTGTCACATTGGAAGATACATTTTTTAAAAAATGGTATAAATATTTATATATGTATATACATATATATTTCAATTAGGTAGCCTGGCATATGGATTGTCAGAAACAGACTCAAATTATGAGTTAAAAAAGTTTTACTGTTATTTAAATATTTAAGATACATATCTAATAAGGAAGAAAAGTGAAGTTCTGAGAAGTATTTTCAGACATTCCAATAGTTTATTTGGTGCACATAAGTATATTTTAAATCGTTCTTTGAAAGACCATTTTTAAAATATGAAATATTTAGCATACTTCTTAATCAGAAGCCACGAATATAATTTGTTCTATAGCAGCAATAGATTAAGGAACAAAATAACTTTTTTTAAATAGCCACAATAACTTCTGATGTCAAAAGTAATAATAATTAATAATAATAATAATAATAATAATAAAAAAAACTAAATACAAATCTGGAACACAATTTTGTGATACAATTTCTTAAGACAACCTGGCAAACAATACAATTCAGATGGTATCAGTAATGAAGTAAAATTTGTGCTTAAAATATGCTATTCCAGTGACATGATGAGTTCAGTATTATTAATTACCTATATCTTACGACTCATATATTAAGATAATTATTCTACTTTGAATCCAAAGTTGGAACGGACTGAACATAATGCCCTACTAAATATCATTAGGTATCCATATGATCATTTATGCCTTTAATTGAAATTCGATATGTGAGGATTTATTAAAAATACTAAGAGATGGATGCATCTTCATTAGTGTCTGCATTTAAGATAATAATTGCTTGGTTATGCTGTTCATACATTAATAATATGGATTTAGGCATTTTCTTCTTCTAAGATCCATTAAAAACTCAGACAAATTTTTGATGGAATTCAGACCGTAAATAAATATGTCTTAGAGCTAGAAGTTTTGTCATGAACACTAATTATGGCTCCTTCAATAGCAAACTTCTCCTTATTAGAAAGACAATATGGTGTAAGCTTCTGACAACTTGTGTCAGCGAAATTTCTACAATTTGAAAAAAAAATGAAATATATCTACTTTAGAAACTAGAGGAAGAAAAAAAATTGTGCTTAAACTAAGAATAGAAATAATAAAAATTAGAGCATAGATCAATGGGATAATCCACAAAACAAAATGTTTCTTTGAAAGAAATGAGTAAAATTTATGGAAACTCTAGCTACAATATAAGAAAAATAGAGAAGGAAACATCAATTTTTAAAATGAATGAGATGCCATAATTACTGATCTTATAGGCATTAAAAGGATAATAAAGGGATAATATGAACAACTCTGTGCATGCAAATTTGATAACTTAGATGAAATAAACCAATTTCTTAAAATACATCACCTACCAAAGTCATGCAAGGAGAAAAAATTTAAGTAGATCTACAGATATTAAAGAAATCGAATCAATAATTTATAATTATTTAAACAGATCACCTAGGTGCTTTTTCTGGTAAACTCTGCAAAACACTGAAAGAAAAAATTATACTAATTCTCTACAATTTCTTCTAAAAAATAGATACAGAAGGAATACTCCTGACTCTATGAAACCAGACTGTGCATTTATACAACTGATTTAAAAATTTGTGACCATGACAAACCTTCACATAAATGTTTACAATAACTACTTCATAATTACCAACAATGTGAAACAACCAAGACGTCTTTCAGTAGGTGAATGGATAAACAAACTGGTACTTTCATAGAACAAAACATTATTCAACAATGGGAAAGATGACCAATAAGCAACAAAAAGACATGGATAACCTTGAGTGTGAATTACCAAGGGAAAAAACTAGTTGAACATTCCTACATGCCGTATGACTTCACCTATCTAACATTTTGGAAAAAATACTCTAAAGATATTTGAAAGATCTTTGGTTTGGGGATGTGGGGAGAGTGGATAAATAGGTGACTCACATGGGAGAATATTCTGTATGATATAAAAATGTTGGGTACATTACATCATGTATTTGTTAAACCCATTGAACTGTACAATGCAAAGAATGAACCTTAATCTAAATAAGTTAAAAAAAAAAAAAACATTTCGGTCAGAAAAGCCCATATAGAATATAGACCATGACAAAAGTATCAAACTGTATTAGCGACATATGAATGAACTTCAAATAAACTGAGCAAGTAAAAGATAATCGCCTGAATAATTTTATAAATGGGTGGACCCTATAGATCTAAAGTCAAAAGAAACTGCACGTAAGCATTATATTCTAAACTGGTAATATTCCAGGGGGTGTGGTTAACAAGTCTAATACTGTTATGCATATATTCTGAAATCAAGCATTTAAGTTAGTGGATGGCTAATGATAGAAGCCAGGTTCGGTTTTTTTGTTTTGTTTTGGTTTTTGTTTTTGTTTTTGTTTGTTTTTTTTTTTTTTTTACTGTGAGAGGTTCACAGATAAGCAAGGTGAAGAGGTTTGGGTGGTCTATGTGTTAATGGGTGAGAGTTGGAGAGAGAGAGTATGTACTCATGTTTAGCTTATATCAATATAGATGATTGCATATAGATATAGTTATGTGTATGTGCATGGATTAGTATATATGCATATATTCGCTTGCTCTGTTGGCTAAGAAGTCCAAAAAATGACGTTGCCCCGGGAGCCTTAATCACAGAAGAGGTTTGGGTGGTCTATGTGTTAATGGGTGAGAGTTGGAGAGAGAGAGTATGTACTCATGTTTAGCTTATATCAATATAGATGATTGCATATAGATATAGTTATGTGTATGTGCATGGATTAGTATATATGCATATATTCGCTTGCTCTGTTGGCTAAGAAGTCCAAAAAATGACGTTGCCCCAGGAGCCTTAATCACATCTAGTGCTTAGATTTGGGGTTTTAACACCATTCTCCAATAAAAGGAATGAAAATCCCTTAGAGAAAGTTGTTTCTAAAACTGGAATAGAAAATATGCAGGATGAGGCAGACGCAAAGTAGTTAAAACCGACCAACCAGTGAACACACTCACATGGGACTATGTCAAAGGATCAGAGGAGCCAAACGGAAGTATTCTCAAAGGCCAAAGCTGGAGCAATTTAAGCAAAAAATGAACTATTGGATTATAACCCAAAGTATAAAATAAATGTCCTTTAGTCCATTTTTATTTAGATATAAACCAATGATTGAATCAATAAATAAGAGCAAAGAGACATGTATGCCATGAAGTAGGATTCTTAATTAAATGTGTAGATTCCACTCTAAATGCAGGCGAGTATAGTCTCTCATTCCTTTAGTGTATTCTGAACACAGTGACTTCCTTCTAAAGAGTACAGTATAGGAGAAAGAAAAATAGTATATTATCACAGTATAACCAGCCGAGCCAGTTATCCATTTGGATGTATCAGTGTATGAATTAATACAAGGCAGAACATAAACTATTTTACTGAGGATAGAGAATAGGATATGCAGTCGTGAATTTGAAAACATCAGTGGCAGAATGACATAGTCTTTTTGATAGTTTTTTTGCTTTATACAGTGACCAGCATAGGACTTATTTAATTGACTAGAATATGTTTGTATTGAGTAACTACACATTAAGTATTTGAAGTAAGCCATAAAAAAACTCATGTCTCAGAAGATACAGGACAACTAAAATAATTTAAACTACACAATCATAAAAAAGGAACCAATGCCTTGGAAGAGGAACTCAAAAATGGGGAAAAACAAACCCCGAAAGATTCAGATTTTTTTTTTGCATATTAAATAAAATGTGAAAGTCTTAATTAAAATGCTGATTGGAAAACCTGTGTTGCCAGCTCACACCTTTCTTGAGCAATCTTGAGTTAGGTTCCCCTGAGTGGTTTCTCAAGGAGGCCTCTACCTTTGAACCTCTGTTGTTTAATCTTTGCATCGCCCTATGTGAACAGAAAGCGTAAATCAGCTTAGCAAGAATCCTCACCCTTGATAGTTGATCTCATTTCTCATTCTCCACCCTTGGTATCTGATCAGCCTGACCTGCCTTCAGAACAAACCCTGCCAAGTCAGTGTCATCTTGGTCTTTCTTTACCCCGAAAGCTTCCTCTGCCTAACATCCTATCCACTGATCCCCACTGCACTCCGTGTCTATAAATGCCCACTTATCCTGGCTTTATTTGAACTTGAGTATTGTTCTATAATGTCTCTTTTTCCCTATAGCAATAGTTCTGAATAAATAGTCCAGCTTTTACTGCTTTAATTACTGTCTGGGTATGGTGGGGTTTTCTTGTTGTTTTTTTGTTTTTGTTTTCGTTTTTGTTTTTTGATAAGGACAATAAAGAGAAAATTGATGTATTTCTGACTTAAAAAAAAAAAAGAAAAAGTGATGCAAAACCTCTAATTTTGCCGGGAACTGCAGACAATCTGAGAAAGCAAAAAATCGCCAGGTGGTTGTCTTTTTTTGTTGTTGTTATATACTTAAAATCTATATTCAGATGGTGAAACTCACTTCACTGAAACAAAATATGAATCTTGAAACTAAAATCTAAGTATTAAAAGCAATTTTACACTGAACTCGAAGGCATACCTAGTAAGAAGTAAAGAAATCAAAGCTAAAACAGTGAAACGAGTAATTCTTCTAGAGCAGTTTCTCAAAGAATAGTCACAGACATCTGAATTTGAGTCACCCAGAATAGTCATTTAAAAGGATTTCTGGACTTTACGCTAATCAACTGATTTTGAATAGCTGAGGGCAATTCTTTATAAATGGATTAAGAACCACTTTTCAAGGGCCACCAAAATGCTAACCCCCAAAATACTCCACTAATTCCACAATTACTGTTTCCACAATTACTATTTTGCAGAGGTACCCTTGAAATAGAATTTTTTTTTTGTAGAGAATAGCATTCTTCATGACTATGAAGATTAAATCCATACACTAATTATTCATCTTTTTATTTCACATTTTCTATATAATTATAAAATTTAAGTGCCAGTTTCTTGTGAGTCTGATTCAGTGCCCTATCCTTCATTTTAATGCTTCTTTGCTCTTTGTATCCTTTTTTTTAAAACTATATTAGCTATCTAGTCATACTTCCATGCACTAATAATAGCAATTGAAGCATTTAGGTTTTGAAGCAGGAGCTGTAATTATATTACTTTTCCTAAAAATAACGTAGGGATTGATGCTTTTATAATGAAAATGAACCCAAGTGATTGAATATTTATGAATTGGAATCTTTTTGGAAGAAAATATGACAGCATTGAAAACATGCAATTACCAGAAATACCTACAGTGATTAAAATGTTAATCAATGACAGTTTCTTTTATTAGAATAAACAAAATCATACTACACATAGGAAAAATAAAATTCTTATAATTTTTAAAACTCAAATTTATGCAATCATTAAAGAAAATTTACTTCCAAATCAAATATGTCAAGGAAGTGAAATAATTTGTTTTAATTTGCTTCACAATATTAACTTGAAACTCACCATCTAATGCTCTTATCTAAGGCCTACACACGAATTAATATAAAATAGTTTAAAACTCTTGAAAAGTTGACTTTTGTTATTCCTCAAATTTAAAACCAAAATGCTTTGGAATAATTCAACAGCAACATTCAATACCAAGTCTAAATTTATTCTAAGAATTTGCATGAAAATCAATCTTCTAGGCTAGAATGTATTTTTGTTCTAATTAATTCAATATATTAACTCAATATACTTCTCTATTTATTTGCATTGTCCTTTGAGTAATGTTTTTCTTTTTATGTTTATTCAATCACAATTGAAGGTTTTAATCTGACTTTCAACCACTCAAATATTCTTTAATTTATCTAAAAAAAATTAGGAGTTTTGAGACTTGAGAGCATAGAGTTCATTATTTTAATATTCTATTATATGGGTGTTTCTCTTTAGGATAGAATAATTTTTAGTGAGGCTTTATTTAAAACTTCTAAACCCAAACTACTGTGGGTACATCTGCTATAAAATATTCATTTTTTAGTAATGACCACATATTTAATGAGGTGCTTATTTATTTAATAGAAAATAATTTTTATACTTTTCTTCTGTAATCTCTTCTTATTATAATATGGTTACTTCATGGATTGAGATTCATCCTGTGTGTGTGTGTGTGTGTGTGTGTGTGTGTGTGTGTATCTGTGTGTGTATATGTACATATATATCTGTATATCACTGTACTTCATATGCAATATCATATTCTGATATACAGTTAGCCTATTTCAAATCTAACGTGTCCTCACTTTTCTTTTCCAGTTTATATTCCAGGGTCTATCTATCAGAAATACTAATTCCTGACACTCATCCTCAAACTCTATTTTCTCCTAAAGCCACACCAGGTTTTCTATCTACAGCCATTATCTCTTCTCTCTCTTTTTATTTTCACTTCACTACAGCAATAATGGTTTCCTTGCTGTTATTCAAATCAGCCAAAAACTTTGACAATGTATATATCCTTGATCTTCCTTCTGCCTAAAAACTGGTTTTCTGATTTGTTCCCACTGTCTCCTTCAGATCTCTGATCACACGTCCCCTTTAAAAATGATGCCTCTGTAGTGACATTATTAAAACAAACAAATAAACAAACAACAGCAACAAAACACTCAAGCATTCTTTGTCTCCCCTATCTTTCTCCACAGCCGTTACCTCCATCTGACTTACTGTTTATTCTTCATATTATGTGGTTATTATTTATCTTCTTTTATATGATCGTAAGTAACCAGAAGCAAAGGAGGTGGGACTTGTTTTTCAATACTTGAATTGCAATACATCATTTCACTCAAAAAATAGTTGTTGAACTGAGATTTCCATTCCATGTGTTAGCAGTTTTCCTTCATAGGCTAGTGGGAATACGAGATTATTAACAAGCTGTTTTAGACAAAATGTCTTTTATTGATGTCCACTGATTTTCAATGATCGAAGTACACTTGTGTTTCAGCAAACTCTTCGAAATGTTAGCCAAAACTGCAGACATGTTAGTTAGCCTTTTTGAGTCCTGTTATTTTTACTGGTACAATAAAAGTTACAGCTAGAAGTTTTTTGTCAATTTACATCTATCTTAAATAGTACTAAATAATATTATATATTTTAAAATATGGCACACTTCTTTGTAGGACATATTTTATGAGTAATATGGACAACAATCTTGGTTTTCACTAGTATCAGTCTAGATTCCCTTTCTTCCCAGAAATCGTTCTTAGTCTTCAAAGCCATTTTCTATGACAGTATCCTACAAGCAATTTTCCATTTACTTCTCTTTATCTTACATTGGAATATACTATTTTGAGGAGCAATAGGCATCAGCTGAATTAGCTATCTTATCATTAGCACCTTTCACAGAGCGTAAAACACATTAGAAACGCAAGAAGTATGTGCTATGATAGGTAACATTTAAGCTTTCGTGTAGGGTCAGGCACGTTAACGTTTACATATATAAATTTACTTAGCACTCATCAAACCCTATGTTTGTTGTTTAATTACTGAAAAGAAAGCAGAATTGACAAGAGGTTTGATAAACTTTTCAATTAATAGATTGAGAACATAATTTGACAAGAGACAGTGGGAAATTTGAGGCTGAGGAAGATAAGCAAAGCAGACCAGAGAGTAAGAAAGGCTTTGAAACTCATTGTTACAATAAGGAATCTAACAATGAAAAAAAAAAAAAAATTAGACAATAGGATAAGAAGTTATTTGTCTGTTTGTTTGTCTGTTCTCCCCAAAGAGGAGAAGAACCAGGAGTTCGTTATGGTTATAATGGTTCTAGACAATTAAATACGTGTATAGAAAGTCTTAATTATTGCTTTAGAGTTAAGGAAATCAAGTTTGAGCTATTTAGCAGTTGTTATACCTTAAGATGACAGTGGAACTTCTGATAGTTTAGTCATCGCTTGAAAATCATTACGCCTAGTAACAATATCACTAAAGTCTCTTGCGCAGATGGTGGGTGTTTTGCGACTTTTCTCTTCGATTTTCACAGCCACTACCCAAAGGGGGCAAATTCACTGACTGACAGGTCTTATGCTTTCACATAGTTGGGATTTGGAATCTTATCCATCTGATTTCAAATTCTGTGCTCTATCGACTTTGCCATTTTTTGTTTCAACTTTTAAACAACAAAATATTTATTTTACTTGTTGTCTGAGGAAAAGCTGAAAGAAAACCAAGTCCAGAAAAGACATAAAACCTTCTTTGCTCCTCTCGGAGCACCCTGATAGGATGAATCCCTTTGTTCCATGGACGCTAGCTGTAACCACTCTATTAGCTACGCGTCCCTTCTGATAAGGGCCCAGCTTCCCAAAAGACTCTGTCCAAAAACACTCTCTTAGAAACTGAAAACTCTTATGTGGACATACATTAAACTACTGTATCGACTCGAGGATAAATGCAGATATGTGAAACAATGACTCGATATGCAAAGAGCTAAATACATTGCATGGACAGCACAGACAGGTTGTCTGAGTAATAGCCGCGCCACCCCCAGCCCTGCATCCGGACGCTTTGCAGAGGTGGTCTCCGGTGACCGCTGAATGTCCCCCAGCAGTGGTGTGCATCAGCAGCTGCCTGCCCACTGCTCACAGGAGGCCTTGTGTCCGTTCCTTCTCGGCTCTGCATTCATTGGCATCACATTGGTAGGGAGGAATTACACCACCATGGGGGAAAGAATGTCATAAAAATACAATTTTTCCAAAATGGCACTCCCCGCCACCCCCTGCCAGAGATCCAGTAACCAGTTGCCAGTACACACACGCACTTTGGTATGTTCTAAGGAAACAACAACAAAATAAAAAGAGTGTGAAGAGCAGTGGCACACAATGACTGAACGTATTATGTTGCTTCATCTCACTTTATAATATCTCTTTTTAGAAACACCTCCTTGTCTATGGCCACACCACCCTGAACAAGCCCGATCCTGTCTGCTACCGGAAGCTAAGCAGGGTCGGGCCTCATTAGTACTTGGAAGGGAGACCGCTTAGGGAGACCAGGTGCTGTAGGTGTGAAAAATAAAAAATAGGGGTTGTAAACTGACAAGGTGCTTGCAATCTGTGAGGTTAACCAAAGGTTGCCTTGTGGAAGGAAGGAAGGGAGGGAGGGAGGGAGGGAGAAAGGGAATGGGGAGAGAGAGAGAGAGAGAAAGAAAAAGACAGGACATGTGAAAGAAACCTTAATGGTTGCAAATTACCATTGCACACAGGTTTGTAACAATGGACTAACTGGATTCAGAATTTATTTATATAAATCTAAAAGTTTTTGGTTCTAAGAGCAATTGTACTTTATGAACTGATGTGGAATTAGTGTCATATTTCATTTTCACTAACTTTTCAATATGATTGATATAGACTCAGTGTATTAATTTTACAGAATGAATTCATTTTTAAATATGACATACTTGTTAAGAAAGTGAGTGGTATCAAGGCAACTTAAATAAATGCCTGAAATAACACTAGACAATCTAAATTATTGGTCTGCACCATGTTTGATTTTTAAAAGATCTTTGCATTTGTTTAGCTGCTCAAATATTCAAGAGCAAAATATAAAACAACCTAAAGATCAATTGGTTAAAATAGGTATATGTTTATTATTATGAGTCATAGAATATGAACCTGTATATTAAACTTCACTTAAAAAAAATTTAGTGAGCACCATTCAAATTTTAAACTTTCTGACTTTCAGCAATACATTTAAAACCACAGTGAATTGAACCTTGTAGAAATATGTCAGTCTTCTATAACTACTTCTAGGCCATGATTTAGGGATCAGGGTTAGAATTTAATTTTTTTCTTGTCTTCACTAAGCTTAATAAAGTACCGATGAATTTTTATTTTTGATAAAAGCTAACAAATTTTAAGAGATATGTAGGGTAAGAGAACATTTAATCTTCAGCTTCACAAATATACATGAATCAAAAAATATTTAAATTTCAATAACATAAGTCCTTAGTCTCACTGTGATCAGGACTCATGATTTAATCTCTTCTGGCTTCAACCATTGACACAGAAAAAGGAAAAAAAAAATAAATATGATTAATTTTTAACGTCGCCAATCTAACTACAGGTTCTATTATTTTTAGTTACCAATTAAATGTAATTCTTAATCCTAAAAGTAGCTCAATTCTATTTCAGATTTACTATCATTCATTTATTTATTCATGTAGCTAAGAGTTTTTGGCAGAATTTCTGCTATGAATAACACAGACTACAAGTCACATTCCAACAACCATTATAAGAAAATCATCTTTGGTTTCTGGATTATATTTTAAATGCATATGAGACATATGCTTACCCTGAAATTATATCATTTAGATTGGTGAACACCAACAGAATAAATTGGAATTATGGGAGGAGAGATTCAGTAGGCAGTACAAGTACTAAAATTATAGCAGACATTTCACTCTAACCCAAAATATAGAACATGATTAATTATATTATTTATTCATTTAATTGAGCTGCTGAATTGTATTGACTATACATATTTAAAGTCTTTTCATGGTAAGAAATACTTGGGATTCAGAATCCACTTATTATGTATTAAAAGCACATGAGAAGATTTCAATTATACAAAAGTGAAACTGTTCAATTAACAGTTCAAGTGTTCTAATGATATTTTGCAGATTGAATTCCCATATAAAACTCAGCGGTTCGTTATTATCTTGAGATTTAATATACAGCTTCAGATACATCATATGTTCTTTCTAGTACCCTCATTGTATTGGTTGCTGAATATTAAAGCCACTTTTTAACTAAAAAGTCAGGTCTTATTGGCTGTTGTTTTTGAAAGGTTCAAAGCAATAATTTTTTAAGATGAAATTATATTATTATTATTTTTTTTACTTTAGGAAGACATTTTATACTTTAAGTGACTTATTTACATATGGTTAGAAGGGTAAGTGGTTTATGATTAAAGAATAAATAAACTGAGAAAATGACAGGTTTCCGCAATAAGTTCAACTAATACATGTGCTAGATAATGTAGACATAAAGTTTAGATACCATCCATTCCCATAAGTTACTTTTACATTCAAAACAGTAATATGAGTATAAATATGCAAGATAAAAGAAAAGTGCCCAAGTCAAAAATTAAATTAATTGGTTCTTTTTTTTTTTTAATTACTAAGTTTTGTCTGGTCATAAAGTATCTACATATTTAATTCAACAAATAAATACTGAAAGGCAATTTCATGCAAGACACTTGACTCAGAAACTCTGAAGATGCACTTAAAATTGCCAGTTCACTGTAAAACAGAAAAAAAAAACTATATTGAAAAGCAATATTTGATGAGTCACTAATATAAAGAGATAACATTTGAATTTTGTTTCAAAAGATAAATTGGACAAGGGGAATTTACTTAACTCCACAGAACTGCACGTTAAAAAGAGTCGATATGGCAACATTTATGTTCTGCATTTTTTACCACAACTTAAAAATCAACCATTAAACTATGTATTCCTTTGTACGTTTCAATCGATATATAACTCTAGTTGATGGGCTGATACTTATGGCTACATTAAATTTGAAAAGGTCACATTTTATAGAATCATTTTCTAATAAATAAGGAGCTCTTGTTGAATTTGTAGCAACTTAATGAAAACAAAACTTCAATATTTTGTTCTAGATTCTAAAATCTATTCCAGGTCATATTAACTCAAAGTTAAAATATGACTAGCATAAAATGCATATTCAACCTTGTGCAAAGGTTTCCTGGAAGCAAATACATAAGCCAGAAAAGAAGCAATATTTCTCATTAATCCCTATTTATAAATACAAAAATATATGGCAAAAAAATATAAAAACTCTTCAATATTTTGAAATTAAAAAAAAAATCCATTTGAATTCTAAGTGCGAATACATCACCCCATGCTTTGGGTTTAGAAGATCATGTAGATGCAACTTGGTAAAACTAATAAAAGTGGCTATTCTTTTACCATTCAAATATAACACACCATGCCGAAAAACATTCCAGAAGAGTGATTATCACATGATAACGTACCCTCTCTTCCATCTTACTGCTAATTAAATTGATTAATTAAGTGATCTTTCCCCGAGTGGACTTGATTTAATATCCTGCATGTAATTAGCAGCTTAGAAAATAGAGAGGAGATGATTTTGTTCATGGTTACACATAGCCATAATCCAATGAACTTTGTGACAATATAAGTGGAGAGAGATATTGTGTGTGTGTGTGTGTTTTAAATAAATAAAAGTGTTCTTCATTGGAAAAAGATAGGAACACTGGAAGAAGATACTTTTGGCTGGAGTCTACCAAACAGATATAATTCATATGTTTTAAAGCTGCTTGAAGATATAGAAACTATTTGGAAATATGAAATGCAACTCAATATTAATAAAATAAATTTCACCTTTTGACATTAAACATAACTTGATGTTCAGGAGGACCGATTTCAGAGCCACCCGCTCTAATTGAAATTTGAACTTAAGCTTAGCCATATACTGGCTAAATGATCTTTGGAATGTATATCATCTACACAAGAGTTTTTACAAATATGAATAATAATAATACCTACATAATAAGGTTGTCGTGAAAGATTAAATGAGTTATTCCATGTAAAACAGTAAGGACAGCGTCTGGCACATAGTAACTATTAATGATTTTTCATTATTAAAGAAGTGGTACTATTTATTCCATGCTACTTTTTAATTGAATTACATATTATATATAGGCGCATATAAAATAAGTCATGGGCATTTATGCCCAACTGTTGGTACGTAAGAAAATAGATACATATCAGGAAAAACAAATAGCAGAAAATAGAAAATTTTCATAAATATTCCTTCTTTTCTAGGAAAAAAATATAATACTTACCTAGCTTTTTAAACACCTTGACATTGTTTGTTCTTTAAAATGGACAGCCTATACAGAATATAATAAAAGACTGATTTTTCTTCTGCACATTAAATTTGGACATATGAATACAAAATACGATAAAGTAAAACCAAAATTGTTATTCATCTCGAATAAACACATTTAACATTATAAGGTAACCATCACAGAAGACATTTACACATAATTTAGTTTAAATGTTTTAATGTGCATTCTTGTGCACATAGGTGCGCATACTTAATACAAAAATAGAATAATCTCAACTTATTCTCCAGCACAGCTATGTTTATGTCTCTTGAAACTGGACAGGCTTTTCTTCTCAATATGGTAAGATGAATCGCTCACCAATAGTTTCGTACAGGTTTAAACCTGTCTGCAATATTCTCTTCATTTCTAACGTCTGCACACTGCCATCTCCATTTCTTATCTGAACACTTCTGTCCACTCGTCATCCTTACCCCTCCGCTTCTCTGACCCCACATCCCTTGCGGAAATTCTCTTTACCAATCATGCTATCACCTCATTTGTCACATATTCTGGTTCAGTCTAATGGTTTCCTTGACTCACACTGGTGAAAATTGTGTTTAGTATTGCGTTTTGTATCACGTCACACTTTGCATTTATTAATTATTGTCTTTTGCTTTAATGTATCTTTTTCCAATGGCCCAAATTTCTTTACTTTTTGTAGACATTGAAATGTGTCTGTCATCCCTCTAAATTATAAAATCATTAAATTCATAACTAAGTGGAAAATTCAGAAAAGCATAAATGGATGAGGCTAACACATACTTCCAGCATCTAATCTGAAGATGCATCTTTGTAATCATCAGCATTTATAAATTCAGTAATTTCACCAAGTTATACATAAAAAGTTCATTCATAAGTTACACACATTAATATTGTAATAATCTGTCTCTCCATTCTCTAACATCGATTACGCAAAACATTACTAAAATAATAGAGGTGGATAATTTAATTAATATTATTGATTTAATCCATATCAATGTTATACATCTAAATTACCTGTTAGTCAACTTATTTCATCTTTACCTCTTATTTTATAAAATCTTTGCTTTCGATAATTTAAAACCATGATACTAACTATAGTACTGTTTAAAGTTTCTAAATATGATATCTATTTTAGATGATGCTTTTGATTTAATAAATTCTGTGTTTTTTTCTTAGTTGAGTTACAGAGTCTTGCCGAAAGCCTCATTTTCTTTTCTGGTCCTGGTATTGTGCTATAAATAGCACAATAAATTAGTGCCTGACCAATCTTGCTTATTTGTTTATTCTGTCAACACCATGAAAGATTATTCTTTTACTTTTTACATCTTTTGGGATCATTTTCACATGATCTTTATAGCTCTGTAGCTGAAATATTTACATTAGTTTATTGTTTTAGCTAATTTATCTAGCATTCTGAGGAAGTTAGGTGAGATCCGACACCTTCAGTAATTCTAAAAAGAAGTGTTTGTTTTTAGCAGTCTTATTTATTTTGCTTGCATCTTCTTTTTGATTTTCAGGCCACCTCTCAGGTGTCTGTTACCGCTTAACCCCCTTCTACCAAAAGTGCAGTCTGGACCTTGGTCTGTGGCATTTTTTGAGTCCACTGTTAACTCTCTCCAGACCTTCCTAAATAGAGCACCTAGGGACAGATCTTGTATTCCCCAAGCTGCTTTATCAAGAAGTGTTTCTTAGTCATTATTGTATTATTTATCTGTTGCGCTGCACTACGTCTAACCAAGTTTATGACAATGATAGTCTTCCCTAGTCTTGCACAGCCAATGGGGGCAAAGATTCACCCCCACCCATTTTATGCTTCTTTTGATAAGAAGAAGAAGAAGTTAGATGGTGTCCTAATGACAGTCTGACTCAGAAGTACTGCTTTCCTCAAATTCATGATAAAAATTTTTAAGCCCATTTCGAAGCAACATGATTGATGATTTTCCTGCTAGAGCTTGAAGTCTTATTTTGCACGATGTGACATGATATTTTGCATTACTATTTTTACTTTTAAGGATTATTCTGTTTAAAGACCAGAATTATATGAAAGGGCAGATGACATATTCTCTGCACTCATGCTACTGACGGAACTTTCTTCTTTCCTGGAGTATTTTAAATAAATCTGTTTTTAATGCACGTCTGTGCTGTTTGCACTACTGGGCTGGGCATCTCACTCAGATTTATGTCTGGCGTTTTACTATTTCATCTAAATGATCATCGCCGCCTTTTGCGGTTTGCTTACCCAGAGGATTACTTGTTGACAATGAAATCGCCTGCCTGGAAGGAAATTATGCTGTAGCTGCACCAATTGTCAAAATTTATTTTTTTAGAGCCTTACTATAGTAAAATGTGATCTTTATAATCTCGACCATTATATTAAAAATATATGTGGAGATATTGGAATATATGCTTATATAATATGCTGTTCCCTACGGCATATCCTTACGTCAGCTCTGTATTTAATTTTATAAGCAGATCAAGAATCTATGCGTATACTTCTTACCAGAACCTAAAGTATGCATATCTTTAGTGTTGCAGCAGATATAGCATAGTTAAAATTGTAAAAATATCTATATAAAGAGAATTTGTAAAGACCTGTAGCCAACATATCATCTCAAGGACATAAGTTATTTTCTTTCAGAAAGTTATAAGAAAATGCTCTCTGTAATCATCGAAAAGACCAGTTTCTAGGAGAGGATTTGTTTCTACTCAACAACATAAAAACATTAATAAAAACTTGGAAACCACTAATATAAAAATGTTATAGTATATAATTCATAATTATAAGATTTAGGTAAAACTTTAAGGAACTTAAAATATTTCAAGGCAATTCATAAAAAAAGTCTTTCCTCTTTTTCCCTAATAATTTATTCTATTTTCTTTATAAATATTATATACTGTATAATGTATATGTGTATATAATCCTTAAAGAAATTTTAAAAATATATATGCATATACATATATATATTTCCTTAAGGAGTATAATGAAATGTGTGTGTGTGTGTGTGTGTGTATATGTATGTATGTATGTATGTATGTATATATATGTAATATATAACAAATATAATAAATATATATCTTGAGGAAATATATATTTTTTATTATTATTATTATGTTCCTCAAAGGGAGCATAATAAAATGTTAACTTTATATATTACTTTACACTTTCAAAAAGAAGTTGATTTGTAACAACTCACTAATAGTAACAATAAAAATATGATAAATATATACATCACTAGGAAGCTAAAAAAAAATAAAAAATCCCCGTCTACAGATAAATAGATACAAATGAATCCTATTTCCCACCCCATGAGAACTTCAGAACAAGCACCGAGAGTTAATGTGTTATTAGGAAACTCAACACTTTTTATCTGTCTGCTTTGCTTTCTTTGGAATGTGCCTCTTGTCTTCACTGTGTCCTGATCAAACAGGAAGGACCTAGAAGGACCAAAACCCTGCAAACTAAAACGTGTACATGTTCCACTGCAGTTTGCTTTTTAAAAAATCATTTATTTATTTATTTTTATTTAACTATATGCTTTGGAGTTTTTAATGAGTACCCAGAGACCTGCCTCATTCTTTAAAATGGCTGCGAAGCACACTGTGACATGACTGTGCTATTTAACATGTTTTAAATGGACATTTATATTATTTTCAGTCTTTAGTTAATATAAACAACTCTTTAATGATGACATTGGCATTTGTATTTATCTGCGTATATGTAAGGATATCCATAGGAAAATTTCCTAAAACCTGTATTGTTTTGAGAAAGAGTGTGTGCACTTTAAATCACGTTTAAATTGTCATTCATAATGTTTAAAAGTTTACATTTCCAACAACATATTAAATTGTCATCTTACCAATACTAGTAGATTCTCTTTACCACAAATTTTGATTGTTACCAATCTGAGACTCTCCACTGCTCTGTAATGTCTATTGACAAGAGGGTTTTCTCCTTCCCCTAGTTTTTATAAATGTACTCATAGGCGAAGAAACAAGAAATTCATCTACTCACAGACAAATATGGTGAAAGACCTTAAGTTAATGATCAATAAGAAGTCAGTTTGAGGCCATTTTTGAGCTACTTTTTAGAATTTTAGTATTCATTTTCTCTTTTCTCAGGCATACCAATTTTTAAATATCCATTCCTTAAACGCTGATTATTTCCGAGGACAGAGTCTGGTGCAGAAACTCCATCACCAGGCCAGTAAGAGTAATACCGAAGTATCAGTATGTTGTCTGTTGTTCTCAAACATGCTTGCTTAAATTTTAATTTTGCCTTTGCCTTTGGTCATTTAATGAACCAATATCATCTTCCCTGCCTCTTTAGTTTTACATTTAATGTATAATCCTACAACTATGTTCTAATATTTTGAGGTGCTGTCATTTTAATGGCAAATGAAACTAACAAACGATCTGAAAGTGTTGCTACTAAATGAAAGAATAGGACCAGGACTACTTTAAGTTAAACACGCATCGTTCTGAAACTACTTGTCCAAGTTTCTTTTCTCGGAGTGCAAGTACACAACTCTAGGGTAACAAGCGAAACGATTAATTGATTCAAAATAAACAACACCTCGCTACTTCCCCTGAAAGGAAGTCTAGATTGCAAGAGAAAACAAGGCCGATTGGCACCTTTCTTTGATCCAAATGATTCTGGAAGCAGAGAGATGTAAGAAGACACCTTTTATAGCATCATGCCAGCAAGGTTAACTACTTTTTATGCTTCGAAGTCACTCTCACTGTCTAGGGAACATCATGCCTCAGTTGGAGAGGGCACATGCTTTTGGTTCAGCTGTTGTCTGATTAATAAAGGAAGCCAGCGAGTTGTTTTGGTCGTTATTTTAACCTTTTACAGTTTATTATTCTACGTTGACAGGGAAAGCTATATCCATTCAGTTCATTAGGTTCTTTAAATAAAATGAAAATCAGAAGAAATATTACTAGACTATCAGGGCATACCCATCCACTTGATATACTACATGTAAATAGGATTATAAGCATTTTACATTGTTTTTTACCCTCCCCTTTTTTGGAGAAGGTGAGAGATAGGTTGTCTGTCTTTTAATTTAGATTACGTTGTAGTCAAGAAAAAATATAATGTTCATTGGTGTTTACAGGTAGGATTCCTCGTGAGTGTGTTGGAAGTTTGAGATGTCCTTTTACACCTGTGGCTCTCTCCACATTGAAACCCTTCCCTCCTTCCACACCAGGATATCGAACACTCTTCTGATTGAGCAAAAGTGGGAGCTAGTAGATAGGTCTGTTAGAGGTATTGTTGGTGGCAATTTAGTGACAGCTACTACTGTACCATCAGATGAGCGTTAACGAAAGACATGTTTTGTTTTATTAAAGGCACAACCATCAAGTCCTGGATGTTTGTACTCATTCTGTGTTACTTTTCCTAGTGCCAGTATTCAGCTGTCAGCCAAGATCAGGATGGCATTCTAACATAGTCATTGCATGCCAAGATCAAAGAAAAAACATGTTTTTGATGGCTCCCTCACAAGGGAAATTCTTAGATGTTCCGTGAGAGATTCGGTAGGCCCTGAAAGCATTCGTAAAAGTGCATTTGTTTGCTCTCGCAACATAAAAGTCACGATAGACTTTGGACCTGAAAACATCATCCGCTTATTAGTTTACGGTTCTGTTTAACTGGATTCTCCACTTATGGTCACACCAGGCCTCAGTCAGACTGTCAGCCAATCCAAGCTCTTGTCTGGAAGCTCTAAGAAAGAATCCCTTCTGAGCTCATGCAGGTCGTTGGTTGACTTTAGTCACTTGGAGCTGCAGACTGAGATCCCCACCTGTCTGTTCTCAGGTCGTGGCTAGCCCCATTTCTCAGCACACGGCTTGTCTATCTCAAAGCCGGCCATGACACCTCAAAATACTTTGAACCTTTTGCATCAAATCTGACCTCTTTGTCACCTCTCTTTTTTAACACCAGCATACGTTACAGTCCCCTCGAATCTTCCTTTTGGGTCTAGAATTCTAGAAATGGGGTTTGTTTTGTACTAGAGAGTAAGTGCACCTCAATCTGTTTCTCCTTTAACAATTAAAACCTGACAACTTCCGTCACCTACTTGTTCTAAGGAAAGTAATGTAGCCACGTTCTTCCTAAAGTATCTTCCAGAGCCATGTGATGTCCGAGGATTCTGAGAGAGCCTCGAGGGTCTAGCTTTTGCCAATAATTGTCCTGCAATATTCTGGGAGAATCTTTGCAATGATAGAAAACCTGGAAATGAGGAGAGGAGTGAATGTGACATGAACCCTCTAGGGACAATACATCGGTCTCTGGGATAGCAGTGAAGATATTTACATTTTTACTGAAAATTCAGTATTAACATTTTCAGAGATCAAATTTTGGGGCCATTGTCTCAAGTACTATGGAAACTATAGATCTTTATTGGAGAGACTTTCTCTATGATAATTATTAGGGTTGTTTTTTCCCAATCTTGAAGTTTGGCATATATATGTGTATTTATATATTTATATATTTATATACTACCAATTTATACTGAAAAAAGTGCCATATTTTCAAAAGAGTGATGATTTTCAAAAAGTTGCAGGAAAAAGGATGAAATACATGCTTTCGCAAATTGTGAACGGATCTTATCGTTGACTTTTAAAGATTTTCACACTTCCTTTGAAATATTAGTGTGTATTGATCGATTTACAGTAATAGCTGATTGTCTTTCAATTACGAACTCTTTGCTCTCACTTACCCTCTTTTGAGTAATAAAAAGAGAAGAGTGCAAGGAACAAGATGTTATTCACTTTTTCACAAAATTACGTGAAACCCAAATTGATTCGTTTCGCTTTGGCTTCTCATTCAGTTGTAGTCGATATAAAACTGTTCATTTAACATCGTGCGGTTTGACGTTTCCCTCGGTGACACTTGAGACACGGAAGCCTGACTCAACACTTCCTAACAGGAGGACAGACAGCTTCATTTCAGTGGCTTCATGCACATCCCCGTTCTCCTGCTGAGCGATCTATTACCCTGTAGGATCATAAGTCACTACTATATTATGTAAAATGCAGCATGCATCAAAGGTGACATATGCCATTTGGGAGCTTTATTATAGTTCACCTAGCAAATTCTAAGGGCAGTCGAGTCAAAATGAGATTTCAGAATGCAGAATAGCATTTACGCTAGTGGCTCACCTGATGTTCTGTTCTGTTGCATGCTTGTCCTGTCCCATTGTGGGGATGCCTCCTTAGAGGGAGCCATGAAAAGTGTCACTGGCTTTCTCTGTCACCAAGAACTACCTGTACATTTCTGATTTGGTAATCTCATTTTAAGTGTCTCTTGCAAATTGAATCATGTCCTACAAGGACAGATACTGTCATCTTCAAGAAAAATATACAGTTAACCACAAACTACACTCCTCACGTATGGCTAAAAATATTTCCTAATACATTTAGGTGAAAATAGATGCATCTTCTCTATGAGGACACATTTTTAAAATGTATTTTAGGCATATGGCTGAGAACAGAACTACTCCCTTCCTATCTGAGCAAGGTAACAGATTAAATTTGAAATGGTGCTTTCATGCAAGCCCTGAAATATGATAATATGTTTACAAGTGACAGCTCTAAAGGAAGGCTTTCCCTTCTGTTCTTTCAAGCACTCTGTCATTCCTGTCTTACCAGACTTATTATGTTTGTTTAATCAAACATATATATACATATGTTTGTTTATATATAATCGATGTATACACAATGCTATTCTATACTAGCAAAATTACACAGTAAATAAAAATGAGAGACTATGGCTCTTGTTCTTAGGCAACGCACATCTAAAGGGGAAAAATGTAAACATATCGCATTTAAAACAGCAAAACCAAAACAATTGCGGAAACAAAATGAAATTTTTAATCAGCTATTTATTTAAGCAGTAAAGAATTCAGAAGCTTAAAAATAAATAGTGAGTACGCATAGCCATGGAAGGGTTTTATTCAGTTAATTTTGTTCACTTAAAACAGATGTATTAAAGTCAGCTTGCGGAAAAAACGAGTGGCAGCATTAGATTTCACAAGAACTGGAATATGGCCATACAGCCACGGTCTCGGTCATCATTTTCTTTATGATTCATTTCTCAATATTCCTGTCCTTTCTATTGAAGGCTGTTGTTTTAGATAGTATATGAACCATCATGTGCCCATACTTACTAATTTCTCTAACACCAAAGTACCCAGCATTTTTTAATGGACTCAGTTTTCGTGTCTAAACCAAACTTACAGAAATTACATGTTTGGTCTTCATCCCTTGTCTCGTGGCACGGCCTTTGTCCTGAACCAATTCTTTGTTGTTGGGGAGGACAGGATAACCTAGAAAAAGCAGATCATACTTGTCAACTCCTTCATCAGAGAGTATGGATAACATCTTTCAAAAGAGTCTATGGATGGGAAAGTAATGTCTGGCCTTGATACAATGAAGAGTCACTTGGAAGAAATAAAAATTGAGCTTAGTTAGATAAGTCTTGAGGTGAGGTCTAAGGGAAAGACAGCTCTCTTTCTTGTGCAAGAATATCCATTGTTTGATGATTTGTAAGTTAATACACTTAATGTATGTGTGTGGTACTGAGTAGGTTAAGATAACAGAATTCATGAGGATAAAATAAGGTGCTGGAAAAAAAATAATAAAAGGAGTGTCTTGGGAGTAAAGCTCCTGTATGGCAGGGATTTGAGTTATATTGTCGCTTTGGAAACCAAAGATTACGGAAATGTATATACAGTAATGTGTTGCACAAGGGTAGATTGTGATTGTTTTTGTTTTGTTTTTGGTTGTTTGAAATTGATAACAGGAAAAAATAAGGGAGAAAGAAGCAAAAATAGAAGATAAGTCAATAAGAGAATTGGGACAAAGTAAATATATCTTATGCATGTCTCCATTTATGCACAATTTCACGTTTTAGTACCTAAATGACGTAAATATTTTAGAAGGATTCCAGTGGTACCATAAAATAACCCAAGCATAATATTATATGTCATTATGATACTTAAGTTGTTTTTATTTTTATTTTTTTCACAATTTTATTAACCAAAATCGTTTTGACCGTGAATAGATCACATTTGAAATACACATGGCTGGACCACTCCAAGCATCAGCTCATAGTATAATAGTTACTTCTAACAAGATTATGTTAGAGTAAGGTCCTCACCTGCGAATGACTTCGCACCCTCATCTACTAGTTTACTAACACTCTAGACATCTCCCACGACTCTACATTTTCAGAAGGCAAGCAGAGCGGATCTCAAAGAACCTCGCCAATCTGTTTTAGTCACAGAGTGAACTCTTGACAAGAGCATTTGTGTTCAAATGCACTCTTACCCTTATGCCTTTGCTAATATCTTGCAGTTCAAAAGGAGTTTTGATTCATCTGGAGTCTGAGACTCAGTCACCATCTGTGGAAGGGCAAGGGAACAGCCAACTTTACTTCTGCAGGTAAGTGTTCCCTGAGTTCATTCTCTCTCCTCAGCCTTAAAAGGATCCAATTAGTGAAATGGGATTATTTTAATCATGTATGTTTTCTAAAATTCTATACTCACAAAGCTTCAAATATTATAATACAACAGATGTTTTCACATTAGGGGGAAAAAGAAAAGTGAAAAGCTGTGGACTAGACAAGACAGTGGAATAAAAAACAAAATAAAATTATAAACATTTCTAGGTTGTTTTCTGAGGTCCTTTATGAAGATTTGATATCAGAACATGTCATTTTGAAGAATCAATAATAATAATAATAATAATAATAATAATAATAATAATGACATAGCTTGCTATTGAAACATGTTAATTGTAACCTGTAATAATTTAGCTATGTGTATATGATTCAGTCTTTTATATCTTCTCACAAGTTCCAATGAAGAAAATGAAAATAAGAAAAATTTTCACAATGAAAAAAATCTATAATAAAATGAGACCCTCTGAAAACAACTATGGAGAAATTTTTAAATAATAAACAACCAAAAAATGTACTTGGCCATCTCAAACTAAACCAATCCTGAACTAATTGTCAAAATTTTATTTTTTTAAACTAATATCCATTGGCTGCCCCTCTCCCACCAAGGACAGACAGCTAGAATATAAAATATCCCATCGATACCTGGATGAATTTATTTATAATAGAAGTCTATGAAACTCTTAAAAGTCTCTGTGTCATATTTTTCTATGGAAAAAATGTTTCAGTATGTTAGGATGAGTTTATCTTGAATTAAGAATAAGAAGCAAGTGGAGAAAGTAGAAAAAATATCTAAATCCTAAACCAAACAAAAATCACAGTTCAACAGTTTAGCTAAGAACAAATATCAGAATTGTATATATCTGAACATAACATAAAGAGTAGCCATTCACTCTGTATTCTAAGCAAACACTGTCTCCCTAATGGAGCCCTATCGCTCATATCCAGAAGACAATAATAAGTAAAGCAGATCTGCACTCCAAAGAAAAGATTGCAAAAACTGAATTAATGAACAGCAATCACAAAATCATTTAAAGACATATTGAGACTCTCCATATGTAGCATCATGGTGGATTCATGTACTAAAAAAAACTACTCTGCCGAGGGGAAAATAAACAAAATATTGGAAAGAAGTAACTAAAATGTTTAAGTTAATTACTGACCTGGAAATATGGAATCCCAGAAGCAAAAATTAAAGTGAAAATAAGAACTGTTATTAGTAATCATGTACCCTAAGCATCTTCATCCTTAGAGTAACATGAAAACGCTTATGGACTTGAGTCATTGTTGTGATGACTGGGACAAGGTAGATGGGGCCTAAGTTCAAGCCTCTTCTGCAGGGAGAGGGTGTCTAGTGAAACGCTCCTCCATTAATCCATGTGAAGGCAAACGATATGATCCTGCCCCACAGAAGTGGGCACCAAGGAATGTGCCTGTCTTGTATTTGTGGCTAAGTATCACACACACACACACACACACACGCACACATGCACACACACGTATGCATACATACATATACACACATACACAGACAGACACACATAAGCGCACATACACACACATACACATGTAGACACACACTACTGCATATTCAAAAACACAATCCAGGAATCATGTAAAATCAAATAAAATATGTCATAGTATTCACTATAATGGTCTAAGATAAATATTTGCCCCAATGATTAAAAGAAGAAACAGCAATCCTGACAGAGAAGCACAGCTTCCACCCAGGCCTTAAATATTTCCCAAAGAAAAATACGAAGAACCTAGGCTCATAGTCAAAATTTTCATAACAATGAACCATAAAAAGAGATGTTACAAAAAAAAACCAGATATATCAATTAGATCAGCATTGATATCAGCAATTAGATTTCTCAGAAATAGAATATAAGACATTTATTATATATTATATATTAAGTAAAGAATATGACTAGAAAATGATAAATGGGTATTTTATAAACTAAATATATAGTAAAGATTAAATATTCAATTATTTAATCAGGGCGAATTAGTGGACTATTTGCACAGACTCAGTGGACTCTCTAGGTTAATTCACTTTAGTAGAAGGTCTAAAAGGGGTTTCAAATAACAAATAAGAAACAGTGATTAACAGCAATTACTCACCTTATCCATTTGCAAGTATCACCTCTTTTTTTCTACAAGAGGTAAAAAAATAAAAGGAACAACATTCATATGCATTACAGAGTATGGATTATAAGAGAAAATCATTAGTTACTGAGACTTCAACATTAATTTAAATCTGAAGAAAGTATTTGGAATATAACACACATTGAAAAGATGAAAAATGTGGCACAATTAAAGAAACAGAGGATAAAGGGAGATCTGATGTATGCAGACTTAGAGTCTAAAGAGTGACTGCTAGATACTAGAAAGAGGAGGAGGCAGTGAACAAAGGGTAATGGTTGTGAATTTTCTGAAAGGAAGGGCAATATCACTGTTATAACTGCTGATGCTATACTTAAAATCTAGACATTTTGAAACTTTGTCATTGTATTACTGTTACATTTAATGATAAATTTAATGATTTTATGATACAAATTAATATTTAGGTAGTTTTAGAACTTTGCTTCCACCCAGAATTTTTTTTTAGAAATACAAATGACCACTTAAAATATGCCCCCCATGCAAATCTCCTTAAACCATACTTAATTTCCAAATACAGACTTCTACCTAACGTAATGTAGTGTGTGACAGAAAAAATTTTCCTAACAAGAGAGTGGAGTTCTTGGTGGTACTTACTCTCCTCCTTTGATATCCTACAACTTAAATACTGTGATATAACATCAATTATTAAAACAATTATTGAAGTAATTATTCTTTTGTGTATACCAGTGTCCCTTTTATAAAAGTGTTGTGTAGATGAGAACAAATACTCCGATAGAATTTCAGTTATATTATTTCGTCAAGGATAAGTGAACATTTTTTCCTTTATTTTATTCCTCCACAATCAATTTTAAGAGAAAGATCTAATGAAAATATTTAAAATACAGAAATGAATCTTAATTACCACAATCTTACTGATTATTTTTCTGCCAAAATTTTTTACCTTTTTCCTCTGCTTTGATAAAACACTTCGAATAAGTGAAATTAATTTGCAAATATTTAGCAACTGTTTTGGATAGTTTCAAGCTTCTTAAAACTATTTATATTTTAATGTGCTTTTGGATTGGATTGTCTTGTTCTTAAAATATGTAATCCATGTCCATATTAGAAGGATACTTGACCAAATTTAGTGTAAATAGCATTACCATCCAGTTAACATGAAGATAACTGTTAAATCAGCTTACAATTACTGTTTTTTTTTTTAATCTGAGAAACTGGCATTAATCCAGAGAGTGCTAAAGATAGCAATGACTTTAATTAAATTTAATATAGCAATTCTGTCTAAGTTTGCGCTCTGATTTTAATTCATTGTCATCAAAGATAAACATACAGAATTGCACAAACATTTAATATAGCTTCCTCTGATACTATTAAAACACACACACACACACACACACACACACACACACAGAGAGAGAGAGAGAGAGAGAGATAGAGAGAGAGAGAGAGAAAGAAACAAACCAGAATGCAGTCTCCTGAAAAAATATCTGAATTCTAATATCAAATGAATGAAATCTATTTAACAAATTCCTACATCGTTTTAAATAAGATGTCCAGATGGACACTAATTCATTAACATTTACAATCACAGATTAAAATTAAATTTTTTTTCTAATATTTAATCTCTAATTTTCTATTCAGTTCTGTTTAACATTTATAGACTACATTGGCAGATGGAATCTTGTGGAGTTCCTCTCTCTCTCTCTCTCTCTCTCTCTCTCTCTCTCTCTCTCTCACTCACTCTCCCTCATTCTCTTCTCACAGCTTTACATGAGATATTTAATCCTCCTCCATTGAATAACCATTGGAATTTCTGAAAAAGTCTCCTCTTGAAGTAAAAATGCTTTATCATTCATTAATCATGGCATATACAATATTTTTAATTCCCTCACAGTTTGATAACTCTGTTCTGAACATATAGTGTCTTTTTTTCCAAAAATTTATGCCAAAGGATATTGTCAAATTTTGAAGCCATATTGAAGCAGTTCAAATTTTGAAACCTATGCTATGAAAGATGGGTTTTGGGTGACCTGAAAAAAAATAAATAAATAACCTTCCCAATTCTAGATTACAGGCTGTCAACAATGCAATATATTAAAATTGTTTTGTTGGTGCTTTTTTATAGTCTATGTGTTTACTACTGACAGTGAAAATAATTTGTGTGTGTTTTGTGCAAGCGAGACATTCTGTTTCTAAGCTGCATCTTTGAAAAGTAATTCATGCAGAGTTTAGTTTTTAAAATCATGATAAATGATATGTTTTGCATGTACACATTAGGAATTGTGTACTAGAAAAATAACACAAGACGAACAGCGCCTCGAATGATAGGCATATTTTCTTTCACTGACTGATAAATTCGAAATTGGGTAGTCCACATCTGGTATGATAGCTCCCCAGTGCTGTCAGAGATTTGGGCTGTTTCTTGTTGCTTTAACTTTCATATCTATTGGAGGCCCTCTCCTCAAGTTCGCCTCATGGTAAGAAGTAACTTCCGAAGGTACTGTTATCACTTCTCCATTTTATGTAGGATTAAGCGTGCAATGGCTCAATTTAGCTGAGCAAATATCTCTTTTAGCGGAATTCTCTGTTAAATATCTTCCGAACTTAATTGTGCAGATAGATGTTCACCCCATTGCCGGCCCTGTTTGCAAGATAAAATGAGTTTGCCTTCTAAGGTGTCTGCTATCCCTGGCACTTCCAAATTTAGAAGCCTACCTCTTCTTTTTAGAATAAGTTATTAAAAAAAAAAAAATGTTGGCTAGGAGAAGGCTAAGGAAAAATCCATATAAAATAACACTAGAAACATACATTCTTGCTTGTACTAATTCACTAATTAGCATACTTTATATATAGCATTTGATCAAAAAAAAATTACAGTTTTCCCAGCCGTCTGCTAAGATTGGTTCATCTTTTCCCCAAGGGCAGGTTGGAGGGTGGTTCCAGCGTGTGGTTTAGTGATAGCAGAAAACGATGAACACCAAATGAAAAACCGGATGTGACACTGGAAAAGAATACTAGTTATTAAACTTGTCAGCGAAACGAGCAGTCAGAGAGAAGCATATGCAGACAACCATGAGGTCCCGTGCTAAGAATGTTTTAAAAAATGTCACTCTTCCTATAATACTAAACGTATTTTCTGTAATGTGATTTTGTACTGAACACCTGCTCTTCAGCAAACAGCATTTCCAAACTGAGCACGTTGGCAGGTGAGCGTGTAAGAAGGGATTTGCTATCAAACAACATATCAAAGGACATCATGTTAACAGCTATTTTAACAGACCATTTTAGTTTGACCTGATTTTTCGTAATTTCATTTCCTTAAAATTATCTTAATGTGAGACTAATTCCCCAAACCCTGTTTAACTAATCTTGCTTACTTGTTTTATCAATTGCCCCATTATAAATATAGACTCTTCTGGTTAAAATAACTGTAATCTTTGACATTGCAGACTTTGATAAATGAGGGTGTTAGATATACCTCACAGCTAACGAAAGTCCACACCTAAATTTGGATGACATCAACTATGCCAAATATTATTTTTCTGAGCATAATTACTAAAGAAAAACCCCTCATATGTGATTATGGTGCTAAACAATGCATATCTTCATTGATATTTAATAGATAACTGACTTAAAACAATGCTGTGGGAGACTAACTTTTTGATGCAGCAGATGTTGAGTTTACACAAAACAAATAAAAACCAGGATTCTATGTTTGGACTACTCATCTTATGTTAAAGATAGTATTTCCAGTAGCAGATGGCATTCCACAGAGTCTTATGAAATAGGAAAAAAAAAATGTTTGCCTTGACACTGTAAATTAACAGATTGCTTACAACCAGGCACATATGGATTAATACATTTAAAATCTGTTTTTTTATAAAGGTAGAAAATTTCCATATAGGCAATATGAGAATTATTAAGCATATCTTTCTAATCCTCATACTGAAAGTGAATATAAGTTCACATGTTTTTTCTAACCATGGATTCATATGCTTGGATTTAGTTGAAATTAAATCAATTACTCTCTTTTCTAAGGAGAAAGTGATCACTTGACAATATGCCAGTTTTGCAACTGATCTGTTAAGCATATGTATGCTATCTCATTGTGTATTTCTTTAATCACAATATGGAAGAACTGTAGAAAGAACGTCTTTTGACTCCAGTTGAGTTGAGTTTGGAAGTCACCTACTCAAAACAGTCTTGCAGCAGCTTTAAAAGTTGTGCAGAATTCTGTCTAAAGCTAATGTCCCTTCTTTCTGTTATACTACGCACTTTATTTTGCTATTGGAAAAGAATTTACCTTTAATGATAAGAGTAAGCACAAAATTGCATTTTCATTACGCTGTCACTATTGAAGGGGTTTAATCTGTTATTTTTCAACAGTCAATTGTGTTTCCTTAAATTATCAAAACATTTTATAAGAAACATGCATTCCAAAAGGAAAATTAGGCTAATAGGTAAAAAGTTTATACCCCCTCTCTAAGGGAAATTGTCTTTCCCTAAATTGAAAAATAAGAGCATTATTATTGCTATAAAGTTGTTTTGTATAAAAATAAATATATTGAGCTTCAATTTCAACATATGAGGGATGAGTCCATCTAATGCATTAATAAGCAAATGGCTATTTCCTATATTTACCTGCAATAACTCTAGCACAATGTACTTTATACTTATAATTCTTATTCCTATGAAAGAAAACTTAAATCCACTCAAACATTTTATCTCACTTATTTCTAATCACTTGAGATTATGGCACAAAGTGATTATATTATAAATATTATCATTCCGTATAGCACAACGTATACATCTGAACTGATTTCACATTAGATTTATTTTGCATTACGAGCATCCTGCTGCTTTCACAAGGAGTAGGGATTTCTCCTGAGCTAGACATTTTGATCCAAGGTGACAAGACGAATGAGGTAGACTTGAAGGTAGAGGAAGGGGCTGGCATAGACACAGAGTTGACACGCAACTCGGGAAGCCAATCCAAATGAATCTAAATGATCTGGACCTGATTCCCCTTTTGAGTTTAATTGTTATATTGACAAAGCATGACTCAGAGGGCATAGTCAATGTATCTCTCGTACTCCTTTTACATTTAATCACGCGTTGCTGACTTCTGCACAGGGTGAAATCTGGGCAAGCACCATGCCTTCTCTGGTCACTCCGGGATGAAAAAGAGTACCCCGCACAGACCATGGTCTGGCCAGTTATGCTGGAAGTTCCGTGTCTACCTTTCTCACTCACTTGTAACATTTGCTTAACATTTCACATTTTAACTTACTGAGTCACCTCTGTAAGACTACAGGGACTGAAAAAACGGAAAGGGGAACAAAGAGATGTTCATTTGAATTACGACTCAAAGCACATGACCAAACCCACCTCTGCAGCCATTTTGACTGTGCGCGTTTGTTCAGACGTAAGTCTACTAACTCCTAAATGTGCACAGACATCACAGGTAGGCAAAACATCTCATGGCTCGTTCTGCCGCTAGATTTAAAGCATCCTCACAATAGGGCAAGAACGCTCACCTGAGAACTCTCTTTAGAGGGCCTCTCTCAATTTACTTTCTCAACCACTTTCTGATTTTGGTCCTTATCAGTGGCGCCAGGTTTGGAACCCAAACATTGTGAAACCAAGTCTGGTGCCTATTCTGAAATTTACGTTTTGTTTGTCACCTCTCTTTACAGCATCTCAACATAGGCAATTTTTACTGTCTAAAATTTGTATTTCACAACAAAATTATTTAAAGCTTAGGAATATTCATTGAGAGTGCAAAGAGATTTTGTAGGTATTACTACAAAAAAAATATATAGAATAAGAATCATTTGTTGCACTGATGGGAATATTTTTTAAAAGTTTATTTAGGAAAGCATAGGTGTTTATTCATTGGTGAATTTCTTTACCCATGTATTTATTATCTATATTTAAGTAATATTAATAAAAAGTGCTAATACATAGTATAAATCAATCCAATAAATATCATTAACTAATATCTATTGAAGAGGTTTTAATATTTGGATAATGCCAACAGGCACCATCATATTCAATCTTTATGATTACTTATATGGTAGTTATTCTAATATATTTAATTATGTATTAATATAATAGTTAGAACAATTTATTCAAATATCTAAGAAAAATTGTGTAAGCAACTTTTCTTTTGGTAAACTAACGCCTGGGATCTGAGTGATTCCATCTTACATAAATTGAGGCCACTTAATCTTTTACTGATTCCACATGATTTATAACATTGTCTTGGGCATGACTATAGGAAAATAAATGAAATTGACTTGAATTGATATGGCATAACAGTGAACTAGAAGCTGAGATGAATTCCTGTTTCTGGGTATAGATCTTTATGAAGATTTTATTTGGATGAGAAAGACAGAACCACTATGTTTGCCCTTTGACTTTCTACACAGTCTAATTTTCTTTGAAAAATATCAAAATATCATATAGACATCTCATGTATTTGTTGTTATACTTTAAATTCTTTAAAGGAGCAAGAGAAAAATTATCATCATAGAGTCATTATCTGTGTACTTTAATTAAGCTATCTTATAAGTCATCATTCTTTCTGTTATTAAATACATAAGTGCTCTTATTTCCTAATTAATTGAACAACAGACAAATCTTGGTGCTTGTTCTATGTTTGTCTTTCTCTTTTTAAGTATTTACTATATATTGATACCATAGAAAAGTTACGATAGTATACAAACACTATAACAAAAATAAAAGAATATTGCCAAGAATATTCTTGTTAAAAAAAAAAAATATTTCAAGGACCCCTTATGAAATCTGAATGCAAAGAGCTGCATAGGATCCTGATAAAATTAACTTTATGTTTTATTTGAAATGGTATTTACAATTCCTGTTACTAAAGAGGCAATTTATTTGTATAATTAATCATTAAGCTCTTCCCAAAAGTTTTATTTTTTATAGAAAGAAACCTTTTGTGCTTTGCAAGTAATGAAATTGTTTCATCAGGCTCTGTGGTGATTGATTGTCTTGGTTCAGAAGACTTTTTTTTATTCCTCATCTAAACAGTTCATTGATTTCTCTCATTCACTATTATAATATCTCAAGTATAGCTTTTCATTTACTACTGAGGAGTTATTCTTCAATAGCATGCTACTGTTTTCCTGTTGTTAAAAATGCATAAGTATGCACACATGCACACAAATATTAGCCTTTAACATTTTATTTTTATCTTCTAAAGAGTAAGCATAAAATATAAACTGCATTTTAAATAACAACTTGACAAACATTTCTTTTAGAGAGATTTCAGAATTTTAAAAGTTACCTTTATGGTTATAAAGGCAGAACAGAGAGAAGTGAATATTTATATGTTTAATAAATAATCTATTGTGCCCAGATATTAATTATTTATATGCACATATAGCATAGCATTCAGAAATTAATTTGAGGGAAAATGAATATTACTAATATCAACAAAATCCAGCTATTATACATATACAGCTTTGACCAGGAAAAGGATTAAAATGCAGGTTATTCCATGAAAAGTGAATAGTTACAATATAGGAAAGTTTACCAGGAAGAATATACGGACCTTAATTAATACATACATATATACATCAGCATTGCAGATTGTTAGTGCATAAATCATAGGTAGCTACATACTTTCTGAATTCTGAAGAGATATTTAATAAGGAAATTAAGACAAATTTCATATAATAAAATTATGTGTTTGCTTAGAAAGCTTTTCCTAATAATACAGAAAGACAAAAAAAAAACAAAAACAAAAACAAAAACTCAATCCTATTCCCTTCCTGAATTACATCATTTAAAAGTAGTAGAACATCGAGAAAAATCGGAAGGATGGCAACTGTTTCATAGATCATTTATCCGGCACCATTAGCCGCATGACATGTGCCACTAACTTTGAAGGAATCTCAATTAATAATGCCTTTTAAATGCCTGGAAACAGGAATGGGGATATACATGAAGCGCTCAAATGAGTACCGCATTTTAATAAGGGAGCATAACGTTCTTGAATTCTGTAAGAAAAAATAGATGATTTGCATAGTTACTGAATACAGGGACTGTTCTCCAAGCAGTAATGGTTTAACTGAAAATCATTTTCGGAAACAAACAAAAAAAAAAGGGAAAACCTAAAACCTCGCTCCTGTGTTGTGAAATGGCAACTAGCTACGCATTTAAATTCCTCTTCCTCCATGCAGAAAACATCTGCAGCAAGGACAGAGGAGAGGGCACACAGTATAGAGAAGGGTCTTCGCCGATGCTTTTGCACACAAGCCTTTGAAACAGCAGGCTATAGAAACAGAGGACCGCAGGTGACACTCCGAGCTTCTTCTCTAGGTGGCCAATGCCTCATCGAGCCTTGCAGTCTGACCCTTGCCCGTCCTCGCTTACACAGGAGCCCTGCATGCCAGGGACCTCGGAACATAATACAAATAGAATTAGGGACTTTGTGTCTTCATTATCTGTGTCACTGTCAAACAGGTCTTCACTCAGAAGTCTCAGACTTACTTGTTCATAGAATCCCTTTTCCTCAGAGCACCTCTTGATATCTCGCAGGATATTAGTTTAGAAGGAGTAGACAATAGTACTACATTATTCTTTGGCATGTTCTGAATTTGCTCCATTTTTGTGAATTCTCTCTCTCCATCCCCCCTCATGTGTATACAGATAATTAAGCCTGAAGTACAGAAGACGTTACTTTCAATGACGTACTTTGGGTTTAGGTAGATATAAAATATATTTTAAGACTGACTTACACTAGACATGTGTCCTATTAATCAAAGGTGACTTCCTTATTTACAGTCTTATCTTTTGATTTGAATTATTCTTGTGGCTGAAATAGATATGCTTAAATTGTCACAAATCCTTTAACGTTTACTCTTAATGTGTAGATTCCTGCATTATAATTCATATGGGACTCTCTACAGAGAGACTTCACCTTTATTTCATTAGGTTCTCATACCACTTTTTTTTCTTCTTTCCATACAAACAGCAAAATCTTTGAAGAGACAATGTATAGTGAATATCTATAATCTCTCTTCTTCCATTTTCTCTTGAATTCGTTTTAATTAGCATATGTTCACTGGACAAAAATATTTCTTCTCAGGATCACGGATGTCCTCTAAGTAAACAGAATTGTCAATTTTCTTTCTCATCTTACTTGAACTGCAAATAGCACTTAAGACAATTGATCACTTCCTCCTCCTTGAAGCACTCTCCGTGATAGACTGTTCCAGAAACACATTTTTCTGTTTTGTTTTTTTTGTTTTTTTTCCCTCCGGCCTCACTGGCCTGTTCTTCTCAGTCTCCTGTGCTGCTTCCTTTTCTCCTCCTGCCTATATGAGTGTGAGCATCCCAAGGTTTAGTCTTGGTAATTCTCCTCCTTCCTAAATAAATTTATTCACTCTGGTGGCTTTAAATTTATATGCTGCTGACACCCCAATTTATATTCCCAGCCCAGAAAATTTCTCTGAATTCTGGACTTGTAGATATAACCACTTAACATCATCTCCCTGCACAGTAGGTGCCTCCAATGTAACATGCCCAAATAGGAGCGAATCAGCCCGGTTTTCCAGGAACATGTTCGCATATTCTTCCTCACTTTAGGATCTAGAACTGCCTTTTTTCACGATCCTCAGTTTGAAAACCTAGAAGTCATCTTTGACACCTTTCTTTCTTATGTCTAATTCATCATCATACTCTGTACATTTAAGAAAATACACAGCCTCTAACCACTTTTCACCATTTTCGGGACAGAACAACTGCCAAACGATCTAATTTCTCAGATAGATGATTGTAAAGACTTTACTGTTTTGTTGTTGTCGTTATTTTCCTCCTGCTTTTACCTCTATTACCGATAGTCTCTTCTCATGGTGGTTTTCGAAGTGACTTTTCAAATCTGTGCGCTGTCACTATCTTTCCCCAAAGCCTCCTGTGGTCTCACACACCCCCCCCCACTCAGAATTCCCTCAGGGGCTTCCAAGGCCTCGCCTGTCCATAGTGCCCTGCTCTCTCTTGAGTCTTGTCTCATGTTATTGCCTCCTGTTCACTTGTCCCCAGCCACCGTGAGCCCCTTGCTGGTTGCTGTCCCTCTAACACATCAAGCACGCTCCCGTCACGGGATCTCTGTGTTTGCTCTTTTTTTTCTTCGCCTGGAGCACAGTCTCCACAGAGAGCTTATGTCTCATTATGTTTCTTCTTTCCATTCCCAGCTCAAACACGGCCTCTGAGGGAGACCTACCCTGACGACCCCGTATAAAAACAATAACCTCGACACGTGCCCCCTTTCACCTTTGCCTCATTTGTTTGTCTCTAAAACGCTTTTCGTTTGGGGGTATACTAAGACTTGATTTATGAGTTTATTTTTCTCTTCTCACCACTAGAATATAAGCTCCGTGAGAGATGATATTATTTGCTGTTTTGTTCACTGCTACGTGCCCGATGCAAAACAGTACAGTAGCTCATAGATGTCAAGTAAATATTTAATAAATGAAAAAGTGAGGCATAAATATGTTGTGGTCATTCTTTACTCTGACGGTCAACAACCCAAGTGTGAAATTGGGTTGTGAATACACACTCCTTATCACAAAGCCTGGGCATTCCTGAGAGCCTATCAACCCAGAATAGTTCTTACGTTCTGGTACCTGCCTCTCAACCGGCTCAGCCATGATGAGAAAAGTGTATTACCACCTGCTGGTAGCATTCCAGGCGACTCTCGGTTAAAGCCTACTCATTAGTAGGAGAAATTCTCCCGTGTTTGATCTGGGATGGGATCCATTTCAGGCTGATTCTGAGCAGGACTTCTTCATGAAAATGGGCACATCAACCAGATTCAGGCCGCCTTGCTAATAAGTGAAGTTATCTTTTAAGATTGCCACTTTGGGGTGAGGATGGTTTGTGAATGATTTTCCAGGTATCACTTTTCTGATCAAACAAAGTCTTTGCGTATCCTCTATTCTCAGGCTCCAGGGACATTAGGAAACATTGTAGAGGTGCAATTGTTTTCCTCTTACATCCAAGTTTAATATAGTATGTGCCTCTAAGGATTCTAATCCTCTACATTTGAGAATGTTTCCAGTGTGTTCCCTGCTAATCAGCACAGATAAGCATCTCTACTATGAATAGTTTTAGGAATCTAATGTTCTTCTTAAACTATGCTCCAGATATATATTTTTTTATTCCTGTAAAAATATTTTTATTTCTGTAACAATGGCAACGTTTACATTCCACCTAGATTTACTAAACAACGACGCCCATACAGTGTCCAAACTATAACGCCGACAATGAGTCCAGTGCTGTCTTTTAGAAAAGTCTCATCCAGTCATGTTCAGTCCACTTCAGTTAGGAGTAAATACTGAACTCCTGCCCTCCAGCAAGAGATGCTTACCTGTATCCAGAGCTGCCCAACAGCCTTTCCACAGATGATAGTTCAGAAGAGGGTAGGGTATTCACAAAGTCAAAGACAGTTCATCCTCTGAAACCCTGCCATGCTGCTTGCTACTTGTCCCTTACCACACTGAGGACTCCATTACTGCCCTTCGTCTCCTTTCAACTCTCTACTCAAACCTCTCTTTTTCTTTTTCCTTTCTAATCCCACAACAATTCTTATCTATATAATTATTTTTTTATATTCTAAACATTCAAATCATGTACGGTTTATAACAGCTTCTCTTCTTTCATATATGGCATGGGTTCAAAGTCATTATGCCAAGGAAGAGGAGTATTCAGAGAAAAGCATTTGGGTCTTTGGTGACTTCATTAAGTCCTCGAACCAACTGTGGGGCCACTAATCCAGGCTGGCATTATGTGATCATTAAAAGCCCTTATTTATTGTAACCGTAAGTAAAATTTACTGAGCTGTAAATTCAGTGTCTCTTTATCTGACTTGGAACATAAAAAGCAGATTGTATGTGACACATTTGATTCTACCCTGAAAAAAATGCCTACCTAAGATTTCCCTGTCTTTTTTGCTAGCTGTTGCAACACTAGCCCATGGACAACTAAGAAAAAACACAAAAAAAATACCTATTTTGAGCCTAATCGTTTAGTTTTTGCAAGAGGATTGGGATTGTGTTGAAATTCAGGAAGATCGGATGAAAAAGAATGAGTTGATGTTAGAAGTGAATGGTGTTTGTTTGTTTGTTTGTTTGTTTGTTTCTTAAGTAAGCACAATGTCTGAAAAATAGCCATACACAGATGCTGTCCCTTGAAAGAGCAGTTTATCATATTTGTGTGAAGTGAGGAGTTTGGGTTCTGCAGTCGTCTGAATTCAAATTCAGAAAGCAATATTCAAGTGAATTCTGCCTGACAGCAGAATACAAGTCTGCAGAAAATTTAGGACACTTATTTATGTGTCGTATAAATGTCACCATAGGCTAGGGAAGTGAATAGTGCCAAACTCAACACTGGAATATTGGGGACAGATTCAAATAGACTGTTAGTGACGCGCTACCATTGGGGCAACAAAAATGCAGCGAATGTTTGAGGGGAAAAAATCCAGTACAACATAACTTGGAACAAGAGAGCAAAAGCTTAGGATGAAAGCAAAGTTTCAGTGCTCAGCCGTATTAGGGCAGATGGAAAATGCAGTAAACGATATTAAGACTAGTGAGTTATAGCAGAATTCAAACCCATTCTTGGGATTTTTCATTCTAGGTAGAAGTGACTTAATTCATAATCTAAGCAATCATTGGACCAGTGACTTCTGATAAAGAGATTGATCTGCGAACTTCATGGACAGGGAAAACATCTGAGCGACCTCTTCTAGACTCGACTTGGGAAACTTCCGTGCATAACTACAGGTAAGTCCGTAACTGGATCCTTCTCACGTGAAAGGTAAATAGATGCAGCATGCATCGACCTATTTTCTAACTCACATTACAAATCCTCATATTGTTTTTTTCTCAAAGTGTTTCTTCATGAGAAGATATTTTATAATATGATTGCTATCTCTGTTAGGTGAGTCAAGGTTCTATTGTTAAAGCATGCAATTAAGAACAGTTCAAGATAAATAATTAAACATTTTAAAATAAAAAAAAAACTGAGAGTAGTTATGAAAACAACCTTGAACTTAAAAGGATGAATATAAAATATAATCTAAGTGATTTCACAAATATATGAATGCATTTATACTTTGTAACTGTTGTTGAGGAAAAACATAAACTTGTGTGATTTTTTTCCCATTCAAATAGACTTCCATTTGAAAACACAAAATTCTTTTGTATTCCTATACCGAATGGTAAATGCTTTGTATGAGAGAATTATTTCATTCCAAAACATGGTATTGTTTGATCTTTCTGAAATTTTCCTTATGCTTTTAAGCAGATACGAGACATCCTAAAACACTTGAGTTTTAAAATAACTTGTATTTAAGGAATAGGCAAGATCGAGAATCAAAAATGCATCTTTATTATTTTTGCTATGAATTAATCTTCTGTATAAATTCAGAGCCAGTTTCTTTCGGGCAATTATCATAAATGCTCATGAATTGTGTTCACTTTCCATTATGCTGTGAATAGTCAATACTAGACCTGCAGTATAACAACTTAATCAACATGCCTTAATGCTCCTCGATCTCTTATGTCTAGATTTTCCTAAGCCAAAATGATTTGTATGCTTCATATCAAAATTACAGGAGCAAATAACGGGAAACTCTTTTTGGTGTTTTCTTTTACCGTAAATACAAAACATGATGTTGGCATCCTCTAACTTACAAACAGGTCATGTTCCAAACAGCCATTTTAAACTCAGGTGGAAAGAAGAAAGAAATAAGAACACATTTCCTTTCCCACTTCCAAAAAAAAAAAAAAATGCAGAAAAACAGTGTAGCTGATTTGAGGAGAATAAAGAGAGTGAGATTTCTGGCACACCAGGATTTATGACCAGAAACTGACACTCTCTCAGCTGAACAGGTTTTCTCGGTATGCTCTCACTCCTTTTTCCGACTAAGCAGTGTACTCCCCCTACTTTTAGCCATCAAGGTGGGTGAGCAAGGTCGGGGGGCGGGGGTAGGCTGATAGGTGAGCTGTCTCCTTCAAGTAGATTCGGGACATAGATTCTTTCAACTGATTATGTTGAATTCCCACTGCCATGGTCCAGCCATTACTAGCTACAATCAACCCTCACAGGGCTCCAATTCTGCTCAATTGAGACAGATAATAATAAATGCAAATATGACAAATCGGAGGATCACGATAGCAACAGATCAGGGTGATGCGGCACAGAAATGTTAGGTGGATTCTTGAAACTGAGTAGCGAGAAAAGGCGTTTGTCAGGAGATGACATTTAACTTGGTGCCAGGAGGACAAAAAGGACTTGACAAAGAGAAAATTAAAGATGTGTATTTTTGGTGTTTAAAAACTGGTGGCTTAAACCTAGTGACAAGCGGCGAAGTGATGTAATATTAAGAAGAGACACATTCTATATAAATTTGCAAGCCAGGATGTAGGTTTCGGATTATTCTAAGTGTCCGGTGATGCAAGTGAAATTTTTAAGGTAAATGATACTATGATTATCAGTCGAAAAGATCACACTTACTGCAGTTAGCTCAATAATAAGAGCCTATTCTCTTTTCTATTTTTTATTGGGGTTTTTCCCTTTTACCCTCCTTTCGTTCCTGTGTTTCTCTTTCATTTGTATTTATAAAAACAAGATTTTAAATTTAATTTGATATCATGATGTCTGAACATCCAGTGTAATTGCACTTCTAAAACGTAAAATATCCCCTTAAAGCATATAGTCTTCCATCCATTTAACAAATATATACTGAGTGTGTTCCCTGTGTGAAGACTAACCAAGATACTAGGTATAGAGTAGCAAATACAAGAGACAAGGATCCCTGACCTCAGAGGAGTAAGATAGACAATAAACATACTAAATATAAATATATATAAACACATAGCAAATAAGATAGTAATAACTGTAAGGAAGATGAGCAGAAAAGGTAGGTGTGGAATGCTGTCTGATGGGAGGAAGTTTTCATCTTCACACAAGGTTGTCAGAAAGGCCTCTTTGAGATGACTTTCAAGCAAGGACTGAAGGATGAGATGTGCCTTGTGTAAACATAGGACAAGAGACCCTCAGGCAGAAGAAAACAGAAGTGCACATGCCCCGAGCTAAAGGCATAATTGCTGTGTTTAAGAAGAACAAGAAGGCAGCATAGATAATCTCAGTACCAAATCCCACAGAGCCTTGAAAAGCACTAAAAAAAATTTGTTTTTACCCTGAGAAAATGGGAAACTTTTAGAAAGTTTGATCAAGATAGTGATAGGATCTGTCCTAATCATAACAAGTTCCCCTTGACTGCTTTGTGAAAATAAACTTAAGAGAAGGGCAAAGGCAAGAATAAAAAGACCAGTGAGAGAGTTATTAACTAATAAAGGCAAGAGATAAATGTTGCTTAGATCAAGTGGTAACTTAAAAGAAAGAAGTAGCAGGCTCTGGATATATTTTGGAGGAAGTTCCTATAAAACTTGTAAAGGAATTGGATGTTGAATGTGGGGGAAAAAAAAAAAAAACATCATGATGATTCCAATTTTTGGCCTAAGCTAAAATAAAAATGAAAGAGCTGGCTTTAAGGGGAAGAATGTGAGAGACATGTGTTTTATCGATTAAGAGTTAGGAGAGGAGGTCTACTAAGGACTTTGGCTTTGAACATGTTTGATTTGGAATGCCTGTTACATTTCCACATGGAGATGGAATTTAGGCAGGTATGTGAATTACCAAAAGATCGGTTGTTGCATATATAGTATTTGGGGTCTTGACAGAAGTTGAGGTCAACGAGAAAGTAAACGTAGAATAAAAAAGATTCAGAAATGATGCTTGGGACACTGAAATCCCAAGTTCTGGAGATAGGTTTTGCAAAGGAGATGGAAAATGAGACCCATCTAAAGAAAACAATAGGACGGTTGTGATTTAGAATAAAAGCCAGGAGGATCTAATTGTGTATTTGCTATAATAGGCCAAGACTGACAGACTAATAATTGAAAGGTTGATCTTGTGACCTAGACGAGGACATTTTAAGGGAATATTAGAATTAAAAGGAATTATTGGAGATGATTCAGCAGACAATCAGAAGAGAGATGGAACAGGCCTTGATGATGGAGATCTTTTTTGGAGTATGTTGTTTTGCCTAAAACAAAGGGGGGGAATCTGGGAAAGACACATAGAGTTTAAGAACGAACATTTTTTATTTCAGTTTTTAGTGGGAAATAGAAATATTTTTATCACAAGAACAATCTGGGAGGTAAACAATCATAGAGAATGCAGACAAGACAAGAGAACAAAAGCTAAAGTGTTTGAGCACGTTTCCGGGGGGTTGGGCTAAGCTATGGTATTCTATAGGTGAGGTGTATCAAATGCATCTTTGACTTCTGATATTTTCAATGTACCATGGGTTTCTAGAGACATTATCTCATGATAAATCAAGGCACATCTGCAATATACGTTTTCAAAATATTACACAAAGATCCCTACATTGTCTAGCACATAGTCAGAAATCAATACTAGCTAATATTACCGTTAGAATTAGTGTTATCGTTATTGTTATTGATAATATATTTATTCCCCTATTATTTATTTATGATCTCCACAATTATACCAAATTGCTCAGAATGCTATCACTATCGATTCCTTCTTTTGTTCCCCAAAATGTATTACATTAATTACCTATTTTTTTACCTCACTTTCAGTGTGTTGATTTGGGATCTGCAACAATAATATAATTCTGTAATTGTCACCGTCTCCAATTGTGATTTATTTCATTATGGTATCACTAATTGACCAGAGTTATTATTGGTAAATTGTAAATCCAAACAAAATGTACTTACCGAATGGTCTTGGATGGCTGTCTGCAGCCTCCAAAAATGTCCTGCGGTGCCCTCTGTGGCTTTGTGCTCTCATTTCTCAAAACCATCTTTTACCTCCCTACCTGGCAATGCCAAAATACATAAAAGGGTCCGCAAATGCTGTATTTTGCTCTATTTCTGTGCCCAGCTAATTCTAAATCAGCCCTTCAGATGCAGATCCGATATCACCTCTCTTTTTTTCAGCTACATGAATACATCTTCAGACTATGCAAAATAATAACAGATGAGTATTCATAGAAGAGAGCAAGTTGTGAGGATGACGACAGGACAGTTCCTGTGGTCAGCCTCCCAGGCTCTGCTAGTCATTTAAGTGGAGATCAACGATACTCAAAGGCAGCTATGAATTTTACAAGGACCTTTCTAATCTACAACTCTGTAGACATTTATGAAGAAATCGTGTTACCTATTAGATCCTAGACAGCAAAGTAATCAGTTTAGGAAAAGTAAATATGTTTGTGTGTGTGCGCGCGCACGCGTGTGTCTGTGTGTGTGTGTAACAATTTCAATCATTATTTTAATCAACAAAGATAGTATGTACTTTATATTTTTTATTTATTTTATATTAGTTTCAAGTGTGCAATACAATGGTTAAGCATATATATATATATCTATAGATATATATATAGATATATATACATACACATACATATACACAAAGTGATCCCCCCAATTAGTCTTATACTCACCTGGCCCTATACATAGCCATTACAATATTATTGACTGTATTCCCTATGCTGTCCTTTACATCCCCATGACTATTTTTAACTACCAATTTGTACTTCTTAATCCTTTCACCTTTTTCACTCAGACTCCCTTATACCTCATCAAGGCAATTTCCTAATCACAAGCAGTTAATACTCTGTTAAAATAATAAAATTACTCATGCTTACCATTATATAGCACTTCGCTGATTCTCAGATTTTTGAGAAGAAATCACGTGCTTATTTCTAGTCCTCTACTTTCAGCAATACTGGCAGGATTAGAGAAGTACAATAAACAGTTGTGAAATGAGTATTTTAGTGAATTAACTAATGAAAAATGTGATATTCTTTTGAGTATTAAAAAAGCAAATAGAGAAGCTGTGAAAGGTGACTCCTAAGAAGTAATACTAACAAAAATGATTTTTTTAAAAAAGGCTAAAGATACTGAAAATCAAATATAAATAACTATAATATTGTGAAAACACTTCAATTGTATTAATTAGGAAACTTTCTGGTTATTAAGCAGAAACAATAAAGCAGTTCATTTCATAGACATGTTAATTAGGATATTACCGACAATTAGCAAGTTGAAAAAAAAAGTTAGCGGACCTAGCTAATGACATTAGTGGCATCTGACTCAACATGTGAATAAGGTAAATAATCCCAAAGTATAAATATGATGGATTGTAAAGTGGCCTTATTAGGTTTAGCAAACACTCTAATCTTGACCTACCACTTTGCTTCCAAAGCTAGTCAACATATCCTTAAGATCAGTTCAAATACTTCTAAAATTATGCAGAGTTAATTGCTACTTAATAGGTATTTTCAGACTAACAGGTCATTGCACCCATTTTAGATGATTAATTTAAGGAAATAACACCTTCGAGAATAGCAACGTAGTGATTTTGTAAATGGATAAATGTAGATGCTATTGAGGAAGCATGGTGAGAAATGGGTTCTCATGACATTTCACTTAGGTGTTGGATTAATTTTAAGGAAGAGGTAGGTACTATTACACTATTACTCTTTCGTGTGTGTTTTAGAGTCAGACTTTTAGAAAAATGGTTTTTGACAATTTTAGTACAGCCTGGTCTCTGACTTCTTTGCCCAGAGGACCATTTTATTTGGAGAAAGTCCTCCAAACAGAGTCTCAGGAAGAAAATACCATCTTTTTTTTTCTTTCTTTCTCATGATTACCAAAATGCTTGTGGTTTTTGATCAGCTGTGGCTAAAAACTCAGTGACGCATTCCAAGATAAACAACTGACTTCAAAGATTTCATGTCATTCCGGAAATACTGTCCAGGACCTGAGGCGAAAGCTCTTTCCCTTGCTTCTCGTTTCTGTGAGAAACTTCTAAATCAATGCCTCAGAGAGGAATAGACTTCACCAAGTGTGATCAATCTTTATTTTTAACTCTCATTCTCCCCAAGAAGGACAGTGTCATTTATCTGATTTTAAATATGTTCTAACTTCTGTTGTTTCCTAATTTCTTATTTTAATTCATAGAAATCTATTCTCTCAAGTTAGTTAATTTGAGAAAATAGAAATCTATAATTAACGTTAGTTAGCTTTCGCTAATTTTTATATTTCCATGTTATCATTCTTTCTTTGTTTTACAAAAATGTTATGCACAATTCCTGTGTTGGCTTCCTAGTGCGATTGTAACAAAGTACCACAAACTGGGTGGCTAAAACACAAACAAACAAACACACACAGACATGTATCTCCTCCCCGTTCTGGAGATTAGAAGTCCAAAAACATGTCAGCAGGGCCGCACGCCATCTGAACACCGTCGGGGAGAAACCTGCCTTGCTCTGCCTCACTTCTGGAGGGAGTCTTCGCTTCTTGGCATTCTCTGGCTAACGGTGCAGCCTCCGCCTCCATCATCACACGGCGTTCTCCCTCAGTCTTTCTGTGTCTTCACCTGTCATAATCCCATTATGAGAACACGGATCCTACTAAATTAAGGCTCATACTATCCCAGGTGACTCCACCATAACTAGCTATATTAAATAGTCCTCTTCCAGATAAGCGCACGGTCTGAGGCCCTAGAGTTTAGGACTTGAATATCTCTATTTAGGGAAAATGATCGAACCTACACCATTTCCACGTAGTTCCTCTGTGGCTGATGCACCTTTTTTATGGTGATCAGATACCTGATAAAGAATTGTGTGAACAGAATGTTTTTTGGGGTAGGAGTAAACAGGATTTACAAATTTCTATTCAGATTTTTTTATGTTTTTTATGTTTATATGTTTATATTTTAGCTTTAAATTATTAAAGGTTATTTGGCATACAATATTATATTAATGTCAGGTATATAGCATAGCGATCCAACATTTATGTAACTTATGACGTAATCACCTCAATGAGTCCAGTAACTATTTTGTCACCATGTAAAATTATCACAATATTCTTGACTGTGTTTCCTGGGCTGTACACTAGTTTTCGCTTGGTTTTCATCGTGAGCACACTGTAGATAAGCCTACATGTTCCATTTGCCATGGAAAGGCCCGTCTTCCCTTTATTTTTAACAATGTTCAAAATGTCACAGGCCTAGCATACTTTCACTGGAAACATATATAATTTTATTAACCAATGTCACCCCAATAAATTTAATAAAAAAAAGAGAGAAGAGGAAAACAAAATGTTGTTAGGCCCAAACAAGGCTTTTTCAGTGGTAAGTTCTATATTATGTGGACACTTCTTTCTGCTTCACCCCGTAACTCAACTAACAGTGCCCCTGAGGTAGTAGGAGGTTAGATGTAGACAATAAAATGGCAGCTTCACCCCGGCTGAAACTCTGGCCTGTTGAAGATTGTCTCAACAGAGCATTCTTTGTTTCGTCATGGTTTTCTTTCTTCTCTTGGAAATCGGTGTTCTAATCAAAAGTTATTAAGAAAGTCTTTTCAGTATTGTAAAAATATACATTTAGAAAAAGTAACTGTTCTTGGATTTTGAAAAGCCAGATGCCCATTTTCATCAATTATGCTTACATTATCCTATATTTTATAGTATTTGGCAGTTATGCTTCAAAGATTGTCAGTGATGGTGATGTCACTGAAAACGGAGATTATTTTATCTCTTTATTTCTTTGGAGACATTTTCTTGAGGGTGTGGACTTAAATATATTCATGCTTACTTTGTGCCGAGGGTTATTTTTCAATCTGATTTATTAAAAATGTTTTTCTGAAGTGGATTACCTAAGAAAACAATATTAAAAAAACAATACTATTCGTGATTTATGTAAACACAGTAAGATGAATTACATAGTAATATATTTTAGGGTATTGTTAATGACAATCATTATTTAGAAGTCACATTTAATTAATCAAAATGCTATTAATGGTAATAGAAAATTAATAGTAAAGAAATATGAGTTATGTGACCTTTCTCAAAAAAATAAAAATAGATTAGGTACATATTACTGAAGCATGAGTATATTATAATCGATCACAAAAACAACCTGCACAATGAGCATATTTGCCTAAGTGAGCAATGCACCTAAGGATTTAAACTGTTTCTTCAGTTCTATGGCAATAACTCTATAAACATGAAGAATCATGTGTTCACAGAAGACATACACTAGATTACCTTGAGATTGTTTAAAATAGCAAGGAATTTTAACCAAGTCAAATGTCCATAATAGGAGATTTTAATATAATATAATAAAAAATTACTCAACAATAATATTCATATTTTATTAAAAAATATTTAATGACATGGAAATTTTATAATTTGACATTAAGTGTAAAAAGCAGTTGGAATATATTATGTGTAATAATGCCACATTTAAAATTTATAAACCTTAATAAATGTGTGATAAGGACACATTGCATATAACAAATAAATCCAGAAATATAAATAAATAAAAATAATGTAATATGATATAATATATAAATAATATAGGTGTTCTCTCTGTTCAGGTTTTTTAACTGACTTTTTGTTTTTTAGAGCAGTTTTAAGTTCATAGCAAAATTGACTGGAAGGTACTAGAGAGACTTTCCATGCATGCCTGGCCTCTCTTATTATCTTATTGTCAATGTCCTCTCCTGAGTGGCACGTTCGTTATAACTGATGAACCTACACTGATACATTATTATCACCCAGAGTCAACATTTTTTTTTAAACAGTATAACAGAAATTGTATTATTTGTATTTTCATTCAATTTAGGGAATGTGTTTGGGCTACATGCTGTATAAATTAGTTAGGCTGGTTTACAGTCTGATGACTGCTAATTAAATCTTATCTCAGTTCTTTAACACAAGAACAGTTTATTTCACAGCCATTCTATGAATCCCATCCTGGCTGACAGGTGGAGGTGGCATTCTACATGAACATATAGCAACCATGTAATACATAACGATATGACAATTTGCTTTGGAGATTTTAGAACCGGAATTTTGAGAATGTCTCTTCTTCTTTAAAGGAAGGTTGGGTAGGGAGGGGCGAGATAGGAGGAGAGAGGGAGCGGGGACAAAGGGATGTAAAGAAACCAAGAGAAAAATAAGTTACTTAATGTCCCAACACATAAACATACCTGAATTCTGACAGCTTAGAAAAAACTATCTAAATTCATGACCTATGAGTTTTTTTTTTTTACTTTAAAATCTTTATTTAATGTTCTTAAAAATAAAATACTCAATTTTAAGTGCTGTGGCTGTTTTACTCTTAGCAGTGATATTTAAATAGCTTTATATATTTTTTTAAAAATCATAATTTTTCAAGAGTGACTTCTCTAAAGCAGAAATTTGGAAACAAGTTATAAATTTAAGAACTACCTAAGTAAAATATATTGAGAAAATATACATGAATATAGTTGATTCACATTAGAAATAGTAATGAATTAAAGAAAAAACAATAATCGAAATTAGTTACTGTTATCTCACTTCTTTAGTACTTCAGAAAATATTTGGATCCTTAGTACTTCAGAAAATATTTGGATCCTTAGTATAATGAAAAACTGGAAAAAATATTTTAGAAATATAATTGTAAAGCCAAGCAATACTTTAGAGACTGTAGTTATTCTGTATATGAACATTTATATCTTCTTGCTGTGACAGTAATAACCAAATAATTTCAAAACACACACAGACTTCGTTAAAGAAAAAACATCTGAGAAGAGGTACAAAAAAGCCTAGTCCTAGGAAAAGGAATTGCAATAATTGTTTATGAGATGGGACATTTCTACTGTAGTATTAATACCTTCCAGACTCCAGAATCAGTTATATCTTAATTGTGCATACCTACGAAAACCCTCAACACCCAAGTTCATAACTCTTTGAAGAATACATTTCTTGCCATAAATTAATCTCATTTGGAAATGATTTTTAAAATACGCTTTATGCGGAACAAACCCCAGTTCTGAGAATGACCTGCATGTATGACTGTTGTCCCACCGCTAGATGAGAAGTGACCCATCAGTGAGCTGGTTCGGAACCAACAGGAACTGCGGCTCAAGTGACAGACTCAGACAAAGCATAACCTGCCATGAAAGAAACAAAAACATTTTCTAGGCCTCCTGGGCATTATTGACAGATTTCTACTGCTTTTTAGATAGGCTTCTAATCGGCAGGAGATCTCATTTGTAAAGAACCCTTTATTTAAACATAATAAAATGCCCCATTAAATTAGGGGAAGCCCAAATGTTTTCCCATTAATATAGTTCTGGGTAGGGAATCGTTGCTATAAAATAGTTTGAAACATTTTTTGGCTCATTCCCTTAAACTAAAACTTGAACTAAAGAACAAATATAAATGTGCTTTTAGACTACATAGGGTTTATTCGTATTTGAAAGTCAGTAGCATTTGCACACACCTAGTTTTATGAAGACACATTTCTTCAATTAAGAGCAAAACACTATTTTGTTAATTCTCTAGCACTTTGGAAAATCTCCTATTTCCATAGATAACTCCTGTATGAAGACTCCTGTATTAACATAAAAATAGATAAATAAGTGCTCCGTTCCCTTAAAATAAAAGTGTACTGTGTTATCTGGTAATGACAGCATAAACAAGTCACACGTATTTTGAGAAATGATTTTTAATAAATCTCTTCGGAAATAAGAGAATGGCACACGGGAAAAGTGGAAGGCTTGATTTCAAGTGTGAATTTGAAAGGAAGTGCTTTTTCATTTTTCAGAATTCATGCATGCCACTTCTCTAATGTCTATAGTTTTCAATATCCGCCATGCACCAAAATCACCCGAAGGGACGAGAGCCATGAGGAGAAAAGTTAATGGACTCGTACCCAGAGGGGCTGATTCTGCTTATTTGGGGTGGAGCTTGGCACTTTTTAAGAGCATCCCAGCGGTGTCTAAGGCACACTGGCTGTTGACAGCAACTGCTTTTCAGGAAGGGAGATGCCAAGTGAATATACTAATGTGAACAGAGGCCCTGTGTGACCGCTAAGTTCTAGGGTTACATTCCCCAGATTCTGAATCTTTCTTGTCAGGTGGCGTTGATTCTATTTGTGGTCCAGGGATCAGCTATCTTCATATTCACACTTTTATTTTAATGTAACTGTCACCTAATATAAAAGTCATCAAACACAATTATAATGTGAGCATCAATTGGAAGTCTGGGGATATTTTTCAATTTTTACTCGTTGGTGGACGTCAACATTTAAGAAACATTTTTCGTTAATATAAGAAACATTTCTAACCTGATGTGACAGAAGGATCACTCATGCAAACCGACTTGAAAATTACCTGATTTCTTCCTTTAAGAAAAGTTTTTAAAAACTAACATCTCTCAGTTACAGTTCTGATGCTTTGCAGAGCTACTGTCGGAAGAAGCAGTTGGCACCACCCAGACCATAGCAGCGAGTCAGTATACGTTACCCCATCCCCTGCACCTGTACCTCTTGAACAACCCTTTACCATGACATTCTAAAGCAATGAATTGATGTTTAAACGATTTATACAAATTGTATTGCAAAACCTAGCACATTAACTAGTATAAGACTGTGAGTAATTAATAGTTACGTCTGGGTCTTTGCATAGTGATGACTGTCTACACTGCAGCCAGAGTCACTGCAGCTTACCCTCTCTCTGCCAGACACCGATGTCGTTGATGACGTTCTCCTCCTGCCTCCTCCTCCTCTCCCACACCTGTTGCTTCCACTCCATCACTGCCCCCTTGAATCTGCGCCCCACAGTTATTGTCATTTTATGAAACGTCTTCGTTCACCATGTGGAAGATAAATCGTGAACCAGATTCTCATTGAAAATACACTTCGATTCTTAATCATCCGCAGTTTTAAAACCGGAAGAAAAATACAGTAGCATTCCCTTTTCAGGAGTTTTGGGAACACAAAAGCCGTTAAAAAGAGCGTTCTGTGTGCTTATTTCTATTACTTGATGACGTTTGTAGTGTCAGTTCTTTTGTTTTTGCTGTTCATCTACCTGCCCCTACACCCCTTGCTGTGCTATCTATCTATGATTACTAGTTCTGGAGAAAGCAGGGATTCAAATGATCTAAATCAAACTCTTCTTCTGTGTTTTCCTTAACACCTCATTTGAGAAATAAGGTCAAATAGAAATTATATCGTAAAACAACATCTAAGAAGTTGGACATCTTTCAACAGTTTTGGAATAGGTTATTCATGCTCTGGATCACATATATGAGCATATTAACATTCTTAAAATAGTCAACAGACAAGAAGTGATGTATACATCATGGCCTTTTCCTTCACATATTTTTAAATTCTCTTCCACCTTCCCTTTCCTTGGAAATTGCCTTCTGGCCGTTGTTTCATTTATATTTATCTCTTCAAGACTCATAAGTTGCATGGATCATATAATACCTCTTTGCAGACAGAGCTGGACAGAGCCCACTGCTCCCTTTTAAGATTAGTAACTTTTTTAGACTGTTTGACCTCGATTTGTACAATTTCTACGCGAAGGCTATTAGGGCACATTGCAGCAAGCGCTAAATGCAGCCTGCGGCTACGCCAGCGCCTAAACACACCTTTCTAAAGAGTTTCCGAAAACCGGAGAACTGCTCTTGCTTTGAACTGTAGTTTCTGTCCCTGTTTTTTGACTTTCTTCACAAGTCTGACTCCTTATTTTCTGCAGCATTTTCCATCTGTGTCACTGGCACGGGCCACATTTGCCTGGTCCAGAGGTGTGTTTGCATGCAGCATCAGGACTATCTTCCTTGCCGTTATCTTTGAAGCCAAACTCAAATCATGTCCTGTAACTATGGGCCTGTGAGTTGTGTTAGAACAGGGTGCATCAGCCTGCCAGCATCGATTGCTAATTGTTTTGTAATTGGATTTATTTTTGCACTTATATTTGGAGAGTCTGGTGGCAGGGGTGGGGTGAGGCATGGGGAGTCCCAAGATGAAGGTTGTCGTGCTGCTAGAATGCACCCGTGCATCAGCTCATTGTGAGAACTCACCCACAAGCTGCCATTGAGTTTCCCAGGGTGGCGAGGTGCTTTGTCCCACTGCTGGTACTCTTATTCCCTCCCCTTTATCTTTCGCAATGCATTTATCTCAATAAATCTTGTGCACATGTAAGCCCATCTTGGTGACTGCTTCACAGAAGTCCCAAACTGACACAATGGGGAACCCAGATTTATGGATAATACCATTTCCTCGGAATCTTTGTTATCGCTATAATATTACAATGCATCACAATCTAAATGCATTATGACAAACTAGGGTGTATTTTAAGAATCCAAGAAATCTACCAGTGTAATACATTTCAACAACACAGAGTTACCATAAGCTCACATCAATAGATGCTGAAAAGCATTTGATAAAACTTTGAAGTTATCTCAGTAAAGACACAGAAGGGAGAATGATTACATAAATATAATAAAATACATTTACTCAAAGACAACAACAAATAGTATTCTAAACAGCAAAGCACCTAAAGGAATTCTATTCAAAATATAAATTGATCATGGATGTCTATTATGACTATTAATATCTATCTGTGTGAGCCTCAGAAGTGGTCCACAGGATATCTACAGGGATAGCTGAGAGACATAATCTATATTATGGACTTTGAGTATAACATAATAGTTGGGTAGATTATCATCTTTCTTCTCTTCTTCTAGAAATCATGTAAAGTCACAAGAGAAATCAAAAAACAATGGCCTTGTCCATGTTCACTGAAACTTGGAGTCAGATGGGATTTACAGATTCTAGAGTGTGAAGCTACTCAGTGTACTGAATCTGTGTAGATGTGATTCAAGAAGTGTGAAGGTTATTTAGTTGGCTCAGAGGTGGCAGACTCCGGGAAGTAGTGTAAAACTATACTTCCCACAGATAAAGAAATCATCCTGGGGGGTAAACACGGTATCTCTTATTTTCTCTAACTAGATCTGTAACTCTAATGGATTGATACCAGGTAGAATGTGTTCCCGCAGAGCTGGAGAGAAGAGGCATGGAGACTAGAGAGTATCAGGGGACCTCGGCAGCAACAGATTTCCAGTGTCAGCAAAATGCAGGCGCTGAATTTGATGTGCTTACCAGGAACTGAAGAATTCTATTTTGCAGCGACTTTTGATAAAAGTGAAATGTCCGGGGTTGTTAGCAAATGTCTTTGAGGTTCAACTCTGTACAAAGAAACGCCAGAGATGAATTTTCAAAGAGCACACAGGCTGATTTGTAGGAAACTGTCTATCCTTAGGTCAGAAGAACAATTAAGGGCATTTGACTTTGACCTCTCTTCCAAAGAGGAAATTCCTCCAACTAATAGTCTAATAAAAACCAATATATTCAATAATGAGTAACAATACAGGGAATGTTAGGCCATTGTCATATTATTAGAATAATTTAGAGAAGAGAAACAAAGCTTGCATGTTGTCAAAGAATGGACTAAATCCTAAAATCTTTTTGGAGCAAGTGTTCAGCATAAATTCAGTCATGAATTAACGAACACATTTACACTTACGTCTGTAATCACTCACGTGATGGGAGATCACAAAGCAGAAGTGTAAACAGTTGGAGGAGAAATAATGGGGGAAAATGTGAAGACATGAAACATGAACTTGTAGGACCTTGGTAAAAAAAATGAAGGAAAAAATAAAGCCATTGGACAAATAAAGATGAAATTAGAAGTGATACCAGGGAGAATCCATCAGAAGAAGTACAGTAGTGACATGGAGAATAGCAATGAGAAAACTGACTCAAACACAGTTCAAGATTAATTTGGAAAAACATTTTAAAGGGAAAGACATTTTTAGGAGGGTTGGGGGGAAAGCACCTTTTATGCGTTATTTGTAGGAATACAAATTGATACACCACCTTTGGAGAGCAATATTTTATATATAATATATTCTATATAATATCTGATAATTATAAAATAATTAGTCATTAACAAAACTTTTGTATCAGAGAATTTATGATACAGCTGTGCTTTCATGCATGATATTCATGACAACCTTGTTTGTAATGGCAGTGTTGACATCTTAAAGACTAAATGGATTAGGTAAGTTTTTATACATCCAAATAGTGGAAAATTTTAGGGCTCTAAAAAGGGTTGATGAGTGTGTGTATACACTGAAATAGAAATATAGTTTTACATATTTTTTAATGAAATAATAAAGTAATATGATGAACTTTTATACATAATTACCTTCGTTAGAAACAAGGAAGGCATCAGATTCCCTGTTTTTATTTACTTATGCATACGGAAAACAACTGTGACCAGAGCGTTAAGAATCCGTGAGAGCATATGGACAGACTGTTGGGTAGAAATGTGATAGAATCAATATTCATTATTGATCATTTTTTAAGTTTTAACTTTGGCTTATATGATTGTTATATGATTTAAAGGAAGCTAACAAATTCAAAGCTAATGAATAAAATACAAAAGAGTATCTTGAGGTAGTTTAAGCAATTGAATGACATAATTTGTTTCATGAATACCAATGGACTTTATGGAGACGATGAATCTGAAATAAAGTGGGTGAATTTGGCATAAACCTTGAGGAAGAAGCTATAGGAATTTTGAATCGTTTCCTTCATTTACTCCTTCGACAAATATTTACTGAGTATTTGATACAAGTACTCATTATAGTGTCAAGACTGTTTTAAGGCACAGGTCATTAGATGTTAGCAGTGACGTGGGAAAGAAAAAAAATCAAGGGTGATTTTCAAGGCATTACTGTAAACTTAAAAAAAATGGATGTGCCACATGCTGATGTTGGTACAAGAAGAACCTTGAGGAAGGAGTTTCAATTTCAATATTTACTTTAGTGCTATCTTTTTGGCATTTAGGTGAAAATCTGAGGCAAAGTGCTAAGATATATTGATAGGTAAATTTTTTTAAAAAAAATTTCTTATTTAACTTCTCAGATACTGTCTCCAAAAATATGGTGATATATGGCATATGATATTCCTCTATGGGAAACCACAATATTTAAAAATTATAGCTCTATTCCTAATTGAACTATAAATATAATTCAACCCTAATTAAAATCCTAGGGTTTTTTTTTTAAAGAGTTTTAAAGGTTTATTCTAAACTTAATATATCAGGGAAAATGTGTAAAACTAGCCAAAAAATTCTAAAAAGCAAGATTGAAATTCTTATCAGAGCATATCAAAATGTTATCAAATTCCACTCTTTACTCTGATAATACAAATTATGCTCTGATATTGCAACAGAAATGATCAAAAACTGATTGCATTGTAATGTTATTTCAAAATCTTCAGTCAAAGAGTGTGAATGTCAAGGGAACTGGGTAGGCTGTGAGCGGTTTAAGCAATTAATATTTTCTCTGAAAGCATTTCTTTCTCTTCGTATGGTAAAACTGCCTTTGCAGGGAAAATCCTCAAAATATCTAGCTCTCTGGCAGTATACAGTGTCATTTTGGCTGATGCTACCTGCCGTACCAAGGGCATAGCTCTAACATCGTGTCGGGTCCGTCATTGCAACAGCACCTGGCATCCGACATGAGTTTTATAATCCCATAGTGTCGCTGTTTCCAAGAATGGAGGATCAGCACATACAAAATTGATTCCAAATGATGTGTGTGACACATCTGCTTCATGGTTCACCTTTTGTCTCCTGATCGTATTTTCCAGTTTAGGAGAAAGTAGTAATCTTGCCAGCTTGTCTCCTTCATTCCGTCATTCCGGCTGGTCCCTTTCTTTTGCATATTATTTCAGAAATTCCTGAAGAATTGTTTGTATATGAAATTCTTAAACTGCGTGGGTTCAAGTAGTACACCATTTTCAACATCATCTTAACTAGTTTTTAAATTTTTCAGGAGGCAGTAAGACATCTGTGTCCACAGTACCATGTCAATGGCATTTCCCCCTTATATCTTTTAAAATAAAAAGCTAAAATAGAAAAAAGAAACAAAACAAAAATACAAATATATCAATCTTATCGTTTTCTCTGATTTCTGTTAGGCTACTTCGATTCGTTTGAAATCACAATTTCCACAACAATTGAAGTAAATAAATCTATTGGTAAAGTGTCTTTCATATCAGTGTTTCATAAATAAGAGGCTTCTTAAAAATATTTTATTAAAGGTCATGACACATACACAGGACTGTATGTGCATTGAATATACATATAAACATATTAGCATAAATCAGCCATTTCACAACTACAGTCTAGAAAGAGCATTGCCAGCAATCCGAGGTCTCCAGGTTTTCTTGTCCCCTTTACAAATAATGATCCCCTCACCTTTTCCTGGATTCTATTATAATCGCTCTCTGTACAGATTTATACTTATATCGTCTCCCTTGTGTATCTAATGAGGATTTTTAGGGGCCAGTTTTCGTGCTGCATAAATAGAAGTGTGCATCCCATTTCTTGTCATATGAGCCTGCTGAAGAAGCATCCCATAAACTTTCGTTCATCTGAAAATAAATACATTGGTCTTTATTTTTGAGGAGTAGTCTTCTATGTTGCACAATTCTAAATTCTCTCTCTCTCTCTCTCTCTCTCTTTTTTTTTTTTTTTCATTGTTAGTTTGAGAGCAGAATTCCCTGTCAACTTCTATGTGTGAAGAAGAAAGTAGTCCTCTCTGTGACTTTGGATATTTTAATGGTAAATCAGGACTTCCCTTTGCCAGGCTAGGGAACCGAGTGCTGAAGGGATTCTAGATGTCTGTTCAAACTTCACAACCAAGCCCCCAGTGTGCAGGACAGCGAGAGATTGCCTTCTGTTTTGCAGAAAAAATTGCCAGAGTTTAGGTTGCTGTGGATGGAGTCTGGGCTCTCTTTCAGCCTTCATAGCCTTTGGCCATAAGAGGGCAGGAGGCGGTGAACCTCAGAGCTCCCACCTCACTCTAAGTCAGTCTTCTGAAAGCCGGAGTTTCTCCGATACTCTTTCTCAGCCCTCCTGCTCTGAGGCAGGCACCTCGCACTTGACAGATACTGTCTCTGTGACACAGGGGGGCCGTGCTCGACCCTCCTCCTTGCTTCAGCTTTCGCTTCGTTTCCTCTGAGCATTCAGTGAGCACCTGTGAAAAAAGGCAGCAGCAGGTGGGTCCGGGCTCACGTGGCGACTGGCACTCTGGAATCTGAATCTGTCAGGCCGCCCCACGAGCAGACGCGGAAAGCTTCTTGAAAGTTCCGCGGCTTTCACCTTCCTTCGTCACGGTGGCCTTGAGAAACCGACCCATTGTGTTCCACCATGTGTGTACGAAGCTCTCAGCTGAAGAGCCTTCCACTTTCTGGAACATAAGTCCGTTTAGGTTTCTCTGAGTCCTCAAATTTCTCTTCATTTGAAAGAAAACAGCAATTTCATAGCTCGGTCAGGTCGTGATGTTTGTTAGTGTGAACACACAGTCCCTTGCAGATGTCCGTATCCAAACTGGAAGCTGAACATTCCTCAGTTATTTTAAATTTAAGGTTTCGTTGTTATGTTTGCATCTCACCAATGGTTTTGGACTCGACCAGACAGAGTCAACTATAAGCGAGCTACATCCATTCCTGATATGTTTCAATGCGAATGCCTACATCGAAATGCCATTGCAAACACTAACTTCTTGGGGTATTCGTTAGGGCCGTGAGGGTGAAAATGACAGTCCTATCAAGAAAGCAGAAAGCTGCCTTCATTTTTAAACACTTCCATCACATTGGTCTTTTCCAACCACAGAACATATGTTTGGGGAGAGAAATTATCTCCCCAGAGTGAGTCCCAGAGAAGCACTCGCTGTCATAGTTCAGGGTCAAACAAAAGAGGCGATGGTTGCATCCTTAATCTTTTATTATCTTATCTCAATCTCTTATTTGCCACATCTAGACAATTTTATTACCCCAGTCCCTAGTCTCCCTTGTTCCATTATGTCCTTTTTGTGTATACTTTCATGACCATATGGAACAGCCAAAAACCTACTTTAATCATATTAATTCTTTAAAAAAATCAGTGTCGACTCTGAATAGAATAAGGATGGCAATCACAAAAGCTCTGTGATGTGAATAACATTATCATCAGCTCTGTTTTATAGGTAAGAAATGGCATAGAGAGACGAAGCACGTACCCAAGTTCGAAAAGTTCATAGAAACTGAGTTGGTTCTTTGAGTCTTCTTTAAAATCTAAAACAATTAACCAAGATATTATTCTATCTCAGTTGATAGAAGTATTTAGAAATAATAGGTTGTGAGCTGTATGTCTAACTCAATCATTTCCAAAAAAAAAAAAAAAAAAGGTCAAGGTTGCTTTAGCTCCCTTTGGCTTCATTATAAAATCACAAATTTAAAGACATTCAGATCAATTTTGGCTTGGTAGTTTAATTGGAGAACTTGACTTTTACTTACTGTGAGCATTCATCTTTAAAAGTCAAGGCGCAAGATCAGTTGAATATTATTGTCTATATGCTAATGGATATCTGGTCTAATGTTAAAAGTAGCTAGAACTGATTTGGGCAGGGCAGTTCTTCCTCCTTGAATGTAGTCAGGGTAGAGGGGTACAGATCAATTTAGTGCTCAAAATTTAACACAGGAAGTGTTTATCCAATTCCTGGTCTAGAGAATTTTGAAAGGAACAATAATAATTAGCGTGTGCTCCACATATATTACGTGCCAGGCATTATCCCAGTTACTGATTATTACCAAGTTCAATAGTGCTCGTTATTGGAGAGGTTTTCTTAGGATATACTATGGAAAGACAATTTCCTGTTCAAACTTACAGTTATAAAGGATAAAGGGCATGACTAATAACTACTCTACAGTTTAAAACCATCTAGTGCAGACCATGCTTATGCAGCAATAGAAAAACAAAACCCATGGAATGTATTGAACTCACTGGAGGTTCGGGCTGAGACGTTCCTGTGCAGAGCTGTGTTACTGAAGACTTTTTCACTGAGAGATGCAAGTGAATTTGAGGAATGACCCCACCTGAGCGGCAAGACCCCTCCTTCAGTCCCTAAGTCACAGTCTCACAGTGTCCAGCACTACACGCTGTAGAAAATAGCCATTCAATCAAAGCGTGATGGATTGATGAATAAAATTAGTCCTAGGATACACAGTAAAATGTAATTACTAATATAAAAGTGAAAAACACAGTATTCGAACTTAGGCCTGTTAGAGAGTAAACGTGTCTAACTTTATAGTTCGAAGTGATAAGATTGGCACGTTAATCCCCAGTCCTATAACTGACTCTCGAATTAAACGTGTGTAAGTAATTAACCTCCGTGTGACCAAGTTTGCTCATCTGTAAAACAGATACAGTAATTATTATCACATATTTGTGGGCGTAGTGTGGGTACTAATGAGGTAATTTCTAAAGTGAGTTTCTGGAAAGGACTTTTATATTTATATAACATCTTACTATGCTAGGTTATTTATTTTATTTACATTATATACATCCAACGTCTAAATTGTTTGTAAAATATATATTTTTTTAAAATTTGAAGTTGACCAGAGATGGAGTTGTTGAACAGGAGTTGAAATATGCCAATAATTGAAATATTAATACATATTTCTTAGCGTTTTATACATCTGTTTTAAGTAGAACATCTTTTTGAGGAAGCGATCTTGTTTTCTGAAAGTTCATAATGTCTGTATTTCCACATTACTTTTTTGACCCACCAGTTAGTTAGAAGCCAGAGGCTGCTGTGATCTGTCTAGAGAAGGGTTACTCGCCCCCAGCATGGCTCATGCACTGGGCCTGTAATGCTTGGTTTGAGGCGGCTGTCTGTGCATTGCAGGATGGTTAACAGCATCCTTCGCTTCGACCCACTAGATGTCAGTGACATCCCCTCCCCCGCCATTGCTGATGGTCAAAATGTCTGCGATATCAGCAGCTGTCCCCCGCAGGGCCAAATTGCATTCAATTGAAAACCACTACCCTAGAGGAATTAAACGGCCTGTCCAAACTGCGAGGAGCTATCCATTTAAACGATCTTGATACAAGGAGAATGCCCATGTGTACACACACGCGCACACACACACACACACCTGGTGTGCCTGGCATGGTCCTGACACACACTTGATAGTCTATCAGGTCCCATCACCATTTGTACTAGATTTTCAGTTTTGTAATGGGGTACCATCATTAATCCATGTAATGAAACGAGCATGTTAGCATTTTAGCCACCTACAATTTGTAATTACTCCTCCTCTTCTCCTCCTCTCCTCCTCCTCCTCCTCCTCCTTCTCCTCCTCCTCCTTTTTTTTTTTTTGTTCTTACAAGGTGTTTTATGTGTGTGCAGTGAAGAAGTTTCACTTTAAAACATTGCTAATTGAAAGATAACCCCATTTTTTTTTTTTTTAACTCTGCCCTTTCCTGAGACAATGCGACTAATGCCTCCCGTCTAAGGCCAGCATGCTGCGCAGGGCACAGAGAGTCGCTGGCGTTGCTAACAACCCCTTGGTAGCAGTATTGTAAACACCTCTTGTTGAGTGACACGTGTCTGGTAAAATAAACTGGAGCCAGTTAAAGGAAGAGAAAAATTAGTGCAACACTATGCTAGAGAGGGAAGGGGGGTGGTGTGGGAGAGGTTTTCCTCTTTTTCTTAGTTGTAGTGAAACAACGCTAACATTTTATAGCTTGGAAATCGGTATGTTCTCGTAATGTAAAAATTCAAGCGTGACATAAGCGGATTTCAGCTTTCCAAACGCCGTTCCCCTTCCAGTGTGGAGAATGGATTTGAGTGGGGCAAAAATGAATGCGTGTGCATCGATTAGGCGCTAATAGGGTCGCAGATAGAATGGAAGACAAGGTGGTAATTTGGTTTGGAATCGTGATGACTGACACGGGAAAAGCAGAGGTAATGAAAGACACAGGATGACCAGGGGATCAAGACGGAGCATGACTCTGTGGAAGAAGAGAGACCGCGCTGTAAAAATGAATTCTCGGTTTCTGATTCAAATGACTTGACGACATCAGAACACAGTAGAAAGGTTTGGAGAAGATTACCAGGGATCGCAAGGTCTTTACAATACTAAGGAAGACTCTTCCCATAAGAAGTTGGATATAGGGATGTCAAGTTTGGAGGAGAAGTTGGGATTGAAGACAAGAGACCTGTGATTCATTGGAGTCAGGACTCAAGTAATGTCATCTACAAGGAGAAGGAATATGGAATGGAAGAGGAAGACCATTAAACATTTAGACACATGCCTATTTATGTGACGGATGAACTAAGTCTTAAAGGAAATCAAGAAGAAGAATGGATTAGCAAGGGCGCTGGAGGAAAAATCAGATGATTGCAGTGTCGTAGAAAAAAAGAAAGGGAGTGGCCCAGAAATAAAGGAGCGTCCACAAGTATGAAACAATGTTAGAGGCATAAAAGGAATATGACAGAAAATCTCACATGACTTTGAACATAATTGCTAGCTTTAGAGAGCCGTTTTATGACAATGATTGAGGTTAAATCCAGATTGCCCTGACAGATTCACAGGAAATGTTTAAATAGGAAGAGGAAGAGGTTGGAGAGGATGTGAGGAAATGGCATCACTAAGAAAATATTTTCTTTTGCCATGAATCAGCCAAAGTATGCATGTCTTCATTAAAGTTATTTTATAAAGTTTAGTTAAATCTTTATCCCATTAGGAAATGTTGTAACGTTCTCAGGTCAGTGAAATTATTTTTATTCTGTCATACTTGATATTAAAATATGCTATATTTTAAACCAGATCTACCAGTCCATGCTTATTAGAAGATGAAGAATTCTATAAACTACATCCATAATAATGTATAGATGATTTTACAGTGACATTATATATCATTAATAACATGATCTCCTATTACATATGATACATTTATCTTATATATAGCAGGTTATATTAGTGATGCGTATAATGAGATAAAATAATTGATTATATAAGTAATTAACAAATGCCTCTTATTTAAAATAAAAGAGTTTTTAGTAGAATTCTGGAAGAAGAATAACATATTGTTTACAAATTTAACTCTTTAAATGAATTAGTTATTAAATATGCTTCTTTATGGGATACTATAAACTGAAGTAAAAGCTACATTTACATATTTTTTTTGTTATTTATCTTCACTAAGATATTTGAAAATGTCCCAAAATGACATTCTGTATCAAATCATTAACCAGTATAACTGTGGCTTAGGCATTTAGTTGTTTATATTTCCCTTTCAAAAATATATAGCAAGTTTGTAAACCAGAGTTGCTATTTTAAAAAGAACAATTACACTGTATATTTCATTTTTTAAAGACCAAACTCACAGACTGGAAATCAGACTTTCTAAAAAAGAAAAGAAACTTTAGGGCCTTTATCAAATTTAAAAATGCTAGAGTGGAAATCGATTTATTCTGATAACATTCGTAGGCGTGATCTACTTCTATATTTACCAAGGGGGGAAAAACAGTTATAGAGAAAAGACAAAGGACAAGTAAGAAAACAAAGCTTATTCAGCTTTCAGCTATACTATAGGGTTGAGTGGCCATGTCAGAAAACAAAAGAAATGCCAGGAGTCAGATTAGTTCATAGGCTCTACTGGGCATCCAGCAAACGCCACTGGAGCCTTCAGACTGGTGTTGGGATGAGTGTGGACCCTTCTGCTGGGCTGAAGGCAGGGCCATCCAACCAGCTGATCACCAGGTTATCCAGGACAGATGACCCTAGAGCTGCTTTCTGGGTAATGCCTATTGTCATATTTAGAAAGAAGGAGGGTGGGGGGAAGGGGGCAGACTCTGGAAAAGGAAATACAAAATGCATATAATTAATGGAGGTATTAATATCATGAATACATAAAAATTGAATAAAAACTACTAGAAGTGGATGAAATATTTTTGACAAGAATTTAGATCTTATTAGCAATCAGTGCAAAAATCAAAACCATTTGGTCAACAACAACTAAAAGTGTGATAATCACATGGATTGGTTAAGGTGAGAAACAAACCGTGGTTACCGCTAACATGCGCATAAATCTGGACAACCACCTCGAGAAATTATTATCTTTTTAAGTGGAAGATATACAAATTCTGTGATGCAAAAATTTCATAAATGTGCACCAAGGAACACATATTAGGATGTTCTTCCAAGCCTTAAATTATCCAAAAAATTAGACACAGTGCAAGTGTCTTTCGAAAGTAAGATGGATGAATAATCGCAGAGTGTTTAATTCAATGTAAGTGAATGAACCGCAGCCCTATGTGGTACTGAAAGGGATGAAACTCGAGAACTCGGTATGGAGAAACAAAAAGTCATGATAGGTTATTGACATTAAAATAAATAAACAATGTGAAAAGCTTAGAAACATATTATTTAGGAAGCAGTATTGGTGGAAAACTGTAAGTAAGCTAATACTAATAATAACCACAAAAATTACAAAAATGGGGTCTCTGGAGGGCAATGTAGCCGAAGAAATGACACAGGGGACCTTGATTTTTTAAAGAATAGAATTTAATTTACAACTTAGTAAAATACAATTGACTTATTATAAGCTAGTAAATAAGAAAATGTGTTGCTGTTTTCAATAGAATTTTGTTACAGTCAATATAATTTAGAGTCGGCTTTCAAAACATTTGTGCCTGCCTTATACACATTTGAGAAAATAAACTCCGTATTTTTATTAGGCTAAATTATCCCTTTAAATGTGATAATAAAAATGTCACTAAATTCTACTGAATCAGAATTCGAAGGGAACAAAAAGTAGCCAAATGACGTTTACTTTTTCATTTTTGCGTGGGCCACCACAATACACATTAGAGAAAGTTAATTTAGTCCTTTTGTCTACACTTTATAGGAATTGTGAAATCAAATGAATCATTTATAAGTCTTTTATATACACTTTCCTGGTTGTGTCATTTTAGACAGACTATAAATGAAATGTTATGAAAATGGCTTTGAAAATCTGCCACCTGGTGGAATGCAGTGGGAACTACAAGACCAACAAAATCTTTCTCCTGTTTTCCTTCCTGGATTTCTTTTGTCTTTTCTTTTTCTTTTCCTTTTCTTTTTTTTTTTTTCTTTTTCTTTTTTTTATTATTAGTTTCAGATGTACAGCACAATGATTAGACATTTATGTAATTTATTAAGTGATCCCACTGCTTGCTCTTAGTACCCATCTGGCACTATACATCGCCCAAAAGTCAAAGATGGAAGAAGATTGGTTTTGTTTGTTTGTTAACCTCGCAACCACTTAAAATGACTTCGGACAAATTATACAATCTCCAGTGAATAATGGGATAATGTAGTACAATTTCTTAAACAAAAAGTATAATCACTAAAGTGCTATGAAAATGTTGTAATAGAGTAGTGAATTTTATGAGAAAAATATTTATATCTTTTGGTGATAGATGCCAACAATAAATCTACATTTTTGTTACTATAATTATTATCTTTAATAATCTAATAAAATAGTCAAGTGTAAAATAAATGTAACTATTTAACAATCACATTAGAAGCACATTTCAGCTATCATTCAGCTCTCAAATACAGAAAATAAAAAAGCAGTTCTTAATAGAATATTACATATAATAATATCCCATTTATCATGGTATTTGATTTTCAGCCTACAACTGTTGATTCACTTTTATTTGCACTGATCAAAAAAAATCCAAACTTCTGATTTAGCTATATTTCTCAACTTTCCATAATAATGAATTTCATTTACATTTTTTCTCATTTATATTCAGTTTCTATTATGTAGTTCAAAAAATAAGTAAAAAAAATCATCTAATGCATTTCTTAAATTAAAGATGTATCTATTCATTGCATAGTTCTATATAGATAGCAAAAAGCATCATCTATTCTAGCCAATATTATTAGGTATATAAAGGAAATAGCTAAAGTAACAATGGTTTAATACCTGTAACAATAACCCAAACCCTTCTGTAAGATTAACTATATAAAATTATATATAAAATAAAGAAAAATGTTCGATAGATTTATTCAACCCCAAATAAAAGTTCCTGCTTGTAAAATGCCTTGATTTTGTTATCCGTCGCAGATACCTTGGTTCTAGATAGATGCGCTAAGGTAATATTATATCTGTGTAAAGATCCATAGTCTTACTAAATTGAGAGAACTGACGTGTGCAACCTAGAGTGGATACAGGGAAGAAATAACATGTTACAGCAAAAGCACATAGGAAAAGGGTACATTCCAGAACACCCAGGAAGTCTAATCTCTTCCTCAACTAACTGCTTAGATCTGGAGAGCTGAGCAATTGGGCAAACAGAATTCCTCTAAGAATTTGGATTAATCTAGAAGGAGAAAAGGTTTAAAGGTAGCAATTGTCACTTTTGGAAGGAGCAAAAATAATAATACGTGATAATGAATAAGAAAAAAATGACAGGTTAAGATGAGAATGGCAATGATGCTGATCCCTTAATATTTTCGGTTAGGACAGATAGGGATTTATTTTTCATGTAAAAGTCAAATTAAGAGATCAAGGATTTAGGATCTCAAATCATCAGTTGATGGACCAGTGATTAAAATAGCTGCAATTTTTTTTTTAATATAAATAGACAAGAAATCAGAAATAGAACTGAAATGTTTCCTTTGGTGCAAGTAGCTATCACCATGCCCTGGAATTGCAGAGAAAAATCAAAGTGTAGTAAAAGAAGACAGCGAGAAAAGTTAGAGAACTGGCTATTAGAAGTATTATCTGTGAGCAGGAACAAACCTTTCAACAAAAACCTAAGTATAGGAAACTAGAAAACAAGTTTCCCAGCCAGTGTTTCTGTCATGGTGATGCCATTAACCTATTCAAACGTGTACAGAAAAAGAGGGAAATTACGGCCTATCTGAGTCTAGACAATCAGAATTGTATGCTGCTGCAGCTGTGCGCTACACTCCTGCTCGTTGTCCACCAACACACACTCACTGGATGCATCTTTGCTGACATATTAATTTGTTGCTACGGATTTAGGAATCTCTCAGTGTTGCGTGCTTGTTGACTTCCTACCCACAGCAGACCGTTTTGTTTGGTGAAATGAATCCCTTTCTATGAGTTTCTGACTTGAAAACTAAAAACCAATATATTCCATTCTTTTCATGACATTCTTCTGGCCATAATTCTTAATATACTTCCAATTCACACTTTACTGATTTGATTGGATACAAACCTGTACTCACTCTTAAATCTATACCTATAAAATAAAGTGAACTAAATTATGTGCTTCATTATATTTTTTTTCCTTCAAAGTTCAAATGAGCTGTACATCTTAGAGACGTATTTGTGTGTATTTGTATGTGCAAACACGTTTGCTAGTGTTCTGAATGCAGAAATAGGAAAGTGCTTTCCCACGTGTCACTGATGCCATCACCTCGGACATGGAACCCGGTGACCCTCCTCATTCACTGATCTCAAAGTTCCCTACACACAGCAGAAACTCATCCAAATCATATGTCTTTAATCTTTCTTAATATCTAAATCACAGACTCCACCATGGCCTAGAACCATGGCTGTAAAGGCTTTAATTTTAGAGCGTCAGAAACTTGCAACTCTCCCACATCTTTAAACTTAACGATCTGTCTCTTCCTCCTAGTTAGGAAATTCAGATCCTCAACAATGCAGCGTTTTCATAGACCATCTATCTATGGCGTGGATTCGGTTGCTATTAGCCATTTGAACAATGGCCATGAAAATGATCCGGCATTTTCATGTATTTTGTTTACTATTCTATCTGCTATGTCGCTGTCGCCCTTTGGAACCGACTGGCATGGGCAGTTGTTTAAATCGCCTTTACTTTTCATGCTTCAAACATGAGTTGTGAGTCGGCCATAACCTAGTGAGGCATCAAACTCCAGAATGTCCCTTCGTTCGGGATGTGTCTCACCAATAAATTTCTTAAGGACAGAAAGCTACCCTGATCAAGCTTATATTCTTTCCTAAGTGAATGAACATACCAGCTCTGCTCCGACCTTGTACCTCGTATGCCCTTCAATCCCCAGACCAACCAACCCGGCCCTGTGTGCTTAAATTCTCATTAGTCAGCAGCTTCTTCATGAATATTCCATTATTTTAGGGATTGCTTAATTATTATTTTACAATCAATGATAATTATATTGCCAGAATAATTCTCTGAGCAAAGATCAAACTGTAGAGTGACTTTGGACAATGCCTCTATTAAAGAAAAATTGTAATTATTTGTAGCTCAAATTAGGTTTTGGATCTTTTGGAACTCTAATTAAGTGAAAGGATAAACCCCTTCTGGCTCCCTTGTCTTAGAATGATTCTTTATTGGATAGCTTTGTTCTTGAGAGAACCATAACCTCTCTGTGCTTCATTACAAACATGAATCATATTCTGAAAACTTTTATACAAGCTGCACTTTCTTCATCTACATAATAAATTTAATTTTTAAAATGTGCTTTATAAATTATACGTGCATTTATAGATGTGGTCATTCCGCTTGGGCTTTATGTATAATTCTGATTTCCCTATTGATGTTTTAACCATGTTGGTTATTTTATTAAACTGTTGCTTCTGGGAATACGGATTACATTATGCATCTTTGTCACTGTCTACTTCTGAATCATACTAGCATTTTTGATAAATTATAGATACTTTGTGTCTGTGTATTTGTATATGTTCTAAATATTTAACATGTTAAAAACATTTTTAAAAACATAAAAGTACTCTGTTAATGCTTTAGACAATCTTATTTCTTTTAAAGAGCTGGGAATAAGCGAGAGGATATGTATAAGATCTTTAATATTTACCCAAAAGATGCTTCATTTTTTTTTTTTTTTTTTTGTGGATCAAAGTTAAACCTCATATTAGCACCTTTCAATCTGAAAGACACCCTGTAGTATTTTTATAAGGCAGGTCTTCTAGCAACAACTTTTCTTACTGGGAATGGCATTATTTTTCCTCTACTCTTGAAGGATAATTTGCCTGGATATAGAATTGTTGGTTGACCTTGTTTGTTTTTTATTCATTTGGCACCTTAAATCTATCATCCCACTACCTGATAGCTTCGTTGACTATGATGTGTTTAGGTGTATTTCTCTTCGTGTATTTTTTTTTCTTTTACTTGAGCTCTTTTTAGCTTCTTGAATGCATAAAGAAATATCTGCCATCAAAATTTGGCCATTTGGCCATTATTTCATCAAATAGCATGTCTTTTCCTTTATACTCTCTTCTGAGAATCACATTCCATATATATTGGTAAATGTTTTCCCAAAAATCTCTGTTCTTTTTATTTAATACTTTCCCTACAAATTATATATTTTCTATTGGTCTATATTCAAATTCACTGACTTTTTTATCTTAATTAAATCTGCTTGGAAAGGGTTCTACCTGTTCGCATCCTTTCCAGCAGCATGCAATACTTCTTCTAGTGAGTTTAAAACTAACCTACTTTAATTGGTTTCTTGAATCTCCAATCAAAATACGTCCTTTAACTCTTGTTTTCCTCAGTATCTTCACCTTTGTATAAATAAGGTAATAATGCTATTGTCTTTGGAGAAATAAGTTAGTATTGTCCTTGTTTGTATTAGTTTCCTAGGGCTGCTGTTACAAGTACCACAGACTTGGTGGCTTAAAACAGAATGATATTCTCCCTCAGCTCAGGAGGCTACAAGTCTAAAACCAAGGTATCAGCGGGGTCATGCTCCCTTCGAGATTCTGACTGGAATCCTTTTTTGCCTCCTCCTAGCTTCCAATGGTGGTAATTAATGCTTGGAATTCCTCAGCTTGTATAGTTCCATCACTCTACTAGCTGCCTCAATAGTCACGTGATATTCCCCGTCTGTCTCTGTATTCACATGGCATTTGCTTCATCTTATAAGGATGCCAGTCACATTGCATTAGCTCCTGCCCTGCTCTAATATAAGTTTATCCTAACTAATTACATTTGCAATAGTTCCATTCCCAAATAAATTCACATTCAGATGTACTGGGAGTAAGGAATTTCACGTATTCCTATAGGGAGAGGTCCGTCTGAACCCATAACATTGTTTTTGCACAAAGAAATAGCTAGCACTTCCTAGTCCTTCTTTTCTCTCTGTGAGACTGGCGCATCAGACTCAGGACTGAGCAGATTACAGGGGGAAGGTCAAAATAATTTCTGTCAGAATTCAGCCCCTTTTAGTTACCAGAGCTCCAATTTGAGAACTTCTGACCTAGTCTAAATATTCAATTTAAAGATAATGAACCAGGAAAAAAGAGGTCATGTGATTTATCCAGAGTCAGAGTGATCGTTAACTGACCAGGGATCCTAATTCAGGAATTTTGAATTTAACAAAGTTAAAATCAGAATCCACAGTGAAGTGATGAGCTCAAGGTTTAGTGTGTATTTGCTTTGGTATACAAGAATCGGGGAAATGAGAATATCAGGAAACATTTGGGTTCCGGCCCTACAGTAAACGCAATGCCTTTGTTCTGAGAAGGAGCCAGCATCATACATCTGTGCCATTTTCCTAATTCATGCAAGAACCTTGTCATGTGCAGAATGTCTTCACAATACGGTAACTCTGCATTTGGAAGTTTACATCAAGATTACAGATATGAATAGACCTGGAGTAAAAACCAGGAACACATTTCAGAATGCCACCTATTTAAACTAAGATGCACAACCAGGGTTCTGGGAAAAATCTGTACTGAAACAAAGCTTCTATACATGTCTCTGTTCACAATTGGAGAAGCTGTTGCACTCCAATTGCTTCATTCGAGAGCACTTAAAAGAGATCAGTACTAAAAGGAGAAATGGCCCATATTTCCAGATTTCTTGTTAAAAACGTCATCGTTGGTGTGTGATGACTAACACTCCCCAACGCTCCTCTCTATGCACAATTTCTTGAATCCATCAGGAAGAGTTGCTCCTTCGCTCTTGTTTTCCTCATTATTTGACAGCTTGCCAGAAATCGGACTACTTGTTCTTTGTCAGGTTAACCCCTAGGAAGAGGTCTGGACGCCTGTCACTTTCAAAAGCAGAGATTTTAGTCCCTAGACCAGACCACGAGGGGTAAGGACACCCAGAGCAACGCAGGGACTGTCAGAAGAGATTTTCCACCTGACGACATTTCTGAAGCCTTGGTGTGCCTTGTCTGATACTCTGATGTATGTCTTTTTCTCAGCGGGTCATATTCCAGCTTTCGCCTCTTCCAGTTTTACACGGTACCATTTGGTGTTGACTAATGGCTTGACTTGGCTTTGCGAGCAACCTTCCTTTCGACTCTCACGTAGTCTTTGTCACATAAGCCACTTTTCTACTCTTGCCACTGACGTCACTAGCCTTTTTCGAAGGTTCTCTGAGAGACACCTTTTGCTCACCCGGCCCGCTGCTCTGTTACCTTTTGCTTCCCTCCTCTGGCAATGACTAGTCACTACAGTTCACCACTCAAATGTCTCCTCATTCTTACTCGTTAGTCTTAGTTCCTGACTCAGTTCACTCGTTTTCGCATTCGTCCATTTCTCCAAAAATGTTTATAGAGTAACAACAACAAAAAAAGAGGGTGAGGACACAAAGTTGTGCAAAGTCGCACTCTTTCTTGGCATTTATTGATCGTGCAGTGTGGTAGGGACAATAACTATTCATCAAATATTGGCTTGCTTATCACTGATAGTCCCTTCCTGGGTCCCCATTATCTGTGTTTCCTTAATTGCCAGCTTATCCTTACCAAGGCTTCTTTTGGATCTTATAATATTGGAATGATGAATTTTTAATAAATAAACCTTGCTTATTCACTTATTTATCCTTTTATTTATTCATTCAGCGTTAATCTACTAAACCACCATGCGTAAAGCTGAAGGCATTGGCGATACAAATAGGAACTCAGGAGACATCTAGTGTGAAATTAAGCAGAAAGTCTAGCAGAAAGATCACTATTAAAGTAAATATATCTAGAAGAAATGTAGAGTGAAGTAGGAGTATAGGAGAAGGAACATTTGGAGTATGTAAGAATTCTTTAGGCTTTTTTAAATATATACTTACCATTAATGGGAAAATTGTGGCATGATTTCCACTAGAGTTTCACATGCCGATACTATCATCTTAATCTTTTTGTGTTTATGTATATACTTTTTGGGGGGAGAGGAGTTCTATACACTGCTTAATTTACATAATTACAGTACATTTTTGAGAGTGTGAAAACTATATAGTGAATTTTTATGATATACAGGGTTTTCTTTTACAATAGCCTTTAATATACCGAGTTGAAAATATTAGGTATTGCTTTCAAAAGTATTAAATAGTTAAAAGCATAATAGGGTCTATTCTAGACCCTTTCAGAAGCAAGCAGTGCATTCAAAACAAGCTATGTAGAAGCACTCTCTTTTATAGAAAAGGAAAATGATTATCACAAGTTTAAGGGATTTGCTTAAGACTTAATATGTGATGACCTGCGATTCAGAGTTCCTGCTTGGCTTGCTCTTCCTTCCCATCATGACAGAAAATGACATGTCGGAATCAGCCCCTCCATACACCACCAGGGCGATGCCAACCAAGCTTTCTCTAAATCACCTTTGAAATTATGCAACATTTTAATGACACAGCATCTCCCTTCTTTCCCATTTTCACTTCAGTTTTTTTTGGAGGCTAAATAGTTATTTTATTAGTTATTCTGTGTTGGATTCTGTGATGTGCCACCCACCAGGATTTAGCTTCGACGAAAGTTTTATTGTCCTAGTACTTAGGAGTGCTGGCAACAAAGGCCTTTAACTTCCTAGAAACTGTCTCAGCTCAACAGAGTTACCTTTTTCAAAATCATGCTTCTTCCTGGGGTGGCTTCTATTCGACCACGGATCGATTCTTGACATTTCAATTCAAATTCGGAGCAGTTGCCAAGGACCATGCTAGCCCCACAGCCCGCTGTGGGTTTGGCAACGCCACCATTGGACTGGCACCACAGTGTTCCTTCTCCCTTTGGCCAGCCTGTTTCTTTCCTCTCTTTTCCACAAGCCTCGATTCCCAGAAAAGGCCTCTAGCAAGCAGCCAGAACACTAAACTTCATCTCAACGGAGTCTGCTTTCTGGGGAGTGAAGCCTGTGACAGTTGTAACAGACATGGTCTAGGAAAGTAGAAGAAAGTAGATACAGTATATTTCAACTTTGGATTTGCTATTCTGAAGAATATACCAGGTGACATGAGATGCTGCCGACCCTGAATACAGCCCTGAACCAAAAAGCTCTCTGAATTAGATCCAGACTACGGTTATAGCAATTCTGTCTCTTAGGCCTTATGACTCAGCAGGCCCTTGATTTTAAGAATGATGGGAAAAGACACCTTCTAGAAATTAAGCAAGCCCTAATGATAGAGCCACCACAGAGACCCTGAGCCTTCTGGAGTATGGCCATGTCATCTGCTGCAAAAACAAACAAACAAACAAACAAACAAGCAAGCAAAAACATAGGCCCTAAATACAATTCATGGTGTTCTACAGGCTCATACTAGAGACAGAGCGTCTGGATGAGGTACACACAATCAGGGAGCAAAACAAACTGCCCAAGCCAGCTCCCAGGTATCAATCACCCTTATGGTACCAGGTCCCCTCCCACGGCTCACACTCTGTCTTATGCTACTCTTATGACTACCCGCTGGAGAAAAGAAAAGGACAAACTATATGTGTGAATTTAAGCCAAAAATAGATGGAGCTCTCTACAGATTCACCCAGGGGACCTCGAAAGACAATGGCAAGAGAGAATTCCCTTAACGAGCAGAGCACCTGGTCATTCATCACGTGCAGGAAGAGTGGTGGCCCAAGGTTGGGATTTATAGCGACTTACGGACACTAGAAAGTGGGAGAAATAAGACGTGTCATCTGGGTGAAAGGCGACAGCATCACAAACGACCGTGGACACAGAGTGTGAAGGCGTTCACATCACACGTCGCTGCTGACCAGAGAAGCTCTACCGTAAGCGAAGCAGTAAACAATGAGGACTTACAGCGATGCGACCAGGTGACATCCGCCAGCCTGGCGACCCCAGTGCTGTGGAAGTGGAGGCCACGCATGGACCCAGAAGGACGGGCTCGTGGAAAGTCAACCATGGACAGGGTGACTCTTCACTCCTAAAGCTTCAGCTCACATCTCCCAAGAAATACAGCACCTTCTTGCGTAACTACAGTACAGTGATAAGCCCTAAAACATGGCATTGAAGTTCAAACTCAACAATCTCGTTCGCAATGAGTCTGCGCTTTATTGCCTCAATAATTGCCCCTTCTCCCAGTCCAAGATCCAATCTAAATTTACAGGTTGTGTTTGGCTGTAAATTTCTTCTATCTCTTTAAATATACAGAGAGAGAGAGAGAGAGAGAGAGAGAGAGAGAGAGAGAGAGAGAGAGAGAGAGAGAGAGTGTGTGTGTGTGTGTGTGTGTGTGTGTGTGTGTTTTCCACCATGACCTTTCTTTGAAACATCTAGGCCAGGTAATCTTTGATGATCCGACTTATGTGTTTTTCCTCTAAATGATCTTTTTGCCCTTTAAAACAGGCTTAGTTTTAGAAACACACATATGAACACAACTATTTCCCACTTCTATTATCATTAATAAAAGATTGATTGCAGTCAAGTCAGGCTTTTCACGGGAACCATTCACTGGAGCCTCCTGCTTGCTTTGACACGTGCCACTTCTTCTGAACAGCAACTTTCCATTTCTGTGTACTACATATAAAGCCCCTTTATTGGGCAGGCACTAAAATTAATTTTTCTGCTGTTCACCGAGCAAATGGGGACTCAGACGTTATTACGATTTTTTTGTTCCGAAGGGTAGAGATCAGCATAGATATTTTTTCTTCCTTGTAAACACTGCTCGCTCGCTCGTGCGCTCGCTCTCTCTCTCTCTCTCTCTCTCTCTCTCTCTCTCATTATGATATCTCAAAGAAGAAAAAAATATAGGACAAGATTAGCAGCTCAGTCAGGTGCCAAAATAATGTTCTAGGGTCTGGTATACTACATCCAAGGATGCTTTTCTTCTTTTGAATATCTCTAATGTGTTCTCACATTTCCTGATGTTTCTGATTTAACTTTGCACCGACATAGTCAGCAACTGGGTATGTAGGACAGGTTGGGGTGGGTGGACTGGTACTTTTATAACTTTTGTCATCTGCTTACACTACAGTGCATATGTCACTGGTCACATGTATGATTTCAGTTACTTTTCCAGCATTAGGGACTATATTTAAAATTAAGGACCATATGAAAAACTGCACAGAAAATAGATATGTTAAGGGTTTTGTTTTTTTTCTTTTTCCAAGTCAGTAAATGTCAAATATTCGAATAGGAGCAATTAATATGTAGATAATTTTTTCCCGTGCATTTGCTTCCATGGATAGAAATTTGTATTCTTTTTATACGCAGCTGGTGGCATTTCCCCCCCCCCCATGTTAAATTGCCGTTTGGTAAATTTCATAGATCTGGATTCAGCATTTCCTTCTTTGTGACATCCAAAATGGCATATTTTAGGGCACAGACTGAGAATACGGGAACTCCCAAGGTTTTTAGAGCACTTATTTATGGCAGGGTTTTTACATTAGATATCTAATTAAACTTTGAAATGTAAGTATTTTGTGATAACTGTATAAGCACTATAGATGCCCGGTTCCAGCTATTTTTGCCTTTTGCATGTAGAATTCTTAAAATCCGAAGGTGGAGTAAACGTGTTTGCCATGGCCACTTGACAAAATTTCGTTTTTCTGTATGACCTCTGTTCGGTTCTCCTGTTTAACCGCATAGAACCTGCTGTCGTAAAGAAGTGAGGTCACCAGGCAAGTTCGATAAAAGCGTACATATAAGTGGACATAAGTATGCCTTCCTAAAATTAAAACTCATCTTCTTCCAGGAGCAAAGATTAATTCACCACTTCACTGCATCATCTAACTGAGGAGAACATTTCTAATATACAAATCACATGTTTGCCTCCATCTTGACGTTATTGGATATGTAAAGGACATACTTTGAACAATCTTTTCTCATGGATTTGATTTTTTTTTTTAAAGGACTCATTTAATAAAGATGTTTTCTATCATGTAGGAATATGTCCCCATGTCAAAATCAAGTAGAATCTTGAAAGTAGTTATAATTTTCAGTAGGCACGGTGGCTCTCTACAGTTTAAAAAGGAGTGTTACATAAACCTGGCTTAAATTTAAGCAATGAGGGGGAAATGCTCTGTATTTTTATAGTGACAATAAAGTGTTTGGGGTTGGAAATAATTAATTGTTTGTCTTTATAAAGCAGCAGGAGTTCACTTAGACGAATAACCAGCATTTACAAGTACTTGTAAAAAAAAAAAAAAAGGCATAAAAGTAAGATAAACTTACCAGCAACTACTAATCTGAGAACAAAGACTAATAATAGCTGTAAACCGTTTTTATTTTCAGACATGCAATCACTAAAATGTTTACTTCTCTACAAATAGAAGTTAAGCAGCTTTTGGTTATGTGATAACTTCTGTGACAATAGATACAAAAAGTACTTTACTATGCCTTCAAATACACAGCATTTAAAATATGAAAACACCATTTCTCTGAATATTATAATATACATGTAATATGCTAAAAGTATCTACATTTAAGTGAGTCTTCCTGCATATGGAAGCATTTCTGTGCTTCTGTATTAAATTGGCAAATAGATTACTAATATGTTAGGATTTGGTTTTACTACTTCGCAACCAAAACAGTTTAGTATAATTTAAAAATATTTATACAATATGCCAAGACTTTAAATAGAACATTATTTGAGATTGAATTTAGGAAATGTATTCATATTCTGGCTTGTTCCAATTTAGAAATGTATATATGCTCACAGGAATGACTCAGTCCCACTCACATTTATCCATTGGTAGTACAGTCAAAAGGAAATATTTGTGTTTAACTCAGTTTCAATTTTTTCAATTTAACGTCAATCTACAATTTCATGTTTCCGATAAAAATCCAAATATAAGTCATTTTCTAGTGATATCTTAAGCAAGTAGGAATGTACTCAATTCCTTTGTTTTATCAATGTGAAATTATATTTCTCTTGTGTTTCAATTCATCAGAAAACTTTTTCATGCCTGAATATCTATAGTTAAAAGTTTTATTCTAAGGCACACATGCAATGAAGTGCCTGTGGTCCGGATAAGTGGTAAAATTTTTCCACTGTGGAATGCCAGTAGAAAAGATTTTGTGAATCTTACCCACGTTTAAATTATAAAAGTTATTTTATCCAGGCAAATGTTAAAGAGCTCTTATCAATTCTAGAGAATGTGGCAAGGCTGGCTTCTACTGTTGGAAGAACCCAGAAACGGGGGAGCCTCCCTGCCCCCCAACGAGGGAGGGTACTACAGTATTTTCCAGTCCAGATCCCTGAAGAAACCACAGGGATTCAATCAGTCCCTTGTTTTTCCCTCCTTGGCCTTGAATACATAATGGGATTTGGGGCCACTGACCTAGCTTTGGCAGTGACAATGGAGAAGCTGGATCCTGTGCTGTCACACAGTGGGGACTCAGCCGGCTTTAGTTTAATAGCAACAAATACAGACTGCCCCCACTTACAAGTGGTCCCACTACGATTTGGACTTTACAGAAGAGATACACATTCTGAAATTTGAATTTTGATCTTTTTCCGGGCTAGCGGCATGCAGTACAATACTCACAGGTGATGCCGGGCAGGGGCAGCCAGGGGCAGCGAGCCACAGCCCCTAGTCAGCCTTGTGATCACGAGGGTGGACACCTGATACTCTACAGTGTCCTGTGCTGCTCACGTTTGATGGCTATTGTGTTCTGAGCACATTTACGGTAGGCGAGGCTAAACTATGCTACTGGGTAGGTTAGGGTGTAATGATTGCATTTTCAACTTATGATATTTTCAATTTAGGATGAGTTTATCGGGACAAAACCCCATCATAAGGTAGATGAGCATCTATATCGCCATATCCCCAAGAGCTAAAATTCCTGTAGATGGAAAGTTTATTTTTTCTAGAATCAAAATATTGCTCAGCTATTTCTGTTAGGAAAAGCTGAAACTAAACTCTGAGGCTCCCGCATACCTGCTGAGGCCCTTGCTGTTCAAATCCACACATCAAATGTAGTGCAAGCCACGCTTCAGAAGTCAGAACTCTCTGGATCATCGGTTCCCGCTAAAGGCTGATGCTTTTGCTGAGGCCAAGTGGCTGAAAATTTCACTGTGCGCTGAGCAAAACATTCCCATGGTCCAATCTCTTCTGAGCTGCGAGATGTTACTAAGACCTAAGCATCTTTCTTGAACCTCAACATTACTATGACCTATGCACCTTCACTTGAGGTAATCAGAGCTCAAGTAAGTATTACTTGCTTGTAACCACGGCAGCGTTCCCTTTCTAGAAGGAGCCTTTCAAGCGAGAGTAAAAACACTAGGGGTTATAGTCACCCTCTCCGCTGTGCAGAGTCCACAGGAGTTAGAAGTCAGCAGCACATGTGTAGAATCTGAGCTCTTCAAAGGTTATCTTCTACCAACTACCCAGGCAGAAACTCCTTGCTCACACGCAGAATGCCAAACCCAGACGCCACGTAGCCTGGACTTACTGAAGGCCTCTCTGTGTGCCCACTTGCTCTCCTAACGTCCACTCACATCTAAATGTGTCAAAGCAATGCACTGAATATCGGGGTCATTGAGGACCCTCAAAAAGAGCACGCCTCTTTCCTGCCTCAATTCTGATTAAGAAAATGGGGAAGCCAAACTGGTCCTTGGATTCGTGGTCCAGGTCAGCTCGCACGGAACGACTGCTTTCCAGAAAGGCACATCGATCCATCTAATACGCACGCTAGACGTGGTTAGTGCTCTCCGCAGTGTGCCCTGCCCACGAAAGACCAATGTCATGGATTTGGCAAGAACTTTTCCCAGTGGATGTGATTGGGTTCTAGGAGAGTAAAAGGAAAAAGGTTTGGGCTAAATACATCCAGTTTATGTTCCCAATCAATCGATTAAATGAGTGAGTAGTCTCACTCCGCCAGTAGTTATTCTAATTATCATTATTATTATATTATCTTTCTCATGACCATGTTTCTGCACTGGTATAGAAAAAAAGTGGGAAAAAATGGTTTCTCAAGTGTTTTCTAATAGAATAAATACATTCGAGTCAAAAATAAATAATTATTAATGTCACCATAAAAAAATTTTTTAAAAAGTCATATAAATTTAAAATGAATGAATAAATGAATGAATAACTAAATAAATAAAGTATCAAATATCCAGAATTATCTACCAATGTAAGAGATTACAGAATTGACTCAAAGCCCAAGTAGTAGTGGCTTTTTACTGTCCAATGTCGCTAGACAGGAGGCAGGGCTCTCTTGTTGCAAAGTCATATAAATGCAGTGACTTCCTGACAGCCACCAAGCTGTAGGAGTCAAGTGACACCCTGATCTGAGCCAGACAAGACTTCTCATCTTTTATAGGCCTCGAATGTGTCGTGAAGTCTCACATCAATTCCGCTTTTCCCCTAAAATCATGACAACAAATAGCACTGAAGATTCTCTATGTCTGTCGCGTACTGGTGCTTCATCTCTTGAATATCCCTTGATATCCCACACACAATTAGGCGTGATTTACCTATCACGTAGAGGGAAAACACAAACAAATATTCCTCCTTTCTCATTCTCTACTCTTGCCTCTAAATATTTCTCTGGATCTCAGCCGAAAAAATCTAAAGTCATTAACTGTGAATAATAGAACAAGCAGGAACCTTAACTCAACTATAATGGATATACCAGTCAAATAGAATCTGTTTCAAAGCACTGACATCAGAGATTTTTTAAGAATTGTGAAATGTTAAACTAAATTGTTTTGTTGTTGTTTTCTCTAAATATAGAGGCACAGTGTCACAAATAATAGGTTTATGTTGTGTTAGGCATTTGCAGTCTTAATTTGTACTGGTACCTATTTAAACAGTGTAGTGTTTTTTTTCTTTTTTTTTTTTTTTTGATATGTTTAATGAAAATTGTGGTAACCTATTAAAAATTGTGTGGTTTATGAGTCATACCAATTACTCATAAAGACATCAACTCAAATTCATAACCCTGAGTAAATATATCCAAGTTAAATCAAGCAAAGGATGAATTTGAACCCTCATTTTCCAAGGTGTGCTTTGAGAAATAGGTGAATACCTCTAGTTGTCTGCTTCCTGGCTGGAATTTTTAGGACTGTGTAGGTTCACATGACCAGTTCCCTTTGCTCATTATTCCCTCTTGGCTAATTGCCTCCTTTCCTTCATTTGCACTAATTAGGGTACATCTTGTTTGGCACATTAGCTTGAATTGTGTCACCAAGGTAAAACAGCTTTAATAAATCCTGGCTATGCACCATTGCTACTAAGATCATTATGAGTTACAGAAGTCCCCACCAAAAAAATAAAGCTAAATAAAAGGTAATTAAATTATGCAGAAAGACATATTTCCATATTTTAGTAATAATTTCTTTCGTATGTCTTCTTCACCTCTTTAAAAATGTTTTGTGAACTTTGTGATGAAACAGATGATCTACATTTCTTAGATATGTTAAAACTTTGTGCTCTTAAAAACTTCTTATTAAGTGCTGTTGGTCCCAAGGTCATCATTAATTATAACGGACTTGGATAAGATTTTGCCAGTTGGTAGCCAGTTTGCTTCCAAAATTATAGGAGACGGCTCTTCAGTAAGTTTGTTCATTCGGCAGTTTTGCAAGCTGATTATGCTGACGGATTTGTGACCATATGTAGAGTCTGCACGGGATGAGCAAAGGAAGAGTTTGGCCTCCAGTAAAAGAGTTAAAACTTACTAAGGGTGTCTCACCTGCCCAAAGTACTTGTTTCCAGTAATTCCAGAGGGTAAGAGGAGACTCCAGTTCCATTATCTGTTACTATCAAGATATTACACACATTCTGGGAGACTGCTTTCAAGCTGTTGTTAGGAAGTGGACATTCAGGAAGAACAGATGGTGACAATGGGCACAAGAGAATATGGATAACTTCCAGGTTTCCGATAAATAGAATTAGGAGCTGAGCTTTGAAAAGAACTTAAGGGAACAAGTACCTGACCGGGGAAGAAAAGCATATTCAACAGATCAATGAACAACGAAAGGCAGCAACAGAACATGGCCCACTTATGGATTACTGGCCATCTTTCTGACGGGAAAGTGTTCAGGGTTAATAATAATAATAATAATAATAATAATAATAATAATAATATATGGCAAGTTTTAAATTGGAAGATGTGAAGTGACTTCGTGGATAAAAATAATGTAAATTTAAAAAATTATGGCAGATTACTATGCTGGGAGAATTATTTAAAATAATGTACAGCTTAATAACTTCGAGGAAGAGTGTTTTATTAAATAAAAATATATGAACCCATAACTCATGTTCTTAAATGAATAACAAGCAAATACTCTCTCAAGAAGTTAGAGTGGGAAGAAATCCAAGAAAATATGCTTAAAAATAGCATTGTATACAGTATTTAGATAACTAAATAAGAATCTGGTTTCTACCAATTTATAAATCATTTCAGATGATATGATAAAAAGTGAAGATTATAAGTCTGGATTCTTTAAATGCCGCCGAACAGAAGAGAAAAGGGTAATTCTTTTAGGTTTGTTTGATTTTCTTAACTAATATACAAACTTAAGATGTAGCAATGAGTGAAGCAAGACACAAGTGTCTGATGTCCTCACAAGATCAAAAGAATGCGGTAGGATGCTGTCTTGCAAACCTTAGTCTCGCTGTGGCTGGGTCACATCAGTCAAGAAACTAGAGAGCCAACAGGTCAAACCCCCATTACTGCATTCTAGATACTATGTCAAATGGTATGAACTTCATAATGTTCTGTGTTGTTTTTTTTTTCTCACAATATGTATACAATGAACACATCTTCACTCTATCTTAGACTTCCCTAGAACACCATTTGTATGGCTCACAATGAAGTCAATCAGAGTATTTCTTTCTTTCTTTTCTTTTTTTCCATGTCCTGCTGCCGAGTGGTCATAGACAAATCTTGTGGTTAAATCTGTTCTTCACTGGAATGTCAGTCATATCGTCTTAGCTTTTATTCAACTCTTCCCTTCATCATTTATGATAGACCTCAGAAAGCCTGGTCATTTCTGCTCCCACAAATGCCCCGGCTTGATTCCTTTCACTGTATCTCCATTGCCACCACCATTATCTAAACCACTTTCTTCTCCCGTGCTACCGACTTGTAATTTGACATTATCGGCTCTCTACAACCTCTTCTCTTCAAAGCAATATAATCTAACTTAACAGTTCAATTCAGGCATGCCCCAGTTTGAAATCAATGATTTTCCAAGTCACTTGGAAGAAATCCTAAATTCCTACTTGTAGCTTACAAGGTGCTATATGATCAGATTCTTCGGACATTATCTCATAACAGACTCATCCACTAAAAGCTTCTGCTGTTCTTTAAAAAGCTAAACTAACATTCGTCTCATGATTTGCTGTCATTTGCTCTTCTTTCTGTTAATAACTCTCTTGCTGGCATCCTCCAATCCCTCAAATTTTGTCTTTTCAGGAAATCTTCAGTAAAAAATCACTTATTTAAATTTAACTTCACCAACACGTAGATATTGTATTTTATGTATATCTTTCCCTTTATGGCACTAATCACTATTTGAAATTATCTTATTTGTATAAATATTTTGCATTTTCTTCTTCATTCACTAGAATGTTAGCTCAGTAGGAACAGACATCATGCATCTCTTATTACACTTGTATCCACTGGGATTGGAACAGCACATACTCAGAGTAAATTCCCAATAAGTAACTGTCAAATAAATTAATTAATTAACCAACTATGTAACTATATACTGAAAAAGGATCTGTATACCTGCATTAAATAATAAATGCATCACAATTTTATTGTCAGAATTCTAATACTTCCCAAACTTCATTGAGTCTAAAAATAAAGTATAATATGATTTTTAAGCAAGTATTGGCCGATGGCTATGTAACCAATTTAAACAATGATAAAAAAAAAAAAAAATTTCTTCACATCTCAATCACAGTTCTATTACAAAGATGCATTTTCTGAGAAGTGTGGAGTATATTCATTATTCTGTTCTTTTCCTCAGAATTCAATAATCATTCTGTAAATCATTACCCAGAAATGTGAGTACAATCCTGCCTTAATTTAGAACACTTTTATAGATTGAAGTTCGATTGTTTTTATTCTGGATCTCATCCTTATTTTAATCTATAATCTATAATCTTATTTTAACCTATAATTTTCTTTCTTTCTTCCTATCTTCCTTCTGTCCCTTTTTCCTCTTTCCTATTTTTTTTCCTTCCCATATTTTTCCTTTTCCTTCCATTTCCTTTCTTTTTTTATTTTCTTTGAATTATAGACTAGCCTGGAGCTTAACATTTCTAAATGACTTCTCAACCTTCTAAATTCCATCCTACACTATGCCATCCCAATGTGCCCAAATCTTCTGGGGATTCTAAATTACCTAAAATATCTAGTATTTTATGACTCTTCTGTATCCTAAGAATTGGTGCCAAAAATTATCCAAATTACTGATGGCATTTGCTAGCAGAATTAAAGAGATGAAAGAGCCAAATATTATGATAAATTTCTCTCTAGTTTGAAATCAACACATAATTTCATACATATTTTCAGGAACACATTATCTATGGCATAAGAATTATGCAAATAGATATGACATGTTAGGATCCAACTGCACAAAGTAAAATATAGCAAATATTTTTGTGAACTCATTTAGAGTTCACTGTTGGTGATGAAAAGCTTTACTCTTGTGTGAAAACTCTTGTGGTGATAGCAAACCAGCTCCTACAACCATTCACCTCTTACCCTGGCACCAGAGAAGGGGCATCTGTGTGACTCAGGTTCTCCTGGGATAAAAGCCTCTTCTCTGATATACAGAAATTCCAAGGCATGTGTCGGGTAGCTTCCAACTCTAACCTCTGTTTTGAGGAGCTAAGTGCCTGGAATGGAGGTGAAAAGTATATCTTTCTCACCAACATTGTCATCCTAGGTCCAAATAGCATCTCTTTTGTTAGTATATGACACCATACTTCATTAAAAAAAAAAAAAAAAAATCTATATATCTGGTCTACCCAAATCACTCCCTGGCCATTAGAAATTATAGAATGACAGATGATTTTTACCTAAGATCCCCCAAAATTTCACTTGTTTAAGAATAAACTCCTTGTTTAGGAAATAGCGACCCTTGAAATCATTTCTTCTTCCTTCTGCTGAATGAATGAAGTACTAAAAACCTATAAATATTCTCTTAAATGATTTACCCTTCCATCACAGCTATTCTAGTGTCTGGACTTGAGTCTCTAGATCATGATACTGATCTTGGCTTTGAACTTTGATTCTGTTCTGTCTCTCCAAGTTCACTTCTTGTTGAGTATTTCTACTACAACCCAGATGTTGGCCCTCATTTCTTATTTTCTACTGTTAACAAACCCATTTCATTGACCTTCTCTGGACTAGAGGGCATACTTGACTGATTAATGTAGTTACAATAGGTCGACGAAATAAATACATAAATAGCATTTTCCACAGTGCCGTCTATATTGCTAATTTTAATTAAGTTATCTTTTAATTTATTTAATTTGAAATTAGATTATGTAAGTTATTTTTCAGTGTCAGTCACATTTTCAGCATCATTCTTCATATGGTTAAGAGATTTTGTTCTAAAGCCAAACTTCTCATTTCAGCTCCTAGTTCCAATATTTAATAGCTTTTACTTCAGCAAGTTACTAACACTTTTCTGCTTCTCTTTTCTCATTTGTAAGAGAATGGCTACCATTCATCTCATAATGTTATTTTCACAACTAAGAGCTTAATCCTTATAGGTTGATGGGAACAATAGATGTAGACAGTAAATCTTGAAATGGTAACTGTTATTGTGATTGTGATTTTAGTATAAACATTAAAATTTTATTACATATTGAAAAAATATGCAAAATATTATGCATTTGTGCTCCTCATCTATTTTGTTACTAATTATATTCATATTATAATTAAAAATACATGTTCCACATTTTCTTCAAAATAACTTACTAAACGAGGACTAGTTCTTAAATAAGTATGAAAAATTGAAGTCCAGTTCTGGTAAAGATTATGAACCACTATATTTCCTTTATTTTTATTTTAGAACATGTATCAACTTATTATTAAATTGCATGGATTTCATGTATATTTTTCCAGATATTGATCTTGACAAAAATCTCTTAAAATCTAGATTCATTTTACCTAAGGGGCAATTTCTTGCCAACGAAGTAAAATGATTCTCAATTTTAAAACCATGAATTACCATTCTATTACTTCAGTGACTTCTATATTTAATCTTGATATATTGAAGTAATACAAATTGCAGGAAAATAAACAATAACGATATGGAGGGAAATAAAATTATCCGCCTTTGGGGAGTGGACACAATCCCAGGTAGCCAGGGAGGAAGGGTATGTGAGCACAGTAAGAAGTACCTGTTCTCACACAGGCCTTCGTAAAGCCAGTTTTGCTGACCTGGTTGCAAGACATGCCATACAAACAAACATGGGCATACGCATGCTGTAATTTTGCAAGAACAAAACTGTCTTATAAGCAGCATTTTTTGCCCAACAAAAGCATTCTTCAAAATGGCTTTAAACGAAAAACATAGTCGGGATTTCCCCCCCCCCCAAAAGCAATCATTGTCTGGAAAAAAAAAAAATCACTGCTTATTAAATTCATCTAAAACATTATTATAGGATTTTTACTGTGCTGTTTTAAAGGAAGCTTTAGGAATTTAATAAACGGAATATGAAGCAACATAAACAAATTACCATTATCAATTGTACTATAACTTTAAGCTGCGAAGCAAACTGCAGCCTTACTGATAGTTTGGAATTTAATAATTGCAGTAAGAAACAACATTTCTTGATTGAAATTGAAATTGAAAAGAATTCATCATTCTCCATCCTTAGAGTTTACAAGTACATAAAATCCACTAGCAGCTGTTGCTGCTTCTACATAATATTAAAAGAGGCTTATGGAGAAACTTCGGTATGGTCAATGTTCAAATATCAGAATATTCCATCATTTTAAGTGACCAAATCCAAATGATATCTTTTTAAAATTGTTCATAGGGTTAACATTTGTAGTACAGTACATATAATTCACATCAAGACAGATTATTAAAAATCAGGCGTTTCGAAATGGGCATATGTGGACTGCACTAATAAAGAATATATATCTAACAGCACAACCTTCCAGCTTTTATCACGGTCATGGGATAGCCATACTGCGTAATCTAATGGTCAGTTGTGGTTCCTGTATTAACTGGTCAGTGGCACTTCCAGGCCACTCTTCCCTCTTCTGCATTTTGCTTCCAGAACGACACACTCTTTCAGCTTCCTTTCGACCTCAACATTCCCTCCTTTTCAGTCTTCTTGGATGCGTTCTCATTTTTACCTCTGGATTTATCTAGTGTTCCGTTTGAAACTCTATTTCAATACTCATTCCTCTGGCGATCTAATTCAGTCTAATGTTTTTCAACACCATCTATACACTGGCAATTCTTAATTTATATTTCCCCTGAATATGATACTTGTATAATATATCTTATATTCCAATTGATTACTGAATATTTCCTCTTGGTGACTAATTAATACTTCAAAATACCCAAAAGTGAATTCCTAATTTCACCCATCAAATTGTCTTCTGTGGCAATCTTCTCATTTTGGTTTATCTTGGAAATGCTTAGTCTCCAAATTGTGGAGTTATTCTTATCTTTTCCACAGAAATTTCATATTCATCAGACAATTATTTTGACATACCTATATACCTAAAGTCAAATTATGTACCTTTATCTCTCTCTGGTCTCAGTCTTTATCATCCTTTGGCTGTATTATTGCTCTACCTTCGTAATTGTTCTTATAACTTTTACAACTGAACATTCTGTTTTTCTATACAGAAGCCTAAGTATTCTTTTTAAACATTATTTCGATGGGCCTCTCTTCTCAACATCTCCAAAGACTCCCTTTCCACTCTAGCAAAAGCTAACATCCTTACAATGGTAAGTAATATCCTACCTCCCGTTGCTTTTTTGACTCATTTCCTACATCTCTCTCTTTCATCTTCTATTCTCTCCAGCTACACTGACCTCTTTGCTCATCCTTCAGCATCAAGTGTGCTTCTCATCAGGTGCTTTGTACTTGCCGTCCCATCTGCTTTCCAAGATAATCCTTTTGGCTCATTCCCTCACCTTTTAAAAGTCTTTGCTCAAAAGTTATTTCCTCGGTGCTATATCCTCAATGATCTATAACAACTGCATTCTTCTTCCCCCTTTCTTACTTTCTATCTTCTTTTCCAGCTTATTTTTCCATAACAGAACTTAATACCTTCTAAATTACCACACAATTAACTTTCGTTTCTTTTTTCCAAGAAAGCAGAGAATGTTGTTTACAGTGCCGACTTCTACAGCCTCGCGGCATGGCTTATTCTTTGGCAAACTAACAAATATTTTTTGAGAAAAATATGTGGACAATGAATGGATTTTTGTTGACATTTGTAATTATGTTCTTAAGATAGTAAACAAAATACTATTGAAATGGTACCAATAAACAGGGAAAGAATGAAAAGAAAGAAGGGAGAGGCGATGTTAATATTAAGTATCTGGAAATACAGAAAATTGTTACTTAGAGAACAGGGATAAGGAGATGGCACTAGGAAGAAGGGCCACGCTTTCATTTTAATAAGATGTAAAAAAAATGGGATTGTTTATTAATACACAAAAGTTTACAGATATAGTGGCTAGATGTGGAAGAATTTTCCATTTGAAAGTTTCTTTTGTTCTCTGTTTACTTTGGCAATGTAACACCCTTAGAATAACCTGGAAATTGGAAAATCAAAATTTTGAATAAAGTGTAAAATAATTAAAATAGTTTTTGAAATTAAGAAGAGCTGAATAGGCCACAGTAGTTGTTGAAAAGTATACAGTGAGATATACTATATTGGTTTGCCTTATAATGAAATCATTCTACCATTTTCATTGATCCTCTGTAGAAAGATTGAGTAGTCTAGAATTCTAGCTTATTTATAAAAGGATTTTTCTGAGAGCTACTAATAAAAATACAAGGAGAATACCAGTACAATGATAGATGTCTCAAGTAAAATGATAGTTAATAGAGTCAGCAGGGACTTCACACTGCAGAGGACTGAACATTGAGCCAGAAGAAGGCAGGCAAGTTGAAAAAAATGTATAGGATCAAAAGACTGTGGGTCATGAATTGTTGAAAGTTTTACAAGTTTAGCAGTTTGCAGTGATGACTGTGGGTAGGTGGATGCAGAGTAGAAGAGAGGACTTAGATCTATAATAATCTGTGTTAGGGGACTAGATCAGTCATTCACATACATCAGGCCTCTAGTTTAGGGGTAGAGAGAGGACTGTGACCCAGGTTTCAATATCTTTAATTAATTTTATTGGTGGAGCTTTGCAGTTATTATTATTGGTAGATAAAATATCTTTTTAAAAGTGAAGTAGAGGGGTAAGGATGACTGAAAGACAAAGAACTATCGCCCAAATCTGAGATACATTCGTTTGGTGAACCTGAGCTATTTTTCATGTGGCCGAAGGGCAGCCTCCTTTTGTGGGGACTCTTGAGGAGACAAAGCTTTTTAGTGGAAAGCTAGATTTCATTTTGAAAAAAGAAGGGTTAGAGAAGTAGGAAAGAGAGAAAAGATTGCGGTCATCAAAAAAGAAAGAACCAAGTAATTGGAAATGACAGGAGAGAGTATAAGTGACCAAAAGTGGAGAATGGGGCTTGGAATTTGTGTTGAGACAAAGAAATGAGCAAGAGAGTCTTGGGTATTTAGCTGTTTGTCGGGCTCACACATTTCGGTGTTCTCTGGATGTGTGAGCAGACAGGCTCCCGTGAACTCGGCTGCAGCTGAAATCTCACTTCCTCTCCATCCTCACGGATGGAAGCCAGCAGGGTGTGATGAAAGATTCTAGTGGTTTCCCAGCCAGTGAGGCCTGACAGAGGGGTTGGGAATTTGCTTTGGGCTCTGCCTTATAGTTTTGGTGACACATTTTCATGAATATATGAGGAGTCTTACTGAAGAGTTTTATACACTAAAGAACTTAATGGTTTCCAAAATGTTTGGGTGCTCTCAGTTTCTCCCTAAATCTGATAAAATTGATCTAAACTCGCATGCAAAAATAATCTAGGTGCAAAGCACTAGACCTAAAGGCATGAAAAATTTCTACCTTACCCCTTTATTTTGCAAGGATGAGTATATTTACTAGGTCCTATTTTTATACTTCAGCCAAAAAAGCATTTGTTGATCCAAAGATAATTATATTCGCAAAATGTTTGTCATAATAATAACAAAATAAATCTCCATATATACATATATACGTGTATGTATGTATATATACATATAAACTCTCAACCATTTTTGCTAATGAAAATTCAGAAAAAGAGTATCACGTGATTGGTAATAGCTTTCATTTGTTATAGCTTTTATATGCTAAAAAAAAGTCTCCAATTTATTCACATTGAACTGGTAAAAATTTAACTGGTAAAAGTGTTCTTTGTCTGAGATGTATTTAGCGCTCAGAAATAGCCTTTTATTATGAGGCTCTCTGGCCATAAGTTTCCCAGAAAAGAAGTTTCATTTTTCAGGAAAAGGGAAATTCCAGTCCTGAACGATCTGACCAGTTTCCAGTATGGAGCCCATGTTATTTTGATGAGCTCAGATCCTAATAACATAGCTTCTTGGTGAGGAGAATTTTTTGTATGCTTTTATTATCTCATAAGTCACCGCATCAATAACTCTAAAGTCAAAACATTAGAGAATTTTTAAAAGTTTGAAAAATTGCTGATACGATAATTTTTTTCCAAAGTCTTACTATAATAGAATTCTCAAGAATCATTAGGAAGACTGCATCTATAGAATTTTACCAAAATTTATAAATGTACTACATTCAAATTTTTGATTATCTCTGTTCCTGACATATAATAAAAGTTTTACTAACTGAAATCTAGACAGTCCAAATTACAAACTAATTTTAAAATTTAGGCACGTCATTCTGTCCTCATTTATGCAAAGGCAAATGCATATTACTTTAGCAAAATTTCTCTTTATATCATTTTACTTATTATCTCGTAGTGTTTCTCCTTTGGAATAACACACTTGATTATGTCTCAGTACTAAGAGGTAGAAAGTCCACCAGCAATTACCATTACACAGATATCTATCTTTATTACAATATTAACAATAATACTAATTTTCATATTTACTTGCCATATACTACTTGCCAAGCCTGGAGCTAAACACTTTCAATGTGTTAACTTATTTGACTCTTATCATGATCCTATGAATGGGATACTATTATTATTTTCCATTCACAGATGTGGTAGCTGTGTCTAAAAAGGTTTAAAATGAATTGTCCCAGGTTGTACAAGAATATATTAGTTTCGAGATTTGAAATGCAAATTCAGAAAGTTTTACTTCAGATCACAAATTCATAAATATCACTCTTTTATCTTAAGTAGGCCACTAATGTGACATACTAAAGCAATACATTTCTTAAGTAATGCCTTTCATCACTTCATTAAGTATAGTTTTAATTTCTCATGACTCTTTGTACTATATATTGGTGATTTAAATAGTCACATAAGGCAAAATGTTCAGAAAATGTTAAGGTCAGACATTAGTTTTTTGGCATTCCCTAGTTTTTCTGAGCTGAGATTTCTCTATTTTTTTTTAACCTTTGGAAAATAAGATGACCTCTCAATTGCATGGAGAGAATGGCCTGCAAAAATATTTAGGAAACAAATGACAACCTATAAATTATATATACATGTCAGTTATTAACATTAAGGGGTCGATCTATAAGACCACTGCTGGCCAAGTTATGTGGAATAAAGAAATTAAAAAATGAGCAACTGTATATAAATTCATAAAACACTTAGAATTTGTTTTTTGACTCGTCTTTTCACTTTTGACATTTCTTTGCCCTTAATCTCCCACCAAAGACCAAGTAAAATTATAATTTTACCCTTCTTTCTCTCACTCTCTTTTACCCTAAATTTACAAATTTGGAATATCTCAAACTATTTATTAGTAAATTGCCAACATGTTGCCTCACCCCCCTGCATAATTGGTTATTTCCTAACAAAACAAGGATAATCCTTACATAATCACAACCGACTCACCAAATACTGAAAATTAGCAGTGACACGTTATCACCATTTAATCCTCAGAATCCCTTTCAAATATCGCCAAATGTTCCAATGATGTTTTACATCAAAGGGATTTAGTTCAGTATCAAATCATTCCTCTAATCATCTTTTCTCTTCAGCCTCCTTATTATCAGGGCCATTTCCTCATTCTTTCCCTGATTTTATGACCTTGACATTTTAAAAATATTACGGGATAATTATTTTGTGAATCTCAGTCAACATGGGTTTGTTTGATGCTTTCTCATTATTAGATTCAGGTTATGCTTCTGCGCAGAAACACAGAAGCAAGGGTGTGGCATTCTTGTTGCATCCTAGTGGGTAGTGTGCAATTTTGTTCCATCAAAGATTGTATTCATTTTAATCACTTGGTGAAGGTGATGTTAGCTAGTTTATACTGTGGAGTTATGACTTTCCCCATCGTAATCAATAAGCACCTCCTCAAGTGGTATTTTGAAACTATCTAAATACCCTGTTCTTCAACAGTCTTTCTATTTACTTCCTTAGTAAATTATCTCAGAACAGACTCATAGTGTCTTTGTTGAAAAAATTTCAATCCGCTGCTCTGATTATTTATTTTTATGTTTGCTATGTTTGACCAGTGGGGGCCGCTTCAAGGTGGCGTCTGTGTCCTGTTAGCATCCCCCCTTCCCTCCTAGCGTGACTCTTGCTTTCTTGCACACGATTTTCTAGAAACATTTTAGACTTGCTCTTGCCCTGGAATCCTCTATTTCTCCAAAGGGTGTGAGCTCCTTGGAAAATGTTGTTGAGGAACCAAGTCTGGCCCTTAGGTGAGCACATTATTTTCAGAGTGTTTCTGGTTTGAGCCCTCTCAATAGATGGAGTATATGTATGCACGCACGCACGCACACACAGACACATTTACGCACTCATTTTAATCAAGTTATCGTTGTATCTATCTATATATCGAAAATAATGTATTACAATACAACTCTGGGTAGTGTATTCTTCTTTTCTCTCTCTACACATTTGGACTGTCTTCCTCAACAGAAGGAAACGAGATTACGCAGTTTGACTTGAATGCAATTCAATAATTTGAATATTATTGTTTCTTTGACCAAATTCCCTGCCTAGAACCAATCTCATTATTAGTACATGCCCCTGCAGGAATGCCGTCCTCACCACACGTGGGTTTTGACTGCCTGTGTCAACAGCTGCTTACAACTGGCACTCTCTTTTGGCTCTGCACTCCTGCACGTAGATCCCTTCCTCACCTACTGTGGTTCTGACTTCCCACACTGGACCATCCCATCGGGACACGTGCTCTGCTCCCCCCACAGGCCCTGACACTTAGGTGGGCTGTCCTCCCGCACACGCGGCTCTTCACCGAGCGTGATCTCTGATTTCTCACACTGAACAGCCTTCCCGTGTGGATGCCTTCTTACCCTGCCATCACTCTGATACCCCACACCGAGCCACAGTGTGTCCCCTGCCCACCACCAGACATGAGCCTACCTTGTGTTGTCCCGAATCTAGTGGTTCTAAGACAAGTTCATTCACAAACAGGAGGGGAAAGAAAAGATGGAAAAGAAGAGGCATTTCTCTTTAAATTTAATTAATTAATTTGCTAATTAATTTTGGTATTTATATAGACAGTTGATACATTCATTTACATTAAAGCATGCTCAGCTGATAACTTGATATATTTTCCTGAGATATTTGTATTTTAACAGAGAAGGAAAACTTTCATAAAAAAATAATTTCTATAATTGAATTTTAAGAACCAGTGAAATGACAAAATAACTTTTTCTCCAACCCACAAATTTCTTTTGAAAGGTGAGTTGTTAGGTGTTGGATATCGGCGACCTTCAGATTTCCTGGACATGAAAGACTGAAGGCAGCCACCTATTCTTCTTAACACAAAATGTGGCTCAGAATAGAAGCCACATTCAAACTGAGGAATGTGGTGAAATAAGAATTTCTTACGTAGAAAAAGTACAATACGGTTTTAAGCTATAGGAGTCTATAGGATTCCAGACAACTATCCTGACTTACGGGCAATGTTCTAAACAATTTACATGTACTGGTTTAATTCGTATAGCAGCAATAGGAGATAGGTTATTTTCTCATTATACAAACGAGGACACTAAGGCAGAGATGTTATCACAATAGCTCTCGGAAGTTACACCACCAGTGGGCAGCAGAGTCGGACCCCAAGCCTAAGCACCCTGGCTGCGGTAACCGCTCTGTAACTGCTTTTTGCTAATTCGGAAAATATAGTTATTGTTTTGTGCCGGATCAGAAACCTCTCTGATATCCCTGTGCCTTTTTATATTAGCGAAGCGAGTCTCGGAAACCTACTAGAATCGCCCTATATGGTAGTTCTGTTATCACACTTTAGAGTTTTCACCCTGGAATCATCAGAAGTGCAGTTATCTGTGAACAGAGAAAATAGACCTTTACTCTTATCTGTCCTTTTAAGGCAATAAACGCGATAAGATTTCTTTTCACTAGGGCAGCTTGCTTATTTCTGACTTTTTTTTTTTAATATATATATAGAATGAGTTAAAACTTGGCAGCTTTTTTTTTTTCTCCCTACTGACAATACAGCTAATTCTCTACTTTTCTTCTCTTCCATAGAAAGGTGCATGGATAACAGTGTATTAACCTAACCAAACTGTCAGTGAACAATCCCTTTCTCGATAAAGCTCCTTGTTTAAATTGTTTTGGGACATCTTATTCTGTAAAAGTTTTTTTTTTTTTTTGAGTTAAATTTTCTAAACTTAATCAGGAAATATTTATTATCATTAAAAATGTAAAAGAGTAATAATGTTTTTATTATATCTATTTTTTTCCTTTAAATGCTCTTTACAATCTTGACTGTTAAGTGGTATTTTAGTAGAAAACGGATATAAGAACAATAGTGTGTTCTCATCTTAATTTGTTATAATAGTTCTTCTCCATAGAGTATTCTTGAGCATTTTTGACATCTCCATTTATCTTTATTGAATATAATGCCTGTCATCATCACCAAAGTACATTACAAACCCCCACTTCCACACAGTAGTAAGCTGTGCAGTTTTGGTGTTTAAGAATGTGTGATAACATCTCTTGAAAGCATTATACTTCTCTTTCTATAGTGCATCTCGTCAGTATCTCAAAGCAATTAAAAATAAATGGAAAAATACTGTTCTCGGGGAAATTTGTTTCACAGTTAGAAACAGTTAAATCCATTTCACAGTTGGAAATATTGGCAACAGAATGAGATTAGATAAGTTCTTAAAAGTCTACATTTTTCCAGGAATACTCTATGCATTCTATAGACTTGTTCATGTTCTAATCACTGAGCAATTCTTTCTTCCTTTTTTCTATAATTTGGTCCATGAATTGAAGTTCCCATGAACTGTTTTTCAGTGCAGTACAATTTTAGAATGTCAGTACAGTGTAGTATATTAAATTAAATCTTAAACTACACTTTTAAAGAACAAATTTCCAATCTTACCTCCACAATATTTTCAGTCATGGAACACTAAGCAAATATTTGTATTTTAAAAATCTTGATTTGAAATATTAACTAAAGTATAAATGTGACCGCCTTATTATGAGGTTTTAGGAAAACAAAGGGAATAAAAATAATACAGATTGAAACCACGACTTTTACAAATGAATTTATGATGACTGTGATAAATATGATTTTTATAACTGATAAATTATATTCAAAAATAATCATTGAAAAAGTGTCATATAATTTGTGACTATTTTACTTAAAGTTCCATGAATCATTTTATGGAGCCTCTGTCAAATATGTGATAATTTACTCTTCTGAGAAACCTACACAATATTGGTTTAAAAAAAAAAGAAGAAAAGAAAGGAAAGAAAAAAAAATCCTTTAACCTTTTTTATAATATAAATGAAAATATTGTAGTATATATTGAATTCTCTTAGACACCTAATGTTTCTAATAATGGTTTCTTGATAAAAAATAAATATTTGTTATTACTTTGTACATATATTTATATATTTTAATCATCAATTTTTTCATAATTTCCCAAAATTAGGCTTAGAGTTACTTGGAATAAAACTCTTGATATGAACACAGTACCTAGCAGCCAATGTCAGGTCTTTGTATGGTAATCACAAGTAAAGTTTTCACAGCCTAACTATGGAAGACCTACCTCTATTCCCAAACATGTTTGAAAATACTTCGAACCAAGTTTTTTGAGAAGAAAAGAAAAGAAAGACATGCCAGTTCAGCCCAGAAACCATTAAAGTAGCCATATATTTAAAGGTTTAATTACACATAAGAATAACATTTTAATCAAGAATAGTTAAGATGCTCTGTGTAATTTTAGTAAGATTGTGGGGGTGGGGAATAAAAGTTTGGTAGGAAAAATAATTCTCTATAATATTCATCATGAACATTTCTTTTGCAAGTGTGCTAACAGAGTGATGTCAGTGATATTTCTCCTTCTGAGTAAGAAACTCCAAAAAACAGTCCATGCATAAACACAATGAAAAAAAAAAACAGTAAAACTGTCAGAATCAACATCTTCAGAACACTGGAAACTAATCAAAAGCTTCCACAACCCAGGGAACATTTCTCAGTTAAAAAAAAAAAAAAAAAAATTCATTAACAGCTGTGAGCTTTGTGGCTTTAACTTATTTTAGATCCATGCTCTGCTCCCCAGCTCAGTGATAGCTTTGAAAGTAACAGCCCATATTCCAAGAATTAGTACAGAAAGAATGGAACAATGGAACACATACACAGATTTTTTTTTAAGTTAATCAGTCTAGTGACTTCCTGGAGATCCATTTCAAAGGCTTGTCTTTATTTCACCTCACTGAAACGTGCCTTTTGCTGGAGCTGCTACCCAGGGACAATTGTTTCAAATGTTTACAGGCAAATGTTTTAGTCACCATGGCTTAGGCAATGTTTAATAGTTGCAGCAAATAATAAACTAGCCCAAAATGCTTGAAAGGAAAGGCTCAGTAGTAGCCACTTTGGGGAATAAGGGCTCTGAAAAACTTTGACACATTCCTGAGAAACTAGAATAAACACATGCCCAAGACCGTGCACACGCTTAGGAAAGACCAGAAGCATCCTAATCTCTCACATCTGGCTGACTTTGAGACTGCACAAGGAAGAGGAGGAATTAAGTGTGAGTTGTAAACTTGACCTAGTCTTTTTTTTTTTTTTTCCTTTTTTTTAGATGAGGCAACCCTTGGTTGACCTCACAGATTGCAAGGACCTTGTCAGTTTACAATCCCTTATTTTTTTTTTTTTTTTTTTTTTTACACCTACAGCACAGCACTTGGCCTTCCTAAGTGGTGTCCCATCCAAGTACTAACCAGGCCCGACCCTGCCTAGGTTCCGAGATCAGGTGGGATCGGGTTTGTTCAGGGTGGCACGGCCACTGATGAACTTGACAGTCTTAAAGGTATACCTGCATAGACACAGAACCCCTGTGCAGACCCACACAAAGAACAGGTTATGCCTGTTTTGTTTTGTTTTGTTTTGATTCCAAGTATTAAAGAAAAAAAAAAAAATCCACCACAGGGCCTGAACATCGGATGTGAGCATTCAGAAAAAATAATCATTGTATTTGAAGACAGATCGTTTGCAATTATCCAGTCTGGGGAAAATAGAGAAAAAAGAATGAAGACAAATGAACAGACCTCAAAGACCTGTGGGATGCAATCAAGCACACTAATGGGCATAATAAAGGAGGACAGAGAAAAAGAGGAGTAGAAAAAGATCTGAAAGAATAATGGCAGAAAACCTTCAAAACGGAATGAAAGACACTCATTAATTGATACATCCAAGAAGCTCAACAAACTCCAAGTAGAAGAAAATCAAAAAAAGCTATTTATACACATCATAATTAAACACACATCATGAAAGCCGAAAATGACGAAATCCTGAAGGCAGCGAGGAAGAACTGACCTCTCACATACAAGGGACCCACATTAAAATTTACATGTGAGCCCTCATCGGAAATCATGGAAGCCAAAAGTCAATGAGTGATGTATTCACACTACTTAAAGAAAATAAAATCGTGAACATAAATTCTGTTTTCTAAAACTGTGTTTCAAAAGTACAAGAGAAATTAGAATTTCTCAGATTAAAAATAAACTGATACATTTTATTGCTAACATACCTGCACTATGCAAATGGTAAATGATATTAAAAAAAACTAGACGGTAGCTTGAAATCACGTAAATAAACAAGGACTACTGGTAAAGGTAATTATATAGGTAAAAATAAAAGATACTATGAATGGATTTTTTAGTTTGTACCCTTCTTATTTCCCCAATCTTATTTAAAACAAAACTGCATAAAGAAAATTTTGTAATTATCTGTTAATAGGTACACAGTGTGTAAAGATATAATTTGTGACAATAGCAGCATAGAAGAGTGGAGTCATATAGGAACAAAGATTTTTGTTATATTATTGAACATAAAATGTTCATGTTATGGCATAAAATGTTTATGTTCTGGTATTATGCTAAACTAGATTGTAACCTATTGAATAGTTTATTGTCATCTCCAGAAAAACCGCTCAAAGACTAGGTCGAATGTGTGTGTGTGTGTGTGTGTGTGTGTGTGTGTGTGTGTGTGTGTGTGTGTAATCACAAAATATGACAAGAAAACAAAGGATACCCTAGAAAATAACTACTCAACACAAAATAATGCAATTATGGAAAAATGAAGGCACACCATGTTGATATATGCCGCTTTATTCCAGTCACTTGAGTTGGGATTCTGTCTGACTTTTTCAACTTTTTCTTTGCTCTGCCTACCATTGATCTTTACACTGCCAATGTGATCTTCATATTGATCTTCAGGATGCTCAATTTTTAGCTTTATTTTTAGGTTTTTCAGCAGCATCCTGAACAGCACGTGCCCTATTTCTCCTCCTGATTTAATGGCAAACGTATGCTTCTAGTTTCTCCTTACCTCTCTCTGGCTACTTGAATTTTGTCAATCTACTTCCCTAAACAAACTATGATAGAAGTTCCTTAAAGTTGTTTCTTGGACTTTTTTTTTAACTTATACTTCTTGGAGTTTTTAAATTTACTTTCTATAAATGTTAACTCAAAAGACAAACAAAATAATTTTATCTTAAATAACTGGACTAAGCCCTAATAGGATTTTCTTCATGTAAAGATTGGCTCTGTAGTTACTTAAAATAAAGGTAGTAAATTGTTTTCAATTCAAGCTGTTTCCAAAATGAATATTACTATAAATGTTGGATAGTAAAGCTACTAATATAAACTAAAGCAATATGAATAAAACTCTAGCCTAAGACACAATTTTGTATGAGCTTTTGAATTTTATTGTTGAGCATAATCAGGTTCAGAAAATATTAAGCATTTATGAATTTACAAAATTACGATTACATATTTTGTTGATTTCTCATAAGATCATATATGCATAAAAGTAAACAATGAAAATCAACTCTATTGTAAAACCTGTTCTTTTTTTATATACTTTATTCTGGATCAAACTTTAGAAAACACAGACATTTTGTATGCACAAATAACATGTTATATCAAACAGTTATTCATTTTTAATACAATATTCAATATTCAAGTTTAACTGAGTAATGTGACATCTTCCTTTAACATACCCTTGTGTTAAAAGAGAGAAAAAACACAGTGATTTTAATAAAACTTGAATCTTCCCAATGCCATTCTTCTTTTAAGCCAAAACAGCAGTGAAAACATTTTATTTTCTTTTGTCACATGGTCTTCCAAAGAGTTATTTTTCTTCTAAATCTGAAAATTCTGTCACTTGACATCAAAAACATATTCTCTAGGGTCTTGCAAATCAAGTAGTTCATGCGATTTTTAGATGTCCTCTGAGCAGGCTAGTTTCCATAGTCACCAAGCAACGGTCAGTACAGATGCTGACCCATTTCCTCCAAGAGAAATTTTTTGTTTCCAGATATAAAGAAAAAGAAAACTGAATAAACCTGAGAGTGTTAAGTTTTGGATGACTTGCTGCTCTAGAAAAGTTTTCTGAATTTTCCAATATTTACAAATCATACAAATAGGACATTGCAATATTTATTGATTAAAGCTGTTGACTCTTCAACATAGAGAAAGGAGCCATTGTTTTCTTTATGACCCCAAATCTCTTCAGCGTAATGACATGCTATCGATATGTTATTGATGCAAAGATTTATCATGCCACTTGAGGGCAGGAAGTTTCATCTTGTCCTGTCTTCTGCTCACTATAACTTTGCAACCCTTCATTGTAAGATTTTCACCGTGTGTGATTATCTTTTTTCGGAGTAATAACTTCTGCCAATAAATGGCTTCCTGAGCTGTTTCACATTTTCAGTTTGCATCTAACTCTCAGTAACCTTGGTGTGGTTGAATTGTCTTGTCTATGCTTTTTTTTTTTTTTTAATTCTACATTTTCTCCCTACTCTAATAAGTTCAGTTGTACCATAGATTAATATACGAATGTTACACATATTAGTTCTAGAACCTCTTTTGAACAGAGATACTGGCCAGGGCTCCCAACTCGTAACCAGCAGCCCATGTGAAAAATTTTGCCACATTATTTTAATTGTAACCCTCTGATGCCTTTCCATTGCTGCGATATCTCAGAATAAAAGAATGATATGAAGACTAGAACAGAAAGCACTCTTTGATATCTTTTTTTTTTCTTTTTTCTCCTCCCTCCCCCATTCCACCCTATAGTAACCACTAGTCTATTGTCATGTCCATGAGGCTTTTGTTTCGTTGTTTGTTGGTTGCTTTTAGGTTTATATCCCACATATAAGTGATATCGTGTGGTTTTCAACTTTTTCTGTCTGGCTTATTTTGCTTAGCGTGATTATCTCAAGGTCCATCCATGTTGTCTCAAATGGCAGTATTTCATCTTTTCTTATGTAATATTCCATTGTCTATATGTACCGTATCTTCTTTATCAAGTCATCTATCATAGGACACTTCGGTTGCTTCCATGCCCTGGCCACGGTGAATAATGCTGTTATGAACATTAATGTGCAAATATCTTTTCAGATATATGTTTTCAAGCCTTCAGGATAAATACCCAGTAGAGAAGTTGCTGGACCACGTGGTTGCTTTTTGAGGAACCTCCATACTTTTCCATAGTGGCTGTACCAATCTGCAGTCCCATCAGCAGTGTATGAGGGTTCCTTTTTCTCTCCATCCTCTCCAACACTTGTTATCACTTGTCCTGTTGATAACAGCTATTCTAACAGCTGTGAGATGGTGTATCATTGTGGTTTTGATTTGCATTTCCCTAATAGCTAGTGATGTTGAACATTCTTTCATATGGCTGTTGGCTATTTGTATGTCTTCTTGGGAGAAGTGTCTGTTCAGGTCCTCTGACCATTTTTCAATTGGACTGTTTTTGTTGTTGTTGTTGAGTTGTATGAGTTTTTGTATATTTTGGATATCAGGCCCTTATCGGAGGCATTGCTCGCAAATATATTTTCCCATTCAGATGGTTGACTCTTTGTCTCTTTTTTGAATTTGACACTCCTGTGTTCTACAAGCCTGTAAGTTCAGTCGCTGCTCTCACTCTAGCGCTAGCTATCCTAGGACATGAGGGCCATATTCACCAATGAAGGAAATGATCATATTGCAACATGGTGATAAGAATAATGTTAGGCACTAGTACATGTAAAAGATATCTGTCAAGACTGTCAACTTGATACGTCAGTGTGACCAGTAGTGTTAGCAGGGGACTGGCTTGAGGGACTTCTCGAATTTTATAATGTGCTTGATAAGCAATGGAAAATCTGTACAAAACTGCCTATAAATATTTTTCAACCTGTTAACAGGGCAAACTATATTTTCACTTTTTTAGGAGTGCACTGGTAACGTGGACATATTTAAAATATTATATCTTTGTCACACTAATCTCCCAAGTCCGTAGTGAGAGAAAAGAAAAAGACATCAGAAACAAAAAGTAGTGTTTTTGAAAAGCGTGGAAATAGCTTTGAGTGAGGCAGTACTGGAAGCAAAGCTGTGGAGCTTTACAAGTCATCTCAGCGTCTCTGAGAAAATGAAAGAAAATGGGGAGTTATTTGCACGAAGCCAAACAAAATGAGCTTTGTAGCTTCTCAAAGCCCTAAAGGACCCGCCTTGTCTCTCACTTTCTCTTGGCATTAGGTTCACCTCCCTCGGGTTTCTTTGGCATCGCCACGTCTGACATTCCTTTCTAGGACTGATTTTTCTCAGAGTAAAATTGGGAGAGTAAACTGACTTTAACTCGAGTAACACAAATGTACATTGTAGGACTCAAACTTCGCAGAGGTACAAACCTCTTAGTCGCCACTTGTGCACAGCTGATGTGTTACCTCCCGGCCTCTAACGCTGCCCTTTGGCTGGCCGAGTATGGCAGCATTAAAACCATCTGCTTTTTATTTACTCGCATTTATTTTTGTATCCTGTAAACTCACCTTTAAAGAATGGTTTGTTTGTTTGTTTGTTTGTCGTTTTACTTTTCTCTTGCTCATTCCGTTTCATTCCAACATTTACATTTAAATTGCTGTTCTATTCCAAGTCACATGTCAAAAGGAATGTGGTCCCCGATAAGGTGGTCAGGTGATGGCAGACACCCCTTATTGTTTCTTGCTCTTTGACTCAAGGAGTTCAGGAGCAAACAGACAGCTGGTCATGAAATCAACTGTGGGGTTAGCTCTTGTTTAAATAACCAACTGTCTCATTTTACCGTTCAAAATGCATGTGTTCTCCTATGTCTAGTGTTCATGCATTTTTGGCATAGCTATTATGAGAAAACGATCCTGTTATGGTTTATGGTAATGTAATTCTGTCGTCTCAGAAAGTTTAAAAAAAGTAGATATCTTACTAAAAGACAAAAAAGAAAGAAAGCGTTTTACTTGATGCTAGTCTACTGGGCTGGAATAAATTTTGTAATTGTCTTATAAACTGTAAAGTGTTTTCCTAGGTTTTACTATCACTATACAGCATGCTATTGATCAATGCAAAGCAGAGAAATAAATCGCTAATTGCAATGGCATTAAGAAAAAAGTTTATATGTGTGCATATACATATGCATATACACATGTATATACACAAACATGTGAATATACATATGTGTGTATGTCTACTTATATCTATCCTTATATTTATATATATCAATCCTTATGTTGATATATTTATCTTTGTCTGTCTGCATATCTATCCATCTATAGAAAGAGAATTTAAAGATAATACAACACTAGGTTCTGCTGGGTTGATTTATGGCCTCATAACTCTTGAGTTGATACAGTATTGCAAAGCACACACATTCACAGACAAGGAAAACAAAACAAAAAAAATAACGTTTATTATATGGCACCGACGGAACTGGAAGATTAAGATTTCAATTTTCTGTAGCTAATTTCCACATTTCAATATAACATTCTCTTTGAAGCATACAATAATATCTATAGGTTTCATTTTAGCAAGTTGAATGACAGAACAGTTTTATAAATGTAAATAGTTATTTGTTTTTTTTAAGAGTACGATTTTCTAACATATAAATGTCCTATTTCAAAAAAATTTTAAAAAAGCATTTTCTAATTTAGAAAAATGTTACCTTCTACTTATTATATATGTTGTATGTAATCATGAGTGTATTAGTAAAACCTTTATTCTCACTGTGTTTCCTGAGCTACATCATATTTGTGATTGTTATGCACATAAGATATGACATAATTTCTAGTGAACTGTAAACCATATTTGTCTCTCTTTTTTTGTCTTTTCCAATAGAGAGTCTACTAAACTCAGTAAATCAGATTTCTTGGTATGTATTCAGTTTACACTTCTTGATAGTTTTTAAAAGGTTTCTTCAGTATCCATGATCCAAAGCCAAAGTATAAACCAACAAATATTCTTTGAGCAGTTAAGGCTCCGTTTTTGTAACTGTTTCTTAGTGTATTTCAAAAGAGATAATATACTAGCATATTGATGGACACTTTTTGAATTATTACACTGAAATTTCTGAGGCGATTTGGCTAGTTGATAGAGTCTAAGTAAAGCATATATTGAAAAAATCTTAAATTTAGATTATAATGATCTAAGTTAAAAAAAATACTGTGCGCATGATACCTGATCTCTTTAAACATTTTTTTCTAAGTAAATGATTGGCATTTGATTTTGTCAGTCAAAATCTTACCCAGTTTAGTAAAACATTTCTCTCCTTTAATAACAATTTTTGAATAACATTTGATGTCTACACGTCATATGTGAAAAACTGATTCTCCTTTGAAAGTAAGAAAATAAATGAAGAGAAATGAAATAATATCAACAATATAGTTTGCTACACTCAAAAAATCCACATTCTAATGTAAAGGATAAACCAGTATGCAATTAATTTTAGCACTGTGCAGGGGTCGAGGATGCTCAAAGTGGTAAGGAAACAGTGGGAAAGAAGTCCAACTTTTCTAAAGACGTAAGGAAATTATAGTACTGAATGAATAATGTCTCAAGCAGCTTTCATTTCCCCTCTTTTTCTCTTTCTAACATGCCCATGATTGTTTCTGGCAGAACTACCCATTAATCAGTAACATTTATGAATTTTCTGTGGTATCATCTTATACTCATGTCCAGCAATGGAGACTGATTGGTGGAAATTAATTAGTGAGATGTCACTTATCCACAAATGGTTTGGACCATATTTTTCCAATCAGAACTTTTGTCTAATAATTGCTTTAAATCTGACCTACCTCTAGAGTATAGGACTTGAAATCCAAATTTTATTTTATCCCTGGAATGTTCTCATCTTTCCTCTTCATCCTGTTATTTTATTTTTCATGTCTAGTTTCTTAGCCTGCACAATTCAACCATGCTTCCGAATAATGCAGACTTTTACTGCACCATTAGCATTTTTCCTTTAAATTTGTCACCAATGCAACCTTACTTAAATTAGCATGTTTGTTTGATTAATGTCAGTCACCTACGAAGACTAACATCTCCAGCGCAGGAACTATTTCTTAAGATCTTTACTGTGTCCCTATTATGTGACAGCACTCTATAACAGGTGATTGTAAATAAATATTGCAATTTAGTACATCTAACTCCGTATAGGTAGTGCATGTGTGTTTTGTTGTTGTTGGATTTGTATCATTGTCTTCACTTAAGCAGAAAAATCATTCCAGCTTTTACATTTGTACAGGTCACAGTGTCCTTAAATCTTTTCTCAGTTTGAAAAGATTGGACCAGTGACTGTGAACATCTATTTTTTGAACTGCTGCTACCATCTGGTATTCCAAATTCTTCTAATTGAGAGAACTTTAATTCTCACTGGGGAAAAAAAAAATCATTATGTAAGACTATATGCATAAGTAGAAACAACTTTGAAACCTGCATAGTTTGTAAATTAGTTGCTCATTTGAAAGCCCAAATATGCCCATACAAAGTGATCTCTCTATATTGCCTAAGAATAAATACGATAGAAATATGGTGCCACAGCTTAAAAACTTTGATTATGTTAAGCTAGTCTCTTTCGTTATCTAAATGACAGTTATTTTTATATGAGAAAAAATTGTAATATTGTGAAGAAACATTTGAGACTGTCTAAAATGTATTCTAAAATGTTTCCCAAACCTGATGGTAAGACTGAGTGAAAGAATGTCATTCCTGCCACTTAGAAAATGTAACTAAATGATTGAGCATATTCAAAAGAACAGGTGTTAGAAATTGATTCAGATAGATTGTTGATAAAGAACATAATGGAATGAATTTTCATCATAATTCTATGTACAGAAAATAATTTTCTATATGCAATATTTATAGAGAAGGTGCGTACCACATTTTATCTTTTCTGGGCCATGTTTGTGACTTGGGATTGTTTATGGCGAATGCAGCAAAATTACAGACTCTAATTGCCTTGCTGAAACCAGTGATAGCACTGCTGGTTGTCCATCAGCAGCTCACCTTCTGTGTTGGCTGGATAGGTGGTCACCAAACTACTATGACATTTCCCAGGTTCTGGTGCAATTTCAGTTCTACCCAGTAGGAGGTGAAATTCTGAAATGCTGTTTGCCACTTCAAGGCCATGGACTTAAAAGGCATATGGGCGTTCTCCATTTCTGTTATGGCGTTGTAGTGCAAATTGTAGCTGGCATCTTGGGACCAAAGATGGAAGCCACCAGCACCATCAGTCCTGTACTTGGACTTTCGGACTCTTCCCTGAGAGTCAGAGAGATCAACTTCTCTCTTTGTAAATCAGTATATTCTGGTGTCTTATTTTTCTAGTAACACAGCGTAGACAGTACTCTTTAATAAAACAGAACTTCTCATTATTTTTAACTTAGCATAAAGCCGATAATAAACAATCATAAATGCTTTCATTTTTATACCAAAATATTAACAGTCATTAAAAATAAGTATCTTTGTATTTTAAGATGTTTGAAAATATAATTTTACAATTTTAAATTCAATAATAGTTTTCATTATGCTTATATTTTATAGTTACCCTTATTTGATATTAAGGCACATTGCCTTATCTTTCATTATGGTGATGTAAAATTCTCATACTTAGGTTTTCTTGGAGTAAAAAGTGGGTCAACGTAACTAATTGAATAAATAACCGTATAAACGATACATGGATATGGCAAAACTTATAAAGATGCCATGTAAATGACACTGCAAAAAAAGCATTTTAAAAATAGTTTGAAAGGATAAGGTCTATACTCTCTCCAAGGTGCGATTCTGGACAATTTGCTTAGCCTCTATCTCTTAGTTTACCTCATGGATAATATTCTCAGATCATTATGCTGTGGGTAAGCATAATAATCATTTTAATCCAATAAGACTGTGTTGTGGATGAAATTATATATTGCTTTGACATTTAAAAAAATAGGTTCTAAATAATGAGTATTCATATGGCATGGTGTTCTGATTAGCAAAATTCAGTATAAATTCAGATTCCATTATTTATGTAATAAAGTCGCCTATGACAAGAATTTTTCCAATGATACAGAGCCCAAAACTATAAAATCATCTTTCTTTTATATATCAATCATCACTAAGCCGTCTCTATAAACATAGTCTTCTACAGTCATGTTTAGTTAAAAATTATAGAATGCAACTTCAGTGGACTTTGAAAAAGAATCTATAAAATTACAAAGTTATATTACTCCTAAAGGATAAAGCTGTAGAGAGAAATATAAGCTTTCTTCATAATTTAGTTAAGAAATATAAGAAAAAGAAAAGAAATTCAATAGAAATAAACAAGGACAGAAATAACATATAATCAAGGTCATTCTAAAGTTGAATGCTGGCATTTGAATATAGATGTTAAAATAATGAGAATCAAAGGACTAAAATAGGTTTTTATAATTTTGGAGCTCTAGAGTAAAAAAAAAAAAAAAAAAAAAAAATTCTTCAGTAGTTCCTAGGAAGGTAACACATAATCAAGTGAATTTAATTGTTGGTTTAGCGGACCTGTATTGTTGAAAAAGATACCCTAACTCTAACTATAGGTTTCTTCCATTTGATCTTTGATGAATTAGATTATGTGACTATATGAGCACATATCTTTTGCATTAGCATTTGAGACAAAGTTAATATAGTTCTGATATGCAGGATTTCTGAGCGGTCTACAGCTTTTCCTACTTCTACTTAGGACTTCCGGTTACATGGCAGCAACGGTTATTTGATAGATACTTGCTTGGACAGGTATTGGTTAAATCAGGCATCATTGCACATCATCATGCAATTTTACCTTCAATCAAAAGTTAATATTTTTACATTTCTAAATTTCTTTATTCCATTTACTGACTTTCCCAATTCTGCCTACTGTTTTATTTAACAGCTTAATAAAACTCGTGAGGTTTTTCCTTTGGATAGGCTTTAGGGAATAATTTCTGTGTTCCATTTCCTAAGGAAGAGCTTTATGTTCCAATAAGAATTATTGCTAACCCGCATTCATTCTTCAGGGAAAGAGTATATGATTTGGTTTAATATGGAATTTAATTATTGCTAGCATTAATATGTGATGACCACTAAGAAAAATAAATCGTTGAGGGAAAAGAAAAAAAAAAAAACAGAATACTTCATTCACTTTAAAGTAAAGTAATATGTATGCTGAAAGTGGCTGCTTAAATAAAGCTTCTGTGCCTTTTTTAATCCCCTTGGATGATGCTGAATTTTTTCTTTCACCTATCCTCACTTGCTCTAGTCTTATCTTATTATTTCCTAGACCAATTTCTCCATTTCTTTCTTACACCTTGAAAATATGCCTTTGAGAATTCAAACTCTAGTTTGATACAGCATTTAGGTCACTATTCTAAGTTTTATTGAATTTAATCATGGGGTCACTTGAACCAAGTAGCTTCGCTGTTTCTAATCTACTAACTGCACATTTTCTCTGAGATTGGATAGAACCAATCCTATCAGGATTTCTGACACAGAAGGTCAATAATTCTTTATTTCATCCATAATTTTATATTTTATTGCCCTACACCTCTCAAAAGTTTTTCAGTTTTTGTGGAGAAAATGAAATACCCTATCACTAAACTAGATTGCCATTATTTTGTCTCCTTTATGTTATCATGGGACTTACTATTCATTTCTCCTCAATTTCAACGGCTTCATTTGGTAACTTGTCTTTTATCTTTATATCGCTAACATATGTACATTTAATATTTTACATGAAATGCACATTCATTTTATGCAGTTAGTTTTTTGTTTGAAAGAATCCAATGTAATTAAATTGAATTGGAGTTTAATAAAAATGGTAACACTATAAACAATTTACCTAATATCCTTTTAATATACCTTCTTGATGTTTTAAAGGTAATCAATGCTATTTTATAAACTATTTTGGATAGTTCCAAGAAAATGGCGTAAATGTAAATAAAATTAATCAATGATAAATTTTTGAAGGTTATACATTGAGTAATGAAAAGTATTCAATTTCTAAAAATACAACTTTTTATTTTTATTATTATTTCAAACTTATTTTTCAATTAGAGTTGACATTCAGTATTATTTTAGTTTCATGTGTACAGTAGAGTGGTTTAATAATTTACAAAGTGATCCCCCAATTAGTACCCACTTGGCACTCTACAGAGTTATTACAATATTATTGGCTATATCCCCTATGCTGTGCTTCACACCTCTGAGACCATTTTGCAGCTACCAATTTGCACTTCTTAATCCCTTCATTGTTTTCACCCAGCTCCCCGACCTTCCCAGTCCGGCAATCATCAGTTTGTCCTCTGCATCTATGAATCTGTCTCCATTTCGTTTGATCATTTCTTATGTTCTTTAGATTCCACATATAAGTGAAATCATATGGTATTTGTCTTTTTTATCTGACTTATTTTACTTCGCATAATACCCCTAGGTCTATCCATGTCATTGCAAATGGCAAGATTTCATTTTTTTTTATTGTTTATATGTACCACATCTCCTTTATCCAACCATCTGTTGATGGACAGTTAGGTTGCTTCCATCGCTTCACTGTTGGTAATAGAACTACATCTTGAAACCAATGCAGAGGTGTTTCACAATTTTAATTTGCCAGCTAGATTGTAACAGTAAAAGTTAGGCAGGCAGCCTCATGCTCTAGGCCAGGCTGAGCCACTGTTTTCTGTGACTTCAGGCAAATCAGTAAGTTTAATAAGAATTGATGATATATGCAAAGCACTTAATAGTTTGTAAACTCCTCCAAATATCGCATTAGAAACATTTTATTAGCAACACATTCAGTAAATGGTTTCGCATCTCATGTATTTTCAACTACAGAATTCTGCCACATTTAAATAGTCGGTGATTTTTTCCAAACATAAGAAAATTTTATTCTAGTGATAAAAAACAGGCCACTATAGCATAATATTTTATATGAAAAATATAAAATAAATGTAAAGATGTGAAATTATAGAACAATCATACCTTTTTATTTTTAATGTTGAGGTTGTTTATTTTTAAAGCAAATTATATAAATACATCAATTAAAGATAGCTATATGCCATGTACAAACTACTTGCTTCAAATATAACGATATAGGCATGTTGAAAGTAAAGGGATAAAAATAATATCATATAAACATTGATAAAATTTAAACGGGAATAGCTATATTAAATCAGATAAAGTAGATACAGAGCAAATAAAATACCAGAGACAGAAATGGATATTGTATAATAGTAAAATAAGAAATCCATTAAAAAAATGGATAGCTCTACATCTGTTAAATAAATTGAATCTTTAATTAAAACATTCCACAGAAATCGTGAAGCCCATATGGTTCTGCAGGAGATAATGAACACACATTTAAAGATTCACACTAAGTCCATACAATCTCTTCCAGAGCATAGAGGAGGGAATATATTCCACTCTACATTATGATGCTAATGTTACCCTAATATCAAAACCAGATAAAACCACCACAAAATCACACCAAAAAACCTACATTTCAATATTAAAGAAGAAATTAATAGCAAATATTTTTCAAGTCTCCGAATATTTGGAAGTTTAAAAACACATTCCTAAAACTGTCTCTGGAGTCCATTTATGATGGTATGCACAGAAAATTCTAAGAAATTTACAGTAATTACACTAAACTTAATAAGTGCATTTCATAATTCCATGAGATAGTGCTCGATATAGAGAAGTCAACTGTAGTTCATGCCAAAAATAGACAATTGAAAATGAAATAAAAACATTCAGAATAGCAACATTAAATATATAAAATTTTTATGAATAAATTTAATGAAAGATGAAGAAGCCTGCTCTATTGAAAAGTAGAAGTTTTTAATCTGTTAAAAAACATTCACCCTATGATTTGATCATTTCAGTCCTATGTATTCAGTCCAAGAAATATGAAATAAAACAAAAACCACCACCATCACCCCAAAAACGACAACAAAAAAATGACATTTGCAAATTATAAGGACTCGAAGTTCATGTCTGCAGCCATATGACTTCCCACAAATGCTATTGGAAGATGTGAGCGAGAAACGAGAAAGTAACTGAAGCAAAACTTTGTGATAAGAAAATTATTGAGAAACTGACAGTGGATAGCCAGAGTCAGTTTAACATACAAGTAAGAGTGAAAAAAATACATATTGTAGTTACAAAACACCATCTGAGTTTTAAAATATTTTAAAACAAATATCACTCTTAAAAATAACACATTTTCTATTTCAATTTTAGAACTGAATATTTTATATGACATGTATTATGGAAAACAAAATTTTAACGGACCTTTTTTTCGGAGAAAATATTCACTTCCAAATCTCTTTTCTAACCCCTTATTTTTCATTTTATGTTTTTGGTTATTTTCTTAGCAGTTGCTTTAGGGCTTGTCGTGTACCTCTTAATGTGTCATAATGCACTTCAATGAGATATAGAAACATCACTTCTACATAGGTTTGTTGCACGTTCTCCCTTTCAATGTCATTTGAGTGTATATATCACAAATAGAATTGTTATATATCAAATCACATGTTTGTGTATATATGCATGATATAGCATATATATTATATATGCATAATATTTATATACAAATAAGTATATATACATTATTATATAGGTAACATATATCGACATTACATCTATATATGATTAAATCCTACAATGCATTGCTGCAAATTATTACTTTTTATATTTTATGTCTATCAAAGAAATTGAGAAAAGGAAATCAAGTACATATTTATAGACTTTGCTATATTTACTTTATTTGCCATTTCTGATTCTATTTATTTGTTCCCATGGGTTCAAAATACCATCTGGCATCATATTTTTACTCCAATTACAACTCTGCTCCCACTAACCTCCTTTATGCTTTTATTGTCAAATATATTACATTTCTCTGTTATAGATCCAGTGATATAATTCTACACATATGTTTATACAATTCCTGTTTAAATCAGTTAAGAAAAGAAAAAGCAAATAATATGCATTTATTCTGTCTTGATAACTACATAATTACCTTTAGAAGTGCTCTTTGATTTTATATAGATTTGAATTTCCATCTGGATATGTTTGCTAAATGGCCCGAAGAACTTCCTTTAGTACTTCTTGTAAGAAACGTATGACAGCACCAGATTCTCAGTTTTTATTTATTGGTGAACATATTTGTTTTATATTCGCTTTTGGAAGGTATTTTGTTATATATAAGAATTTTGGTTGACATTTTCCTTTCTTTCAACACTTTGCCTGTGTCATCTTGCTGCCTCTGGCCTCTGTTGTTTCTTTTGGGAAGTCAGTTTTAATCTCCCTGGGTTTCCCTCATGCATGGTGAACCATTTTTCTCTTATACTACTTTCAAAATTTTTTTTTTCAGCTTTTAGCCTTTTTACTATAATATACCTGAGTGTAAATCATTTTGACTTTACATTTTTGGGAGTTCATTGAGTTTATTAGTGGGTAAATTAATGTCTTTTTTCAGCCATTATTTCTAATATCTTTTTGATCAGTCCTTTTTCTCCTCCTCTTTGGATACTCTCGCTATGTGTGTGCCGGTGCCAATAAAGACATTTTTCATTTCTCACCGGCTCTGTTTATTTTCATTCCATTTTCTCTCTGTTCTTCAGATTGCACATTTTCCGTTGATCGATCTCCCAATTCACGTATTCTTTCTCTGCCAGTCCAAGTCTACTATTAGCTCTTTTAACAAATTTTGTACTTGGACAATTGCAAATCAATTGTACTTCTTACTCCACAATTTAAATTTGGTTATATTTCTATTAGAATCCATTTATAATAGCTTTTAAAAATCTTTGTTAAATCTGTCTCCACTTGTTTTTTTTTTTTGTCTCCCCCCCCCCATAATGGTTCACATTGACGTTTCTTTGCAAGTCTCATAATTTTTTGTTGTTGAAAACTGGACATTTTAGGTACTATATTAACAACTCTAGATACTAATTTCCTCCACCATTCTCTCTGCTATTTGTTTGCTTATTTGTTCTGTAACTTAGCTCGGCTATTTTATGGACGTCTATGTCCCCTGTAGTGTGAAGACTTTGATGTTGCCTCTTGGAGAAAGCAGTCTTGGGTGTGTTTATGGCCACGCTGAGATAACAGTGGTTTTAACAGGAAGATTTTTTACTCTTTTTTCTGATGTCCCTGGTAAGCTGTCTGCTTTATTTGTCACTACTCCCCTGCCCCTAAGGCTCTACTCAGTACCGCTGATTCCGCCATTGACATAACAGCTCAGTAGTCTGATCCCACCATTATATGTTGGCAGGAGTCGTTTTTGAAACCAGCCCTTGAGGTTTTGATGGGAGGAGGGCTCTTTGCTACCTCTTTTCCTGGTTTTCTCTGGTGAACTGGGTGCCTATAGTTTAATGTGCTGCTCTTAATGAGCAGGAACTGCACTTTCCACAGTCTGTCCCCAATAAGATCAGTCCTTTGAGGAGAAGTTCAGAATGCTCTTGTTTTATGTGTGGCTTCTTGTCCCAGAAAAAGAGTCTGAGCCACTATTCTGGGTTCTGGACCAGTAGTGGCCTCTGTCTCTTGGCTCTCCTCTGCCTGCCTCTGCAGGTGTGGATGGTCACCCTAAAGTGGAAAGAGAAGAGGGCAGCTGAGGCCCCAGTATTCTTCACCTGCTCTACCTAGGTTGGCAAGTTGTCCTATGAGTAGGGGCTGGGTAGAAGAAGGGGATCCCTGATATCTGAGCCAGACTCTCCCAGAATTCAGCCTCTTCAGCTTTGAGTTGGAAGAGTTGAGGAAAGCCACTGGCCCGCCCTTTTGGAGAGACGCAGCAAGGCCTGATAGGAAGATGAGGCAGAGCGAGGTCTGTCTCCATCTCAGACATCCCCCTGAGTGAAGCTTCTGCTAAGCTGAGCTGTTGGGGTGAGGAAGGGCAGAATGGAGTGGCGGTAGTGCAGATGACAGACTCTCACTGATCTTACTGAGCTTGAGCAGATTTTCTTGGACTTCTTCGTTTATAATATGTCCTCAGGGCAATTTCCAGAGATTTAGAATAGTTGAGATTTTGTGTTTGTTTGTTTGTTTTGTTTTTGAGTTTCCCCCGTTCCCATTTTGCTTGTTTTATTGGGGAACGGCTCCGATGAACTGTTAACACAGTCATTTGAGAAATGGAATTCAACCTTCAAAACTTTTTTTTAATGCTCCAATACGTGACAAAAATGAAACTCAAAGCAGCAGTGGTCTATATTAATTGCAAAATGATCGAGCAGAACACCACACGTTTCCACAGCCTATTCAAGCGTGTTCAGTAAGAGCATTATGGACATACCAGCCTTCAGAACTGCTTTCTCAATGAAACTGGATTGCTTCCCACCCTGACGACACTGTTTTCATACTCATTAAATAGTATTTCTGCATATTCCTATGTGCATATACTCCTTTAATCCCAGTTTGCTGAAATGCTTTATCTATTATTCACAACTAATTGAAACTTGTTCTACAGTTTATGATGAAACATTTCTATTTGACACTCGACATGGAAATCATTGTCATATAGATACGTTTCCTTGGTTTAAAAAAAAGTTGTGCACATTGAAAAATAACTTGATAGCAAAGCTCTGAAGAGGCCTTATTAGTACATACGCGTGAGGTAGTTACCAAGTGAGAACTGCTTTGTCAAAATGTTTATAAATATATCAGTAATTAGAGTGTAAAATTGAAAAAGTAAAATATGAAAAATAGTGACCTCATATATTCAGGAGTATGGAAGATCTAGCTAAGCATTTTATGAAAACTAAAAAACATAAACACTATAAATCCAATCACATAAAACTTCTCAAAATTGTTCAACAAATAATACTCCATATAAAACTTAATAAAATCATTTGAGAAAAAAAGATATACACTTTAGTCAATGGTTTAATAACCCTACTAAATCAAAGAATGAGTGGGAGTTTGAGAAATTCTAATTTAGAAGTAAATGAAGATCAAAATATAAACTTCATTGGGATATTATTGAATATGATGCAGCTGCAATTGAAATCTCTCCCTCAAATATGAACTTTGGGATTTATCTGTGAAGACAAAGGTAGATGAATTTTTTCCTAGCCAGCTACTTTAAGGATTATAGCTTTCCTTACCCCTGCTCCCCACAAGCTTCTATAGTATAGGTATACCTTTTAATACAACTAACATCTGGTCCTCAAGTATAGCTATTTCTTATGGCTAGAACCCTGCAGATATGTATCATTTATGGAATATAATCCAAGTCTGAAAGAGTGACTCTTAGATAACTACTCTCACTTTGTCAACATAAAAGAAAATGAGATGTGTAAGCAAGAAACAAAAGTGATAAGGCCACATGTGATGGGAAAGAAAAATGAGAAAGAAATTTCTATGAGTGAAATGCCATCTATAATGGATTTTAAAGAATAAATAAGATTGTTTCTTCTTGCAGTTTAACAGTTTTTGCCACAGGTATTTTGATGCCCTTTTGATAGGTGCATAGATATTAGGGGTCGTTACGTCTTCTTGGATAATTGACCATTTTACCCTTTTCTAAGCTGCTTTTTTTTCCTCATAACTTACATCGCTTTGAAGTCAGCTCTGTCTCAAATTAACAGTTACTCCCACTTTCTTTTAATTAGTTTTAGTATGATAAATATTCATAATTTTTTTTTACTCTTATTCTATATGTTTATATTTAGAGTGATTTTCTCATAGAAAACATATAGTCAGGTTTTGTTTTCTGAGTTCACTCTGAAATCTGTCATTTAATTGGTGCATATAGGTCACTGATATCTCAAGTGATTATTGATTTGGTTCTATTAATATCTACTTGTCTTAGTCCCTTCTTGTTGCTATCTTAAAAATATCATCTACTGAGTGGCCTAAGTAGTAAACAATTGGTTCTCACATTTCTGAAGGCTGGAAATCCTAAAATGGAAAGCCAGGGACTCAGTGTCTGGTGACAGCCTGCTTCCTGGGTCGTAGATGGCTCTCTTCTTTCCCACTGTGTCCTTGTAATGGGCTATGGATCTGAGATCTCTTTTTATAAGGGCATTCGTCCCCTTCCAATGACCCGTTACCTCCCCGTCACCCCATTTCCATATGTTATCACATTGGGATTAGGCTTCCACATACGAATTTGGAGGGGACACACAGACATTCAACCTATGGTTCCACCATATTGGGTAGTGCTTTCTGTTTTTTGCTTTTGTTCTTCGTTTCTGTTTTTGTCTTCCGTTCTTTACTGCCTTTTGTGGTTTAATTGAGAATTTAATATAATTCCATTTTTTTTTCTCCTTAGCATTTCAGTTATACATTTTTTACTTTTTTAGTGGTTGTGCTAGAATTTGCAATGCACATTTACAACTAATCCATGAATGCCTCGAAATAATACTATACCCCTTCATGAGTTTGAAGTTTTGTTTGTTTGTTTGTTTGTTTTCTGCAAATATTTTAATAACAAAATAATCCTAATTCCTGCTCCTGTCTCCATATCACTGCTGCCATTCTTTCACTTATACATAAGCATACATAAGCAGTATATATATGTACATATATGTAAATGGACATAATCAAATACATTGTTATTATTATTTTGAACGACTCTGCTAATTTATATTACCTTTACTTATTCCGTCTCTATTACTTTTTCTTTCTTTCTTTAGAGCTGAGCTTCTGAGCGGCATCATTTTCCTTCTGTGTTAGTCTGCTGAGTCTACCATAAAAAATCACATAGTGCATGGCTTAAGTAATAGAAATTTATTTTCTCACAGCTCTGGAAACCAGAAAGTCCAAAAGCCCAAGATCAAGGTGCTGGCAGGCTTCTGTCACTGATGAGGACTGTTTAACCATCTTGCCGATGGCTGTGTTTCCTCACATGGTCTTTCCTCTGAAGAGAGAGGGAGACACAGAGAGACAGAGCCAAAGAAAGATACAGAGAGAGAGACAGAGAGAGAAGAGAGCTAGAGGGAGAGAGCACTCTTTTTACCTCTCCTTATAAAACTAAGTCATTGGATTTTGGCCCCAACCTTATGATCTTATTTAACATTAATTACGTCCTAAATCCTATGTCCAAATACATTAAGGGTTAGGGCTTCAACATATGGATTTCAGGAGGACACTATGTAGCCCTTAGCTTCAAGCCTGATTGCCCAAAATTAATGTAATTATCTCCTAGGAAATACATTCATTCCATTCCACCAGTCAGAAAAGTCTTATCTCATTCCAGCATCAGCTCTAAAGTCTAATTAATGTGCAAGGTCTTTCTTTGCACAGGTGTTGGTGGGATTTGAGGTATAATTCATCCTGAGGCAAAATTCCTGGCCGTGAAATCAGATAAGTGCTTCCAAACTAAAATGATGGGACAAGCATAAGAGGTATTCATTGCAAAAGGGTGACCTTGAAATGAAGAAAGGGATGATGGGTCAGTCCCATGCAAGTCTAAAACAGGCAAGGCACGTTCAAGTGGATCTTAAAGCTGGAAAATAATTCCCTTTGATTAGATCTCTGCAGACCCAGTGGTATTCATAATGAAATTATTTTATTTTTTATTTTTAAAACTTTTCTACTGGCTATGTGTGTGTTTATTCATTTTGGTGAAATGTCTGCTCATATATATTTTTTAAATTTTATAGAAATCACATAGATGATGAAAGACTTTAACCCCATATTTTTATAATACTCGTGATTTACCTTTTCTTTTTTGAATATACCAGGAATATTTTCAGTTATGTGTATTAATTCAAACCAGTTCTATTAAAATCAGCTTTTTTCTCTCATTCTAATAATTGTGGAAAAGACTAAAATGCTAGTGCACGTTTTATAAAACTCATTATTGGTTTCTTCTGGCCTATATAAATGCGAAGAATTCTAGATATTAATTAGAGATAATTATAATGAACCCAGTGAAGCATTGTGACAATACAGAGAAACTCTGATAGAATAAAGCTTCGGAATTCATTTTTAACCCATATAAGGAGAAAGCTTCTGTACTACTAAACAAACAAACAACAAATTAATAAAGATTCACAGCACAGGCGGAAAAGATAAAGATTCACAGCACTGGGGAAAAAAATAGACTAGAATCTCCTAACATACTGTTTCAATATTCTTGCCATTATTAGTCTTTTTTTCATAGAGAAATTTTGAATAAAATGCCTTCACTAGGCATCTCTGCCAATAAAATTGACAAGATAGTTGCAAAAAAGCTTCCAAATCCATTGTAAAAGCAATTTATATTCAGTTTACACTCATGTAGTCAAAGAACAACATTGGGATCTAGTCTCTTCTAAGTGGTCTGAGAATGAATTTTGCTAACATTGATTTAGTCAGGACAGTGAAAGTATGCTCTTTATAATTTTTTTCTCAAGAGTAGTACATGCTTTACATTACAGTAGGAATGGGAAAAAAAAAATCCATACCTCTCCTACAGAATTCTTTTGTCATTATATGTGAATTTATTAAAAAAATAAAATAAAATCCCAACGTAATGCTATACAATTATCTCACTCATTTACCAAACTCATAATTTAAGCTAGAATATCAGGATCTCTCACTGCTATTAGGAACACTTTGTTTTTTTTTTCTTTTTTTGAATGTTGCTGTTTTCTTAGAAAGAGCTTAAAACATTTATCCATTCTTGTCTCCAGCCACATTCTAGAAATATAGAAAGTGGTATCTTCTTGCACTGGTTCCTACCTTTTGCTGGAAAGTAGGATCAAAGCTATATTTGATAGGTAAGAAATGCTCATTCATTCTTTATTGTTAACTTGAAATTGTTGGTCCATCCCAACTGGAAGTTAATTGAGCTAACAGTCAGAGAAAGGTGATGAAGAACTTGAATGTGGATCACCTATTTATATGGAAATAAAGTTCACATCGTATTTTAGCCAAGAAGCTTGGATGACAGGGATAACTAAAATGCATGCAAATGCACACATTAGATATTATGTTTGAACATTCAATACATACAACTTATATACAACTGATATAGATCAGTCAGGATTCTCCAGCAAAAAGAAAAGAACCAATAAAGATCTGTGTATATATGTTATTTATTTCATCTTTAAAGTACATTATTTTAAGGATGGCTGGCAAGTCTGAAATTTGTAGGACAGGCCAACAGGACAGAAATTGAGGGTAAAAGTTGATACTGTAGTCTGAATTCTGCAATCTGTAGACGGGGCGAGAAGACTGAAATTGTAGGCAAGATTTTTATGTTAAAGTTTAAGGTAGAATTCCTGCTTTTCAGAAATCTTCAGTTGTTGCTCTTAAGGCCTTCAGTGAATTGGACCCACCCACATACTCAAGACTAATCTCCTTTACTAAACTGATTGTGATGTTAATTCCATCTAGGAAATACCACCACAGCAACATCTATTGTTTGGCCAAATAACAGCACCATAACCTAGCCAAGGTGACACGTAAAATTTAACCATCACAATTGAGTGTGATAACTCACATCAAAGTTTATATAAAGCAGCAGTTAAGTACTGACTATAATAATTTACTAAGTATCATATATTTTAGATATGTTTGAGTGTTTGAAAGTAAATAAGGCCAATAAAATCTGTAAGAGTCTAAACTATGGGTGAAAAAAGGACTCCATAAAATTCTAACCAGAAGCAACCTCACAGGGTAACCTCATCATAAATTTCTAGCTGGGTGGGTCATGGTGAATAGTCATGCCCTAGGCCTATAATTTTTCTCTAAGAGTTTATCTTTGCCTTAAGGGAGACAGACCTATCCATTGTTTTTGGGCATCCAGGTGAACACACTTTTAAAATGCTTCTTTTGCAGACCCCTTGGAAGCATAAACACCCTTAAGAGACTAAATAATCTTGTTAACTATCCTAATCCGGTCCCTGCCTTGCTTTCTGTCACCTTCAGATAATCTTCCTCACACTCCCTCCTTAATTCCAAATGCATAAAAGAAACTACTGAACTGTCATCCTCCAGAGGAGAGCCTTAAGGGCTTTGCTCTCCAGCAGTCATCAGCTTGGCTCAAATAAACCTTTAGGAATATTCTCTATGGGTTTGGATGTTTCTTCCATCATCAGAAGTAGGAAATAATTGAAAATAATAAGGTAAAAGGACATAAAATTTCAATAGATTAAGCGCCCAGAGTGGAGGTATAAAAAAACATTTTAATTGATGTTTTCTCAGACTACAAAATGACTTTTAGTTGTTGAGAAACCATATAACTATTTGAAAAACTTAAAGATAAATCAATAAAAAGGAGCAAATAAAAGCTTCACGGCTATAATAATTAATACGACTGAAAAAAGCCTATAAAATAAAAAAATATAAACCTTTTTTATGGAGATTATGCTTAAAGTCCAAATAAGCAGTGTACCAATTATTTAGATTATTTTATTTTTTTAAATTAAAATAAATGAAATGTTTATTCTCTAACCGGAGTTTGCAAATAAGAAACACAGAAAGGGAGAATCACATACTGAAAGTTAGTGACAGTAATATACATTTTAGTTTGAACAAATGGCTTGACAAAAATAACATTAACATTGTTTTTCATGCCATAACTTATATTCTCATGCTAAATTCCCAGGTGACCAGATATCATTTTAAAGTTTTCAAACAGTTCTCAACCTAAACCACATTTTAAATGGAAGTGATTAAATGAATACAAATGTATTTTACATAATTCAGGGGGCATCTTATATACCTCCCTGTGGAAAAATTGCGTGCTGGAAAAACTATAATGGTTTCAATAGAAACAGCAGATTCCACTTGCGTTTCAAGAACAAATTGAATCCACTTATGAGAAAACCTATAAAAACCTGACAAGTGTGAGCTATCAAATACCTATCGCTATGAGACAGTATTTACAATTATTTTCCTTTTGGGAAAGAATCCTCCCCTATTTTCTCTGCAGCATCTTCATCAAACCAGCAAGACAACGTTCGTTTCTGTTTCTCTTGTTGGTCAGGTACAGTTTAGATTGATACTGAGGTTACTTAAGGGATAAAAAGGCATTTCAAGTGGCATTAAAACTTGATTATCTTTCATAAAAACTGAAAACTATGCTTTATGAATTATTTAAATGTGATTACAGTTTTAAATTAGATGTTGTGATTGCGATAATATTTTCATGAGTGGCCACCAAAATCATATCAAAATCAATTAAAACTAGATAAACATACACTGCACTGTGTTTAGAATCAAACCCTTGAGGTTTTTGTTTTTGTAGTCACTGTGGTTGCTTTTGTATTGTCAGTGAGTTTCAATTTAAATGAAAATTATAATGAATAGACCATTTGTCATTCTCCTTGGTGTCATGATCTTACACACGTTTTCTCTTGATAAGTCTAAATTTGCTCCAAAAGCAAGGGGATGTCTACAAAATGTGTGTGCTATCAAATCTGTCTGGATGTAACAAGATAAAACATACAATAAAGAAAATAGAAAAAAAAAGAAAAGAAAAGAAGCAGTAGCTACCTTATTCATTCAACCATATTTTTAAACTTTTACTTCTGGTTGGTTATTTAATCAGTACGTGACTATGAAATTACTGTATTTTAAATATACATTATGAAATATACTCTTCATAGTTTTATATAGTTACATGCATTTATTTTATTTCAATTATGAAATAATGACACATATATTGACTCGTACATTGACTTTTTTCAGGAAAATCTCTGCTATTGTTCATACAGTTTGACTTCTTAAAACCAAACATTTGAATTTGAGTACAAACTGTGCCTTATATTTTTGTTTTAATGTAATCCTTTTGAGATAAAATTAATTATTCCCCGAAGATAATAAACATGGAAAAATGCGTAAACTTGTTTTTAAAAAGAAAAAAAAAACTTTATATTTTTTTATACTATTAATCACAATCCATTTTAGAGTTACTATCAACATCACACTATTACATTAAATAGAATTAAAAACAAAATTTCTAGTGAATTGACTTAGTTTCGTTACATTTTCATTCTTCATCTCAGCACTTAACTCTTCTGAACACTTTCATACTTCATCTCAAATTATTCTGAGGTCAATATAGTATCCAAGTGGGCACAGAGTTTTGTGGGAATAACCTTCCAGGTCCTTAACTTCCTTACAGACTTTTCCCTAAAACGGACTTTCCTGAGACTGCACCTGTAGACAAATCTCATTAGGCATCTCCTTCCTTCTCCTCTCATTCAGAGGCCTCCTGCCCCGTTTCCCTTCCCAACGTTATAAGGAAAGCATCCCTCTTGTCAGGAATGTTTCTGTTATGCCCACGGGGAGCAAAGATATCGCAGTGCTAAACCAAGAACAATTTAAAACATTAATAATTGCGGGGCTTCCTTTAACCTTCACACTGGTGTGTCTTCTTCCCTATATAGATGCCACTCTTAAGGGCAAAAAGAACAGCATATTTTTCCCTTGTAAGAATATTATATCATAAAATGTGATGACAATAATGACGGATTGTATTTCTTGACCTTACCTCTCCTATCTCCTGATGACCATACCAGAGCAGAGTCCCATGGGAGAAGGCAAAGTGAACAGAGGTGGGAATACTGAGGGTGGTGGCACTTTATCACATCCAGGTAACAAACTCATGGCAAGGTCCAAGCCCAGCCTATCTGTATTGGAACCAGAATCAGAAACCAGATAATTATTACCGAAGCATGACTTAGCATGTTTTGAATTGTAAAATGAAGGCAGATTTTTTTCGAATAGACACTCTAATTTGGTTGATAAGTTTGATGATGAATTCTGGCTTTGGCTATTAGGTTACATGGCATACATTTCTCTAAAATTGCATTGGTTAATTCTGGCTTCTAAATTTTTGAGTCAGACATCAAAATATATTGAAAAATTGTTTTGAAATTTAAAATTTTAAATATTCTGATTTACCCAGGCTTACAGCATCATAACACTTTAATGTCACAATAAAACTTTCTTAAACAGGTGCACATAGCATACATGGCCTTTCTGAGACACAGGCACACAAATTTTAAAACTTAAAATTTATAGTAAGATAAATGTTATTTCTAATGCTTCAGTTTTTATGTGTTTAGTATATCTTTTGACTGTATCATGTGACAGTTCACCAGCTCATATGATAATCATTTATACGCCTGCAGCCCTGAGATGTGACCCCAAAAGTCTAATATTATAGCCAAAATATTGTTCTGGATATCAGAGTAACTTAAAATTTAATAATAAAATATCATGTCGAGTATATAAGAACTTGATCATAAAAGTCATTTCTATAATTCCATTTATCCTTGTAGTATTTCTTAGCTAAGTGAAATTAACAGGTAGTGTATGATTAGTTTCTAAGAACATGTTTTGTTTATAGATTTTCCTGGTGATAATCGCAATTGCATTTTCTTCCTGAAATAAAGTACATGAAATAAAGCTTCACTTGATCAGCATTTCAAAGTAATATATGAGAGGAAACAACAAAAAAACCTCAATTTGTAAAAATTTCTACAGTTTAAAAAGCCCTCCCATTTATAAGAATATTTACATATAATATCTCATTTTCTACTTCAATTCTGAGTTAGTACTATTATTACCCCCTCATCATACAAGGAAAATACTAATTTTAATAGTAAAAAGTATTTCCTTCCATCCGAATCCTGCCCACTCCATTATTATCCTAATCTGTTTAACATTCCAAGTTATAGTTCTACTAACCTAATTATGCATGAGTGTCCTCATGCAAACATAATCACCTCATTTCGTGTGAGAGACAGTTTAGAGATATATTATTTTCCTGAAAGGCCCTGTGTCTAGACCATGATGAAAGCAAACCATCAACTCGTCTTCAACATTGCAGACCAACCGAATGAGACGGGACAGAAACTAGCATCCTTATTAAACAAACCCATCGTTCCATTCTCTCAGATTTGGGGGCCCCTCACCTCACCCCCACATACACATTGAGAACCTGAGAGAATGGTAGGAGGCAGCAGACAGTTCTGTTAAGAGGAGAAACTGTGAAATCATAGGACCTGGATATTAATCCTGGCATTTTAACATACTATTTCTGTGGCCTTGAGTGTAGTTTTAAGTATTCTAAGCTTCATTCTCCCTGCTGGGGATTGTAATAGCATTTGTAATAGCATTGCTTTGAGAGTTAAATGAGGTAATCCACTGGAAGAACTTAGTTTAGTGATTGGAATATAAAAAGGACAGCCAAAATGGGAGTTATTGACCAATTATCAACTGAGACATTTTAGATATAGGTTCCATATTGAACTCAATTTGGGGATATTTTATTATTAATTAGCATTGGATCTCAAAAAATTAAATGACTCAAATAATTACAAGTTCATGTTATTCAGTTCTTATTCATAGTTAAAAAAAAAAAAACAGTTCTTTTAAGGTAGGTTGAAACTCTTGGCTTGTTATGGATATTGTCTGTGACTTTTTTTTTTATTGGTGCACTATCTACAGACAATTATCATGGCTAATCAAAACTACCTAAATCAGCGATCTTTGCTAAATCGTCACTATTTTTAAATTACTGTATAAGACAAAGTAATAGATGTATTAGGACCGAAAATATTCTTTCATCCTCTAATTTGAAACACCCATAGATCACAGCTGGCCATTGATGAAGTCAGTCATCACACATATTTTAAATCTCCATATATTTTAAATCTCGTTTTCTGTAGATTGACGTTTGGTACAAATGCAGCCATCTCTCATAAGAAAGCTTTTTAGTTACTGTTTTATGTTTTCCAAAATCTACATTATATGCTACATGCCTCAGTTGGCAAGAGTTACGTTTTGCATTCTTCGAATGATGCTCTACGCTACAGACATATTAAAAAAAAAAATTATTATATAAGATTTTGTTATGTGAAATTTTGTAGTATCACTTAGTAGGAAGTAGGCATACACAAATCCGCCCAACATTGAACCTGAGATATCTACTTTATAAGATGCAGTGTGATTTGTCAAGAAAATAATTTTATTTCAATATAAAGTCATTGGGACTATAGTATAACTTTAATATTCTTGAGAGTCCCTTTGATTTTGGTAAATAAAATAAAAATACATGATTTTGGTGAAGACTGAATATGAAAATGTGTGAGAAAACATTTTTTGGAAAGGATTATATGAATCTAAGTATCATTATCATAATCCTCATACGGTTTGTGGTCCCTCATATAGTTAACATCAGATACAGGCTCTGAAGACAATGATAATTGTTCACTGTTGTGGTTCCTGTGCTAGGTTCATGCAAATGATAGTTTGTCATTTAAAATAAAAACCTCTATATGGAAACTACATAGACTAATACTATATTCTAATCTTAAATAGAATAGGTCTTTATTTCTATTACAAGTCTTGACAACAGGGGGAAAAATGTGGTAGATTGCTCTGAATTTAAAATTGCATTTCCTTAGGATAATACTAGTTCCCAATATTTCACATTATTCTACCTCTTAAGAAATCTTCCCCATTTCTCCCTCTGTATTTTAAAAATAAATAAGTGTGTGTATGTATATATATACATACACATATATATAAATTATATATATATCTATACACATATATATAAAATTTTCCCTCTTATAAAAACATATGACATAATTTGCTAAGTTCAAAACCCTCCCTTCATTTATTATTCTTTCACAAGTTAGGTTTTATTTCTATCTTCAAGCCAAGTTAATAGGACCTACTTTCTGTCTATTTGATAAATAAATTATCAGGGCCACCTTGAAAACACTTGAAGGCTATTTCTCAACCTATTGTCTTTCCATTTTATCTTTGTTTTTTATCTTCTTCCCTTTCTCCTTTTATGTATTCTTCCTAATATTTATGAAACTTAGTTCCGTATTCTGTTTTGGTAATTCTATGAATTTCATATTTTATCTCTTTTATGACCCTTATTTATTCTTGACTACTTTTTTCTTCTTCTCCAACAAACTGAAACAGCATTTTTATTATATAAGTCTTTGACAAAAGTTTATTTGAAACTGGACAGATTTCTTCAATAGTCTAGTAATCATTAGTGGTATAATAAAATATTTTAAATATAAGATATTATAATAGAAATTATTTAAAAATATGACAAGTTTTTATTGTGAACTTTTGTTTTTTATTAAATTATAAACCAGGTGAAAAAACTAACTAGCTCCTGTTTACAGATTCTTCTACCTAACCACATATCATTTTTTTCCATTTTCTTTAAGTAATGAAGACCTACCTAAGAATGTTCTTTATTAGTCTATAAAAATAAATTTATCATTTTCTCTTTTCCTTTTAATCAAAAACTATATTTTATTCCAAAAAAAATACAGGACCTTAAAATTTGTGCATAGAAATTACAAAACTTATAAAATATCTGATAAGTAATAAGTCACTTAATATTTTACATGGATAATATGAATTGGTTTACCCAATATTTCCTCTGATCCCTTTTACACAAACTTTCTCATGGAAGAGTAGAATGTATAAACTACATTGCCTAGACCTTTTACTAAGTAAGCATGACATCATTTCAGCCATTGGATTTTGAGAAAGGATTAACTTCCAGGTAGAAAGAGGCGCCATCTTGAAGATGCAGGTAATGGAACAGAAAGTATGCTTTTGGATCCAGTGGCTGTTGTACTCATGCCCTGATCTTAGAGACAGCTTCAAATGTGACAGCTTCCTCTTCTTGGCAGAGGTGAACTGAGTCTACAAACAGCTCTTCATAGTTGTAAAAATTCCTGCTTGCGAGCCAGCAGGCAGTACTCTGAATCCAGTTCTGCAGTGTAGATTCATAGCTGTTTCTAGAAATGTTACCTTCGCAGTGATTTCATAAAGTAGCTGTGATTCTAAATAGCTAAGGTGGTAATGTGGCTAACTAAAAGATCCACATAATTGAATAATTGCTATCAATAACTGCTATTAGCCACAGACTCTCAAGAAAATGGGAAGTTGGAATTTGCTCTGTAGCTTTGAAGGCATTAAAGTGAAGGAAGTTAGTCCATTAAAGCCTTTGGTTAGTTACTGAGATTATCACTAATGAGCACCTAAAATGGAGTAAAATAAGGTGTCGAAGACAAATCTTGGTGACTAGATCTTTGCAGCAAAACATCAGTAGGAGTTGTCCAAGGAAAGAAAAGACTTTGGGAAGTCCGTGTGCTTTGATCAATCAGGAAAACCTTAAAATGTAGAAAATGAAGGGCACCAGCTTAACTCATAGCAAAGTCAGAAGATCTGAGGGTTTCTATGACTAACATAAAATCATTATTTCATCTCTCATAACAATAGGGCTGCTGAACCTGAAAATTAGATTCCAAGCCTCATTTTGTGGGCTGGGGAATTACAATATAGGTTCAATTTGCCAGATATCTTTAGTGAAGGTTAGAAAATTTATGGAGATAAGTTGATCCCCAAGTTTTAATAATGGCATTTAGAAAATGTGGATGACTCAGAGTACTTTGAAAGACCAAACCCACACCAAAGCTCTTTTGCTGGAATTAGCCAACCTTCCTCTCTGACAAATAAATCACCCAAGACATTCCTTCTCAAGAGCAAGCCGGGCCTTCCCATGTCACCCTCCATTGTTCCAGACTTAAATTAGAGGCAAAAAAAAATCAACATAGTACAGAGGGCTAATTGTTAGGCTGTATTTTGAATAAAGGGCTCACCCGTAAAAGAGATGCAAGATTTTAGAAGGGGAAATAAACAGAAAAAAATATGTGTGGGGATAAATTCTGAGGCTTCTAGAACAAGGAGTGAAAAACAAATAAAAGCGGAATAAATTTATTGATCTGAGTGCATATACTAGACATCTCATATAAAAAATGCTACCTGGGTTTTCTGAGAGTGATTTGAATTATTAAAACAGTAGATAAAAGACAGATTGAATGCTGGCCTTAGATAAATGAGATTGAAAGTCCAGATTCCTCAATATCAAACGACCACTACTATTATTCAGCCCCATTTTTTAGGCAGCCCTGAATGACAAGTAGGTGAGGGACATCAAGGAGTATTTTTAAGGGAGTCCTCATTACCAGAAAAGAAATATTACCACTGAAGATCTAAATCTACAGTGATTTTTGAATGTTGATAGATTGTTTTCAAGAACAATCAGTGACTTGTATAAATCAATAAGAAACAAAGGTAGAAATATGGTGAATAAACATCACTAATGGATCTAGACTATGAAAATACTTGTTTGCATATAAATGCTTTATATTTTTATCCCTTATCTTGAAGAACATCTCAGTAACCAGGTAAGCAATATGACTTCTTAACAGAAACCATATGTCTTCAGTTGTCTCAGCCCTTAATCAATGGCTCATGCATTTGCTCTGGTGACAGGGACAGAGATTATGCAGCGAGTCAACAACAGGAATTTTCTCTCTCATTGGTGATCAGTCTACTGCTACTGCTCGCTGTCCAATCTGCTATCTCTAAAGACAAATGATGAACACTCTAATTGATACTGTAATATCTAAAGGAGACCAGACAGTCATCCTGTGCCAGATCAAGTATATTAGTCTCCTTCTATCAAGAAGGGCACAGTAATTTCCCCTTTTCCTTATCTTAATTGGTCTTCCTCACCAACATGATTCTACGACAATAACAATTATGGATCTTCCAAATCACTTAACACACCATCATGATATTCTACACAATAGTGTTCCAAAGAAAGCCTTCATTTTATAAAGAAAATGAACTTGTGTTCAAAGTATTCCCTGGCCAGACCACATAGCGCCCTAAGCTAAAAGAAACTACCATAGCAGATTGGTAGCAGACCCTCTCGAATACTCAGTTCCAATGTTGGCCATCAAAGACCTTGCAAGTGAACAGTGTTGTCCGAGACACACTTTTTGCCCAAAGTGGCAGCTCATAGAGAATGATCTTTCTCTTATAGCCGATGCATCTGACTCCCAAACCAAGGAAATGGGAGAGGCATCTTAGTCTATTACATCTAATAAGCTACTTAATTAATTAATTAATTAATTGATTAATTAATTTATTTATTTATTTATTATTTTGGTGTTTTCCATCACTACTGTTTGGGACTTCGCTTGTACCCAACAGAGACATGAGTGTACCAGAGTATCCAATAGTGGTTATATCCGAGGAGTTGTTGGTAGAGTCGTGTAGACATTTTGTACTATATATGATCAAAATAGAACGGGCAAAAATGGAGTTGGCTTGGGAAATGGACCCTGATTATAAAGGGATTAGAATGGTATTGTTGCCAAGTTGGAAATGGAGGTATATTTCTGGGATTCAATTAATCCTCAAATGCCTCTAATTGCTTCAATAATCAATGTCCCTTGATAGATATTAATGGAGAACAATGGTATACAGTGCACAAAAAACCACCCCGTGCTGCAGAAGCAAAGATTTAACTTACTCTAAAGGTCGAAGGGTCAGCTGGCGGAGGGTGGAGGTAAATGGTAATGGAGGAAGGGAAGAAAGGCAGACACAAGTACACATAATCGTTTTCTTGCTTTTTAATGTACATTTTATATTGATTAAGCTTTTATTTTTGTGTATCTGTACCGCCATTCCTAGATTTTTTTCTTTATTATCAAGTTTGCTGGTGTTAAAATGAATTTAGTGGAGAGGTTATAAACAATCGAAATGGGATTATGTCTGAACCAGAGGAGAAATCATTTAACTGTAATACACTGACTTGGGAGACTTCTGGGTGCCTGTTTTTAATGATAGATGCTATGACTGCATTGTATTACTCTTGGTTTGTTTTTTGTTTGTTTGGTTTTGGTTTTGGTTTTTGGTTTTTTTGTTTTTGTTTTTGTTTTTGCTGCTGCTGTTATCAAGAAGTTTAAATATGGGGGAAAGGATATATAGAGACATTTAATACAGGAGCAGACTATAGAGAGATAATGTATGGACTCAGGAATACTGATTCCATAGCTCTTCCAGAATTCTTTCCTGTACTTGATCGACTGAAATGTTTATAAACATCCCCCATTGCCCCTAACAGCGAGAATCTCAGATGTTATTGGTGCTCTTTCAATCCTCTTCCAGATAGCTTTTCAAAATTTATTTCATGTTAATATACATAGAAAAATGACAGGGAGAGATACATTTGTTGATGGCAGGGGTCCTTTTCAGGTCTGATGTTCTTAGCCTATGGCTATTGTAGCTAAAGCTGGTTTTCTGATACTCCGGCCTCCTGACTATGGCAGAGGTGTTATGCAGTCGCTCAGTTATTCAGTGTAGCCTGGTGAGTTTTTATTTATATAATTGTAAAATTACAAATTAACTTAGATAATAAAGAGCTGTCTCTGTAATTAATTATGGGCTTCTGCCATTTCAATCGCTTTCAACATCCGCACAATGATTTCTTGTTAAAAATGAAGGAACCTAATATGCTATCACAGGTGTCAAGAGCCAGAAATAAAAAGTATTTATCATAACCTAAAGGCAAGTCTACTGAAATGAGTAGAAGCATTAGACCAGTTCTCATGGGATATATTCATGTCTTCTTATGTAAAGCATGTGAAGGATTGCAATTGCTCTAAGCTTTAGAAATATTTAGAAATAAAGTATGCCATGAGACATTATAAGTAGTAATAAAATAAATTATGTTAAATTCAAATATAGAAATTATTTTGAAATTGAAAGCAACAAAGTAAAGAATAAATTCTAGAGATATATGGTATCAAGATATTGTGGGGGTTTTCTTAGTGATTTATTTGTACAGGTAGTAATAAAATAACTATATTTTTAGAATTGTATTTAGCGCACACAAACACGCAGGTTCTTTATCAGAAAGTACAAAAGGCTTTCTATATTATTACATTATGCAGCATTTGCAAACAACATTCTCATAGTTGCAGTCTTAATGAGCCTCAGTTGGTTGCTGAGAGATGTCCTAATGCGGGTTGTCAGTGATGTCTCACGTTATGTCCTAGCACGTTACTACAGTGCTACCTCATCCTGCATAGAATTGCATGAAACTCCTACTTACTGTCAAACCTCTACTTGTATGTCCACATCCACTTCCTGAGGGAAGTTCTGAGTTGGTGCATCTTCTCTGAGCCTTGGGAAGCCCTATTTCTATGTATTTATACAGTCATTACAGTGTACGATTATTGTTGGCTGGTTTGTTTGACCATTAAACTAGCATGTATAATGAACATTTTTTTTAGAAACGATTTTTTTTTTAATTTTATTTGACTAGTTTCAAGTATACAGTACATTGGTTAGACATTTATATAGTTTATAAATTGATCCCCCTAATTGTTCCTTCTCTCCTATGGTTTTCCACCTACTATAATTGATCTAGGAATAAAAGCGACTATAATATTGCAAATATGCATGATCAGTAGTTTAGTAAAAAGAGATTAGAAAACTTTTAAAACAGAAAAAGAGACAAGGCTTACATAATTGCTAATAACCACAATTTTGTTTCTGTTCTGACAATCTCTAATTTGGGTGTAAAATATATATCAGATAACTTGGAATTAGAAGTATTATGTAATTATTTAAAATTAATAAATGTTTCTTATTATCAGCAAATATTCTGCTCATATATGAGGTAACATTGCTAGCAGCCTTCAAATTAATACTCCTCAAATTCATTTCAACTTGAATTACATATATTAAATTCAGATAAACTCACACAGATCAAAATAACTGACAATTTGTGAGTGATTGTGGTATATATTGGTCTCAAAGCTATGTTTGTACATTTAAAGGAAATTGAAGTGATATGAAATAAACTCGAGCTAAAGGAGATTTATAAAACTAATAATCTAAATAAAGTAAGGCATGATAAGAAATTATGAGCACATTTTCTCATATCAGAATTATTTTGGAGGACTGTGAATCCTTTCACTATTGCAAATAGTGTCCATATAACTTAAAAATTAAAAAAATGGGTTTTACCTTAATAAGTTCTTACTTGGGTATTTGGTATTGGTTTAATGAATTACCCAAAGAGGCATTCGTACCTCTTTGATCATGAATGTATTTTGCCTGGAGTAGCAATTTTAATGCATAATATTTATATGCATATAGTGTGGGGTGAAGTGTATAAGCTTTTAGTTTTAGTTATGACTTTGCCTCTAAATAGCAAAATATAATAAAAATCACTTTACAACTGAGGAACAATTCACTATCTGCAAAATAATAGAGACAAATAATGTTTTCTCTACTTTTAAAATTTTACAGTTATATAAATTATCTTATTGGATATCCTGAAAATTCCACTTCAATCATAATGTTAGAATGAAAATCTTGATTATTGACCCATAAACAGAAAACATGAATGACTGAAATACAATTAAGTAAAACTGAAATACATACAGCATCTGTCTATAAAATATAATGTATATTATACATAATCTCATACATATTATTATACATAATTAAATAAAGTAATCATATAATGTAAAAATGCACACGATATATACACACAAATTTTATAATACATAATCACATGCATAATATTATACAATTGCCAAGTAGGTTTAGTTTTATAAGAAACAGCCCAACTGCCTTTCAAAGCGGCTGTACCATTTTCCATTCCAACTAGCAATGGCTGAGAGTTCCCATCACTCCATGTGGTCACTCAGACTCAGTTTTAACAGAGCTCAGGATTTGGCCATTCAATCAGGTGTGGAGTGGTGTCTTACTGTTGTTCGAATTTGCATTTCATTGATGCCATTATATGAAGGGCATCATTTCCTATGATTATTTGCCATCTGTAGATCTTCTTTAGTTGTTATCATACTGAAAATAAAGGATATGAAAATCAAAGAGTTTAAGTAACTGTCAAGTAGATGAGCCATTAGTTCTACCCCCTAGAATGGCCTCACCTCTGTCCACCTATACGACAATATTCTACTGTTTAGAGATGCCATATATTAAAAGAATTAAATGGCTCCTTTTTAGTCATTTCTTTCAAAATACTATATGAAATACACTTCCTTGTTTGTGTGCCTTTTTATAAGCATCAATTTTGATAATAAGCCTTTGACTCCTTCCAATTTACCATTTACCTAGAAATCCTTTTAATTCTCTTGTTACAGAGATAATATCCCTAAACAACAACAATATTTTGAGATTAATAACCCAGGGTCATGAGAAATATCACACATTCCATGATCATTCAGTTATTAAATAAGTGTTAATTAGGCACTAACTGCAGTGAAATCAAATATGGTAATGAAAATCATGAAAAAAAAAAGTGCCGAAAACAAATGCTAATTGACTTCAAGAAAAATAAAGGTTACTATGAACTGACATATTTCTTCTATTCAAATAGTGGTTGAAATTTCAAATATGAGCCAAATCCAAAAGTAAAATTTGCAAAGATATAGTAAAGGTAGAGTGAATGAGTTGGTATTGTTAGCGTTACTTGTTTGTTTTTACAATGCAGCCTGGATAACAATAAAAGAAGCTGAGGCAAGAAACAAAAAGGCATTGAAACTTCATTACTATACTGATTGTAGGGAGAAACAAAGATATAGGTTTAGGTCAGAGTATCCTCTTGTGTTGTGATGAGTTTTGGCAGACTTTATTACAGAAAACAAAGCTGTGCAGCTATGTGTATTGAGGTAGAAGATTAAGAATAACCCCTAGATGCACATGGGAATCTCCTACACTCAAATAAGTAGGTTAATAAAAGATTTTTAAAGATCTTTATATGAACAGGAATCAACAATCATATTCATGGATCCTGCCTAACCTGAAAAATCAGTGTCAATACAATTGAATCCTTTATCTTACACCTCAGCTCAAGCTTTCTGCCTCTTAAAAAAATAATAATAAAAAAAATTTAAAAACAAAAAAACAAAAAGCATATTTTCTAAGGAGGTGGGGAACAAATTGGATAAATGTAGGAGTTGGAACTACTTCAGCCTGCTCAGTTCTTCCTTTCCTTCTCTGGAATTATTTGCTTTCAAAGAAGATGTAGTCCTCTCTGTTTCTTCATCCCAGAAATTTAAATTATGGTCAAAGATCAATTCTATAACAGGAAGCCAACAGTTATCCAACCAGCTTCAAAGAAAGAGAGACTGCTCAACTGTGAATACCGCATGAGGAAGCCTTTTACCGCCACACACTTAAGTTATAATCTTGCCTTTTTTCGGTTACAAAAATGCATTTTATCTCTATCTGTGAGTCTTATGTCTGTTTCTTAATGCTTTAGAACTCAGAGAGACAATCAGTGTTATTTATTGGGCTCCTGCCAAATCTACAGGCATCAGACATGTAAATTATTCACTCTGTATTGTCAGAGATGGAGATTTGTACATAAGTGGGATAGTAGGGAATATCTAGAGGACAATACGGATGCGGCAGTGAAAGGATCAGGAGTGGTTACGTGGAGTTGAATTGTAATTTAATACATTGGCCTCATCAGTGTCATTGGTGGTTATGAAGCAGGGATGGCCCTAAACAGATTTCCTGAACTATCTCTTCTTCTCCTTGCCTCTTTCAGTTATTGGGTACTGATAAACCCTAGGAAGGAATTTTAGTCCTGGCAAAAGGAACTAATACCTTGGGACTGAAGGAAGAATCACGTGCTGAGCTATAGTGTCCACTTGTTTTATATAATCAGTTTATATCTTCTGGAAAGAGCTATTCCAGGACTCTGGTCAGTGTCTTTTTCTGGGGAAATTTACAAGAGAACCATTATTAAGGTGAACTATAGTTTCAGAGTTACAGCTGACACTCATAACCTCCCTTCTCCAATGCCCATTCGATGTCCTTTGCCCTTAGCTAGAACTTCTGATAACCTAGAATGCTTACTTCGTTTTGTTCCTCCAGGTCTTTATTCTTGAGGGTTCTTTGGCCCTGACCACCACGCAACCCCCACCAGGCAGTGGCTGCTACGCTTGTCCATTACCACCATAACTGGGCAGGGCATTCTGCACAATGATCCAAGAAATCACAAAGTTATCAAACATAGTCTTACCTAGTTTTGTTGCATAGCCTCGATCCCCCTCCTGATGATTAAATCGATTTTCCCTACTAGAATGATGTCTGCCTTCCTCACCTGCTGGTTTCTTCACGTAATTGGTGGTCCCATCTGATAGTTTAAAGAGGCCAAAAGCTGGAACTGTGATTGAGAGTGGGGGTTTGTACCAGTCAATTTCCTCTAAGAACATGGGATGAATAGGGATTTTTTACTTGGTTGATTGGTTATTAGCTTGTTGTTTTCTTGCTAAGATGCACTGGAAGAAGACAGAAGAGACAAGTAAGGATTGAGAGAGCAAGAGAGTAACATATCATAGTGACATGGCGGGTGGGCAAATGCTGATTTGAGCAAAACACTAAAGAAATGTTTATGAACAAGTATGTACAATATTCAACTTCATGAGCAGTTGACAAGCTACAGATCTCATCTGTGCATCCACTAAAGCCATTGGCAGACGTATGTGCTTTTTATGAATATAATGTATTTTAACAAGTAAGTGTATGTGTGTGCTATTTTATAATTTACACTACTTAATGACTATTCCCATTTTTAAAAAGTGCTATTCTCCAACTGGGCAGCAGAGGATATAAAACTAATAATGCATACAGAATAACGAGAATAGCCTTAAATTAAATTAATTCAGCAGAGGCAAGAGGTCCCTTCTAGGTGGGACTCAGATAATGTTACCTTTCAGGAATTTTTAGAAATGTCTGGGAAGGCATATGACTTTCAGAAATGCATTCATGGAAATTAAGTTTAAAGAGCAGAGTGATCCTGCCTGATATATAAATTATACTGTTTAAGACTCTTCCTATTCATTCATTTATTAATGTATGTGACTAATTATTCATATTCACTGGCCTGTTCGAAAGTAACTTAAAATGTAAAATACACATTACATGCTTTTAAATGCAGATCCATAGTTAATTTTTTTTAAAACTTATTTCTTTCCTTGAGGATTAACTGCAACAGCAATTGTCCTCCCGCCATAAATATATAGACAGCTGGAGAAACACACAGGGGACGACCATTGTCAGAATAGACAGCATGTAGCAGAGGATGCTAATCCCTGGGAAGGGATCTGAGCAGTTGAAACCCAAGTAGCCCTGTAGTCTGTCTGAGTTCGAGACAAAGATCATATTGGATGAAAACTGAAAACTAGGACATGCTGGGCGCAGTACTAGAAATGAGACAGCTAACCAGAGAATGCATTCCAGAGAGATGCAGAGGAGTCTGCTTGAGTCCTAGACAGAGAAGTATCCTGTGCATAAAAGTAGGGCTTTGAATTTCCCCAAATCAAGGAAATAACCACCAACAAGTAGTAGGTCAAACCATTCTCAGAGCTCATAAGGTTGGGAAGAATCCACCAGTAAGAAAGAAGAAACCTCACGAAGCATCTTGCCCTAAAGAGTACTCTAGACACTTCGAAAAATGCTTAAAAGCAAATCTCTAAAATGTAAAGCTGCTTGTAATTAATTTACACGTGTGCAAGAACAAAATTATACACTCTGAATGTAACACTCAAAACACAAAATCCATGATGTACAGCAACCAAAGAAAAATAATTGACAAGTAAACAAGCAGGGAAATATAAAATATAAACAGAAGAAATAAAGTATAGCAGTTACAGAGAAGATGAAATAGGAGAAACGTATTTTAAGGTATTTTAAATCTATTATAAGTATTACTACTATGCTCAAGGAAGTAAAGGCAAACTTTAACATGATAAAGAGAAAAATGGAAGATAAGAAAAGACATGAGTGTCATAAACAGCAAGCATGTGTGCCTATATAAGACACAGTGTTCCTCATTTGTAATAGCTTTAAAAGATAATTGATTATTGAGGGTTTTATAGTACATGCTTAAGTAAAATGAAGCAAAAATTAGCACAAAGGATAAGGGGGAAAATGGAAGCATACAGTTACAAGGAACTTTACCATGTAGAATGTATAACATTATTTTAAGGTAAATTCTGATAAGAAAAGTTTAGCCAGTAAGTCAATAGTGGACATAAAGTGGAATCATAACAACCTACAATATGAAAAAATATATATAGAGAGAGAAGCACAAAGAAAAAGATGATGCACAAAAAAAAAAAAAAAAAAATAGATTTAAAACCATTTGCCTTAATGGTAGTGGCTGAAAACAAAACTATTCAATATAGATATAATTGAAAATACTAACATAATTTAAATATTTCTGTTATCCACATTAGGAAATAAAAAGGTTCATTTAACTTTAATATTATATTAAGTTTAAACAAAATTTTTAAATATTATTTCAACATATTAGTATAAAATTCATTAATGACATATTTTATATTTTATTATACATTTTTGAAATCTGGAGTGTATGTATTTTTTATAAAACATATCTAAGATACCAGTTCAGCAATTGCAAAGCTAATGTCTACCGCATTGAAATATGCCGGACTAAACATAGTGAAAAAAAAAAAAAGAGTAAACTATATGCCATTCCACAAAAGCGATTTAAAAACACACAGATACAGATAAAAATGCTGGAGTAGGTATATTAATATATGAAAAACTAGACTTCAGAGCAAGACATGTCACTATCAGTAAAGTGGGACAATACATAATGGCGGGGGGGGGGGGCTCGATTCACCCAGAATATCAAATGAACTAATTTATCTAAGTATCTAGTAATAGAGGCTCAAATAGATGATGAAGAAAAGAAACACGGCAACTTCTGAAATACTGTGCACTTGTACCTTTTTAAAAATATGTAAGAATAAGAATAAGAGAGAGAGTTTTAATTCTTACGATCTTAATCTATTAATAAAAATACACAGTGAATATAACAAGGTAATTATTTCATGTGCAATGGCACCATTCATTGGAAATACCACCTACTCTAGGTATAAAAAATAACAGTGCATTTATACTTGATGATTTTAATACTGTACACTTTTAGTGCTGTTCTGTGTCCAAACTCTCTTTGTCCTGCATTCTAATATGATGTGCTCTCTACATTCTCATGAATGAGTTCTTATTTTTAAATTTTTTTATGTTCCATTCATAGATAAATAGAATAGTCATTGATATAGATTTTAATGAAAAGATTTATATAAAATCATGTATCTATTATATTTCAATTTTCCCATAGAGGCTGTTTTTATTAACATTATATTATTTTGATAGGAGTAGGGTGAAGAATGAGAGAAACTATAGTCCAAGCATATATAAGCATAAAATGCAAATAGCGATTAATTATATAAAAATAAATGGCCCCCTCAGGGATTTGTAAAGATTCATTCCATAAATAATAAATAATTAATAATAAAGAGACAAATACAAGTTAATGAGAAATAGTGATAAGAGGGTGAACAGCTGAAAAATGTTAAAAGTTTATTGAAGATTCTCACTAAGGTTTATTGAAGATTCTTAGAATTCATACAATGATCACAAATATGACTAAAAGCATAAAAATTGATGTGTGTGTAAAAATGTGGGAATTGATCACCTTTCATTGTCTAAGATATTATGAGCATGACTCATTTTGACAGTGGAATAAGAACCTTCTCAAACTGCTTTTTAGTTATAATTATATGAGGTAAACTTCAGTGCCTTCCAGTTCAGCCTCAAGATGTCCCCAGTAATTGTGGATGACTGAGCTTTATGATTACATTCGAGAAATCATGTGAGAATGAATTCTAGGCGCAGGTATAAAATCTCTGATGGAAAACTGGTAGTAATTGTATCTCTCTCTCTCTCTGCCCCTCCTAAGACATAGTTCTAAATTCCCGCAGGAAAACACATATTCAAACATATGCATCTGAATAAATCATTCAAAATAATAACAAGAAAAGACTATGGCTGGTTGCTGCTCTAACAGTATGCACAGAATGGATTCTGCAGTAAGAAACAGCATGTTTTGAGTCCTTTTTGTGTTACATAAAGTATGTGACCTTTAGCATGTTAATTTCCTGTTTTAGAGCATGTTTACTCACATATAAAAGGGGAAATATTACGTCTGATTTATTGGGTTCTCTGAAAATTAAAGGAAATATATAAAAATCTTGGCTCCTAACAAGGGTTCACAAAATAAGTTTAAATTCTTTTTTTCCTCCCCAGTTTTAAATTACTAATTAAATATATTACAGGTTACCCTAAATAAAACACATGGCCCAGTTAGAAATCTGTTAAAAATAACTTTAATTTCTTCTTGACCATAAACTAGACAGGAATTGATGAGTAACTAATTTAAAACTTTAGATCGGTGCAAGGAATATAGTGCTTTCTACTTATATCCATTTTTCAAAAATTAAAATTTTGGGGGAGACATTGGTTAATAAAATCATATTGGTTTCAGGGGTACAATTTAATAACATATACATAATACATATATATATATATATATATATATATATATATATATTATATATAATTATATATATATATATATGTATCGCATTTTGTGTTCGCCACCCAAAGTCAAATCTCCTTCTGTCACCATATTTCACTCCCTTTACTCCTATCTAACTCCTCTTCTCCCCTCTATTTTCAAGATAATGTCTATGTGCATCTTTTGCTAAGAGAGCCATCTTGAGATGGCAAAATACCATCCAAAATAATTTATCTACCTCCCTAAGTGAAACACATGGTTTCTGCCTTGCACATAAATTTATTTCAGTTGCAAAATTCATACATTCTTTGTTGAGTATTGTCACACTGTAAAAATATTAGGGGAATAACAAGTTTTCTATTGTAATTACTTAAATTATCATTTAATTGTAATCTATAATCTTAAATATAGTTGATAGGTGATTTCGTATCCTGAAACATTTGAATTACCCCTGGTTAGATGGTTTCTCCCTGGTAAAGTGGGTTCTTTGCCAATACCACACTTAGAACAAGGTTCAAGGTTAGTTGTGTGAACGCATCCCTTGAGATGGCAATGTAAAGTCTGTGATGCCTTAGGCAGAGGTCTTGACCCCTAGAAGCTAGGTATTTAGCTCATGCTTGGTAAAACTATAAATAGATAGATAGATAGATAGATAGATAGATAGATAGATAAGCAAACAAACGAATAAATAAATAACGAACCAAGTTTGTGGAATGACAGCATATTACAATATTGATATAACTGAAACTCATTCAACAAAATATAATAAAAATAACCATTAATTTTATATACCTTTCAATGTTACCTTTGAAGACATGTTATGATGGAGTCTGCTATTAGAAAAAAAAAATACCTCTTGTAGTTTCTTTTTAAAAAGGCTGCCTAAGATTGAATTATACCGTATAAGTGTAAGGCATATCAACTATCTTCTTTAATTTCACAAATCCAATTCATTTCAAATAATAGGTTCCACTCATGGAAACTCATTTTCTTATGTCATACATGTGAAATGCAATAACACCTGAAACCAAGTTCACACGTAAATCAATATTTTCAACGATAAATGTCATTTTCCCCATAGATTTTGCTACTTTTGACTTAAGAATCATTATGGTTCAAAGTACAGGTTTATTCTAGAGCAGCAGGTTCTTAGTGGTGAAATAATCACCCAGATACGTGTCATTGAACAACTGCCCTTTTAGATTAGCTGTATTTACTAGAGACATAACTAAAGTCATTAAAGAGAACTAACAGCAAAATTTAATTTAAGGCATCCAATGAGCAAAATACTTTATAAGGGGCTGGACTGTTAATGTTATGATAATGTTATGCCATGTTAAGAACTCTTCATCTTGCATTTCCAAGGAGATGAAGCATGATACACGCTTTTCTTGAATGCCCACTGTGAGGCTTTCCATGGTTTTAATTCTGCTCTATCTCTTTATGACAAGACATTACACAAACATAAAGGTAGCCACAATTTTAAAAATAGAGCACGTAGTTATTTCATCACCTTATAAGCAAATTATCCTGGTCATAGAGTCTCACTGAAATGTTAAAACATTTGATTAGACCATACGAAACTATTCGATAATAAAGCAAATTGAATGTTGCCCTGAAGAGAATCATTTCTATTTTGATTTCTAGTGTGTCTAATCGCATTACTACATTTTTACCTGCATCTTGACAGATGCTTGCCAGTAGTTCCCATCATTATAAACCTTGTCCTTTAGAAGAAATATGAGATTGGACAGGAAAGCAGTAAACTCCACTAATGGTCGTACCTACCTTAAGAATAGCCCAGCTCATATATCTGTAGAAACTTGCTGGTTTTGCCCAGGACTCAGAGCCTGTGGGATTGTCCACACTAAACCAGGGCAAGTCTCAGACAAATGGATGAACTTGTTAGCGGCATTCCCTGTCTTGCTGACTTGTGTTCACTTGGACCAGAAGAATAATACAAGCCTCAGGGAGTCCTTTCTGATGTGCTATCATCAATAGAATAGCCTCACAGATAGTAAACTTGATAGTCACTAATGCTATTATCTATTTTCTCCAGGGCCCTGGAGTCTTAAGCACTTGAACTTTTACTCTTTTGTATATCAAATTGACCTATGCTGCTGCCTTACCCCAATAGATACTTACTCCTCACTTGAATGACAAATTCATGAATGTCTCTAAAAAAAGTATTTGTGTTGTTAAGTAGTTACTGTCTGAATAAGAGAAGTGCCTTAAAGCAGGAAGCTGGAGCAGTGTGGAAGGTCATTTAAACAGAGCTATGGATAAAGTTTTCTAAATCCAGCAATAGACAGGGCATTGTTTGGCTATGAAAACCTACTCTTTTTATAAATATCTTTAGAAATTAAAATAGTAAGGAACCTGTAGTACGTATTCCTATGATAGCATAGTCCTGTTTCACAACTTATTTGCATTGACTTAAAATATATATATAAGATAACACTTAGAACAACACAGGCTTTGGAGCTAAACTGGATGAATTAAAATTTTGGTTATATTCCTTACCTGCTATATGACCTTTAACTAGCCAACAGCTTTGCTGTGCTTAGTTATTTCATCAGTAAAATAGAGATAATAAAAATGTGTACTTCATAAGTTTGGATGACAGTTAAGTGACATACAGTTGACCTTTGATCAACACAGGTTTGAAGTGTGCTGGTCCACTTATATGCAGATAGTTTTCAATAAATGCAGTCTCATGGCCTCCTCGTTTAATTAATTTAACACATGTAGTTTTAAAATTGCTAAACCTTACAGCTGTGAAAGACAAATATACCAGTTTGAATCTAGTGTTTATAATTTATTATTCTATGAATGCCCCTCTAGTAACTGCTTTAGCTGCATCTCACAAACATTTATATGTTGAATTTAATTTGTATGCTGCTCAATATATTTATTAATTTTCCTTGAGGCTTACTTTTTGACCCACACATTTTTTTAAAGAACGTTTAATTTTTAAATATTTGGAGCATTTCCAGATATCTTTTCATTATCGATTTCCAGTTTAATTCCTCTACAGTCTGAGCATAACTTTAAATATCACTGTACTGCTTCATGTCCCTCCTACACTTTCTCAGAAGTTCCCCCCAAATTTTCTACAAGCTCTCAATGAGGTTTATGGAGTAAAAAACCTAGAAAACAGGGTGGACTCTCCCTATATTTATTTGCAACTCCCACAGGCTTCACTTAGTCTGGCCATTGCACATCTAACCACTGTCATCAGTTCACCCCTCACTCTAGTTGAATCCTGACTCCTTCTTACTAGTAGCCTAAGCGAGCTGGTGCTTGTGTCTGTCTGACTCCCTGTATTTTGTAGATCAGTTGGTTAGCCTTTGATTGCAATAAAATATTAAGTTTAAAAAAAGTGAGCCTTTTCTGTTTGGCTGAATTTTTGTGTTGTTTTTTTTTTGTTTGTTTCAGTTTGGTATTGAAATCCTTTCAGCTTACTATATACTGAGTAGAAGCTGGAAGTCTGGAAGTTTATGAATATCTTTAAATAAATCCCTGTCCTGTTTACTTCAGAATTCCCTTAAGTATCTTTCAAATAAAATACTGACTAATATGGTCCTTGAAAAAACAACAGATAAACTTTCAGACTGTGTATGTGCCATATGACATATATAGATAGAAATTCATAAAAGGATAGATATTAGGAATAAGAAGTCGTAGTCATTATTACCTGGATAATGATTGTAAGAATCAATTTTTGGCTTTATATGAAAATTTCAACCTAGCTATGTTACTCCAAGTCAATAAGTTCAACCAAACATTATTCTGTCTCAGAATAATTGTGCCTCTGGAATTTTGCTGCTGCTGAAAAGTGGGAATCAATATGCACCACTATGAGTTGTGGCTTATAATAGCAATGATTATTATGAGTCGCAGTCTATAACAACATAAGATTTTTCATATCAAGAATATTAAGCAAATAATATGTTAAAATTCAGAACACTCTTTGTAGTGAAGAAAATCAAGATCAGGGATGATTGAGAACTAGGTATGTGACAGTCCCATGCAGCAGAGGAGTCTGCTAGGAATGCCTGAGTCCAAGGGAAGAGGAGAAGGTTCAGGTAGATGAGCAGAATGCAGCAAAGAAATCGTCATTAAGCTGTATCCTGCTGCCTCGAACAGTTGGTTGATTTATAATATTAGAGGCAAAGAAAAGAGAAAGATGTAGATACACTGGCTAAACTTTGAAAGTCAGCACCCAAATAGGAATCTAAACACAGATCTTAAAGATACTGAATAAGTATAAGCTGGTCCACAAAGGTATTGCTAGTGAGTTTCAGGTATAGTTATGCAGCATGAACTATACTAAGGTTGGGTTGTAGCAGAATAGATATATAAGCACATCAAATGGTAGTAATGACTCTGTAGTTGGGGATCCAGAGTTAAGACAAGGGGAATTATTGCTATGGACTGAGTTGTGTTCCCTTGAAAATTCACATGTTGAAGACCTAGCCTCCAAATGATAGCCTCCAAAAAGCTGGCTTTTTGTCAAGTATTATATATATTTAGAGGAGGGAGCATTGGGCGGTAATTAGGATTAGATGAGGTGGAACCCTTATAATGGGGTTAGTGGCTTTGTAAGAAGAGAGAGAGATTGCTCCCTCTGTCTGTCTGTCTGTCTGTCTCTCTCTCTCTCTCTCTCTGTCTCTCTCTTTCTCTCTATACCTCTTTGTCCACTCCTCCTACCCCCACCCCCACCACCACCATACAAGTACTCAGAGAGACAGTGGCAGTACACAAAACAGAAAGAGCATTCTCACTAGGGACAAGATTGCCCAACAACTTGATCTTGAATTCCCCAGCTTTCATACTTTGAGAAATAAACATCCTCTATTGTAGCCACACAGTTTTGGTATTTTGTTATAGCATCCGTATCAGACTAAGATGGTAATAAGTATAGTTTAGAAACTCTACTAACCTAATTCTGTTGAAACTTTAGATGCAAAACTCAATAACTCAGTAACTCAGGAAATATCCATATGTCGAACTGAATACAAACAAGATGGGGATGGAGATATTTTCATTTCTGTTCATAAAAAAGGAAGAAGAGGAAGGGGGGAACTTAATGTTTACACTACTCTTCCAAGACACAGGCAGTGACCAGTCTACTTTTCTCTTCCCCTGTATTTTTTTCATTTTCTATATTTTCTTATTACTAGAAGGTAGTAATTTCAGAAGAAAATTTGAGTCCCTGAGTTTTTTTCCCACTCTCTGCCAATTCACTTTTATAAGCTAGTAAAGAAAATTTAAGTATTTTGATAAGTTTTGGAATCATCATAAAATATATCTAGCTCATTTTCTGCTCTCATTCCTTTTTTTATTTCTTAACATTTGCTGAGCATTTTTTGCCATAGACCCCTATATCCACATAGTATGCTGTAGAACAGAACCCAAATAAAGTGGTAATTCTTACCTTCTTTTTTGGGGGATTCTGTGGCAGCCATGATATATCCAAAAATGTGATTAAAAGTTGTCAGGTATTATATATTAGTGATAATGACTGAGTTTACAATTAAAAATAAGATCTGATCTTACCAATAATTGTTTTCTTAAATCTGTTGGTGCATACATGAAACACTAGTATTTTATCTGTGTAATTTAACCTAAAAATCCAAGAATTTACTTTCATCACTTGAGAGATAAGGACTGAAATATTTAAGCATTGTAAAAACAATGACAGATTATTTTTCAATCAGGTGGCATTAAACTATGATAAAATAAAATTCTATAATGATATCGAGAATTCAAATTTTAAAAAACTTACATTTTCTGGTATATAGCTCCTTCGTTTATTTTAATTTTTTTTTCAATTAATAAGGATATCTGGATCTATTAAATAATTATGGCCATCAATGATTATCCTTCTGTGCAAAAGCTTCTACTTGCAGAGTCATCATTTTTATTTTAGTGTTTTTAATATTTTATAAGAATTTTATAATAAAGATGAATTTTTATTGATCCAGTAAAACACTGTACTGCCTCGCTCACATTATGCTTTGTTTTTAACTTTTTTTTTCTGAATGTTTTACTGTCTCTGTGTAGACAAGTTAAAAGAAATTGTATGTGGCATGTCATTCTTTTTTCACAAAACCTTATTTTTTCCTAGATTTTGCTTATATTTTTACCACCTGAATGAAAAATACTTGGTTTAAGGTGGGCACGGCCGACCATCTTATCTTTGTGTTTCTCTTGCTTCCCCCAAGCTAACATTTTGTTTACTGTGCTTCCGTGGGTGCTCTTAGCTGAACTCACACCAGACAGATGTAGAACATTGTCATTGAAATGAGCTTTTATGACTAGATTAACTGGTGGCCCTTGCATAGTGTACTTTCTTTCCATTAGATATGAACATTGGCTCATGGATGACCCCACTGAAACTACTTTAGTAATTGAATGTGATGCCTGACAAGAGATTCTTGTGTATCAGTAAACTAGAACAGTCTACCTTGAGCGGGCTGATATTTTATTTATGTTGCACTCTCTTAGCTTCTCTAGAGAGTCTGTTCCTCAGTTCAGTTTTTCAATTATTCCATTGATTTTGGCAGGACCAAGACACTCAGCCTAAAAATAGGTCATGTGCATGACTTAATTTTTTTACACTCTTCACACCAATCAAGAGTTGAGAACTCTTATTCATTGGACACAAAGTCAGTTAATGCTACCGAAGCATACCAAGGTGCAGTAATATTTAAACTTTGTGTATATAGAGTCGCCCATTGGGCTTATTAAAATATTCCCCACCTTCAGATAGTATGATTCTGACTGTTTTGGGTAAGGGTGAGAAATACACATTTTAACATGAATTCTCAGGGAATTTTAATGGAGGTAACTGGTCCATATTTTATGGAAAGCAAGCACACTAGAGTAAGTTTGATGGTGTTGGGTTAGTCAAAATTAGGTTTAATGTTAATTGAAGACTTTCTACTATTGTAAGATTGTGGTATTAGAAACCTGGTATAACTGTTCAATAAATGTTATTTACTTTCCATTAGCTAGTATTTTGTTTAATCTTTAATCCAAGAAACACACTATAATAATCTAGATTGCTTAAAATAGAGTTCCTTCCACTTAAATAAATTGATGGACTCTATCAACTGAAAGGCTCCTCCAATTTATTACATATTGCATATTATATACTACAAACTTTTTGAAGAAAAGAGGTTTTACTTATATATGTTCCTTAGCACAGCATACACCATATATTGATACTTTGAACCTCTTAATTTGTGTGAATTTATTGGATTATTATTTTTAAATATCTCATCCTACAGATTTTGTTTACACAGGAATTAAGCATTTTAATTTTCTTGTCATCTTTGAAGCAATATACAAAATGATTCTCAAAATTTAGAACACACACAGAACAGGTGCAAATCTATCTTTTGATTGGAATATATCTGACTTGCTATGAAGGGTGAACTAAACCATTGTTTTTTAATAGCTTGATTTATGAGGACATAATAGTAATATAATAATGCCTACCAGTAAGCAGAAATGATATGATCACAATAATAGGGGAAAATAATTATAAGATGAGAGATAATTGTAAAATGCCTAGTCTTCTGAAAAATCCTCACCAATATGAAACTTTTATACAATCTGAATCTTATTGGGATAAATGCTGTTTGTCTGTTGTAGAGAATTATCTTAAGTACATTCCAGGAGTCAAAGCTGAAATTCTTTGCAGAGGAAAACGTGCAATTTTATCATATAAAAATAGTATTCATACCTCCCAAAGATAAAATAACCTTGAAGATTAAAATAAGAAAAGTTTCAAAACACACTGCACATTTTCTAATGAAACAACACAGTTGTTTTCATTTTAGACAGCATTTTTGACAAAGTTCTATAACTGAGGTTAATGACAATGTCTTAAGGGCATAAGTCTTGAAGGAGAGTAGAACTGGTTCAGAAAATTGAAGGAAAAAAAGAGAAGGAAAAATATATTTGGATAAGATAACACCGTATAAGGCAGTAAATAAGAATAAAAGTGAAAACTTTTAGTTACTCTAAAATGAAAATAAGAGGTATATCAACATCAAAATCAGTTGTAAAAATGTGTAAATGCGTGCCACTAATTTTTTCAGGTTATGGAAAATAACCATTCCAATAATAATAATAAAAAGACGTGTCAAAGCTTCTCCATACTGAACAATAGCAAATGAGTTTGCTCTTACATGAACACATTATTATGTACTGGTTCTTTATGTAGTCCCTGGTGGAATTTAGCACAAATTTATGAAAGATGAAAGTGATTTGTATACTTGAAATAAATAAATGAGCAACAATAGAGGGAGCAAGGACTTCTCGCTTCTCACTCCTTTTATTAATGAATAATTTTCCACGCCCCATCTAAAAAAGGAAATTTTTGTATTTAGCTCTTTAGCCAGTTGACAAGTTGACATCATCATAATGTCTGTATAATTAATCATAATCAAAATCACAATGAAGCATGGACTGTGCTCAAAAGAGAGAAAAATTCTTATAAATTAGAAATTAGCAGAATACTTTGTCAAAGTTAATTCTAAAGTTTTCTGGTACACTGCCACTTATCAAGCAATCATTTAAGGTCTATCTATATTCCTCAGATAGAATTAGGCTCTTCCAGGGACTCAAGATACACTTGAGTTAACACTATAGTTGAAGTATTTTAAAAAGCATGCTCACTTTTATAATTTAATTAATATTTGCAAAGTATCACATGAAAAAGATGATCAAACAAAGTCTTGGTATAAGAGTCTTGAGAAAATAATTAAAAAAAAAAAACCTCCTACAGTAAGCAGAGATTATTCTTAAAAGTGAAGCATGTTGACTTTGATTTTGAACTAACAAATATAAATCAATGCAGAGAAAATAGGATCAGTACAATTTGACAATAAGTCTGAAAATAAGCAAATTCTCTTATTTTCTAAAATAGGAGTTGTGTACTTAGAAGTGATTAGATGAAAGGTGTGGAAGAAAAAAGAAAGAAAAACAAAACAAAAAACAGGTTAGGGTTTTGAGTAGAATTATTATGTAATAACATTATTTGAAGAGGAATATTTGCCACTTGTGGGAAGAACCAAAAGGGTTGGAGACTAAAGAAAAATGGGAGACTTATTGAAGAAATATCCAAATATGCAACATTGTCTAATCCCAAGGCAACAACCCATTCATACTCACCTTCGTGCAGTGGACAACCTCTCTCTCTAGTTCACTTTTTGTACCCCTTTGATGTTCTTGCTGTCCACCTTGCACAGTTTACATTCCATCATCAGTCACTTTCTTTTAGATATCGCTTCTTCCCTTACCTTCGGACTCCCTGTTTATCATTGTTGGTTATCGCTTGACCAAAAAAAAAAAGATCTATTGAATCCAAATCTTCTATTCTGAATCTGCATCAGTGTAGTAAAATGTGGCTAGAGAAAAACTTACTACCCCCCAAATTGGCATCACTTAAAAATAAAAATGACATCAAATGCGTCAAAAACTTAACCATTGCTATTAAGCATACTTCAAGAGTTCCTTGAATCTTTACAGTTTCTGTATCCTTAACCCCCAATAATTCTTCCCACTCCTTATTCTTTACTAGTAATCTTGTTTTTGAATTTCTCTGGGAAAGTCGATATAATCAGAAGGGATTTTTCACAATTTGACATTCTAATCATATATTTTGGCTTCCTGACTCATATTAACTTGGTCTCATACACTTTCTTCTTATCGAAATATTATTCTGGTAAGATTCATTGATCTTTTGGCTATGTTTTCACTTTTTTCCCCACAATCTACTGTTTAATTCTATTCAGTATTAAAAAATAAATGTCTCTTGTCTTAATCAAAGCTTATTTTCCCCAAAGTTCCTCCAGTAACCATGTACCATTGATTTGCTGTTCACTGTAGCACTATTTCTCAAAAAGATGTATATAATTACTCTCTCCTATTATTAAAATGCTTCGAAGAAAATCAGATACATTATCATTAAGATTCTGTTTGAAACATGTCAAGCTATCTATCTGTGTGTTTAAAGATAGATGCAAAGTATCACCAAGTTCAGGATAGTGCTTACCTGCTGTGGACAGGAGATTGTATCTGGGAAGGTAATGGGGCTTCGACTGTATTGGTAGTATTTGGTTACTATGCAGATATACCTTTGTATATCTTGAATTGTTTTGATATTAAGCTAAGTCTGGATAGCACTGAACTAAATGTGGAAGCAACTATAGAAGAGGGATTTAATGAGCTATGCATTTTCCTTCACATGCTCCAAACTAGCCAAGTCTCGTATTCTCATTACCTCAGGGACATACCTGTCCCACCCTTTTAAACAAATAACTAAAGCTTCTCCTGATTTGTGATTGCCTAAGAACAGAGAAGAGGTGCAGACAGTCCCCCAAGGGGGATGGGGGTTGACTTACCCACCACGCCCCAGAGCAGACATCACCTGTTGTTAGGTAGAAGCAGACTGGGTGTCCTGCAGTGTGCAGTGGCCTGACCTGCAGGGTAAAAAAAAGTTGTGACCCGTTAACAAAGTTTTATCCTAAACTCATGATGATCTTTAAGCCAATGCAAAGGTTTTCATGAGGTTTCCCGCAAGTGGCCAGAGTCTGAACTTCAGCAGATTCGATCAGCTCTAATCACAGTCATGTTGGTAGTAACTGAATGGGTAGGGAACAGTGTCTGAATACTTACAGAAATTAAACTTTCCCTCAACCATTTGAGAGGGCTCAGGATTTCATTCGATTTCAGTACTAATACAATGGGTCCTCCTCCTCCACATCCAAATGTATGAACTGAAATTTAAAAAGTAGCAACATTTTCATTTAACTAAAATAACAAAAAAACAACCTGTGATTTCTGAGGTATTCACAGTTGTTTCCCATGACCTCCTACTACAAAGCTGCTGAAGAAATCATTTAATGGTTAAGTGTGCATATCTGTCTGTATGTCAGCTAAGGGATATTTTGATGAGTATTTGCGTATTATGCATTTAATACTAATCTAGAAGGTAAAGACATTTTTAGAACATTTGTAGTATAGCTACGCCAAAGGAACTGTTGGCAAAGAGGGAGTGATTCATTTTATTCTTTTACAAAGCCCTAATTTATCAGGTTAGTTTGGGCTGAGTATCTCCTGCCTTCCTCCTTATCTTTCTTTCTGCTTTATATTTCAAGGATATCATCATGTTTTGCAAAATCTAGATGCACAAGTGAGTTATTGTCCTACGTGACCTCTTCGCTTTAAAATAACTCATTCATAAATATCCAAATAAAAATGTGTTTTTGTGACAAAAATGAATTTCACCTTCTAGGCTATAGAAATATGACCAGTGTTAAAAAAAAAAAAAAACATTTTATTAACCTCCATTAATTTAGTAGCTCTGTTTTTAATAATGAGTAACAATGCAATCCTGAGGAAGTTTGTGTGAGAGAGTATATGTATGCGTATGTAATTACACATACAAATTAGAGTTCTGAATAATAGTATCATTACTTTGAGAGACTACTGAGAAAAATAAATGGAACTCGTTTTCTACTTATCAACTGCTGAGTGTCCTAGGCATTTATCAAGACACACTAACTAATTTTAGAGTTAAATTGAACAATCTTTTCAAATTGCCATGAAATTTAAAAATCCATAGAAGTAATTCTTCTCTATTTAATCAAACTAAAACAGCCCAAGATCCCTTGGTACATAGGATGAGAAACCATGATTCAATTAATAATGATGGAAAGTACATGACATATTAATAGAAGTACTTTATTAAAATCTTTATAAATAATAACATTTGTAAGTATCATACACACAACACACAAATCTGATCTAAACTCTAAGGCTTCGTTTTGCCAGTGACTTCCTTCCATTTTTTAATATTAAGTGACTGTCTACAATTTATAGCTGTAGTTTATACAATTTTTTTCTAAACAGCATGTCTAAATAGTAGTGCTTTATATTTTTCTCTGCTTTAGTCATTATTAGATTATTAACCTTGAGACTTATCAGATAGAAAGTGGAACCATATAAGATATTGCCTAAACTCTACCATTTTGCAATTAAAGGAGCTACAAAATGCTAATTTGTCAAATTTATATCCTTGTTTAAAAAAAAAATAGAAATAGCTGTAGCCAGATACAGGTAAAGGCAATTTTTAAAACTGATTATTCTTATTAATGATTAAGAATAAGACCCGGAGAATAACTATTCATAATATATACCTCATACATGTTTATGGCGGAAATGTAACTTATCATGATCCATTTAGGAGCTATTCTGAGAGTGCAACCGATCCCATCAAGACAGCTATCGTGGACAATCCTATCTGTATGGTTAACCTACACGTTTCATTTTTTTATCCATAGTGTTGGCCACTGCCACTGATATTTTTACATTTTTTTCCAAAATTTTAATAGTTTGTCACTATCACTGGCATTTTTTACATTTCTTCTAAAATTCTTTCCCCAAATTAGCCTATTTTACTTTTTTATATTATTAGCAGAATTTTTCCTATATATTTATAGTTAATATATTTGACATCATTGATCTCTTTATTTAACTGTTCTCTGTGGACATTTTTAAATGAGAAATACTGCCTCTAAAGGTACAGAGGAAACTGGTGAACTCAGATACAATTCTACTTAATAAATGATATTCTCAATTCCATTTTTCCTTATTAAAATACACAAATACTTAAGCCCAAATATTTTCAAATGAAGTTTGAGTTTCATTTCTCACTACTTTCCTTCTACAAACACACCAGACAAAACTCACCAGATATTATATTTTATTTTTATGTCATTTTGAGTGCTTCCTCAAACTTAGATACTACACATTATAGGCATTCTCATTTTAATTTATTTCAGAAAAAAATATAAAAATATCCCACTTAAATAAGAATCATATCCCCAAATTTCCAACTCAATTTTACATATTCCAAACCACAATACTAAATTTCAAAGTTAAACCCAATATACAAACTCTTCTTTAATTATTTAGTTACTACATTGAGTAAGCTAAACTTTATTTTCTACCTTGCTTTTGTTGGGATAAATATTAAGGTCAATTGATTCACAAGCTTTATTTTAAATAACTCTGATTTGACAAGCTGAAGGCCTTAGATCTTTATGTATTAAATAATGTCAAAATATTTCTGAGGTCTGATTTTAACAACATGTAACAAAGTTTAGAAAACTCAATGATCCAAAAAAAAGTATAATAACATTGTAGAAAACTTAGATTTACTAAGTAATTTTTCAAGTGCTCAAACATTTCTAAAATTAAATTGACGTAAGATAGCAAAAAGATAATTTGCATACTGTCGGAGTATTTTTTTTAAAAAATAAATATCAGAATTTTTAAAATGTTAGTTTGGTATCTCAACTGTAGAGACAAAAATAATTGTAAATTTGTCAACAGCTTGTATTGTAATTAGTGTAAATTGCCACTTTTTTTTACAATAGTATATCATGTATTATATTAGTATATTAGTGTAAATTGCCACTATTTTTTTTACAATAGTATATTTTGTATTATACAACACAACCAATTCTAAGTGCATTGATTCATTATAAGTTTCTTAATGCAGTAAGAGTACTACTTTTATTACAGTTGTGCTTTCTGCCCAAATTGATCTAATGTTTAAAGCCTCCAATAACATCGAAACAATTGGGAAGTTTTCCTCTCCTAGTGAGCCAACACATTATCAGATATCAATGTAGGTTCTATACATTCAAACAATATTGGGAAACAATAATGAGCAAGTTAATTTAAGAGATCAATCCTTTGATGTAAATTATATAGCCATCTCTCTGATTTTATTTCCAAAAGGACAGAATCAGAAACCAAGTCTGTATAATTAATGCATCCATCTCGGATTCAGAATTGTGAGCCCCCAAATTGCATTTTCTTCTAAGAAGGAATTTTCTCAGCAACTTTTACGTCTTAACATTTTTCAAAGCTTAATTCCTACACCGTTACATCAGATATTTTCCTTGCAACCTCCTATTATAATTTCCCCTCGAGACCACGAACATGTCCTGAAAACAATTGATACAAAAATTGACTTTAATAAAAGCTTCCTCATTGCTCTCTGATGTGGATAGAAAACCATCTTCTGTCAGCTTCTGGAACTCTTGGGAGGCAAGAGATTTGCACTTTCATGTTCTAAGATAAATATAAACATGTAATTGTCTAGGTGCAGAGGTTATTTGCATTTTATTTCAGCGAGGTAGAAGATTTAGCTGCAACAGAATTTTGGGTGTGTGGGGGTGGGGGATTGAAAACTAGACGGTAGACTCTGGCCAGCTTCCTCTAGGTCCACAGTCCCTGTAAGACAAGGAATTCAACGAGGTAACTGTCATGTAACAAGAATATCCACATAATAATAATAGGTAGTCCCCAGCCTAGAAAGTACAACTGCAATGGGTGAATATTTTAAGGGTCTTTTGGCAGAATTCTCACTCCAAAAGAGGTTGTGAAGACCACTTAATGTTGAGCACAATTTCACAAGAAATTAGGACTCTATCAGGAACCTGAAACCACTGATTATTATCTTTTCTCTTATGTATTCTTTGCATTCTCTATTTGTCGTTTCAATATTAAACCAAATTTAAAGTCATCTGAGTCAAGTTGAAGTGATCGCTTGACTAATCCTCACATATCCCCTTTTCTCTTATGTGCCTGGCTCATTTGACAATGACTTGAAAGATTTGACCTCTTAAGATAAATACATTACGGAGTTTGTTAGACTTGTCTTTAGTGACAGAATTGTCTGTTTCTGCTACTAGATAACATTTTGTACTTTGGTTTCCTCCTTGTGTTAAACTCTTATTTGTTTCTATTAACCATGTATCTTCAGGTAATCTTGCCCTTGATTTTCTTCATTCGTTTTTTTTTTTTTTTTCCTGCCCAGCTATAGCTAATCTTTAGCTCTTTTTTAAAATAAAAATTTAAATAACATATAAATATATGGAGAGCATTCATGAGTCATAAGCATACAAATTGATGAATTTCAGAAAGCATAGTGAGCATCCAGATTACAAATAGAAATTTAGTAGTTCTGCAGAAGTCCCTGTTTCTTCATCTCCCAGGTATGTTTACCTTAAGCATTATCATCTGTTCTTCTGATGTTTAATATAAAAACACTTTGCCTGATTATGAACACTAGTAGGTAAATAGATTCGCGTACACTCTCTCTTATTCATGGAGGTAATGAAGACGTTCCTATGCTGAAATACAGTTATTATATTTAGAAAAAGGGAAAATGTATGTAAATATAAACAACCCACAAACATGAGCACTCTAAATAATAACATTAAGTCTGGCCTAATTAAATGCGATAGGCTTGTCCATAAAGTGAGAAAATATTTGGTTCCACACTTAGTATCTCATTATGTAAAGGAGGTAAAAAGAGATGAAATTCATCTAAGCTTATTTATTATAATCTTATATAAATGAGAATTATCCTCATTCACCTCATGGTCATGTTCACCTTTTAAATGAACCGTTCCTTCCGAGGGTAATAACATTTACTAACATTTTCCAAAAGTGTTAAAGAATTTAGAAAAACTATGCATCTGTATATTCTATATGGTTTTCCAAAAGCCTTTATAAGACCTCTAGGTATTAAAAACAGTTTCGGAAAAATCTTATTTTGGAAATTATAAAGCAAAAATGACAGAATTGACATTGTAAATGACTTTTAAAGGGCAGAAAACTTAATAGCCCTCTTAGATAAAGACTATATAGTTCACATAACAAAATATCAAGAAAATGACCAAGTTCACCTTGGTTTTCAAGGTCTCTTTTGTTCATTTGTGTTTACTTTCCCATTTACTTTGATATTATACTTGTAGTTCAAACAGCAAGTTTCAGAGCAACATGATAGTGTACATATCCTCAATTTAATACATTTAGAAGTCATTACTAACAGTTTTTTTTCTTGTTCTAAAAATGTTGAAATAACCCAAAAGCTTTGAGGTTATAAAGATCATTTACTTTTCTATGTCCCAATTTGTTTGATTATAAGGTGTGAACAATGTGTCTCATCTACTTTGGTCTTTGGAATTTTAAGGCTTAATGAGTGCAAAAAGTTTCTAAGGACTTTACAAGAAAGTAGGCACATAAATAGTATTAATGACATGTCTGCTAGATAACACTGACAAATGTGTGAAACATTATTTCCAAATATCAAAAATGTCAATATATACACTTTTATCGGCTTTTAGCACTAACCTCTAAGAAGATCAAAGACCCTTCTCTTTTGTGTAATAATCTCTGGAAGCTCTTTAGCTCAAAAATTTTAAAAGAACATACCCAAATGATGAAAAAAAAATGTTCATAGCATTAAGAAAAAAATATAAAAGTTTGGTATAGACCTATAGCAATAATGTCAGATAACATGGTAAATAATGCTTTAAAAAAAAAAAAAAAAACTACCAAATCTTTTCTGAAATAAGATCAAAACGGAATGGATACATCTGTCATTTATAAAAACATCATTTTAGAAGTGAGGAAAGTAGCTGGAAAAGTGCTAAGATGATTTTTTGTTTTATCCCTTTTTTAGGAAGGAGTGTAGTCTTCAAAATGGAAAGAATAAAAAAAAAAAAATAGAGAAAAGCCTCTTACAAGAAATTATGCTGCCCTGAATAATTCAAATCTATAAGCTCAAGAAAGTTAGTTAAAGGAGTCACTAGTGGTTACCCCCAAACCAACTTTGACAGTCTTTATACAATAATGGAAAAAGGAAGATTTTTCAGAAAATTATAATGGGCCGATGCTCCAAATTTAAAGAGGGATATTCTAATCTTGCTCTAGGTAGACTACAAGAGGGTGATTTTTAATTTCTCGAAAGAGAATTAAACACTTAAGAAGTCATAGGCCTTCTATCATTAAAATTTATAACAGAATCCATCTGTCTTGACATAGTTATTTTATAGATTATAAAATCAAAGGCAAAAATTTGAACAATTTTTCCGAATGTTTTACTAAATGCCACTACTTTATTATGTTTGAAAACAGGGCAAATTGTGTAACCTTCCTGTGCCTCTGTTTTTCCATATGTTAAAAGGGCTTAAATAAGGATAACATTTACAATGTCCGGCTCCAACTCCAAAATTTATGCATTCTAGTATAAAATTTTAGATTCTCTTGACACCTGGCAAAACTAAGACTCTGTCTATATGACTCAAGAATCATACTTTTGTTAATTGTCATTTTTCAATATTTCATAAGCACATTGATAAAATCATATAGTGAGTGTGGATTTTGTTCTACAGATTTTAGCCTATGTGCTTTTTTATGCCTTTCCATATTAAAAAAAAAAAATCAATTCTTCCATATTTCTTGTCCCCTAAGCAATGATATCCTGAAGGCATACTTGTCCCTCCACCCCACACTATTTGCTAAAGCTTCTACTTCCTCTAAAATCTGCCAACTCTCCTGCCAGAGCCCCTTCCTTGTTCTGTTGCTTGAACTTTGATGCCTTGTTCTACTCCTCTGGTGCTCTTGACAGCATTCTTTAAAACAGTCTGTTGAAGAAGTTGCAAGTTGCTACCACTGAAATTTCCTTAAACCGTGTCTGACAGCAATGTTATCAGGGTATCTCACCAGTTCCTGACACACACCTGAGATCTATTACCAAATAATCCTGCAGTTCATACAAAGTAGATGTGGCGGTGATGGAGGGTAGGGGATGGAGACACTAGAACAGTGATTTTTTAAACCGTAGAATCAGCCAGTGACCTTTTATCAAATAACTGTGACCAGGACACTCCCCATACCAATTAAATCAGAATCTCTGCAGATGGGGCCCTGCCATTTGTACTTTTTAAGAGCTCGCTGGAAGAGTCCAATATGCAGTCAAGATTAAGAACAACTGTTCAGTGCAAATATCCCTTAAGGTTTTCAGCTTCTTTGAGGCTAGAAGGGTGAGAAATCGAGCTTCTCAAGGGCTTGGTGGTGTAAGAAGAGTCACAAGGCTAAATGAGAGGAGAAAACAAAGCCATGTGACTGGAGTCTACCAATATCTCAGGTTATATACAAGCAATATCAACAGCAGATTTACAAAGACTTAGATGGAAAAGAAACAATTTCTTTTCAGTAAGCAAACCAACAGGAATGATCCCGTACTTCTAACAAAAATAAATTGTAATTGAAAACAAAAGAAATCGAACTGATGAGATACAGTGCACTTCTTGAAGAATATTGCTAGTTTTTCGGACTCATAACAAGAAAATGCAATTGTGAATAGAATATTACATTGTAAAATAAAAATGCTAGGATGGCTTTTTATTTAGTTGTTTCTCCAATTAAGTTATCATTTTCTGTTTATAAATAAGTACCTCTTCTATACTGATATTTGAACCATAGCCTAAAATAATAACGTTGGCAATATTAAAGAAATGTTTTGAAATTTCTTCATGGCATATTCTTAGAATTGGATCTCTTATATCTTCCAATTTACTGTCTCTGATTTAATAACAATTACAAAAAAATAAAGCTTAGATAGGAATGGCAGTACTATGCATTCTTGGTTCACAAAAAATAAAATGTTCAATGATCTTAATTTCTCTTAGTTTCTCAGCCTCCAACGTAATACAATATTTTCACTGGAGTATGTAATTGTGAATGACCGTACAGGTATGCATTAAGGATGAAGAAATAGGTTGCCAATTATAAAATGCCACAAACATTATAACACATCAGTTTTAAACTAACACAGATCTTTCTTTAAGATTTGTTTAAATACGTAGTTGTTATATGTTAAATAGTCTAAAATGATAGTGTGCTTTTCTTACTTAATCTTTAGACTAGAGGTTTTGAGCAGAGGAGTTACATTATTTGCAGATTTAATTACCACAATGGAAAGGTTCTTCATGAGTAGGACAAGAATCTAACAATATCTGCAAATTTTTTTAGAAGATACATTTGAATATGTGCTCTACATAAAAGTGTTTTAAAAGTCGACTTAAATATGAGTTATCTCAGGATATTGTTTTTTATTTTGTTTTTGTTTTGTGATAGGTCTATTTATTTTTTAGTTTATAAAGTCCAGTGTATTTTCTAGTGCATTTTCTCACTCCTTTATCTGTTGGTATCATCCTTAGTCATTGCATGCTCTCATGTAAACAGATCTATTCATGTTCTTCAACTGGCTTCACCTCTAGGAATCTTCTTGTTTGTAACATTCACTTCTCATTTATATGAAGATAATTCATTCAGATTCACAAACTTTTTTTTTTTTTAAACCATAGCTAGGAAATAAAACTTCATTATAATAACACTAGATAAACTCTGTGAGTCAAGGAGCATGCCTGTCATCTTCCCCTATATATCCTATTACATGTTCAGTGCTAGGATCATAATTTAAGCTCAACATATTAACTGTTCAATTATTTAAATGTCATATCCATCACAATCATAATAACTATTATCATCAGTATTGACATGAATCTGATGTTGTTAACCAATTACCAACTTCAACTGATTAAATGTTTACTTAATTTTAAGTTAATTTACTAACTGCTTTTATGCCCAAAACACCTCATGTGGTAGAAATCTGTGGTCGATTTTGAATGCTCCAGACTCGTACTTTCCAAAATGAGAGTTACTGGAATGTGTGGCTATTTAAATTTAAATTACTTACAATTAAATATAATTAAATTTTCAGTTTGGTTGCCCTGTAATATAAGCTACACTTCAAAATTTAACAGCTACATACAACAAGTGTCCGCCATGCTGGACAAAGCAGATACAGAACATCTCCATTATTCCAGAGAAATCTATTATACAGAATTACATTAGAGAGTAACTAGTAAGTGTCCCTCATGGCTCTCCAAATTGAATATTAATTATATAACAATCTATATTTTAAGCCCAATGAGCTGAAACATAGCAGGTGAAAAATCTAGCCATAGATCTTGTGTATGATTTAACAATCCAACAGGCAAAGGTAATTTTGTTTAAATAGTCTGTTTTTGGAGCTCTTGTGGTATCACTGCTTTCCTGATTGTTTTTCTCAGTTCTTTTTACTAACTTCCAATAAATATTATTTATTCATTCAAATACAACAAGAGAACCATATCATCTTCACTGACGAGACTGGCTACCAAACTAAAATGGGCATATGCATAAATTCCATTTGACTAACTTTTCATTTAATAAGATTCATAACATTCATACCCACAAAGTTCTGTAATCTGATTTGTTGGCAGGAGACTAAAAAGAGTCTTATTTCAGAGAACCACGTATGATGAGATAGTTGTTGAAATATGTTTCTTTGGGCATGGAAACATCTTTAAAAACACTTGTCTCTATTGAGCTTCAAACCTTTATTGCTTCCTTCTAGACATTTCTCCTTATATTCTATTATAGTCTCTGTTAAAGCTTATAGAATTGCAAAAAATTATAAACTGTAGACATCTTAATACAGATTGACGTTAGTCAGTGACCTCATCTTTATTGTTTTACATCGTCCCTTCTTTTTATCTCCACCCAATCTTAACCAGCTGGTGATTTTAAAATGATCTCTTTTACTATGTATTTTTGAAATAGATAAAACATTAGATAGAGCTCAATAAAAACAACAAAAAAATTTCTGTCTAGAAACAAGAGGGCGAGATTTGTGAGAAAATAAGCTTTTAAAACCATTGCATGTTTAGTTCTACGATGTGGGAAACTGGAGCAAATGAGTAATAAAAGGCAAAACAATTGAGTCTCCTAGGGTACTAAATTAAGAATTTATAGTCTGAATGATGTCTCTGTGCCCTCATTCAATTTTCTATTATTGCAGATCTTAAACAATTATGAACACAGATGACATAGCAATATTCGCTTACAAATCCGCAAGGGTGATAAATGGAACATGCAAAATTCATTCTGATAGTAATGTTAATTTGTCTAATGTTCTCAAAACAAAAAAGAAAATAATGATATTGAAAGAAAGCATGATTTCGAGCAAATGAAACTGGCTAGAAGAGCTAATATATTTTTATTTTAAACCAGATGGGGCATTTACTATCTTAAAAATGGCTGGTAACTGCAGACAACATTCACATAAATAAGCATTACGAATGTTCTCAGAAATAGAGAATGTATCTGGAGTTTAAAAAAATACGAAACAAAAGATATCAGAATGTAATATTTTCAAGTAATACATGATAAAAACCATTTTATTAAAAAATACTGTCAGATGTATGGATGATTCAAATTTCCCCACCAAAAAACAAACAAACAAACAAAAATGTTTAGTGTTGTTTTCCTTTCAAAGCATCTACCTTGAAATCTATTTAAAATTATACCGGAGTAAAGGGCTGAAGTGATATTTCTAAGTCATATAAGGTGGATGATTATCTAGGTAGATTTTCTGTTTTATGCAGTACGTACTTTTTTATCCTACCAATAAATAAAATCAGCTTCAACTGATCAACTACATCAGCTTATTGGCTTAAGGAGTCAGAGAAATTTTAGAGAAATAATTAGTTCCTTGAGATAGATTAGTCCACTAGTCTTCAGTTGCTTTTTTCAGTTTTGATTATATTCAGTAGTAAGGTGCCCTTTTTTTTTTTTAATGGAACCCTATTTGAACAAAACCCCAGCACTATCTGCATTAAAGTATGTCCTACTGTCTGATATGATATATTAATCTCTTAATATGGGAAATCATGGTAAAAGAAAACATATTACTGTTTTGTTAATATTTTTACCAAGAAATTAATATACGTTAAAAAGATAATAAAAGCATGGCTATTTTAGTGCATTTTAATGATATTCTTCTGGTAAATAATTGTGATAATATAACTTAAGTAGCATTTTTTCCCAATGTTTATTAATAGTTTGACCTTTATTTATTTCTGAAGATATCAATAAAATATAAAATGAAACCTTGGACGAAAAATTAAAATGCCTAAGTTAAAAGGAAGATATTTTAGGATTAGACTGAAATTGAGTTGAGATAATTAGAATGTTTCTGTATACATTTGCATAATCTTAAAACTGAGATATAGGTCATTTTTCCAAGTCCAAATATGGAGAGTAGATAAAAATTTACAATCTGTACTATTAAATACATTTATCGATAGCTGTAATATATTAATGATCTTAATTCTAAAAAGTAAAAATTTAGAAACACCAACTTTTAAGGGTGGTAAATATATATAAAATCAGACATTTAAAATATTTAGTAAATAATTGATTATTGTATGCAAATAGATAAACAATAATAGTGAAATTAATAAATTTATTTTTTATACATATCCCTATTCTTTATTTTATAAAATACAGAATAATAGAGTATATAAGAGATAACTAAATATATATTTTAGCAGAAAAAAAAACATTTTAATCTTTAAAAAGGTAAAGAAGGCATAACAATTATTGTTTCTTAGAGATTTTCAGATTAGCAATGGTGATTTTTATTTCACTCTTATGTCTTTACAACTATCTGGAAATAAGCCATTCCATTTCTGATGTCCAGTTTTGTGACTTAAACTTGATTTTTGTGAAGCTGTGTTTTCTAGCTATCCTCCATATGTGTGTATATATGTATGTGTATATATATGCATATATATACGTATATATATCTACTATATATATATATATATATATATATATATATATTTAAATATTTAGGGCTGCTGCTACAGTCCTAAGTCTTTGGATTTGGCTGAGAATCATTTAAGTCTATTCAGAGAGAAATAATTTATAATGCTGAATTCTTCATTCAAGACTGATGTTCAGGACAGAAAAAATAAAAGATGATGCAAGCCTACCTAAATTAAAATACTGACTCTAAGAATCTCTATAAATTTTTCTTTATGAATATACTCTATAATATTTCTTATGAATTCTGCTTACTTTCATGCTCCAAAAAAAAAAAAAAAGCTATATATTTTTGGAGGACTATATATTGTCCTAAATTCAGGTGAAAAATCTTAAAGAGAAACATTTTTTTAAAAAAGATTTAAAAAATTAGCATATTTAAGCTCCTATGGTTTTTGTGGTATTTTGGAAATTCTCTGATTACAGAAACATTTTTTTCTCTTTGTATGATTTATGTTCTGCTGCCGCCTCTGCAGTATGACATTTATCGTATCTTCCTCAAAAATTTGCGTAGGTCACTAAGTAAACTTCAAGAGTTAAAGGTATGCTGGGATTTCATGTGATAGATGGGGTGGGAAGGGACACTTCAGACTGAACGAAAGAAATCTAACCTGTAGAAACTTCGCCCCCACCTGGCCCCATAAATATCTAACAGCAGAGTTTTCCATACCACGTGAGCTTAGGCATCACTGACATTCAGGATGCAGCCCTTGGCTACAGCCCAGGCTGAACGGATTTGAAATCGAGTGAACACCTGTGGGGAAGAATAGCCCCGGAAGTTAATTTCACTCCTTCTGCTTTCGTAAGCATTTCTTATGAGATGAGAACCAAAGGGTACCAATATGGGAAACGCAGGAAATAAGAAAATGTTAGTAACCTTGAAAAAGTATCCTTGTGACCTTTTCATTTGTGATTCTGGGGGAAGCTGAAGTGAGCAACATTTAAAAGACTCTTTCCGCCTACAATTGCACACAGGCACACAGCTTATGGGAAAAAGACAGGTAGTTTATTTGCTCAGCCGAGTGATACCCTTTCCCAACACTCTCTCTTACACAAGAGGGTAGTCGAGCAATACCAAGGCAACATGGGCTGACAACACAGCCTCAAACTCAGGGGAAAGAGCACCCTATACCCTCCTAAACAGAGAATTAACTACCAGTACAACTTGAATATAACCCGAATTATCGCACTGAGTCAAAAAAACCACACGCAAATAGCATAGGGCGTATAATTTGGTTTACATGATATTCTAGGACAGATAAAACTAATGCCTATTGAATAAAATCAGGGCCATGCGCATGGGTTTGTGTGTGACATGGTGGACGGCAGTGCACTGACTAGAAAAAGTCATTAGGCTGTCTTCTGAGGTGATGAAAATACTGTCTTTATCTTTATTTGAATAACGGCGACACGTGTAAATACATTGTCAAATTTTATCGCACTATACCATTAAGTCCATTGTAATTTATTATATTAAAAAAATATTATTTGGCTGTATTCATTTGTTATGCAAACAAACAATTTAATTTTTTCCCCAATAATTTGGTTCTCATTTCTAATATCTCTAAGAGTTTCTAGTTATAACTAACTTTTTCTGTTTTCAATATCCTTCCTATTCTTTCCAGGAATATTTACCATGTCTTATGCATTATTTTCCTAAAAGATCTATGAGTTCTTTTTTCTCCTCATTTGTGAATTCTTTAATTTTTTGCTTTTGTTTCACAGTGATTTTGCTTTTCCGATAACTCATTTTGTTTCTTTGTAAATTGACCTTTTAATCTCTAATGAGAGTTGGCTCTTTTCATTATAAATGGCTACCTGAGGTTTGGCCAATAGCTTAGGCCTTAGTTTATGCTTTTATAGATGAGTAGAGGAGTTGATGGGTAAAGAGGCCATGTTGTTGCAGTTTGGGCTTACCCTTTCTTTCTGCCACTCCCAGTCCTTCTTGATTAAAGGATCCATTGCTTTATCTTGTGGCCGTTCATCATTCATCTTCCACTGAAATTACAAATCACACAGCAGGAGTTAGCAAGCTGCTCAGAGTCTGCCAGGCAGCTTACCTGTTTCTACATAATCCACAGTAACATCCAGGCTTTGAAACCATCTTGAAACTACTTCTGAAAAACTGTTAGGCTTATGCTGCATTTTGTGTTTCATGGATACATATTTATATACTATCTAGGCTCTGGAAAGTACTTCACCTCTTTTTCTTGGTTCACTCCTATCATTCTTTCAGGTTCTAGTTTTTATATTATATAAACAAAGCAAGCTTCCTTGACAATATTCTTTCCTAGGATAATTAAGAGCCTCTGTACTTTCCAAGGTAAAGTCACCCCAATAGAACCTAGCATTTCCTGTCACAGGAATTAACTAATCACTGGGATTAGCAGCTACTTCACATGTCTGTTTCCGTGAGTAGGCAATAAGACTTATAAGGGCATATAACTTCTGCTTTTGATTTAATTTCCAACACTATCTAATATTTTATATTACTAAAAAGATAATTAAAGATAAATGTAAAAGGTGTTTAGTCCATTTAGGAAAGCCAAACTTTGCTTAGATCCATTCGGTGGAATAAAAATTAAAACAATGTCTCTCTCTCTCTCTCTCTCTCTCTCTCTCTCTCTCTCTCTCTCTCTCTCTCTCTCTCTCTTCTCTCTCATATACATACACACACTACATCCACAGAACTCATTATTTCACTACTTGTTCTGAATAACAAAAGCAATAGAGAAACAAATTAGTTCCACATTTCCAGGATTTCCAGGTACTTCCAACTATGGATTCAATTGCCATCATTAGTGGCCCACTAAGTTCCCTCCATATATAAACTAGAATAATAGATGAAGGTGTAAGTAAAATTAAAAAATATATATATATATATTTTAGTCTTGTTTAGTCTTGAAATAGTTAAGTCTGGTAAGCCATTTTGCTTAATAGAAGCGGAAAAGAAGCTTGACAAAGAATCAACTGTTGGAAATTTCACCCTAGATCTGGGACTTGAGAATGGGTAAAGAGAGAGACTTCCAGAAAAATCTATGTGAACCTCAGATAATCTGAACTCTCAAACTGATTCAAACAGTATGGTTGCAGGCAGTCTTCCCATTGTTTCAACTTTGCCAAGGACTTGAAATCTCATGTAGTTGAACCAAAACTCAGAAATCACAAGCATGCACTCATCATTTGACTAGATCTGGGTGAAAAATCCTAGATCACCTCATTTAGTGTAAGTGACCTGCACAAGTTACTTCCAGTGTGGAAGATAATTCTCTCACTGAATAAAGGAATTACCATAATTTTCTATAACACATTATTATGAATTACAATAATAATATGAATAACAAAATTCCACATTTGATGAGTGAGCAAGAATGAACAGAAAACAGAACAGAATTAATATCATGAATCAAAATTCCAACAATACAGCGCATTGCCTACAAAATTATAACAAGGTCAGTGTGCAATGAAACAAAGCCATGCAAAGTTTAAGAGGCAAGAACAACCATATTGCAGTATATACCGGTCAGGGTGTTAAACAAAAGTCTTGCAAGATTCACAATCTTAGAATAAACTTAAGAAAAGTCAAAGGAAGTTTAGGCAAAGAGACGAGAGTATTCAAAAATTAGTGTTGGAAATGATTGCAACTTCATCAGTCAGCTTTGAGTTAACTAATATGCAGAGTAAATGGAAATTGCCGTTAAGGGCAAATGACAGACAATGACAGAGTTTACAGGTAGAATGGGACAAGACTGTGGAGAGATAGATAGATGGATAGATAGATAGATAGATAGATAGATAGATAGATGATAGATAGATAATAGATGATAATAGATAAACAGATGATATGGATATATATATATAGTGGATATATATAGTGGATATATATTATATATAGTGTGTGTATATACATATATATACGATAGTATATAAGAGAGAACAAGTAGAGCTACTAAACAGATGATTGAAGTAAAATAAATACAAATATACATACACACATACATATATGCATACATAGTTTTAAAGTATGTTTAGAAAAGACCAACAAATAAATATGGTTAAGGATTCGAAGACCAGATTTCCATTTTTAATAAAGTAATAATTATGTTTATGATTCTACAAATAAAACTATCATATTTCTACATCAGATATTAATAACATAAAACATAATATTTGCTTATATTAAAATAAGATGTTAATATATTTGCTTATATTAAATAAATATTTAAAATATTTGCTTATATTAGAATAAGATTGCCACTCTTATTCTTTCTTTTTTTTTTGTATTAGCTGTTCTTTATCTTTTTATTGTTATTGTTGTTATAACTTACATGGTCTGACCATTATTCTGAAAAGGCTACCTACATTCAAAATCTTGGCTATTTATCCATAATGTATTTAAAGCTAAGATTCTGCTGAAAATGTTAGAAAGGTGATCAAGGTATAAGATTCTTTCTTCAAAAAAGTGGACCCAAAATACATAATCTGGAATAGATAGCACAAGTTGTACTTTATATTAAGTAAGCAGTTTCAGTATCTTACCATATAAATACTCCACTAAACTTAAACTTACAAGTCTAGTTAAGGTTAGAAACAGATCTATATCAACTTAATGAACTCTACTTCTGCTGACATACTCAGAAAAGATCATTTAAATTACAGGATGTTACTTTTACAGAGAAATGACATTTTTAACATAAGCTAGAACTCAATGTCATTTAAAACAGATCTTCATGATGTCCCCTTTATTATACAGATTGTAAGGATTTATTTGCATGGTGTTTTATGCCTACAAATATGGACTCACTACAAGAGCTCAAATGAAATAGTTTGGTAAACAATTCCATTGAGACATGCTTTAGCTTTCCATAGACACTCTAAAGATATCTGGGAATTTGTATACAAAAGGCAAATGCCACTAGACACCATGAGGACAGTTCGTTTACATTTACGAATAACATGGCAACCACCAGGTGTGGTCTGATAAGAAAATATGCAAGCCCTGCGCATTTCAGAAGCCAGGAGAATTCACAGCCACTTGAAGGCTTTTCTCTTCACTAGGCTCTCACAAGAATGACCTAGGAAAGCCCTGGAAAAGGGTCCCTGTGACAAATGACCGAGCAGATGTCCATATCACTCACTCCAAGAAAGACATGTGCCCAGATGTGTCTCCCCACTTCCTCCAGGACATTATTGCAGCTATAGGAAGGAGATAGAATACGATCTACTGAAATGCTTCAAAAGGTGTGGGAGAGATCCAGCCTGAGGTTCAGGGAAAAGAGAGGACTTACCGGTGATGCGGGAAGAGGTGCTGAGACATTTGCCCTGACCAGATGCAAAAAAAATGAGAACTCCCGCACATTGCTCGTGGGTATGTGGCATGGTACAGCTGCTTAAATATATACTTATAAGTCACTAGCAAAATAATGACACTTACCTCCCCCCTAAAAAAAAAATGTCAATCCCTTAACCCCTGGAACCTATGAATATGTTAGGTTACCTGGAAAGGGGGAATTAAGGTGGCAGATAAAATTGTTTGTTAATCAGTTGACCTTAAAATAAGATTATCCTGGATTCAGTGTATGGCCGGATAGGATTACAAGGGCCCCATAAAGTGCAAGACAGAGAAATGTTTGAAAATGCTACGAAGCTGCTTTTGACGAGTAAGAAAGGGGCCAATGGGATGAGGAATGCAGGCAGCACAAACACGAACTTTTCCCTAGAGCCTTCAGAAAGGATGTATCTCTGCTGACATCTTGCTTTCAGCCCAGTGAGCTCTATTTTAGACTTCTGGCCTGCAAATACGTAGAATAATAAACATGAGGGGAAGTATGTCCGCGCAATGAAACATTACTCAGAAAATAGAAAAAAAAAAAAAAAAAAAACACTGAGACATAAAAAACCTTGACTGAACGCCAAGCGCATTTTGATAAGTAAGTTACGAAAGAAAAAAAATACTGTATAATTCCATTTAGGTGACATCTTGAAAAAGCAAACTATACAGGTGATGAATGGATCAATGGCTACATTTAAATAAAGATAAAATGTGGTTAAAACAGTAATGGGAGGCAAAATAATTCTACGTATACTTTCAAAACCAAAAATAATAATCTAACAAATTCTTTAGAACAGTGAGAACACTTTTGTCTTTATAAAATTACTTACTAAATTTATGTTTTTAAAATATTGTTTACATGTATCAAAATTAGACTACAATGCATGCAAATTTAACATATAATAAATAGCAATCAAATTATTGGCACAAAAACTGGCTAGTGGAATTTTTTTAAGAGTTTACATCCTGAAAGCAAACCTTACAAAAATGAATTAAATGGATCCATTTTGAATGTAAATATAAAACTGTAAAATTATTAGGAAAATGTGTCTGAACTTATTTATAATCTCAGTGATAGAAACTATTTTCTTTTCTACATAGGATATACATATCAAAAGTCACAAGAGAATTTATTAATATCTTCCATATTTTTAAAAATTGTTATAAATGTGGGAAAATTAAGAACTTAGTTTATGATACTTTTCAAGCTAATTAATTCAAGTAGAAACATCTTACAAATTAATTTTTAAAAACAGAATGAATACTAAAACAGAAAACTTTTCAAATTATATGGACAGCTAATCACATAAAATAAAACTAACTGCAGAATCTATGCAGGTAGGCTTATCCTCAATGATAATTAAAGTAAAACAAATCAAATAAAGGATTTTTTTTCTTTAAAATAAGGAAAAAGTTTAAAATGTTTGATAATTCTTAGCATTTGAAAGTTTGTAGAATAAAATATTCACCTCTTCAACTTTTTATCCCTGTGCTTTACCAATATGGTAGCCATTTAGTCACCCCAACTATTTAAAATTAATTAAATGTAAATAAAATTTAAAATTAGTTCCTCAGTTCCACTAGCCATATTTCAAGCTACAAGTGGATTGGGTTTATCTTATCAGACAACATAGATTCATAGAACATTTTCATCAGCATGAAGAGTTCTTTTGGACATATTCTAGAGAATAATTTCCCTGTATTAAAATTTAAAAAACACATACTCAGAGACACACAGAACACACATGCAGACATACAGAGATTTTACTCAAACAAATTCATTTCTCATTATCTCCTATGAAGATATACTCTAAAAATTACCCATAATAGTATTCTCACAATATTATTTGTGCCAAAGAGTATCACTAATGGAATGGTTAAAGTATGGTATCTCAAAACAACAACATATTTAATTGCTAAAAAAATGTGTTTGCGATAAGTAGAAAATAGTATATTTGGGAGAAGGCCTTTGTGTTGAGAATTCTATTTCCGTTTTCCATTTTCTGCTTGGTTTGAAATTTTTACTTTATGCGCATGCTACTTTTATTTAAATAAATTAATAGAGAAAAGTAAATACATTAATCCGAAAATACATTAATCAAACAATATTTATCCAGCCAAAGCGATTATTGAAGTGATAGGGCAAACTTTACAATAAGCCTAAAATAATGTGATTATGAATTTTAAGACTGATTTTTCAAATTATTAATCATAATGTATCCCTTGCTTGCTAATAGAATATATACGTTATTGGATCTTAAGTTCACATCAGATTCATACATATAGCTGTGAACTCAAACTTTTTATGCCTCACTGAAAATTTGATAGCAAATTTCCATCAAATTCATTGATCACTTTAAAGACAGTCCTGGGAACAATAGAACTAGAGTTTGTGCAATAGTACCACAGGCAGTCTCTGTGAGTTGCATTCGTGGAAATGTGAACCCATGATAATACCATTCTGGGTGTGTACGGTGGGGAGGGGCGCTTTACCAGAAACCTCACGCGAATGTCCTCAGTATACTTTAATAATGAAATTTTCTTTCCTCCAAGACTGCTAGAAAATGCACACTGTAGATGGCTAGTTTGGCTAATTTTCATTATAAAGGGTTTATTTGTTCTTTTTGAGCAGCAGCTGTGGGTCTTTGAAGTTTAGGAAAAAGAAAAACGGGTGATACACTGGGGACCCTTGATCAATATCCCTATTACTTTCACCTGAAAGAGAAAGAAAATTGACAGATTTGAAAAGAAACCTATTTCAGCAATGCAATTTTATGCATTCCGAGACTCAGCTAAACTTTTCATTGCTCTGCCATTATTTGAAAACATTGTAAACTCCTAATAATTTCATGGATATGTTCGAATCATGAAATATGGGATACGATATTGAGGTAAATGTGTTCCTCTAGAGATTTGCATGTCTGGCAAAGGTGATTTTATTTTATTCCATTCTGACTGTCCAAAAGAATTCCTTCTTAGTGAAACAAGACATTTGATTTTGTAATTTTATATCTGATCAATGAAGCTTTTATTTATGTCAAGGGCTTCCGTGATGAGAAAATCAAAGTTTCAATTTAGAACTCCCTCTCTTATCAGGGTATATTTCCCAAAACTGACTTTCCATATCAATTCAATTTAAAATTTTACTGGATTGAATAGATAGATAGATAGATAGATAGATAGATAGATAGATAGATAGATAGTTAGTTTTAGTTCTTCAAACTTCTTACGTTGGCTGCAAAGTAAAAACTCCATCAGTTCTTACCACTTCAGCAATACTGTCCTTGCTCAATTTTGTCTCTTTTGCTAAATCCATGAAATCAATTTTAGCCCTGTTTACTTATTCCAACAGTGTTATATGAAAGTGACATTTTTTTCTTAATTTTCGAAATTTCTTCTTCCTCGGCTTCATGATATTTCACATTTATCTATTTGTCTATCTCTATTTGTCTATGTATCACCTTTGCTGGTCCTTTTTGTAATAACTGACATGGAAAAATACCCGTGGAGCAGGACTAAGCCCAATACTTTTACCCATACATCCACTCTATGTTCTTCAAATTGATTTCATCTGCTCTTCATGATCTTAAATGTCAGCATGATGCTGATAATTCACTTCGGTATATATCCACCTCCAGATTCGTTTCTAAAGTCCATAATTATCGATTGAACTAATTATTTTGTGTCTGTACTAAGATTTCACCTAGCCGTCTCTTCACATCTTGAGAAATGGAAATCTTACATTTTTCCTTCAAAAAATGGTCTACCCTATTAATTCTTATTTCTTTACTTTGTACATCCATATCCTTATGTGCTCAGGATGAAACCTTGGGCTCATCCTAGAAACCTACCCTTTAAATCATATACATACAAAGTTTTATCCATTCTGTACCTCTGACATGTCTATTATTTATCATCTTCAGTACCTTCAATCTTAATCACATCATCTTTTACCTGCATTTCAAAAATTGCTTCTAATAGTCTCTTTACTGTTATTCAAATTCTCTGTATAGTTTCCAATAAAATAAAATCAAAGATCCAATTTTCTCACCACTGTAATGCAAGTACCTATTCTAAAACTTAACAATAGGCACTCTTTAAATATGTTTGATCAATGAATAAGCCCATCTAATTAAAACATTACTTAAAATTCCTTTTTATGAAATGTTGTTAGTGAGAAAAAACAGTTGTATCAGTGAGCATAATTCAATTTATGCTTTTACATTTATATTTTCTGCTGATGTATAATTTTCACTAGTTAATATTTCTTTCATTTGGTAGGGATACACCTGCTCCTTGCTTTAGAAGAACGACGCTCTTTTTATTTTTTTAGGAGTTTGATGAGTTAGATGCTAAAGTTCTACCATTCCCTGGCTACACAAACAGGATAAGCAGTTTAACCTCTATTGCCTTCAGCAAGAAATAGGTAGAAAGGGGAAGAAAGTAGGACTGTAGAATACCTGTGGTAGATCAAATTCTTGTAAACAAGTCCTTATCTCCTCCCTGTAGTAGTATTACACATGCTCACTGGAGTCGGGGTACACACTCGTACCCCCTGGGTATCAAGTCTGGCCAAATGACTGCCTTTAGCTAAGCCAATGGAACATGGGTGAAAGTGATAATGTGCCAGTTTCCAGACAAAGACTTGGGCATCTTCACATGTTTCCAGTCACAATTTGTCCCCTTTCCCGGCTTCTGTTATCGTCCATTAGAACATTCCTGTGTAGCTGAACTGACAGACGGATGGAACAAACCTCATGTGTGATGTGAGGAAAATAGGACTGTGCACAAAATTTTGCAGATCAGTTTACACAATTTAATTTCGATAAGCAGTGGTAAAATATATTTCTACTTACTTTAAGATTATTTCTTTTTGTCATTTTCTGGCTTCCATAAACTTCATATTCAATCTAATTTGCGTGGATACAAACTAGTCATTTTTTCCCTCAATTTTAGCCATAGATTACTGCGGTATTGTGTTATCATAGCTTCAGAAAACTAATACAAGTACTAATCAGCAAATAAAACATCAGATATTTACAAAAAATTCATTTTGTATTTCCTACTCAAATTGCTAACTTTAGAGCACAGGCGAGTGGGAGTGATTTATAATACTTTTTATAAATTAATATCACACGAAATAAAAATAACAGAACAAAAAGTTTTATGCATGAATGAGTAAATTATAAAGTACATACATATTTGTCAAATACAGGGCACAAAATATATTTGTCACTGAAAGAAAATAATTAATTTATGGAAAGTTTTTTACATGTAATATATGATTATTTAGATAACCTATTAACTTACCCTAGATAAACTTAAACCATGTATTCTTTTCATTGCGTGACATGAGATAAGATAAACATATTATTGATAAAATTGGCTGAGAGGGTCCTAAAAAATTCACGTAAGGTTACAATCTTCTGCTCTCATGAATATTTATGATTATAATCATCTTATTTTATCATAATATTACTTCAAGGATTCATTTATTTTTAATGAAACATTTTTTCACAGACAGCAGGATAAATGTTGAGAAAATAACCAGGAGTAAGATGTGGTGCCTTATTTCCAGGGAGCTCATAGTCAACTTTCACATGAATGATGAGTGAAGAAGAATAGCAAATAAGTTTTATTTGCTAAGTTGTTCCAGATAAAGGCACAAGGAGCAAGGGGTCAATTCTAGAACTGAGCCATAGACTATGATAGTTTGACTTGAAAATGAGCGAGGACATCTAAAAATCTACTTCTTCTGTATTTGGAACAAGACAATTTGAATCAAGAATGAATACTTAAATATAGCCCCAGAAATGGAACTAGCTATTAGTTGAACACTGACAATAGCTTGAACAGTGCAATTCAGAGCTGGAAACCCTTTCTACAGACGAATCTGTTTCAGCAGATGTTTTAAGGAGGATGGGATTTTATTCTTGATCAATGGTAGAAACATTTATCATCATGGAAATAATCCCTAGGAAGTTTAATATAAGGCAAAAAATAATGTCATGTGACTTGATGTAAAATTTTGCTTAGTCTTCCAAAATTGTGAGTTTATAAACTCATAGCAATGTTCATTTTGTATATGGAGATAGAATAGAAAATAAGAACTAGAATAAGACCAATGTAATTTTAAAATACATTCGACTTTCTCCCTAGGTTTAAGTACAGGATATTTCAACAAATGGTTCCTAAAATATTCAGATTTTAAAGTGTTATAGATGCAAATAGCTATGTGGTGATTAAATGAAATAATGTATTAAATTAATAGGAACTTTGTTATTAGGTATTATTTGTCCTTTATAAAGACAGATACACTAATTAATACAAAATAACACCTATCTGTTACTCTTTTGGTAATCTTTTAAGTTTTATTTTTGACATAATCTTGACTAGTAAATTTAATTAGGGTGGCCACAAATTTTGGGGCCCATTGATGTAATGGGGAACAAATTGCTTTTACAGTTTTCATTTTTCTTTCATCCCCCTTCTCGAGTGGAAAAATAAAATATAATCCCCAATGTCAACACTATGTAAAACAAAAAGTTTACAATTGATTACAATTAGTAAAAGCAAAAGATTGGTACAAGACTGATAATTCTCCAGTTCATAGGCTAGATCTATTAAAAGTTCTACCTTGAAAAAACTCAATTTCCTTTCATTACCCACACTCAAAAGACTATACATAGCAACACACACGCACACACATTTATGGTATTCAAACCCCCACGTAACATACAAATAGACACAAACACATTTGCACGACCTTGTACAACAGAATGTACAACTCAGACAATTCCTTAATAGCCACCAGTGAGATTTAAAATTCATATAGGGACACATAAAAGCTTACATTTCAACAAGAAAGTAACACTCTCAATCCTCATCTTTTCAGATCTAAAAGGAATATCAGACTTCAATGTGATTTAGGAAGACCAAGACTACTATATCATGAATACAAGGTCAATAATATCCATTGCCCTTGAATACAGATGTGTAAACAGATAAATGCAAAATAATAAATGTTATCACAGAACAATGTAGAAAATATCATGGAAATAGGAGAAAAGAGTCAATTTTAATTTAGTTTTGGAAAAAGTGAGAATAAGAGTATATATTTGATTTTTACCATGAAGGTTTTGTTCATTTAATGAAGAACTGAAGAGAAGAATGGTAGTCAGAATAACTGGCAAGAACAAAGCTACAGAAGTAGAAGTTATGGAATTATATTAGGTGTTAATAATGAGCATTAGAGTGAAAGTGTAAATAGATATGCTTATGAAGATGAGGAAGCAGAGATATGAGATTAAAAAGGTAACTTAAAGTCAGGTTTTGAAAGGACTACTCTGACAAGTTTAAGAGTGTGAACCTTATCCTATAGAATAGGAAATGAGAAAATAGGATTTATTTTTATACGTGTATATTGGAATATATAAGATATATATTTTTAAGCAAATTTTAGAACATCAAAATAACATTGTAACTCCCTGTGTTCCCCAACTAAATCCCTTTTACTTACTTATAAAAGGTAATCTACTGTGTCGGCATTAAAAAAGTGTGTGTGTGTGTGTGTGTGTGTGTGTGTGTGTGTGTGTAGCTTTGGTGCATTTTTGTGGGTTGTTGTATGATAGTCTGTTATTCTCTGCTACAGATATTTATATACACATTTCTGAGGTCTTATGTGCAACATTTTCTCTAGGGTTTGTACCTCAGAGTAGGACTAGTGTTTAAAATCTTTCAGCATTTTTATATTTCATTAGAGGCCAGGGTAAGATTGTCCATACCTTCATATTCCCAATTACTATCTATGGATGTGAAAGTTGAACAGTGAAGAAGGCCAATAGGAAAAAAAATTGGTAGCATGGACCTCCAGAAGACTATCAGTGGGTCCCAGATCAAATTAAGCCTGAGACATCTATGGGGGCAACAATGACAAAGCTGTAGCTATCCTACGTCGGGCACATTATGAGAAAAATAGAAGGCAGCAGAAAAGTGGAAGACCGAATATAAGAAGAATTGACTCCATAAAAGAAGAGTTAGGCATGGGAATCCAGGAGCTGAGCAGGCTGTTGAGAACAGGGCACAGTGAACGTCACTCATCCATAAAGTCAGCGAGAGTTGGAGCCCACTCAGTGGCATGTAACACATACAAACGATGCCAATTGTGTCTTATCTTATTTTGTCCAAAGGTGACCAAACAAGCAACGATTGTCACTGTGCCAATGTGAAATACTGCACTCTATAATTTATTAAGTTTGGATTTATTTGGACTACAAACTTCGACGCCAATGCAACTTAGAAATAAATAATAGATAATTAGGAAAAAATTCCTTTATTTAGAAAATCTAAAATATGCTTCAACAAATAGGAATGAAATAAGTTAGAGAAAGATATACCATATGATTTCATTTATGTGCAGAATCTAAGGACATAAAGAACAAACTAATTAAATAGATTCAGTGATGGCCAGTAGGGAGGAGGTTTGGGGAGCTGAGAGAATGGGGTGATGGGTTAAAGAAGTACAAATTGGTAGTTGATAGATGGCCATGGGGTTGGGGAGCACAGCATACGGAATGTAGTTAGCATTAATGTAACGGCTCAGTGGAAAGCCAGGGAGAGAAAGAGCAATTAGGGGGATCATTTTATAAACTATATAAATGGCTAGCGAATGTACTGAATACTTGAAACATAAAATAAAAAAAGACAAAGGTACATCTATGTCAAGGTTTAGATGAGAAGTATTCACATCACCTCTGACATCTTAACAAGATACTTATTATTTGTAACTGTCTTGCCCAGATCTTTGCACACCTCAGCTGATTACAAATGTTTTGATCTGACCATGCACAATGACAATAAAGCATGGATTATATATGGCACCTGAAAATGCACAAAACCATTGTGGGGGGTGGTTGGCAGGCATATGCTAAAAGATTGTAAAATTAAATATATTTAATATATTATATTATAATATAATAATAATAATATATAGCACATATACAAATATATGTAAAAATGTAAGGTTGATGTTGTTTGGGGTTTAATATTGAGTCTACCCCAAATTCTCAGTTATTCATTTATACAAAAATATGGGAAAATTATAAATATGTTGATAACCATGAACCTAAGAGTCCAGGATGATGTAATACTATAGTTTGATAGGAAATGTCTGTAACAATGAGACAAATATATCAGAATTCAAGAAAAACCTTAAACACTTTACCAAGTGAAATAGTCAAGTCGAACATTATAAAAGAAAAACTTGGACGGGGCGTGTTTCTAAACACTCACAAGCATCGATTCCGAGACCACAGCCTACCTTCGCTCTTCTCACCAATCTTTTAATTTCCCATAAAAATTCAGAGACAGGACAGTTCTCAATAACCAGAATGAAAGTAATAATAAGGAGAAGAGCTATCGCAGTGTATTCTTACTTTCTTTTTTCTTTACAACGTTGTAAGGAAGGTACTGATTAATAAATTAGAAAATTGAAGCACAGAGAAATCATGGAACTGAAAACATTCACACGGGAAGGAAATAAGAAATGAGAGTCCAAACTGTGGAGTCTGCCTCAAGATTTCATGCCAGGCGGTGGGCCCCAAATAAGTCTTTTGAAATCATTGGAAGAGTGGGGAAACCATGTTTTGAAGTTTCAGAAGAAGGAAGAATGTAACTCTGAAATTTATCTATTACGCCAGCTATGAAATCTTCAAAAAACTGGATGCTTCGAAACGCAAGAAGATCCCCCATTTATCAAACAATAAAATAAAGAATAAAATTACAGAGTAGAAAAGATGACAGAATGAGATAAGATTGTAGATTGATCATTTAAGAAAAGATTATGATAACTATAGATACAACAGAGCTTGAGTTGACATAAGGAAAGCATTTAGTAAAACATCTAGCACAATGTATATGTGACAGCAAATGTTAGCAATGTAATTATTATAATTTTTATGATTCATGTGCTCCTAAAGCAAGCAAGTTTGATCCAGACTGTCATGTGTTAATTTTTTTTTCAAATTGGCAGAGAGTGAATTGATGATTCTTGTCCCCTCTGTCATCCAATGTCCTTTTTCACATCTTCCTCTTGAGAGCAAATTTTTGCTCACGACTCCACTACTTAATGACTCCACTATTAAACTAGTACTAGTTTCTAACAGTCAATACATAACTAATATTTGGTGATATTTTCTTCTTTTCTAGTGGCTTTTTTCAATAATTCTTGAATTATTGGAACTATGATCAATTTTATTTGTAGATGCAAAAATGATCTTATCCTCTTTGTCCTCTCACTTCTACTTCTTATAAATATCCCTCCATTCGTGCACTCATTCATTTATTTGATACACATACATTGAGCGCCTATCAGAGGCCAGGCATGTAATAAGTGCTGTTTAGTCTACTATGTGTTACACTGCGTTCTGGCATTGGATAGGATGCAAGAGAATACATCCAAATTAAAAAGGAGATTCTGGATGCAAATGGAAAAATTCACAATAACCTGAGGGGAAAATTGAAAAAGATAATGAAATAGACACACCTCTTCAAATATTTTCAGTTTAAGAAATAAAAATAAAATGAGGAGGATAAAGCAAAGTAGAAGCCCAATTACCATCCATCATATTTCTCTCAATAGAAATCTGGCCTTGCTTGTGAATGTTCCCAATAACCAAATTCATTACACCCCGAGGGCCAGCTCAGGCCAAGCAACCCTGTAGAGGTATAACCACTTGGATGCCAGTCCTACCAGAGTTATAGGAAGGAAGAAAATGTTGAAAGAAAACAATGTGAGGCAGAAAAATCACTCCTTAGAAACTTAGGCTTTTATTTGCCCTGAGTGGCCAAGAATCTAAAAGGGCAAAACACATGCGATTTCATTTTTAGGGCTGCCATTGTCAAGAAGTTTAGACCAGACCTCGCTCTCCGACGAGCAGAGGAAACCATTAGATGTTTTTGTTCTTGCTTTGCTTCTTCTTCCCATCAGATCCGTGTGGCAACATGTCCTAAGTGAACTTTATCTTGCTTAATTCACTACTCATGATTATGCTGGATATTTTAGACATTCTCTATGTCACTAACAAATACATATATTTCTGCCTTCTTTTCCTCACCTAAGGACATAAGTTACTAAAGACAGGGACTAATCATATTGACTTGGATATATTTTGGTTTGGTGAGAAGAGCATATTAGTAAATTATGAACAGTTTCTCTTCAGTAAGCATTGTCTATTGTCTATTAAGAAGCATATGGCTCCCACATGTCAGCAGGTGAACCCTGTTTGTGAGGCTGTGTGCTTAACCACCAGCGGGCACAGAGTTACAACTAGGTTAGTATATTTCACTCAGTATACTTTGCTGAGTGAATTTCCCTTTTTTTCCCCCAGATACTTCTACTTCTTTGAATGAAGAATGGACACTTACATAAGTTTCTACTTATTTAGTGGTTTCTTCTGTTTATTGTCTAAAAATCTCAAGAGACGGTTAGTATTTACATGGTGATGCTTCTTGGTAATAATTTACCTCCTATGCATTTTGTTTCTCATCTTCTTAGAGTCCGAGACAGTGAAAACAGTAACATAACAATTCATTTTTAACACTGATACAGGAAATAATGGTATAGAGCAATCTTATCAGCGGTCGCTGATGACATCTTTCTTTTTATAGATAGCCTCCAAGAAACCAACTTTTATCATTTATGGTTCATCTTGAAGCCCTAGAACTTATTCACTAAAATAAAAGTTCCCTCCATAATTCCTCCAGAGTTCAAAAGTTTATGTCATTAAGACTTAGGAATTAGAGGAATTAAGAAAAATAGAGGCACTAGTGATCTTATCTGACTCCTAGAGCTTTTATTTCCCATATTTTATGTCAGTATATCATTGGTTAAATATCATTTTGTACAGTGCATAAATAGGCTATGCAAGAAGCTATAAACATCAAGATATCTAGGCATGAAAGAAGTAGTGTCAGCAAGAATTGAAGCAAACCAAAGCTTCTGATCTAATCATGAGCAATATTCCATTCTTACTTGGAAAATCAGTATATTTATAACACATGCAAAAGTATTTCTAATTACATAACAGTGAGGCCAAAAGTACTTTCTGATAAAGGTCATTAGAAGTAGTACATTTTCCTAAGATGGAGATCTAAAATATTCTAGTTCACATCAGTAGAATTGCTTTACACACCACTAATTGTTTCCATTAAGCCACTGGCATTTTAGAATCATTGCTTAAACACTCATGGTGCATTTAACAATTATGAGATATATAACTCTGATATGGATATATTCGATTGCTTTTGGCAAGTCCTTGTTTAAATAAGTATACATTTTAAAGTACAACACCAATAATATTAATGAACATATTCTAGAACCAGAATTAAGTAGAAAACTCATTGATATTAAAAATTCAACAGTAACAAGAAAAGAAAAAGCCCCTCATCTGTCTAGAATCTTAGGCACCGCCTGTCAAACACAAAAATGTGGAAGCTTTGATGAGTCCAGTTAGTGCAAGGCATGGATCAAAGTGTCAGACCGGTAGCATCAAAGGGAACAAAATGAACGGGTGATGTTGTGCTCCAGATTTGAAACCATGGCGATGATGAGAGTCTCTCAGGATGGCACAGAGAAGCTTTGATTAGGGCACCTTGTTTGTACTGTGCAGGCATCAAAGTGGCAAATGTGCCTGGATCAAATGGGGCAGAATGCAATGGGTAATGGAGCGCTCAGCGCTCGCTAGAATTTAAGCAGAGATGCTCATGACGTGGTGGAGGCCAATGCGCACATCCCCATCTGGCAGCTGGGTTGAAGAAGAGGAAAGAAAGAGGAGAAACAGTGTAATTGTAATCACTCGAAAGCTCGCTGATTATGGCACAACCAAAGGATCAAATAGCAATTTCAATTATCGTATGGGATGTGAAAACTAAACCACATTAATACCTGGGTGATATTACCAATTTCTTGCTGCTCATATTCCATATTCATCTAATAGCCCAGTATGTTTTTTAATACAAGATTACATTTGAACTCACATACATGTAAATCTATATTTGCTGGGTGTGTGTGTGTGTGTGTGTGTGTGTGTGTGTGTGTGTGTGTGTGTGTGTGATCTTTTTGGAGTACATTACATGCGTAAGATTCATTTTCAGTTAAATTTCACTCGTCGTGTTTCCAGAGATTTGACACTCCCTGGGAATCAATTCTGCTTGCAAGTTAAGTCTTATGGCATCTGTCTAACACACTTGACTCAATTCTCTTTTTTCCCCGCACTTAGGAGTTACTGTACTCGTAAATAACAAATAAGCATATTCTTGGATTATCAAAACATTTAAGTAAAATATTCTGTAATATAGCATAATGATAGTGTTTCAGGTAAAAACATAGGCTAACGTTTCATTGTACGAACATTATAATAACATTACCTATCCCGTCTCTCATTATTATGACTAATATAGAATGCAGGTCCAATGTCTGAGGACGTATGCTAATTACTTTATATTCAACCTCTATCATCTTTACTACACCTTTATAAGTGGGTATTGCCGGATGAGATAAGATTTTCTGGTGATTTGATGAAGAAACATATTTTGCAAGTAGGCGGCAAATTAATGATTGTAAACAAAAGAGCAGAGTTGTATTGTTTATTTGCAATTCCTCCTTAGTTCCTTGCCTTTGCTCTGGCTACCTCTCTGTCAGAGGAGTGAACTCCCCTGCTCCATTGAGTGTGGATAGGGTCCTATGAATTGCTTTAGCCAATGAAATATGAGTAGACATAAGCTGAGTAGAGATGCTAAGCGGATTCATTCTGTTTGGCTTACAACCTTGCCTTTTGCTCTTCACTTTGAGAAGAACATGCTCCAAATAGCTATTGCTCCATGAGAATACACAGATAGATATGTAGATCAGACAGGAAAGAAATGCAAAGCTTTTAGTAAAGCCCAGTTGAGCTTTAAACTGAGCCTAGCAGAACCATGACCTACCCACTAAATAATAAGCAAAACAAATTTGGGATTAATTATGATGCAGCATTATTTTGGCAACAGCTCGCCAAAACAGCATTATGCCTATCTCTCTATGCACATAGAGAGTCCAATGATAAAATATTCACAATTCTTTGATCGAATGCATTTCTCCTTTTAAGCAGAAAGCATAGTTGTTATCCAGTTACTATTATTACTTCCTCGTTATTATTCGACTCTCCTATTTCCCCCCAAAGGGTTTTGCATGGGTTACTAACTTGCCAAATCTCTGTAGAATGCATTCAGAGATTTGTTCTCACAAGAGCAACAGGGAGTGGAGAAACCTACTGCCTCTGCCTCTGGAGCATTGATTCTCATGGAGTGATGCTGATTGTACATCTGTTCTCACAGGTCTTTGTGAAATCTGTATCTTTTTAAAAAAGTTTACATGTGTTTGTGCACTATTATTTTAAATCAGTCTTGAAGGCAAGTTTTTATTTAGAATGAAATCAAATAATAGAGTCTCGAAAACTTTTTCTTCATCGTATTTTTTACCATCATACAGAGAGTTCAAATATATGAGAAGATTAATGAAAAGGCAGATTTATGTTTTTAATATGCCATTGATATGCTTCCGGAAGTGAGAGAAATCTCTGTCTAAGATGAAGTTATCAGGTTATAAAACTCTATTTAAAGAATAGTTAAACCCATTGTAACAAAATTATTCAGTTGTTAAACTGATATTTGGGGATCTGGAGGGAAATTAAAAAAGAATTAGGATTTTTCCCTCGTATATAGGTACCACATCTTCTTTATCCAATATGCATTAATGAATTGTACACTTGAAACTTATAATTTTATTGAGCAATGTCACCCCAGTAAATTTAATTTAAAAAGGTGATAAGCAGAGTTAACAAAAGTTAGAAATCTAAGATATATAAGCATCATAGCATAAAACCAAATAGTAGTAAATATTGAAGCGAAGAAAGAACAAATACTGTTCATTCTTTTGGATACTGTTTTAACCTTATAACCATAAATTATAAGGTAACAAAATTGATTTTTTAAGTTATGGAATTAAAATGACTTTGCCAAAATTTGCACTGTATTTTATTAATAGAGATGAGCTAATTTAACAAAAAATGACAACATAAGCATAAATAACACTTTGATGAATTTTTAGTACAAATTAATAACCTCATCCAAATATGTTTATTGATATCCTGATTCACACACACAAAGATGCCAGAAAGTACACATAAGATCTAATCACACAATAATGATCAGCAATTAGTTAAGACTCTTTTAAGCAAGGCAACTTATAGCATGTAAAATTAGATTATATCATTGATTGATTTAGTGCTCAAATTTGTACTGATTGTTCTAAAAAGCACTTGCAATTTGCTAGTAAAAAGGAAGCTCATTTTACATAAAGTTGGACATAGCATAAGTGAAATTACATCACTCAATTGAATGAAGTGATGTTTAAGATGATATATTAAGAATATAGAAATTTATAATCCCCATTCCACACGATCACATATTAAGTGACACAGTTAGTGTATTTCCATTTTAAAGTGTTTCTTTTTTAATTAGTGGTTAAAATATCAATGTGCAACTCATCCTCAGCATTGAAAGGTTAGCTCATAATTAAAATAATTGGACAAAATTTATTAAAAAAGATTAACAAATATGTTCATTTCCAATACATTAGATTTATTCTCCAATATAAAACAAAATTTTAGAGTGAATTTAAAAAGTGTTATTTTTTCTTGCCTGTACCAGAGTATTTACACATGCATCATAATTTATGTATTTTATGACATGAAATGACACATATTTTATATACATTAACTTTAGTGTTATAACTATGATTTAAAATGCAAATATTTCTAATGAAATATACTTTAAAACTCATACATAACAGATATAGTAAAATTTTAATGAAATCTAAAATATCTGATGTTATATTTGTGTTTTATATTTACATTATAAGAAACAACTTGTGATATAAAAAAAAAGTTTACAATGATTCTTAATAACTTAAGGCATGAATCCAAAAAAAACCTTTTATTTTTCTATTTACGTTCATGTTATTTCTTAGCATATACAGGGAATTTAACTTATTTGAGAAGGCTAACATTCTATTATCTAAAATTATTGGGATAAACTTATCTTCTAAAAAATATTATTTTATCTGGTTTAGTTAACACTACTGAAATGAATGTTATAACATAAAGTCGATATATATTATTTGATCCAAATTATTTTAACAGCAGTCTTAGACATGTATTTTTTAAACTACAAGAAATATGCAAACATTAAATAGTATAAACCCTGGTGAATTTCTATACCCATTCCTTCATTCATTTGTTCATTTCACTATCATTAGTTCTTGTCGTGTGCTCTTGATGAGATGCACAGTTGTGAAATGAAAAGAGCAGAATTTAACGATCAGTCTGATCATCTGTCAACATGGAAAACGTGAAAGTTCGCTTGTTCCTTTAGAGATGCGTTCATAAGAGACAGTGGTCTATAGTTGGCTTTTTTTGTATCACCTTTACCAGGTTTTTGGTATCAGGGTAAAGTTGGCCTCATAAAATGAGTTAGGAAGCATTGCCTCTTCTTCACATTTTTGGAAAAGTTTGAGAAGAACAGGTCTTTGATCTTCTTTGAATGTCTGGTTGAATTCACTGGTGAAGCTATCTAGTCTTGGACCTTTACTTTTGGGGAGGTTTTTGATGATTGTTTCAATTTCCATACTGCTGATCAGTCCATTTTGATTTTCCAGTTCATCATGATTCAGTCTAGAAAGGTTGTGTATTTCTAAGAACTTGCTATTTCTTCTAGGTTATTAAATTCGGTGTAGTATGATTTTTCATAAGGAAAGATGAAATTCTGCCTTTTACACAAAATGGATGGATCTTGAGGTTCTCATCCTAGGTGAAAAAAGTCAGACAGAAAAAGTTGAAAACCATATGATTTCACTCATATGTGGGGTATAAACCTGAAAGTAACAAACAAACATGACAAACAAAGACTCATAGACACGGACAGTGGATTAGTGGTTACCAGAGGGTGGCGGGGGAAGGGGCTAAACAGGGTAAAAGGAATCAAATATTTGATGATGGAAGGAAATCTAACGTTGGGTGATGAACACATAATGCACTATATATATATATGTATGTATGTGTGTGTGTGTATATATATATATATACATATTATATATACATTATATATTATCATATATCATATATCTTATATATATATCAGGTAAGTTTCAAATGTTTAATTCAACAATATGTCATGTGTATGTATATATATGTATATGTATGTATATATACGTACATATACACACATATACATATATATATACATACACATGACATATTGTTGAATTAAACATTTGAAACTTACCTGATTTTATTAATCAATGTCACCCCAATAATTTAAATTTTTTTAAAAGATGAGTTATATCAAAAGATCAGGCACAGTGCAGAGCATGTGATAGGCATCTGTGGGAATTTAGTAATTAGTAATCTTTATTATTTGTCTGTGTAAAGCCCCGTTATTTGCTCTGGCCTAGTGGGCTTGCTTTTCCATGCATATAATGTGTAGAAATGGCTTAATGTTGGTAGCCTAGATGGAAATATTATTAAAATCAGAGGCATTGGGCTTGTTTGAACTAGCCACATGAACCCAAATCAAAGGAACTACTATTAAATTCAGAAAACCTATGTTTGCCATTGAAGATGTTAAAAGCCTTAGATATTCTACTGCAACTTGTCTCAATCTGTTCAGATAAGCTTGAAGATTTACAGGTTTTATGGTTGGAGAGTGAGCATTCACATCTACCACATGCACTGCCTCAAAACAACACTAATAATGTGAAGACAAGCTAGGAGTCATTTAAGTTCACACATTATAGTAATAACATGGCTTTATGTTTACTGTCACCTTATATCTTCAACTAACACAATGCTCTATGTCAGTTATTATATCGCAATAAAAACTAAGGAGAAGTAAAAAAATAAAAAAAATTAAAAAGGAAGAAACAGAAAAGACTCACATAACTCCAAATGTAACAAGGGATAATGATGCTGGCTCTATACATTAGCCGTCTGTGTCCGATGGTGCTCCAAGGCAACGAATACTTAAACCACAGGGAATTGTACCTTGTGTGTTATCTGCAGCCTTGCCACCTAAGTCGTAGTAGTACTTAGAGACCTGAAATTAGCTCTTCCTTCATTTATGTGTGATTACAAATATAAACCAGGCAGCTATGACGCCAAAAGCAAAAAACATAAATCTAGTTTTTACGTGCTTTAAAATTTACAGTGACAGTATTTTGAAGTGCAACGAGTTTTCTCTTCTTATTGATCCTTTAAAATTGAGCAGTATCTATATGCATTATTATTTTCATTTTATCTCTTTAAAAGATCAGTCCTGCATTTTATACCTTAGAGAGTTCAATCACCTGGCCGAGGCAATCATTTGTTTTATATCTGCCTTAGTTTTTATGTAGAAAGGTGCTGGTATTATTTGTGGAAGAGATCTTTTTTTTTTTTTTTTTGGAATGAATATCAAACTGTTGCTTTTACAGGATCAATTTTCTTTATAATTGCTACCAGCATTAACCATCATCTCTGAAATCGCTTCTAGAAAACTGGCTGATGGATTGGTATGCAGAATAATCAAAAGAGCTACTGGAGATAATGACATTTCTTTATAGAAAATTGCTTGAGGAAGATTTTCCCTTTTAGCAAGATGACTACTACATATGGTGAGAAAGTTTAGAAAGGGTTTCCCTTCCCTTTTTCAGCCTGAGGCAAAACGATGCGCTCACATAGGCTTTGTCCCTTAGAAGATGTTTGCTTTCTTCAGCAATTCTTAGTTTAATGGGCAGAACAAGAAGAACTGGATTCTGTTGTGTGGAACAGCAGGTCAGCATTCCCTTGTGTTCTGACTGCTCTTGAAAAAAAATCAGATTTTCTTGCACACAACAGTGAAAAAATATTTTCTGTTACTAAGTATGTTAGTTGGTGTTTCACGAGGCTGATGAAAAGTAACAGGATTAGAATTTTCTCTTTTTCGCATGCACTGTCCTCAGTTCCTCTCACACGTTCCTGAGTGTAACGTGACAGTAAACATAAAGCCATGTTATTACTATAATGTGTGAACTTAAATGACTCCTAGCTTTATCTTGTCCTCACATTGTTAGTGTTGTTTTGGAGGCATTTTATTTACGTGTTTCCCCAAGCCACACCTTGATTAGCATCCCTTCTTACCGCTTACAAATAATGATAGATTGTTTCCTTCGATTCTTCTTTCCCATACCTTAGGTCTCCTACTACCTGGGTCATACCCAACACCCAAGCTATTTTATCCCTTTATTACCTTCTCACAGCAGAATCGGGGTTTAGGATGGTAAAACTGATGATGGGAAAAGACTAGAACCCAATGCTATAGCGCAAAGCTGTCACCGGTTTTCTCCAATTCCTGTTGCTTCTTTCCTACACACGCACACACTTGCTAAACAGAAATATAATACAAGCCACATATGAAATTTATCTGATTTATCTAATCTACTAAGCTATCTAGTAGTCACATTAAAAACAATAAAACAGGTAAAATTAATTTAAAAATATATTATTTAAACCAATAAATTCAAAATAATATATTTCAACATGCCATCAATATAAAATATTAATGTAATATTTTTACATTCATTTTTCCACCCTCAGTCTTCAAAACCCAGTTATAGTTTACACGTGAGTCATTACAGGGCACGGGAGCAGGAAGGGCACAGTGACAGCACTGGTTTGGCAGGAGGATGTCTGGAGACCAGCCACCCTTGTTAGCACACCTATAAACTACCCGCTATCTATCCGATACACATTTTTTTCTTGTTTCTTTAATTTGCTTTGTTGTTTTATTTATCGGTGTTTTGCCACCAGGAACCCTGATTGGTATGAACTCGTATCTCTTTCAAAGTCTTCTCCCTCTATCTTTGCATACATTTAAACCTTCCATAATAAGCAAAATCATTATTAGTTTGTTCTCAATAAATTGCTATGAACTACCCACTACCTATCCAATATATATTTTTCTTCTTAAGTTTCTTTGTTTTGTTTTGTTTTATTTACCTGTGTTTTGCCACCAGGAACTGATATGAACCCGTATCTCTTTCAAAGTCTCCTCCCTCTATGTCTACATACATTTAAACCATCCTTAATAAGCAAAATCATGACTAGTTTGTTCTAAATAAATTGCAGTCAGCCATGCTTATCAAACTAACAACCTAATTAACTAGGTATACTGCTGTACGTATAATGTATGGATTGAGCTGAAACAAAATATTAGGTAGGGCTCTGTCTCTAGCCTTACTCTTCATTTCCCTCCTAAGAAGATTTTTTTTCGCTACTACACATACATGTCACTTTTTTTTTTTTTTTACAGTCTCTTCTCTCTTTTACACTTGCTTTGACTTAATTTTCATGCACCTAATGACAAAAAGGCATACTTGGTGTCCCTTTCCCAAGACATTCTTTATGCAAAGTAAAAAAACCGTTTATGGATACACCTAAATTCCTAAAACTCTTTACGGTCAATATCCTCCTGGACCCGATAAATTTTAGGATAATTCCAGACTCCTCAGACCAAGGAGTCTCATCTTTATATCCAGAAGTATGCCTAGGTGCCCCTTCTTTCAAAAATGACAGTCATATGATCTTTGGTGACACATTCTTGTCACAGAACAAGAATGCCTCACACTCTTTGAGTTAAAGATTTAATTTAAAAACTTTCAGAACACCTTTATTACAGCATTTCAGCATTTATTATACTGTATTGTAATTCTTTATTCATTTTTATGTCTTTCCTTGTATATGCTGAAATGTCTGGAAAATAAACTCAACAACTATCTCTTGAATAAATTGAAAGATAAATAGACAAGTCAGAAAAAAAGAGTTTCACAAAGATGTGCACATTTGTTTTAAACTTCATTATAATTGATAAGAGAATTACTCCACTCTGTGGTATTTCTTGGGGGAAAAAGCACTTGCACTTAGAAACTGGACCTGAATCTGAAAAACTGCTCTACCACTTAGGACACCTATGACCTCAGAAAACTAAACACGGCCTGTCTGCAGACAGATCCCTTCATCTCTGTAATGGAGATAAAATGCCTGTTACAGACACTGTCAACTGCAGAGGGGACGAAACAAAGCAAATGCATAGAGGGTGCTCAATGGAGCGCCTGATTTCAGTAAGCGCTCATTAAATTCCACTTTGTTATTATATTTCTTGAAAATATTTAATATTATGATTATTCGATAAGCCTTATTAAACAATATTGTTTACGTTTGTCTATAAGTCATAACCTAGTCCTTAAAACTTTCAGAAAAAAACAGAGGGGATTCCATATCCCTTACTGGTGGTGCAATTACGTGTGATTATGACATTCATACATTTCCGTACGAGACAGAGAGAGAGAGAGCGCGCACACGCTTAGAGAAGGAGAGCAAAAAACTATTTCTGTTTTCCAAATTGAATGAAGTTACATAAATATAAGCTCTAAATAACAATAACCTTTTGTTTCATCATCTTAAGTGTCCTGAAACAGTGTACCAATCCCTAGATTTGTATTTCCTATATATTATTTTTGACCAGAAACAGTAAGGCCCAATTTGCTCACTTGTACTAAATTTTGTATTTTGGTCTTTTCAATAACTCTTTCCATTAAGACATCTAATAAGTGTAATTTTCAAAAAGGGTGGGAAGTATATTGAAAGACTTGGGAAACATCATATAAGGACCTGGCTTGGTTTAGCCTGGAGCAAGGAAGTCCTAACATGGAAACCAACGTGATGTCCTTCAAACATTTAGAGACCATCATTATGGGTGGATGGGTTTGTCCCGTTGTTTGCTATTGCTTTAGAGAACAAAACTTGGTTTAATAAAAAGAGGGGCCCTTCTACAGGGGAGTTTAATAGCATTGATTTGCTGAGAGAAGGGGAATACAAGGGAAGCATGATGAGGCACAGAAAAAAAATATATATATATGTAAAATTAAATTATATATAATTTATATATATATAATCACACACATATATATTTGTGTATATATATATATTTAATTTTATACAAAATTGTGGCAAGGAGAGAGAGGAGAGGGAGGAAGAGAGGAAGAATGTAATTTTATTTAATATTTCTGTTTCATAAAATAGACATTTGATCCATCCTTGAGAGCAGGCACTGGTCCTTCCAGATACCACAGGAGGGAATGGAATAATTTCAACTGCTCTCTTGGAGAGTAGACCATTTATTGTGTTTCAAAGGACAAAAACTCTTTTAGTAGGATAAAGAGTTCTTGTATTAGTAATAACTGGGGCTCATTTTTTCATCCAGAACCATCTTATTGTGGCAGGCTATGTTTTAGATTTTGAATATAAAGAGAGTTTAAATGGATAAAGTCTCTGTGTTTATGAAAATTAGAGAATACTATAAGGCTAAATTAAAAAGCACATTAAAAGACCCAAATTAGGGACAATGGGAAATGACAGTTCTGTTAAGATAATATTAGCTACTGCTGATTTAGTGTGTATTCTGAGTCACACATTGTGATAAACCTTGTGCATACCCTAATTGTCCTCTCACAATAGCTGTATTTAGATACTGCTACCATATTCAGGATATGAAGGTTATAGTATTGATCAAGATTATTTAGGTATTATATATGTGTATTTTCAAAATCCACAAGTTTCTTTATATTCATTCAGCAGTGTTGAGTGATAATGGCAGGTTGAGCTACAAGGTATCTGAAAAGATGTCATTGGATTTTGATATTTGGGTGCATCAGTAAGGCCAATATTCACAGAGTGGTGGGGAGGAAGTCAGAAGCAAAGGGAGAATACGTGAAAGAAATGTGAGACAGCGGTGAGTAAATACGTGTTTTATTCATGAGAAAGTTCATTGTAAGGACAATGGCAGTGACTGAGGCCAAGACAAAGGAGATTATTTTATCCTATAGATATTGAGTAATGAATTTCAGGAAGGAAAAGAAGTAATGACAAGAAATCGATTACAGAACACAGAGATGGAAGACGTAAATAATGTCAGAATTTTTTAGAGGTGACAGGCAGCAGTGTGGTTGATAATGTGCAGGTGGAGTGATCACCTTAGAAAGGAGAATGAGTAGCTCTGATGCAGAAGAGACAACAGTTAGACCAGCTGAACACAACAGTCAAGCAAATAACTGCAAAAACTGTTGTTTCCCTTCAGAACAACATAGACATTCCTTATTCTGGAATCCAAGCTCTCCATTAATTGGTACTAAATTGACCTGCGCTCTTATCGTTTTACAAAACAGTCCTTTTACAGGCTAAATCACGATATGCATTGTCACTGCGATCTGAATACAACTCCTGCTTTCTCATTTCAGTGTTTCACTGTTGTATAAAAATTGAATAACATCTGCATTAAATATAAAACTGTTCTTTATGGAATTTGGAAGTTTCTGTATGGATCTATCGAATTTAGATTTAAAGCATGTAACGATCTGAACATGTATATGAGCATTTTTTTGAAAAGCAGAATTTGCCTTTCTAAAAGAAAACACATTTAAATATGTAATTGTTTTAATAACCAGTAGAAATGTAGCTTTGCTCCATTATGTAAAATTGAGCAAACATTTGAGAGCAAGACATTGTGTGAAACACTGAACATATAAACAAAATTAATCACAGAAAAATTCCTTCAGGAGCTATCTTAGACTGGTATGTAATACATTAGTTAACACATTCATGTTTATTCTATTAGATTAAAATATGAACTCATTTTACGTATGAATAAGTAGCAGGAGAACATACAATAATAGACGTAAGGAAAACAACACTTTGAAAATCCGCCACATGCCAGGCTCTATAGCAAACAGTTAGATCATTACCTATTCACTCCTCACAATCACACAATAAGGTTTAAGATACTTTTGATATGAATCCTTCAATTATTGGAAAGTGAAAATTGGGCAACGTGAATTATTTGTACAGTGTCACATGACTAGAAAGTGAATTGGAATCCAGGTTGTCCTAATTGAGAGACCAAGAAAGTATCTTAGAGCCTTTACATAAAAAGCCCATATGAATAAAATATCTCTCTATATATAAGTCCTGACCTGGGCATAGAATTATTAGAAAGTTTGTGGATAGCAAAAAAAAAAAAAAAAGTATATAAATAGTAAGAACACTCTTTCTCTCCACTATAGTTTTTAAATAGTTGAGCCTAAACACTAGATAAGAATGAACACATACAGTGATATAAAGCGGGGTGTAAAACATTTTTTTCACATAGAATTCAAGTTCTTTTTTAGGATTCTGGTAAGACTCCGAAATCAGTATTTGAAGTGAAAATGTCTCTGAATTGTCCTGTCATCCTACGTGTCACGTGCAGTACAAACTGTTTCTCACGGTCTTTATTCACAGCTGATGAACTGAATTTAACTACATCCTCTTCTCGTGTCCCTTTTGCTTTCTGCAAAAAGTTTTTTTTTTAGTCTTTGCATGTACCTGAAATGCTGAAATTTCAATCTTAATCACTCTTCCTCTGCAAGGCTGTTAACATCAAACACTGAAAGAACTGTTTGACCATTTTACTGACTTTTTCATAACAATTTCCTTCCGATTGCTTTGTCCTGCATCATTGTTTTCTTGTAAATCTATCACCATCTGCCATGTTAGAAATCCAATAGTCAGACTTCATTCAGGACACCAAGAAAGACAGAAGGCATTCCTGCTCGCTTGCTCTCTCTCTCTCTCTCTAAGTAAATCATATATAATTTGCCAATAGAATCTGAAAAATAGATAGTATTTTAATTTTGTTTAACTCTCATCTCTGATGATTATATATAATAGTTTATTTTTTCAGACTTTACCAAATCTGTCCACACACATGCACACACTCATTCACACACACATATACACACGAAGCATAACAGTTATTGTTTAGGGATAAATCAGAATAATATTGAACCTTCCTAAACTTAATGCTTTATTTTTAAATGTATATGAAGAGGACGTTTCATCATTTGTTATATAAGAAACTCATTCTGCTTCAGAATGAACATGAAAATAAATCCACTTCGGTAAATAACATGAGAACCATGCTATTTTTCACACAACTTCATCAGACAGATACCCCATTTCAACTTTGCACGCCCAATAAAATGGAGGAAGTGCAGGGAGCATAGACCTTTTAGGGAAAAAAAAAAAGGTGGCTTAGAAGGCTTTAGAAGAGAGATGACATTTAAGTTGGATTTTGAAAGATGAGTAAGACACTGACAGGCCTAAAAAAAGCAACGTTTTAGGTAGAATTAATATTGTGAGAAAAGCTCACTGATGTCAAAATCTAAGGAAATGGCCCATTTTGCAGGCTATCTTTTCCTTGAACAGTATCTATAAACTATCCTTGCAAAGCTGACTTTCCCCTCGTCACTCAGCTTAAATGTCACCTCACTTCCCAACCCAGCCATATCTCCTCATAGATGGCATAAATCTTTATCTTAGCACCTAGTTTTATCTATTTTCTTCTTACATAGATCACTACCTGATGTTTTAGATACGGTGTCTAGGAAATCCCTCAAAAAAGGTGTCATTTGAGCAGAGACCTAAACGAGCAAAAATGATAAACCACATAAAGCTATTGGGGAGGAATATTCCATCAGAGACAACAAAGGCATGTATTAGCTCGATGTGCTCACAAACCATAAGAAAGCCAATTTGGCTCATGTGGCAGAGTAAATGAGGTAGAAAGTGTTAGGACGTACGGTCAGAGGTCGGGTAATGAAGGCTTTTATAAATCACGGAAAGTAGTTAATATTATATTCTAAATATGATGAAAGACCGTAGAGGGGATTTTAATAAAAGGAACAAAACATTTATGCATATTTTTAAAAAATGTAATTTATGGAAAATGACTCTAAGTTTCTCCAGATAGTTTTTGTTCAGCATGGAAAGGGAGAATTGTACCTATTATACAATCACAAACTGTTGGTCATGGTAAAAGGCTACTGTCAAATTTATTCCCCAAATATTCTAGTCATTGGTGTTCGCCTACCTATGAGACCGATGTCCTGTATGTTTCAAGAAGCAGGATGACCATTGAGTAGGTCACCACAATGAACTAGGTGAGAGATGATGAAACTTGTCTTGTTGGCTCAGGGCAAGTGAAGGACCTATTTGGGGCCCTAATGAAGACAAGGCTAGAAGCTTTTCTAGAAAAGTGAATATGTTGTATTATCAACTGTAGTTTTTAGTCCTAAAGCCCAAGTCTCCTAACTTGGTGATATAGATTGGGTGACTCTTAATAGCCATGCTACATTAGAATAAACCAGATCCAACCAACGTGATGGTTTACTGCATCTTGGTTCATCTATTACAGGGTATATTTGGTTCCAACTGAGATTTCTCTGAGAATTTCTCTTATTAAACCAATAAGAGAGCACCAGAAATATCCCTGTTTCAGATCAAAAGTTGCCTTCACGTTCAGAAATAGTGTGTATTGAAAATATTGCTTACTTTTGCTTAGAAGCAGTTGGAATATCCTAATATATATTACTCCCAGAAAACATACTGATATTTATAGGCTTTCCAGAAATGAGTCTAGATGCAATGCCAGCATATAGAATGTAATTCAACTATTTTATTGTTAAATAACTACATTTGTTTATAAATCTGTTTGGCCAATTTTCTGCTACTATGAAAGAATACTGAGAAATTTAACTTTGGTGCCCCAATAAAGGTGAAAGAGATATAACTGGATGTAATCTAGAGCCCACAGTCCTTCCATAGAAATATATAATGAACAGAAATTTCTTTAATGAAATGGGTCTCCCATCATTCATAATCAGGTTTACTTAAGCTAAAGGGAAACACTTTAGTATCCAGCTGCCACCCCCCAGTGAGTCACATCAACTCGAAATCATTGAAAACTACCAATTTTACCAGAGCTCATGAGGCACTGCAGAAAATCTCTGTACATTTCTTACTATTGAATAAAATAGTAATGAATGGTATACATCTTTGTCATCTAAACTCTTTTGGTATTCTGAGACTTCACATCATTATAAGAAATCAAAATAAGGACTGAGAGGCAAAACTTGTGAAATGATTGGAGTAACAACCTCTGAAAATCCAGTCTTTCATATAAGCAACAGAACACGGAAAAATTGTCAAACGTCTACATTCAGGTGGCCTAACGACATAACGTCCAATACAAGCAAAAACTGAAATAACTAAAAGAAGAAATAAGTAATTCCATAAAATTAGTTAAATATTTTAAGACACCACTGTTAGTAACTGGTAGAATAAGTGAAAAAAAAAAAATAGCAGAGATGCAGATGATTTGAATGGCATAGGTAACAAGATTGACCTAACCAACACACACGTACATGTACCCAACAACTGCAGAACTATTATTCTTTCCAAGTGCACATTAAATATTTAGCAAGCTGACCATATGTTGAACCATAAAGCTATCTCAACCAATTTTAAATGATGAAATAATAGAGAGAATGATCTGTGATCACAGAGGAATGAAGCAGAAAAATAAATCACCGGAAGATAACCAGAAAATCCCAAAGCGTTTCCAAATTAAGTAATGCATTCTAAGAAACCAATGAGCTGAAGAAGATATCTTCCCCAATTGAAATCAGATAGTATTTTGAGCTTCATGGTTACAGAAATATAACTTACCAAAACTTATAAGATATCGTAAAAATGTGCTTAAGAAGTTGACATGATGAGAAAAAGTTAAAATTACGTTAAAATCTTAACCCCGTATAACTGTGATTTTATTTGGAAATAGAATCTTTGCAAATGTAATTAAGTTAAGATGAGGCCATACTTGATTAGAGTGAGCCCTAATGCAATATATCTGGTGGCTTTATAAGGAGAGCGGGATTTAAAAACACAGGAGAGAGAGAGAGGCACAGGAAGGAAACCATGTGACACTGGAAACAGAGAGGAAAGTGATACAACTATAAGTCAAGGACCTCCAAAGACCGACAGCAACTACCAGAAGGTGGGAAGAGCAGGAAAGAATTCTCTTGTAGAGCCGTCACAGGGAGCATGGTCCCGTCGTCACCTGGTTTTAGACTTCTAGGTTCCAGAATTTGAGAGAATAAATTAGTTGCTTTATGTCAAAAAAATCTCAAAATTTTTCAGATCTCTGGAAATTAGCCAATGATTTGCAACTATCTAACGTGCATTAGTTTTTTAAGTGGCTGAAACTTTGTAAGAACAGTGAAGTTAATGGCATGTTAATTTGCCCTTTCACGATCCTCATCTTCTTAGCCCTGTGACAGCCTCAACATTCAGCTAGTTTACAACCAGAAACACTGAGTGCACAGCCAACGGAATGGATTTGTACCTCCTCGACAAGCCCTAGTGTCAGTGAACTTCCACTATCTGGCCTATCTATCAGCTCCACAGAAACACCATCTTTGCCAAACCTGTCATTGTGTGACCTGCTTCAGATCTCTTTCAGTCTAAAAAGCTTTAATCACAGGGCACTTGTCGAAAAAAAAAAAAAATGAGTAGTAATTGTTCAAATCACATGTGCCTGATGTGACAAAACTAGTTGTAATAAAAAAAAAAAAAAAAAAAAAAAAAAAGAGGTTGTCAAAAAACGTAAATGTAAAACTGGTGGATCAGGTGCCCTGAAGGGGCTTTTAAATGCTCCGGTATACTTCCGGGGAACGGGGAGGCCACATATGCATGCAGAATGGTGAGCATGTTCAGGAAAGACCTGACTCTCCCAACTCCGGTTGATGTTGAGGTCACTGCAAGAATCAAAGGCTAAAGCAGAGTTGTAAACTGATAGAGGGTGGCGGGCGAGGGCCAGGACAGACGCAGAGCCCATCAGTAAAGGAAAAAGCTGGAGGACTGTTGGTTCACGGCTGAGCAGTGATTTGAGTGGCCATACATAAAGGGGAAAACACTTGAGACAATTCGTCCAGGAACGTCACTAATCCAACTAGTATCAGTGATAGCAAATGATAAGTCTGTAACTTAAATTTCGTTTATGTCTTTCTAAAGGAGTGAGTGTCAATTAAAGAAAAAAAAAATAGGTTAAATAAAAGCAGAAAAAGTTATCCTAAAAATTAGGTAGATGAAGAGAAATGAGAAAAGAGATAGGGAGAGGCCGCCAGGGAGGTGAGAGTAAAGTTACCCATGAGCGGTCTTGGAAGCCAATTGAAGAAAGGGTGACAAAAAGAAAGGAGTTATCAAATGTGGCAAACGCGGCTGACAAGTCAAAACCAAGGCACGAGAGACGAGGTCCACAAAGGGAAAACGGGGGGCCTGGACGCCTTGAACTTCCTTAAAGGACTAAAGAGTCGTGAAGGAGCATGACAGTGATGTAAAGGCTTCCTTGCGCAGGGCACTAAATTGATATTAAAGTTTCTGAATAAGCAGTACACATCCTGATGACAGGTCCCCCCAGAGTTTCATGCATCATATAATGATCTCAATGCTAATTCCAATGCAGAATATTAAACGAATTGAATTTTGAGGAGGGTTTCTTAACAGTTGTATAGAAGTGTGTCCACCGCATGGCTAGTCAGGACAAAGGAAATCATATAAGAAATTTCAACAAAGAGAAATTAAAAGAGGGAATTAGTTATGTAAATGGTGGAGGGTGTAGGGCACAAAAATACAACTGGCTCATCACAGAGAAAATAACTGGAGGAAATAAATGACTGTCCATAAGGCTGTCAGAACGAAGGGGGTAGGCTGGGCTTATCAGACCTCCGAGGAGACCCTAGAGAGTTGGTGTTCAGAATGCTGAGGAGGAGCTTTGATGAGTGAGTCCCGAAACACAGCATGCCTTAGCGGACACTGGGAATGGCGAAAGAAACAAGAGGCTGACACTAATGACTTCTGTGAAAATGAAGGGCAGCTGCTGAACTAAATTGACAGAAACCATAAATAAAATAGGATACAGGAAATCCCTTCGTCCACCTTTCTGAAAGATAATAACTTAATAACTGTACAATATGTGGCTTATTTAGTATTACATAAATATTGATATATAAATAGTGAATAAAGTAATTTTCGTTAGGCATGGGTATATAAATAATCAAAGTTACATCCATGACAATCATTAGAGAAACTATTATAGAAATTTTAGTAAGCACCCATTTATCCAAAAATAATCAGGAAATTGGGTCTTTTAGTTAATTGAACATTCTCATGAATTGACATTTGTCAAATATATCATACATGGATTAACAGTGCTCAAAGTACTAGAATAAAATAACATGCCCTTGACATCAGAATTATAACTTTAAGGTTCTTCCTTGCTTTATAGTTTTGCTCTCTTCAGAATATATGTGCTCAGATATGACTTAAAATATGCCATTGATTCAAATCAATCAACAATTATGGTTGTGTAACATTTAGAAATAGAAAGCGAAGCTAATAAAACTGAATTGACTCTTGGACATAGCATGGAGTTTGATCGCATAAGTACATTTCTGAAGGAAATTTAAGCTACAAAATGTTATGGGTTAAACAAAATTCTATGTTTTTAATTGTTGGTTTTTTGGGTTAATGGAGTCATACTCTATCATGTTTTAATATAATGATAGGGCTATGCCTCAGCAAGATACATTTTTTTTAATATAATTATTACTTCTCTCTACATCTACATGCTTTTGCCATTATACTTTTATTTAGCTTTGGAATTTATGTGCTAGTAATCTTTTTGAATGTGATAGAAGTAAACAAGAGTTTCATATTTGTGCTCTGAAAACTATTTTACAGCAAACTGCTTAAAGAAAGAATGTCATTCTTTCTGTTTTCTGTTGATTATCCCTAACTACCAACTAGTTCAGAGAATTTACCCAAATAAAACAGCTAATTAATGTTTTATTTTACTTGAACCAAGACAGTCCTACTCTAAAGCTTTCATTATATGTTAGCTGCTGTGTACACACAGTCGTATTTAATACTCAGCAAACCCACAAATTAGATATTGTCATTCCAGTTTTAGAGATGAGGAAACTGAGCTCCTGAATCAGTTAATAAGTTGAAAGCTGGTATCTATAACCAATTCTATCCAGATAAAAAATTCATTTTAGTTTGCTCCCACCACCACCACCCTGAATTTGTGAGTGCATTATCTCAGAGTGATCATATTTATGCCACGAAGAAGGAAATTTCCTATTTCAAGGACAGTTAATGAACATTCTCCTGCTAAAAAACATATGGCCAATACCATTCAATTTTGATTCAGTAGAATAGCAATCTCTATTTGTGTAGAAATGTGGCATAAGTATCGCGAGACTTTTCTGCACAGTTTGGTTGTAACAGATACAATATTAGTGTTTTAACCGAAGTAAAAGTTTATTACTATCTCTCATAAACATTTGAAGGAAGAATATTCAGGTCTGTAATGGAGGTTTTGCTCTGTGAAGTCTCCATGGGCTCAGGCTACTTTTATTGTGGTTCTTAGCCATGTGCTAACTCCATTCTTAGGTTAACTTCATACTCCAAGATGACTGATCCCAGACTAGTTATACTCTCTGTATTCCATATAGTGGGATCGAGGAAGATACAAATAAGAATAGATAGAAGACTTTCCTCTTTAAAGAAAGTTTACGGAAGCAACCACAGGACAATTTCTGATTACCACCCACTAGCCACACCTAAGTATGACGAGAAGTATAAACTGCTTTTGGGGTTGCCATGTGTCTACTCATTCATTCTATTACTAGTAATGATGTTAAAATTAATATCGGGAAAAAGCAGTAGTCTGTGTACATTTCAAAACATTGGCAACATAAAGCCAAAACTACGCATATTAAAATTATATTATAGAAGGCTGTCTGGGGAACTGAAAGTGTTGGGATGATAAATCATTAATTAGGCAAATCAGTTTCGAAGTAATACCTAATTATTTTATATTCACAGAAAGCAAAGCTTAGAATTTCATAATTTACACAATATTATTAAAACAAATTATTTCAAAGTAATAAAATTCTGGGTATAAAAGGTCACAATAGATAGTGATTAAAAGCTCTGGCTTCTAAGACAGATTCCTACTGTTGGAATCTGCTCTAATGCTCACTCGCATGTACCTCTGGGCATCTTATTTAACCACTTTGTGCCTCAGTCCTGTCATGTGTATTCAGGAGACGAGAATATTACCTATTGCATGAGGTCATTGTAAGGATTAAATAAGTGAATACATGTAAATGTCTTAAAGTCACACATGGCATATAATAAGAATTCAATAACTATTGGTTATCTTTATAACTAAGTAGTTGAATTAATTTTCATTTTTTTGCTGCCAGCACTTAAAATATACTAAATCTTTTATCTTGAATAAAGTTTCATACATAATATGTATGTGTACGCACGTATGTATGATATATTCTGAAGTAGAGAGGACGTTTTGAGAGACAAAGCAAGAAATCTTCATCTCCAATATTTCGAAGATAGAAAGTACTAATAGTCTTCTCTGGCTAATATTTAGGGTGGAAATTTATAGCCACGTCTAGAACTTTTCTAGATATTAGAGAACATGGGTATCTGTGTTGCTTCAGTCAGGATACAGCAATGTAAATATAATCTCATTCAGTTATGTAGCATTTGCTGTGCAGAATCAGTCTATAAGTCCAAGACTTAGGGAAAGGTATTGCAAACGCTGTAAAGCGTTGTGGAAAACCATACACAGGACTTTACATCAGTGGTGGCATGGTAAAATTTTCTATAATATAAACCCAGCATGTTATGCATTTAACTGAGTGTTTAACAGAAAGTAAGATTAAGAATCAATGCCATAAATTCAGAAAAGTAAAAGGATTTAAAAACCCTAGGACAAATACAAATCTACATGGTTAATGGTCCTATAATTCCACATCACTTATATAGTTTACATGTTTCCACGTGACAGAAAATAGAAATATAATAGCGACCTACGACCATCTGCATTTCATCACAATGATTTATTTAATTTTTATAAATTGAAATAGTGATCTCAATTATGCCTCTGTTCAAAATTATACTTTCATATAAAGGAATTTCCTCTCCTTCTGTCCCCTTCCCCAAATTTGGCTATTTTAAAGTAAGATTATGCTTTTACAACCAAGATCAGACATAAACTATTTTAACTGGCAAAATAGAGGATTTAAAATTAACTGTACAGAACTTTAAATAGAAATAGAGGGTATGCAATTTACTTGTAGGGATGTAAATGAAGAATAAATCAGGCCAAAAACATCAGCTCCCCTCAGTGATCAGAAAAATTCAACCTGAAGCAATTTTATGTCTTGAACTATTCAGAGAACTGCAGCTCTCTAAAGTGGTCACAGATATGCTTGCAAAATAGTTCTTTCATAGCATAATAATTTGAGAACCACCCCACACAAACTGAGCTCTGCAACTGTGCCCTGAATTTAGACGGTGAAGTTAACCAATTTAAAACATGTCTCTTCATTTTTTTTTTTTTTGCTGAGTAGATATTTTCTTCTTGTCTCCTAAATGAGCAAACTCTATAATTTTTAGTTTTTAAATTGTTTAATAAAGGCTTTTAACAAGGAAGTTGCTAAAACGGGTAGGCCATGAATTCTAAAAAGCTGACAGGTTGATCCTGCCTTCTCAGTTACTTGCTGGTGCTGTATTTTGAGCAAATAATTGGATAACACTTTTTTCCCCGCTCTGAAAAGTCTCAGGATTTTATGGTAACATTCCCAGTGTCAGCAGCAGTGGCTTTATCAACAGTTACGTAAAACGTGAAAATGCCACCAGGAAGTCCTGTTTCACACTTCAGAAACTAATGTTAGTGGGTGTGGAGGTGTGGAAAACGAAGCTGTGTATTGTAGCAAAGTTTGTAATGGAATGTCAGGGGGAAAAAGAGAGAGAGAGAGAGAGAGAGAGAGAGAGAGAGAGAGAGGAACAGGATTCCCAGAATATCATCTGTAGATGTGTAGGCAGTAGACAAACTACTGATTCTGTGACAAATGAACACTTCTGAGAAAAGTTTGTGTTTGCACCCGTTGCAGGTAAACGTTTCTTTTGCTCCTAAGGTGCAATATATGCAATGGAGAGTAAAAATCATTTTGCACATGATAGATGATCGAATGGCAATGCCAGTCTTCCTATGCCTCACAGGTGGCACTGGAGCTTTCGGCGGGGCCATTTAAAGTACAAGGACTCGCTAAATATAAAAAATAAATAAATAAACAAACAACAACAAAAAACACTACAGTAGGATTCTTTAAGTAACTATTCTAAGTAAGAGGCAAAGTAAATGGCCTAAAGTACACTAGAAATGAAATGCTGTACTTAAAATTGTCCGTGCACATTGGACAAATAAGCCAAAAAAAAAAAAAAGTATCTTTCACTTAAAATGTATTTTGGTTTAAACACAATACGCATGACATACTATATTTGTTTCTACGTGGGACCTATTGCAAGCAAACAGTACCGTTATCTTTTATGTGAGCCAGTCAAATCAGATACAATCTTAATTATCTTACAAGTGTATGCTTTTTGTCATATGATTTTGCCAGTTTGCAGAAAATCTTTCCTAAACTGTCAGATAGAAGGTGACTTTATGTTACCCAACCCACAATGCAAAAATAAATACTCTCTATAAAATACTTCAGTTGTAGTTTAGCAAGATGGTTCTATCTCCCCAATTATCATCTTCTTGATTATTGGCTTTGTTTTCAAAGCAATTTCAAGTTTTTACTACAAATGAAGTTATTACTAAGAGCTGTTGTTTATTTAGTTGTTCTTGAGCAGCGTGCTGTAGGGAGAGCCACACAGGGAAATCTAGCACTGTGAGGATGAGGGTGATTCATTGTAGTAAGGTTAAGAGAACTCTACGAATAACAGGAAGTTGAGATTGGATATCACTTCCCAGGATGAAGACTTTCTAAGGCACCTCAGAAAGCCATCCATAACTTGCACCTCAAAACCGCTTGACAGGATGCCAGGTAGCAAAAGCATTCACCCTTAAAATATATTTGAGATATACGAATGTGGCTCAAAAAACAATGGCAGAATTAATTTACACTCCAATACATGAGGATCTCCAAAATCATCGCCCTATTCCCTGCGAGCACAGCAGTAAAAGCCTAACAAATAAAAATCAGTAACTTTTCTTGGACCATCAGAGAACTGAAGTCGCAGGGCACATGGCCACCCTGAGATCTAGAGAAAAGAGTCGGCTTGGAATCATAGTACAGATCTTGTTACCTTGAACAGAAGCCACTGGAGCCAGAAGCTAGTAGGAGGAATTAAACAGTGGTTTTGATGAATTGTTGGAGGCTGAGTGTGAGCTTAAGCGAACGTGAGACACTCCCGGGGGATGCAGACTTCAGGGGGTCCCCATGCATTCATGGAAGCTATGTTCAAGAACCCCATCCAATGTGAGACACCTGTGCCAGATTTAGAAGGTGAAAGCAAATCTGCGGCAGGTGGAGGTAGATCTCACACAGAAGGTGCGCCCTGAGATTCATGCGTTCGGGTGCTGTCAGCAGTAGAGAAAGGGTATGAGAGGTCTCGCTGAGAATGCTGAGCTCACCACCACTTTAGGGACCGGCCAGGAGAATGCCCTGCTTCAATAGCTAAGGATATCCCGATGAGATGGATGAAACTACCATGGCTTCCACTTGGTTGCCTGTGAATCAGCTACTTTTGAGAACTTCCTCCTAGATGTTTTTCACCTAACCCTTCCAACAATAGTTGGGGAAGCTCAAAATGGCCTGCATCAAGCCCCTCCTTCTCAGAAACATTAGAGCAGCCATTGTTTTCCTGACTGACATATGACATTTCAAAGGAATGGAGAACACCAAGGTACATATTAAAATGCTGCAAATTTCTAAAATCACTCTTAGGATTTGAAAGAAATGTATTCTCATGTGTGGCTTTTACTACCTGAGAATCAGAATGATTAATTTAATATTTCTAGGCCCCCACTTCCTTATCTCTCAAATGAGGACATGGGCCAAGAACCTTTCTTGTTCCGTCACCCTAGAAGTTTAGGACAATAAGATTAATTTGGTTAGAGAGTAGATAACAAAGACTAATATCTTTCCTTATAAATATTGTTGGTCTAGTCAATCTAACAAAAAGGGGAAATTGTTTTGACATAATAAATCACCTTTGTCTTCTAAAGTTAACTTTGCTTTTTAGTAAAATATAAAAGATAATCGGCACATTCTGTCTAGTCATGCCAAATCTTTTGTATTTCTCATGACATGATGAATTCTGATGGTTTCATATTTGCTGTCTTTACATTGGCAGCAAACACGTAAGCTGACTTTTCAGAATAAGAAATGATTAGCCGATATTCCATTTTAATTCTGTACCTTGATGCTGCTAAACCCTAGAAAGTTTAACACTCTATAGAATTTGGTCACACTTCAAATATAAGTCTCTGTCCAATTGTTTCTTATGTCTGCTGTAACAGATTCCCACAGGTTGGTAACTTAAGACAACCCACATTTACTTTCTTATATCTCTATAGGTCAGAAGTCTGAAATGGGATTTACTGGGCAGAAATCAAAGTGTCGGCCGGCTGCACTCCCTGTTAAGGCTCTCAGGAAGACTGGTGTCCTTGCATTTCCTAGCTTCCTGGGACAGCAGAATGGTATTGTACTTCACTGCTCACATTGTCTTATCTGTTCTCTGTGGTCAAATCTCTCTCAGCTCCCTCCATAAAGTCACTTGTGGTTACATCCAGAACCCACTGGGATAATCCAGGATAATCTCTTCATCACAAAATCTTTAACAAACATATCTGCAAAGTCGATTGTGCCTATTGTTTGCCCATAGTTTTACCACATAGGGTGACATTCACAGTCTCCAGTGGTTCCAACTTGAATATCTCTGGGGGCCATAATTCAACATAATACATCAATCTTACATATACAATTGCAAACTGCTTAGCACTTCTGTTCCTACATAATGCCTTCTTCCAGAGGAGGAAGCAAAAAAATGGATAGTACACACACACAAAAGAAGCCAGTAGGGTAGAACAACCAACTTAAACCCCAAAAGTATTCAGTTAACTCAAGCAATGGCAGAAAAGGAAGAAAAAGGGAATAAAGAAAAGAGCAAATATCTTAAGCCCCCAAATTAATTTAAATTCTATGTAACTGGTATATATACTCCAATTAAAAGAGAAGACAATGTCAGAATAAAGAAAAAAATATACAATTATATGTTTCCAATTGGTGTATTTTAAATATAAAGACATGAAAAGATTAAAGTAAAATTATGAAAAAAGGTATAACATGCAAACTCTGAACTCAAAAAGTTGATGTGTCTCCATTAGCATCAGCAAAATGAGAGTTTAGGACAAGAAGTACTACCAGAGCTAAGGAGGGTCACTTCACAGAGATAAAACGGTCAACTAAATATTACTAAATATGTGCTAAACAACAGAGCTTCAAAATTCAAAACAAAGTTGACATCACTGAAGCTAAAAAAGGATTAATCTACAATCATAGTGAAGCATTTAGCATCCATTACTCAGTAATCAATAAGGCAAATAGAAATAATATAGTGATGCAGAAGATTTGAACAACACAATCAACTAAATTCATCTAATTAATATGTATAGGACAGTATGCTGTTATAAGCAATACTAGGCCATGAAACAAACTAGGTAAATTTTAAAGTGTTGAAATCCTATAGTATATCTACTAAAATCTCAACAAAACTAGAAAGCAAAAAGATACCTAGTTATTCTCCCAAGTATCTGGAATTTAAACAATATATCACTATATAGTCTATTGATTAAATAATAAATCATAAGGGAAAATATTTCCAACTAGCTAAGAGTAAAGTAAAATAGTAGGGGATGAAACTAAATCTGTACAGAGAGGGAAATGTATATTTTTAAATCCTTATAAAGGAAGAAAGGTTTAAAATCTATGAGCCAAATTTTCACTTAAAACATTATAAAAGCAAATGAAAGAAGCTAGAAGACTATATTAAGGAAGTTATAAGTATAAATTAAACTTAAATAATTTAGAAGAAACAAAATGAAATAACAGCAAAATCAATAAAAGAAAACAAAAACATCAATTACAGAAGTTAGTTCTTTACAATGATTAACAGAACTGATGGTGACATGATAGCAAGACTGATAAAGAAAAAATCAGAAATAAAATAAGAATCATTGTTACATATTCCATAAATATTAAATGTATAATAACACATAATAAATAAGTTCATTTCTATGTTTGGGAAATTGAAAGATGCAAACAATTATTTGAAAAGCACAACTTGCCAAAACTATCAGAAGAAGAAATAGAAATTCGCATATTTCTATATCTTTTTATAAAATGAACTCATAATTAAAAATCTCCCTATAATATTACTCATAACATCTTTCAAATATTTAAACAAACTCATTAACTAGAAGACAATACTCCCTAACTTGTTTAATCTTGTAGTCAAAAGCATACAAATACATCACACACACACACACACAAAGAAATTATAGATTAATATTCTTCATGGATTTAGATGCAAAAATTTTCAAGAAACATTAGCAAATTGAATCGAGTAATACATTTTAAAAAATGACTACAACATCACTACAGGGATTAAACTCAGAAATAAAGGTTGACTTAACATTTGAAAATCAATCAATATAAATTACCAATATTAAAAAACTAAAGGAAAAAACACATCATCTATATAAATGAAAAGAAAAAGCAGTTGTCATTTGGCAAAATTCAATACGTATTCTGGGAAAAAATCCTCTCAGCAAGTTAGAAGTAGAAGAGGACTTCCCATTGTTAATAGTAAAATACTGAATGTTTTTCCCCTAAATGTGGTACTATTGTCACTTTAGCACGTACCTTGAGGATTGTCTGTGAAAAAATACAATAAAGATAATTTATAAAGATTGAAAAAAGAAATGCAACCCTGTTTATTTGCAAATGACATGACTGCCACATTGTAAGGAAGGAACATTAACACGAATTTAATAGTAATGTATATAGTTGATAACAGTGTAAGATTAACAAGATGGATCTTAAATGTGAGAGCTAAAACTAAAAATCTAGAATAAAAGCTAGTAGAACATGTTCATAACCCTGGCTCAGTAAAAAGGTATTAGATAGGACACAAATGGAACCTATCTAAAAGAAAAAAAAATAGACTTGATCAACATTAAAAATACCCTGCCCATATAGGTGATCCATTAAGATAATAAAAAGGAAAACCAGTAACTGCAAAAGAAATATTCCCTAACAAAAAACTTTATAGAAAATAAGAACTCCCACTAATAAATGTTAAAAGGCGAGCTTTGTGATTCTAAAATGAGCAAACACTTGAGCAGACACTTAAACAAGAAGTGTGACTGTTCCATAGAAAAATAGTCAACGGCGATATAATAGCTATGTGTAATGGCAGATGGATGATAGAGTAATCAAGGGGATCATTTCATAAACTAGACAAATGTCTAACCAATGTGCTATAGACTTGAAATTAATAATAAAAAATAAAAGAAAAGAAATAGGTGTTTAAAGCATTCACTCATCAGGAAAGCACAGATTAAAAATCACAATGAGAAATAATGTCACACTCATGTGGATAATTAAAATAAGTCATCACCAATATCAGGAAATGTAGCAGTCGGAACTCTAATATACTACTAGTGGGTATATAAAATTATTCAAGCTCTTTAAGATACTATTTATTACTTACAAAATGATAATACACCTACCCATGACTTAGCAATTGCACTTTCATGAATCAACTCAAAAGTGAAAATGTTTATCTATAAACTGTTCATTTTATCTTTATTCATCTAATAAAAAGAAATGGGGGAAAAGCAAAATGTCTATAAACAATAAAATGGATAAAAATTGTAATAATTTTATCAAAAAATAATTGATAAAAAGGAATATTTTATTAATTCATAAAAACAAATTAGCATCAAAACATGATTTTGGATAAAAAGTCAAACACAAAAGAGTACATACTGTATATTTTCATTTGTTTGATATTATAGATCTATTAACCTAATCTATAGAGATAAAAATTAGAATAGTAGTCTATGTGTATTGGGGAATGTTGTACTAGAGAACATGAGGAACTTTCTGGAATAATCAAAATGATCTAAAGCTTGATTGTGTATTAGTTATATGAAGAAATAAATTTTTGAACTTTCTAACTCCATGAAATATGTATTATTTTATGTAAATTTTATTCCAATTAAAAAGAGTTTGGCGGTGTAAAAGAACCAGCGAATAATGAATCATATACTTATCCTATGATTCCACAATCCCATGGTTAGTAGTTTCCCATGTAAATTGGAAACTTATATTGACACAGAATCTGTACGCTAGAGTTTCTACCAGTTTTCTTTAAAACCACAAAACCCTGGATGCAACTCAAACTTCCTTCAACAGATGAATGGATAAACACACTGGATAACATCCATGTAAATGAATGCTACTCAGCAATAAAAAAGGATAAACTATGGATTCCTGCAACAATATGAATAAATCTTAAATGCATTTTCCTAAGTGAAAAAAGCCAGCTCCCAAAGGCTACAAATCATATTATTGTATTTACAGTACATTCTGGAATAAACAAAACAATAGGAATAGAAAGTAGATCAATGGTGGCCGAGAGGAAGAGGTATATACATATATATGCATGTATGTATTAAATCATATGAAATCATCACCATAATCAAGAAAGTGAACACATGCATCATCTCCAAACAGTTCCTCATGTCTCTTGGTAATGTTTTGTTTATACTCTGCCCTGTCTACAATACTTAAATCCTCCTGGTTTTGACTGGCTGGATCCTAGATTCTGAAGTCTTTGTTTTAGCTCCCTCATTTAGAATGCCTGTCTTTATTAGACTCACACCACAGCCTGAAATCTGTACACTTTACTTTCACTTAATGTACTATTTTACTTTATAACTACTTATCTGTGGCGATTCCCCACAGATTAGAGTTATGTTAATGGTGGAAAACATCTGTTTCATCATCGTATTCACAAAACTTAATGCAAATTAGGTGCTAAAGTTCACATTCATCAAATCTTTGAGTTCTATGATTTTTGTACCTTTTGCAGAACACATACTATGCTTCTAACTATAAAAATCTTTTATTTTAGGCAGTATTATTGGACAAATAAAACTACAGGCGTGTTATGATCCAAGAGGTTTATGAAATAACATGATTGTCTTTTTAAATTAAAAGCTAATGGTGTGTGTATTTAATTATTTTAGTTAATCAAAAATAACTTTCTTAAAAAATGTGCGTTCCGTGCCTAAACTACTGCAAAACTTTCATCATTTAATAAAATTGCTGACTTCCAAATATAGTTGATGCGTTTAATTTTTCTGTTATCTATGATTGCTTTTAGCATAATTATATGTGCTTTATCAGTGATTAAGAACTTTACAAATGAAATCATAAGAGAACAGATATTGTATTTTGGTACATCTCATGATCATAATGATCACAAATAGACAAATATAGCTATTCAATCTACCGATGATTTGGTAACATATATCCTACGCACACCACTGAATTATATACAGTTCCTCAACTAACTTTTACCAAAAACCTATGAATTTGGCTTCATGACCTCCTGTTTGTTATTGATTAGGAAGCTGAGATTGAGAAAAGAAAGTTGAGGGAGCAGAAATGGCTAAACACTTAAAATGCCTTTTAACTCTGGAATACGTTAAGTCATTGGAACTCCTACCCACCTCCCCGAGTGAACATCTCAGTTTAGTGTGACATCTCCCCGCCACAGGAGTTCACACTATTTGAGTTATGTCATACAATAAAATAGTTCTAAAATCATAACTTACATTTTTGTAGTCATATGTAATTTTCTATATGCTTTGAAAGACACTACCACTTCACAACCATGAGGTAGTTAAGGCAGAATTATGTCTCTACTGTGCAGTTAAGGAAACAGAAACCCAGGATTTGAAATGATGAGTCAAGGTCATCAGATAACCCATTCCTTCTGCCAGGTAGACACTGGTAATCTCCCTCTGGCCTTTCTGTTTCTTTAGAAAGCAATGACTTTGTTCTGTTCTCATGGCATTAACACTTAATTTCCTCTGCCAGAAATTATTTTATTCTATATGCTTTCGTGACACACTTTGTTCCTCATCGTAAGCAGGTCTTCATGAATCACCCCACCCTTCCAATATTCTCACTCATATTTATCACTCCTTAAAATCTTACTCTTCATAGAAGTTTTCTTTATAGAAGTTTTCACTTATGAATTATAATTCATAATAGAATATGAACCCTAGATGCCAGAATAGTACATAGCAAAATTTATCTCGTTAAGAAAATTTGGGATTATAGTCACTAAATGATTTTTCTTCTAATTTATTGACTATTATATGCAGGTTTATTTTTAATTGAAGCAATGATTTAAGAATATCCTGAATGTTGTCTATATTTTACATTATTGTGGTATTTTGATGATCCATGAGAAGCCTTTGTATTAAAATATACTAATAGCTCATGAATTAATCAATTCATAGTTTCAACATGACGGTAAAGTACTGGTTGTTGCTGCCCTTAAGAAATATTAGTATATCTAACACTATTTTTTAAACCTAAAAGGTAAATTGGGCATAATATATTTTGATTGACAAGCTGTTATAGTGTTTATTTGAAAAGGCCTTTGCTAGAAACTATACTTGTTTAGGGGTGCCAGTCCAGTTTCTGTATCATAAAACATAGAAGAAACACACAGTGAGGCAAGATCATGTTTTGAGAATTATAAAAGATGACCAAGTCAATATACTAAAAATGACAGGATTTCTTTGGATAAGCCATCAGGAGAAATAAGTGTGAATTGGATATCTCCAGTAGCTAAAATAATTCCAACATATAGTCGGTGCTCAGATATTTTTTTTTAAATGATAAAAGAGCAAAGCTTTTAAAAAATACCTAGGTAATTATTTTGTGTGTCCTTTTGGGTTGAAAAAATTAAAAACTAATATAAAAAGAAAATAATAATGAAATTAATCTCAACAGGTTCCTAGTACGCTAATGAGACGTATAGGAACCATTTCCTGGAACACTTTGTTTTTGTTTCTGTCTTTATAGATTAAGCAATATATATCTACATGGCATTGAGCAAATCAAGTGCTTTTTAAAATTCTTTATTAGTCAGTGAAATTTATTATTCAAATTAATTTTATTTATAAACTTTAAATTCTATGCTATCTGACTGCCATATTGTGAATTATGTGGTATCTCACTTATACTAATGAATATGATGCTTTTGATGATTTATTATAGACAGCATTTTCCAAGGGGGAAAGAAAAAAGGACTCTAGAGTAGATTGGTTATAATGTGCCATCAACACCATCACTCACAAATGCATGTGTTATGGGCCTATTTACACATGATATTTTGCCAGATGCTTCTTCAAACACCTTATTCAGTGAATAAATCAACAGCTAGATGACAAGAATCTTCCCGAAAACAATCAACTTTAACACAAACATTGAAATATATGATTGCACCAGAAAAATGCTTGCCTTAAAAATTCAGATTATGGGAAGTTCATGTAGATATTCAAAATTATGTTTAATATAAAAGCATGCACTATATTTTGAGAGTGATACTTATTGAAGAGCTCTTACTCCTCTAAAATACCTTTGCATTTATTAGATACAAATTAGAGCAGAATGGTAACTTTTTTTCAAAATCTTTCACTCATTGAACTCCTATTTATACAGAGATAGGAATTTGGCGAGAGTTCAATGCAAATCTTTCAAATAACCTGTCCTTTTTTAAAGCTCTAGGACTTATTTCCAATCTTTCTTCAAACAAGTCATTTTTTTACTATCTCAGTGTGTCAAATAGGAAAACTCAAAATAGAAAGAAAATATCATGGATTTGTCTTGGCGCTAAATACCAGCTCTAATTCTATTTTCCCTAATCTTAGAGAGGATAAAGCATCTGAGTGGACAATACATTTTCCCCTTCTTAAAGTATAGCATTTTTGCCTATTTATCCATAAATCAGTGCCAGACTAAATCTGCCACCTTTGAATGCATATTCTTATTCTCATTTTTAAGCCAAGTTCCATAATTATTCATATTTCCTTTTTTCTAAGAATTACACAAAACTAAATGTTATACAATCGAAAAGCAAGCCATGTCAACTCCATTTATTATTAAAATTTTACTGCACAGATATCAATTATTTAAAATTATGACCCACATTTTCTAAGCAGGTGTCAAACTGGTATAGTTTTGTCATCAAGATAATTAAATGTAATACTACATTTCTACATCAAGGAGACATTTTTTTTTTCCTGTGATTTCTAAATCGTTCACTAGGTACAAAAGTTTGAAAGCTGACATTCCTGCATCTCTGGTTTCCAGGATCACCAGCACACACATAATGCAAGAGAGTGGCTCTTACTTTATCATTATTTGTATAAGGATTCGGGAAGATGTCCTTTCTTTTTATGAATGTAATAGCTATCGCTCGTCCCTAAACCAGCAAAAATGCCTTCTCTTTCTTCCTGACCAGGAGAACCCTCCTCGGTATCTTTTCACCTGGGGTTGTATAGAAAAGGAGGGAACCACAAGGAGAAGAATTTTCTGTCTGATAAAAAAAAGAGAGAGAGGTGTGAGGAGAACCCCTTCACTGTATGCTTTGAGTGTTGACTTCGTGAAGACAAACATAATGGTTGGAGTCACCATCCCATCTTGTGACCATTTGGGATGTGAAGCCAGATAAAATCTGAAATACACATACAAAGCATACACAAACTCTAATCTAATACAAACTAATGAGTGTCAAATAACATACAAAGATAATTAAAGTAAATGCTAAATTTTGTCCTTTTTAACCTAAAATTAGTTATGTGTGAATTATGTGAACATTATATCCACAAATGCAAGTGAGAAATTATTTGAAGCAAAGTTTAACATTAGTGCTAAGACTCCATTTCCCTTAATATTATATAGATATATGTGTAAAATCATGCTTCCCACAACCTAATAATTTACTTTATAAATTTTGTGGATGTGGTTTTCTTTTTGTCCATGACATAAATATAGCTATATAGCTTAGAACAAAACTGTCCAAAAGGCCTTTGAAAAACAATATATCATCTTATGATAATAAGTAGATGGTTGGCTCAGAGTACACTGTGAAATTAATTTCATTAATTCATATCACTTAACATTAATTTCATATTGCTTTCTGAAACCTTCCCCTGCTTTCTATGTCTGACAATATTCTAATAAATAATTAGATAATTTTAAATATATGAATTAATTAACCCAAATTGATAGATTGTACACCTGCCAAAATCTTAAATTGAAATGAAATATACAGGTATTAATATTTATGTTAAATGGTTATTTCCAAAAGTTTTCCTTATTGGAGGACACTTGGAAGCAGAAACTTACCATCAAGTTTATCATTATTATTATTTTAGGAAATAGTTTCAGTGTAAATAACATTGATCACATTCGTTTTCTTTCCCCATTTTTCTTATGACTATTTTCAAATGACTAGAAAGTCGCCACGGTGACTCGGATGAACCTGTTTAAATACACCAAGATATGTCCCATGGCTTTGAAAAGGAAAGTCAGTTTTCTGTGTTGAGAGATCGGTCTGATGTCCTCACTAAGACATTTGGACAGATGATTATAGCTGTTCACTCAATGCTGGAGTCGCATCGCTGCCAAAACTTCCTCCCTCCAGTCACGGATTAGTGACCTTTGGGCAGCTGCCCATGCAAGAACGAAAAGATGCATGTGTCTGTGTCTGAAATCCTCTGTAGTAATTCTAATTGACTGCAGTGATATCTGCCGGTGACAGTGGAGAAAGCTGACAGCTGCAGGGCCCGTGGTCGCAGCCAAAAAGCCACTCTTGTGGAGATCTTAGATGAGTATATTAAGTACTTTTATTGGCTCAGCTGGTGAAGTTACTATAGCTCACGTGGCTTGGGCGCCAGCCCGAGAATAGTAAATCAGCTCTTAAAAGTACCTTCTTGTCATCTGAATTGTAAATGTTCAGTGAGCTAATACTAATCCTCTTTTATAAATAGAACTGACCCTTTAGTGCTGTAGCATCAAGACACTTTTTTTTTTCTCTCTCTCTTTCCTTTGCTTAACCCCATTTGCTCTTCTATACACAGCAAGTGACATCTTAAAACAGCGCAAGATGAGATGTCAGAGGAGAAAACCACACGTGAACAATCCAGTATGTTAGCGTGCTGGGCTTGCACAGTAAAATGCAGTCAGGAGCTAAACTTTAAATTGTTTGCAGAGAAGAGTAGAGAAATTAAAAAATCCACAGTCAGGAAACAGAGTGAATGAAACGTACTGCTAGGTAACCCATAAAGTACTACTGTTTTGAAGTAACATATGTTGTCAAACTTTTCTCCAAATTATCTAGATGTTCATGAGTATCTATTTTAGATGGCTTAAGGAAATCATAGAAGATCATCATTTTTAATATATTATCATTCATCACTAGGAATAAACTGCTTCACCAGATTATAGTGATTTTGTCCTGCTTTAGGCTCGACTGAATTTATCTTTACACATTTCTTTTATCTAACAATACGTAGAATACTCCTCAAACATAATCACAAACATCCACAAAGATGTCAGAACACTCTACAGTCCAACTTTGTACACAGATAATTGCTACTGGCACAAAACTTCAAGTTCTCCAGCAAAGAAAGCATGCAATTAACAGTGAAGCTAATTGAATTTTTTCTTACCCAAAATACTTGACAGAGGGGCTGTGTTTTATTATCTTTTATATACCCAGTGCCTTGAACATAGAACAGCAGAAACAGTTGATGCCTAATAATTTATTGCCACATGATGAAAAAAATGAATAAATGACATTTATGAGCAGTAACACATTCTTGCCATTTCTGAACTTAATTGGAAAGTAAAATTGGCAAAATCAAATTTGTAATGGTGCAATGAAATCTACAAAAATAATTCATCTATCCTTCTTAAGATGCCCTTATAAGTGAATTTAATTTCTTGTTTTATCTAATTAGAAAACCCCTAAATATCCCAAAGATTATTAAGTTCCCTCATTCATCACATTTTAATATTATCAGAGTGTTATAAATTACATGATTTAAGCATTTTACTAACACACGTCTGTTTAGAATAAGTAATATTTTCTCATTAAAACCTTCTTTGTAATTTTTCCCAAAAACTACGAATCCCATTTTTCAGATATAGATCTTGTTAATGTAGCTTAATTTAAAATTAATATGCTTCTGATATTTTATCCTTATAGGAAAATCGGAGCAAGTCACTTTCTACACTGATGTAGTTTTGCAAAAGCATAAATCAGATCCCTTACAGCATATAATTATATACAGGAACGCCCTCAGGAAGTAAGCTGGTCTTTAAATTGAGTTTTATTTAGTTTGTGTTCCCAAAACCAGTGTCACGGAGGTTTTCATCACGCTCATTTCTAAATATGCTCATTTAAAATATTTTAAATACTAGTCACTTTAAAATGCTCTTTTAATTTGCCAATCTCCTCTGCCAATGCTGGAGATCACAAATAGAATGAGTAGGACAAAAATAAGTAAGAGTAGCTACAAGGTAGAGAGGGCACCTTGGTCTGCTCTTGAAAGTACAAACTGCCCGGCATGCCCCAAATGCCATCTATGCCCCCAGCTATTCACGATGAAGAAGCTAACAAAAATGTTATAGGTCATAGCAAGACATGTTTTAAAACTATTTAATTTGGGCTCCAGATCTGCTGAATTGCTTCATTACTCAAATTAAACTCTCCTAAATGATTTCTTATGTTATTGGCTTATATGGACACTAAAATAGAAGTTAAGACACAGAAAAGCATTCGAGCAATAAACTGCACATATCTCAATGTAATATAATAATATGTATGAACAATTCATGGGCTTTTTAGAGTCATGGCTACAGCCTGGATATTGTCTGTCCTGCTATTTGCTTAGTGTTATAATTGACAACACCTGTTTATAATTGACAGGTTACGTAAGAATTTTGTTAACTGGACAGTTCCCACAAATATAGTTTTTCTTTCCTAATATCACGATTACCTATAGTTAATCCACACCTGTGCATTGTTTTTCTTAAAGGTGGCATGGTGTGTGGTGTTTATGGTTTCAATTTTCTCATAGAGATCCAGCTTGAATCTCGGTTTTTATTATAATTTGTTCATTTGCTAAAGCTCCCAAACTGTTGCCCAACTACAAATATAGATGCTATTTTAATCGAACATTTGTATAATATATTTATTAACAATGAACATTAAAATGAATAACAATAATTAATTTAGGCTTATTTTATGTAAAGGCCTGTTTTAGATTTAACGAAAGAAATTGGTGCTCATGTTGAGGTCTATAGGGTATTTCAACAACCTTTCATTTAATTGTTTTGAAACATTATGGTTAAAGTATAAAAAAATTGTTAAATTTGCATGGCCTAAGAAATTCACCCTCCACCAATGCACAATTACAGAACTCTAAAACTTAAACCATTTGCAACTATACATTTTCAATATGAGTCATCAAAGAGATGTGTCACATCGTTCTTTTGGAACAATGCTTTGCAGAATGTCACTACCTTTTTTCCTGCCAGACATGGGGAGAATGTGTTACATGGTAGACCAGGAATACAGTTTCCCACTTAAAAATTTACAATGAATTTACTAACAGAAAGGCTTTAAGAAGTCCTGCAGTAAAAATCTTATTTAATTGTAAAATAGCTTTGAGTGGTACACCTACCCACATGTTGCTTTACAGGCATAGAAGAAGCAGAAACACAGGATAAAGAAGAACAGTGGAAATAATGTCTATTATAGAATGAACTGATATCTAAAGAAACTAAATTTATTTTAAGAAAAACGCATAAGTGTATTTGATTGAGTTTCAACTTGTGTGGGTACATTAGAATGATTATGTCGACTCAAATGAATAAAAAAACAGGGTAATCATATCAATGACTATATTGAATAGATATTTAAGGATGTAATGAAGTACAATTCAAAATATGAAGAACCAAAAATTTTTTAAAAAAGGACACCTTGGAATACCTCAGCCCACATGCCAAAATCCAATTTTAAAAGGCTCTGTAAATTAGCAACTGCAACCAAAGTTTTGAGTATTGTAGTTCTTTCATTTTGTGGTGTATACATATTTTTATATATAGCATATTTTGAGACTATAGCCATCTTTACATATGAAAAACAATTAACCTGCAAAAGCAGAAATCTGCCAAGGAAGAACACCAACCTGAGAAGACCGCACAGAGTAGTAAGATGACTAAAAATAAACAGATCGGCTACCACAACTCAACGGTGCTCAAACTCAAGGGATCCAGCAAAATAGTTTATTACCCACAACACAGCAAACAGCAGGCGCGTCAGTGAGCTGATGCAGGTTTCTGTGAGCCAGAGTCCCAAAGGGAGACCAAAAGGAACCCAGATGGAGACGCCACACAAGGTGGGTAGAGCCACTTCAGAGAAGGCTAAATTCAAGAGCTCAGCCCTTTTTGCAGCAAGCAGCAAATATACCAGCCCTGGTCCCTTGAGAGAAAGGAAGTGCCTAGTAGTCACATGTGGTTTCCCTGACCTACTTAAGTGTCTATGTGACTAGCTTCTGCAACTGTGTATTATCAGGAGATAGTTAGCCTTTACTGTTTGAAAAATGCGTGAAGATAAACAAGGACACTCAGGAACCATGGCAGAACTGCTCTCTCAACAAAAGTAAACAATGTCTGAATCAAATTAATATAAAGGAATTAGACTCTGTAACATATCTGCAGTGATCAAGAAAAAAACTGGTGACTGTGATAATTGGTAATTAAATGAGATTAATTGTTAGCTAATAGTGTTAACTTTTTTCACTCTTCAAAGGAGCATGCCCTTTATTTTTCCATTTTTGGATTTTAGGGAAATGATTTCACCTGTTTAGATAAAGCCTACAAAGTAAATTATAAAATATAAAAATTATTTCATTAAAATATTTAATATTTGTACAACTTGGTTTATCACTCTATGAATTATGTAGAAGGAAGCTCTATCTGAGACTAATTCAGGTAAGTTTAGGTGCAAGTTTGGTTATAGCCCTGTTACTTCCCAGATGAAGGGTCAACCCATTATAATTTATAATGGGCCATTAGAATTGAAATTGTATTATTTGTTGGCAAGTATAATCTATATCATACTATGAAAAGGCCATATATTATGAAAATGGTAACAGTAATACCAAAAATAAAACAGCTTTAGGCTTTACAACCATGTATGTACCAAAAAAAATTTCTCGAGAGTTTTCATTTCATTGTATCACTCTTTATTATCTGGTGAGGGATGCATGTACCTGCATGCATTTGTGATAAAGTGCAAACACTATACATCTGTAAGATAGTGCTGAGGACCACAGAGGAGACCGCTTAAAACACCACCTGTGGTCGTAACACATGGTTGCCTCAACATTGTCCCTGGACATGGTGTTACATCAATACTTTGTAGGAGGAAGAATTCACTAACTAGACAAAGGAAAGGATGTTTTGAAGCAAAGGTACTACTGGAGAAACATGAACGTTGACTAGCTGAAATGCAGAACGTAAGACTAGTAAAGTTGAAAACTTGGGCTGGGGTACTAAGCCAGGTCCATGCCATAAGGCTCAGCAGGTCATTAGGTTTGGGCTTAAAGACTTTAACCATTAAGTCATAGGAACCACAAAATAATATTAAATTGAGAAATGATATCCCACAATCATTTTCTGAAATAATATTTTTTTATTCAGTGGGAAAAAAATTAAAGGAACACCTTAAGTCAGTCAATTGGGAAAAGAATAGTAGCTCAAATGGTAAATGATATGATGGCTAGAACTTAGTGTTTGCAATGAGATAAAGAGATGGTGGGGAACATTTCAAAAGATGGCATCATGGAAGTTCTGTGTGGTCAATTATTTGTGCGTGGGGGGAAATAAGTAGGAATTCAGGAGGATTACCAGCTTTAATACAGGGTGATCAAAAGCATGATTGATAAGATGGGCAATTTAGGGAAAGGTTTAAGTTAGAGACACTGTGATAGACTGTTAATGCTCCCCACCATGTATTCTTCCTCTCAGTAAGAGGCCACGGATCCCTGTTCATCACCAGAGAGGAATGTAAGACCGATTTCACTGACTTTGAGCATACTCAGATGACAAGTTTTGGTCAAGGAAAGGGGAATGGACATATTTATTATGACCTCATCTAGGCAAGTTTTAAATCTTCTGGTGAAAGGTGGCTCGAGGCCTTGCATTCCAACCCTCTGCAATGAAAATGCCCAGGTAGTGGCCTCAGGGATAGAAGACATGCCGAGACCAGTCACGCTGAGCCGAGACACAATTAACTTCCTTTAATGTAAACAAGAAATGCTAGTTATCCTAATCCAGTGAAATGGCTTTGTTTGCTATCGGAATTGACCCTAAGTAATGAGCAAATGAGTTTGGTTCAATTTAACACACCTGGTTTGAGTTAATTACTGAGAAATCTAAGATAAAATGTCTAGTATGACTTCATTTAGCTACAGAAGGTACAGGAATAATAAAATGAGAGGTAGAGGATAAAGATAAAAAGAGAAAAATGTTAACTCCCAAACTGTTTTGTCAGTAGTAATCAGAGGACTATTAAAAATGAGTGCCTTTTTCTTGGCACTAGATAAGAAGTCATCCACATCACCTCTATCTGAAGATGAGGGTGTCATAGTACATCCCTAAATTTCAGTTCCCAAAGTAAAAAAAAAAACCTTCTTGGCACCAAGAAAAACAAGAGAAAGAATGCATGTAGTTGAGATGATGAGTAGGCTACTGGTCAGTGAACTAGCATTGTATAATAATAACTTCTGGAAATCCTACATACATTGTTATACCTACTGTCTCTCTAGAAATATTTATACCTTGGATTGTTTTATTGTTGTTGTTTTAACTTTGAAGGGTAATCTAAGAACATCATCAGAAAAGTAGTTGACTCAGTTGTATTAATGACATAAAAAGTGTTAAGATGTTGGATTTTTACAACATACTGACTTTGATTTGATTTTAATCTATTGAGGCCTCTAAGCATTAGGTAGATGATAGCAGCCCTCTGAAATTTTCCTGTGTGAGTTCATAACATAAAAGTGTTCCAGTGTCTCATTATTAAACAAGTTAAGCTCTTATTTTATCAGTAACGTGGATTAATTTTATCTTTTCCCAACTGTCTGACCTTCTAGGATTAATTCAGCTGGAAGAGAAAAAAACCATTTACGGAATGATAACCTTACCAAAAGTATAATTCATCTGGGTTCCTGGGTTATTCATGCAAATAATTTCCTTTTATTATAAACATCCAAGTTAATAGACAATTTCTAGAACTTGCCTGTCTTTGTTATAAAAAAACACAAGTATGTCTGAACATGTGTTATTTACACTCAAACACTTAAGGAATCAAAAAATAAAAATAAAAAAGACTTCAAGAGTTTGTTATTCATTAGCATTTTCAGGAAAAACAAAAAACAAAAAATAATGTATTCTTCATTTCTGTATCTCCATTGTCTGTCTAGCCAGTACTTGGCACATACTAAACATTAAAGAAAATAAATTAAAGAATGCCTTTCTCAGACAAGGCAGTTCAATAGTATTGGCCAGAGTACATAAGTAGTGCTTGAGGGTAAATGAATTAAGATTAGATTTAGCTGGTAGTATTGAGTTGATTGATGAAAATAAGTTAATCAGTGCATAATTTTTGAGATGCAGACAATTTTTGAGTCTGGCAGTAGACACCAACCAGGGATACACGGAAGGATGTGTTCAGACAATAAGGCTAAGCAACTGTGCAGGAATCAAGCTATGATAGAAAGAGGGAGGGCACTCTTACACAATGTGAGCTGGAGGTCAGAAATCCAAACTAGGAGAGAATCCCCGGGGAGAGATTTCAACTGTTAAGGATGGGTCTGATTTTGATATTCTGTCTGTGTTTAATATACAGGCAAAAGATAATTACGTAAGAATGTCTCACCATTAGGAATGATAAGCAGGATTAAACAAGAGAAAGGATTCTTATAGTGGACTTTCTCTTTAAACTGGCAAATACGCCTGCCTCCCAGAACAAGCTGTGTCTCAGGAGATGCTAGTCGTAAGGAAGAGGGACAAATCTCCTGGGAGATCTCAACAGTCTTTCAGTTGGATCTTAGAGGGCAAACACCCCTGCAGTGCATTTTTTCTCGCGATTCCCTCTTTAATTCTGTTAAAGAATATGAATATTGGGTGGGCGGATGTTTTATGTGGTTACTGAATAAGCCAATATGTTAAAATTAATTTTATCGCTGAAATTTCATCAAAAACTTAAGTTTTAGATTTAATTTCTCATAACCATTTTAATGGAAATGAACATTAATACAAATATGTATGAACTGCATAAATGTAGGTGTATCCTCATTTTCCTCAAAGTTCCATAGTTTGCCTTTATTTTAAAGGTGATAAGTAACACAAATTGCAAATATAAAAAGAAAAGAAGGTAGCAGAGAAAGAAAATACCTGGCTTAGGTGAGTGGTAGAATACGGGATTCTACAGATCATTTAATGTCCTGAACACCAAAAACTATATCCCTTTAGATAAAAGAAGAAAGCTAAATTAACTGACATACTGTTCTTCATGACATGTATGCCATTCTACTTAATGATCATAACAGTTCTGAAAAGATACTATTATTTTCAATTTGCGGACAATGAAACTGAGGATCAGAATGCTTAAGGAGATTGTGCAAGATCAATCAGCTGGCAAGCAAAGGGGTTTTGATACAAACATACCCCTGTCTTATTATTTTATTTATGTGGCAAGCATGTACTAATAATCTAAAGCAGGCCAAGTCCTCTTCTAGCTAAATACAGCTCCAAAGCACTTTGGAATTTCCTGCTCTGTTTTTTGTTTTCGTTTTTGTTTTTGCTTTAGGTAAATTAGTCATACTTTTTGGGTCTCAGCTTTCCCACCCATAAAATGCAGATAATTTTTCTATCTCACATGCAAAGTTAAAATAATTTATATGAAATTGTTTTACACATTAGAAAATGCTATTCAAACATTAAAGTAAATAATCACTTTTCATGTTTTTGTATTAAGATAGGCAAATATTTGTACCTGCAATAAGGAAGATAAAGAATAGAATTTAGAGAAAGTCTTCAACAGCTGCATCCAATTGTCTTAGATTGTTTGGGCTGCTGTAACAAATACCACAGATTGGGTGGTTTCTAAACACCCCCAATTGATTTCGCACAGTCTGGAAGCTGGGAGGGCTGAGATTGAAATGCTAGCAGATTCAATGTCTGGTGAGAGCCTGTTTATAGATGGCATTTTTGTTTGTTTGCCGGGTTTTCTGTGTCTTCTCAGGGTGGCAGTGACTAGAGGTCTCTGTGGAACCTCTTTTATCTTTGATAAGGGCACTGATCCCAATCATGGTGGCTCTGTCCTCATGACCTAGTCACCTCTCATTGCCCTACCTCCCAAAATGATCGCTTTAGGCAATGGGTTTTCAACACAGGAATTCTGAGTGAACACAATCATTCAAATCATAGCACCAATAATATATAAGGCACCTCTGTAAACATAGGGCTTGGATAGAGGAAATAAAGAATGAAATTGTTTGAAAGATACATTTTGAACTCAAGACAGATCAGTTTTCAAAGTTAGGATCAGAAATATGTGATTTTTCTGAAGCTATGGGTAGACTTATAACATACAATGATAAAAATGAATTTGATGTCATCTTGAAGTATTGCCGGCCTCTATTTTGCAGTGATTTGTAATGTTGAAAAATGAATATTGGCAGTTTAGGGAAAAAAATGTTTCAAGTGGGCAAGGCATTAGGCAATAAGTGAGGGTACTAGGATTAAAGCAACAGAATAAAATGACAGAAGAAAAATAAAGATGGAGGCAGAAGAGAAGAAGGAATAGAAACAGAAGAGAAAATGAGACGGAGGAAAAGCAACTGGAGATCTTAATATTAAGTACAATGTTTTGATTTGCTGTTTAGGCAGCTTATTCATGTCTTAGTATTGATACTGTTTGGACGATATATAAAATATAATACTACAAATCCATCATTAATATAATTAATAATTGCACAATTTAATTGGGTTTATTATAAGATTCAAGAAGTAAGATTTAAATTAATACATTGCTTTTTTTTTTGGTAGCCTTTTTGTATAAGTTTACGCAATGCCTTAAACTTTGCCAAAGTTCATATTGTAATTTTTCAGGACATGAATTTGCATATTAACCAAGTAAACACTGAGTGTTATTTCAAAACTCAACATATTATAATCATTTTCATGTTTATTGTTCAGACATCAAATTAAGGAGTTATTGCTCTATTCGAGAATTATTTTGTATCATAGAGCCAAAATTACATGTCATTCTTCCAGAGTATAAAAAACCCATAACTGTTTTTATGGGCAGGATGGGTAAAGATAAGAGAAGCAAACATTTCTAGTGAATGAATCCACACATTAATAATTTAGGCAGATTGTAAAGAATTGGTCTTTGTCTTGCTATTTATGTATACTTAGATTCTTAAAGGATTTATTTTATACCATAAGCAATTAATCATGTAGTAATGACAAGTTACAAAAAGTAAAAGCATCATAAATTGTAGAGAATTAGAATCATTAAAAATATATAACTAGTAGTATTAAAAAATTTATAGCATCAACACTATTCAGATAATATCAGAAGTAAAAAATTATTATGTAAAACAATAATTTTATGTTATGAGTAAAATAATTTAATATGCTCTCATATAGATAGGTCTGAAGAAAATTGACAGAGACTAGGAAACATAATAGAATGTGGTAGTAGAAATATTATTGCAATGAACTGGCAGATGCCATCAGTGAATAGGAGACACAGACCGACCCAGGGACTAGAACTCTTTCACTTGAGGATTAGAAGTTTGTAAAGGACAGGGAGATGGCTTGGAGAACACCACACACAAGCTAATTTTACAATTATATGAGTACCTGGGAAAGGGTAAGGAAAAAAAAAATAAAACTGCACCAAAGTAAAGCAGACCACAAAGAAAGCGCTAAACCTGTTTTATTATTTGGTGAGGTTAAATAAATAAACAATAAATAATCAACCCTTTTGAGATCTAATGGAGACTAACAACAATTTAGTAATAGACTGGAGTCTCAGTTTACAATACGAGGATCTCAGCTTACAGTGCTCCCAGGAAACCATAAGATCAAGCATAATTTATGCTCAAGAATGACTACAGATAAGATTACGACATTGATGCTTACAATAAAAAATTACAAAACACAAGGTAAAAGCTTCAAGAGTAAGAGTCACCTGAAACACTAACAACAGAACCCACCTCATGAGAACTTCCATATTTAAATAGATGTTTTAAAAATGCATCTATTTAAAAATAATCATGTTTTAAAAAATAAGAAAAATAATATAGATATAAATTAAAAGCCCTACACTATTATAAATGGTTAGATGCCTTGACATTTTTTAAGTAATGGCATTGCTAAATATTAGATTAGACAATGCTGAAAAGATCATTAGTAAATTGAAAATGGAAACAAAGAAAGTATACAAATGAAACACAGAGAAACAAATATATGAAAAATACACAATAGAGAATGGTATATTTTTTAAAATTAGAAGATCTGAGGTCTATGTCACAGTTTCTAGGAATAAATTTTTAAAAGAGTAGTCAATTAATAAAAGTCACCGTTTTTCAGATTTAGAAAGTCTTTTTAAAGATCCTTAAACAGAATAAATAAAAACAAATCCATGCCTAATCGCTTAAATGTTAAATCACAGTTAAACAGTGATGGAAATGAGAAAAGTCATACAATGACTACAGGGCGAAAACTTTCTGCAGTTGGGTAAAGAATTAAATGATAATTGACTTCTTAAGAGTGACAATGGGAGTCAAAAGAAAATGCAATCAAAATAACCTTTAGAGGAAACTACCATAAACCATAAAAACATACTGTACTAAGCTACCTTTCAAAAATGAGGATAAGCAAGATCTGTTATATAAAAAACATAGAGGTGGCTAAAGTTAATTCGTATAATAATTTTAAACTCCTTAAGTTAGAAACAATAGAGCTAAATCACTAGACAATTGCATAAAGTTAGAAAATGTATTAATTCTATTTTTCTTGATTTTTTTACATTTGCATGGCTTATAGAAAGTTAACTGACTTTAGGTTCTAAGTTAACTACAAATTTTAAAAATTTTAACGACTGATTCAAACTGGAAGAAGAGAAACACTAAATATACATTTTAAAATATTAGAGGGAAAATTTAATGAAGAGGAGGAAATCTTCAATCAGATCTAAAGGAAGCTGAAAAAAATAAAGCAGAAGAAAATAAAGCGGGAAAAAGAAAAGCAAAAAAAAAAAATGGTAAAGTCTTTCAAATAAGAATATCTCAGTCCTATTTAATCTTATTCCCTTTTTGCTAAAACTAACAGAAATGGCGTCTTCTTCCCAATAGAGATAGGTTTATGGTTGATCCCAATAACTCCACAACCATCCCCGGCACCCAATACAGAGTAGAGCCAACTTCGTTTTTCAGAAAATAAATTATGGAACTGGATGCTAAGCTACCACTTAAAATTTCAAACAGGAACAAAAATACATTATTGGCAGAAGGGAAACTGCAAATATTTACTACTAGAAAACGGTGTAAAATGATTTTTAAAACTTAGTAAATATTTATTGGTTATCTTATTCTTTCAAAATATTTATAAGTAGGAGCTTCCCAATAACTCACAGCACAGAAGCCAAGTGGCCTGCAGGTTTATTTAATGAAACTGAAAGAAAATAAAATATAGGAAATTACTTGTGTTGAATTCTAAAATGGGGACATAGCTAAAAAATAATTTTCAATGAAAATTCCTTCACATTTCTTCGATGTAATATAATACAGCTAGAGCTAAGAATCAATGATAGATTTCTAACTATTAAAAGCATTTTATTTAATTATGTTCCTTGTTATAAATAATCCAAGAAATGTAGATCATGTGCTTTTTACAACACTACTGAAAGCTTAAAAAAAAAAATCTTCATTTCTCAATATTTGAATATGCATTACTATCGCCTATAGAACTAGTAGATGGGAAGACAGATTATTAGTAAAATTTTATTGTGCATTTTTATTGATGGCTAATACTGTGGAAATTGTCTTTATATAAAAGTAAATTTGTAAAGCATTTAATAAGGGAAAACCACTTATTTAAAATATTGGCCATGTTAAAGATGCTTAAGAAATTTGTATTGCAACTAAAAGGCATGTACACTCATCTTCCAAGAATAATTTGACGCCCATGCTTCAATATGAAAACTACTCTTTCTAAATAGATAAAAACATGTTTTTAGTGGTAATGTAATGACTTGAAAAGTTATCAATGTATAATGTGTTTAAGTTGTGATCTACCATTTAAGTGACAACCAAAATAAAATGCACAAACAGCCACCACCCACCCCACACATACACCCTTGCTACAAAAAGAATAGTCAAACTTTTAGCTTTCCTATCATTTCAAAGTTTGGTATTCTATATAATAATAATCAGCATCATAACAAAAACAGCAGCATTCAATGGCACTATTAACTCAAGAACTAAAACAGCAACTACATTAATTATGTTCATTATCGTTAATTGGACATAATCATCTAACCTAACAATTCCTTGTACACTAATTAATAAAACAGCATGTCTTCTAGATCAGAAATGTATAAAAATAGTCTTTCTTTTGTATATCATTTTTGTACAAATGTGTGAACCACCATTTAGTATATACAGAATATACTGAATTACATTTAAGTTTAATTTTAAAGGACCTTCATATCATTCTTACTGATAATGACTAAAGTATAGTGTGTTTTTTTCTTTAATGTAAGCAAATATTTCCTAATAATTCTCTGAGGATTTTTACTGCTCTTGTTAGTATGTGGTTCCCTTCGGTGATTATTTCCACTGTCATCTCTTTCATCCAATGTCCCATCCAAACCCTTTCGCCCTCACGCTAAGTGCATGATTTTGTGTCCCAGAACATATTTATTTCAGCTTTGCTTCTACAAGTAAAAAAAGCTAAACTGAATATACTCACATTAAATTTTTACACCTCTCTGAATGGAAAAGGCACACTTCCTCGTCTACATTCCTGTCACTAGGAAACAATTCTTGACGAGGTTATAATGCTGAACATCATTATTATATCTCACTGATGCTTTTCTATGCCTTTTTTATATTTTCTGCAACAACTTACAGTAGTTTCTTTTTCAAACCTTCTCTCGTTCCCCTCTAACTTCTCAACTTTTTCATGAGATTTTCATATTCAGCATCAAATTCCACCACCATTCACTTGCCTCCTTGGATATCTGTCTTCCCTTCCATCGTGTAATTTTTCTTTTAGTTTTTATATTATATTTCTTCAAATCCATAATATTAAAAAAAGCTATATGGCAATATCTCCTCAACTATAATGCATATGTATTTTTTTCTCCCAGTGTACAAACCACATAGAAGAATAATTATTATAAAACAACTTCCAAATGTCAACTAAGGGGAAAGAACTGCATAAGCCATAATTTTTAAATCAACCCAATATTTTGGTAATAATGATCCCTTTTTATGGAAAAATGTTGAGCATCAAATAATTTGACTTAAGTTTTCACAGCTTGTAAAAGGCAAAGCCCTGATTGAAATCTTAGTCCAATTACAAATACACACTTTTCTACCAAGACGGGTTGTTTCTCTATATCCAAATGACAAAGGTATGTCTAATAGGATGCTCAAACCCAATGCCAAAAACGACTCCATCATCTCTCTTCTTATACATTCTCAAATAATGCAAACCTTCCCATGCCTTCCCTATTACGGTGAACGATATTACATTTCACTGTATCATTCAACCCCCAAATCAGTGAATCATTTGGACTCCTTCATGTATAATCTGTATGCAATTTCTATGGCTTCTCTTTGTTTGATATTTTTCTTTTCAAACCTAGTCTTTCTTCTATCGAGAAGATGACCATTGATAGAGCCTCATTTTAAGCCATTGGAATTCCTGGCCAGCAGTAGCCCAGAGACTAGTCTGCTTTTAATTTTTCTCCTCTACAATCAGTTTTCCATATGGGAGTGAGAGTGTTTTCGTTTTTGCCTGATCTGTTTAATCTGGATACTTTTCTGCTTGAAACAATGTGTCGTGATTGGGATCGAAACTAAATTTCTTAAGAGAGCCTACCAAGGACAAAAGGAAGTGGTCCTTGAACAACCCTCAACTGTCCTCTTTTCCCTAAGTCCCTGAATTCCAACTTCCCAGCCCCCTGTCTAATCCTCTGGTACTATTATCAGCTTTGGGGCTTTCCACCTGATTTAAGATATTCACGTCACTGGCTCCTTTTTTGCCATTTAGCTCACAAATTACATATTCACCCAATCTAAACTAGACTTTTCCTCTTGTCACTGTCTGTTAAAATGTCCTGATTAATTTTCTTCAAAGCATCTTTTGCTATATGAAAATAATAGTTAGATATTTGTTATTTATTATATCCTCCAAGTAAAATGTAAAGTTTATGAGAACAGGAATTGTATTCATCACATATTCTCAATTCCTAAAACAAGGTCTGAAGCTGACATAACTTATCTTAAAGAAAACAGTCAACCAGACACCTGTTGACTGGCTTACATGATTACTATCAGGGAGTTGAAGATTCTCTGCTATATATCTTTGGTATACCACTTATGCAACTCACAATTAAGCTTAAATTAGAAATTAATTGAAGTAAACAGCATGCTATCATTTAATAACATACATAATTTCAGGAGTATAGATATATACATTAACTGCTTTCACACATTGATATTCAGAGAAAAATCTTTGAGTTTGAATTTGTAAAGCTCTAAAAATTAAAAATAATATTTTATAACTTATCAAATGATCAACTACATAAAATGCATAACAACATGATTCATCAGTCATGCCACATCATATTTTATTCTATCACGAGATTTTATTCAACATAAAGATATCAAGCAGAGAAAATAAATGGCAGATGCTTCTTCAGACACCATTTGACCCAGCAAGTGTTAGACTCTGTAGGTGATTCACAGCGGCTGTAAATAATGGGGTTAATTGCAGGCCTTTTTCTGCTTCAAAAACTCAGTTGTGCTCATCAAAAGGAAAAAAAAAAAAAAAAACAAACTTCGATAGTGATATTATATTAACAAGCTCTCTCAATGTTGTTCATCATTACTATGGTTTATCAAAACTAAAGCCTACTGCTAGGGGAAAAAAATAGTTTTGAACTCATGGCCATAGGAATCAATCTAAAGGGACACATTTAGTATATAGTGATTGGATTCTCTTACCTACTGGTTTCCAAGGCTAGACAAATATAAGAATAATGTTTAAAATCTAAGTTCCTAGGTCCCATCAACATCTAATTAAATGAGAATATTTGGAGGTAGTTTCTTTGGTTTCTGAATTTTTCAAAAATAGTTTCAGATGATTCTTAGGTGCATCCAGATTGACAACCAATGGTCAATAATTCCTCCTTTTCCTAAAATAATCTCATAGAAATCCTTGAGGCTGTGTCATCAGCAAAATATTATCAATATTTTCTTCATTAAAAATCACTCAGCTAGATCTATCCTTAATCGAAAGTGCCTGAGAGCAGTCGGTTGGAGGTGAACAGCAACAGCATGGTGAAAGCAAGAATTCCACGAAAGATAAAGCTTCCAACATGCGTAGGTTTATTATTTTAAACTACCAGTTATCGCAAAGGCTCATCTTTCAAAATATAACAATGTGCTGTCTTCCCATGGAGCTTCAGCATTACTGAGAAACTCCTAATTGTTTTATTACATGAGTGATCACAAAAGGGCATCCTCCCAAAGGAGGTCAGCACAACACTGAAACACAACTACTGACCAGCGGTGATAAAGAGAAGTAGAGCTCATCTCCTAAACAGCGTGTTTATTGGTTGTCGGTTAAGCACTGGCAGAAGATGAAAGCCCACCTCCACGAGTCTAAATCACTGGTCCAAACTTTTGCTGTGGCCCTCATTGTAGGGACTTGCCCGCTAAGCAGACTTTTGCAAAACTAGTAACAACAAACAATAGCTATATAAAAAAAAAAAAAAAAAAAAAAAAAAAAAAAGAGCGGATAAGAGAGATACCTAATTAAGGGGAAGAAAGATGTGGAAAGTGGAAGCTTACAAATTCTACAAAGAGAACATAATATCCTGAATCCAAAGGCATATGAACGCTGGGAAGGGTGAGGCCTCTGATCAAATGACACAAAAATTAATCAAGAAAACATTTCCAGTCTAGGCTGTCTTGATATGCTCACTTGCCTAATACCATCTCATATGTTTTGCCTTCCCCCTTGTGTGTTTTAAATCTATGCCAGAAAGTTAAAAATGAACCATTTAATAATTTGAGCCTAATAAGCAATAACAACACCAAAAAAAAAAAGAGGGAATATGACTCATTTTGATTGCTGAATCATTTCTACTCTAAATATTAAAAAAAAAACAAAAACAAAAAAAAACAAGATTTTGTCAGGTTTTCAAAAATAAGATGTGAATATAAAGTAAGGTCACTGTATGTAGAAAGGAAGAAAAGGTTAAATTTAAACTGATTAATTTGCTTATTTACGCAAGGAGTCTCAACATTGGTTTTGACATATCATAAAATAAGAATTGCTTCATTGTAGGGTTTTTTAAAACAGTTCAAAGCAATTCTCTTCTGTGGAACTGTGTGTAAATAAACTATGTGAATTTGATAGTATGTTGTATGAATTATTACACCAAAACCTTGATTATATTAGCAAACATTGTCTATATGTATAGACAATGTTCACCGTGTTCAAATCACTTTACAGATCGATAAAATGTCATCAAGACCACAAAGTAATATATGATCTTAATTTTTAAATGGCACTGGATGATTGAGTAACTTGCCCAAAGTCACATAGCTAAATGATAGGATTCAAACTCAGGCATCTCAAATCATGGATACTGATTTGAACCTCGAAATCCCTTTTATGTTTGTGTTGTTGTTTTTTTCTGTAAAAGTCAAATTCAAGAAAAAAAAAATACAAAGAGAAACTTTTTTTTTTTTTTTTTGGCATCGTTAAAACCCACTTCCATATTCAGAGGATATATTGGGAGATGTTGGAATGCAGGAGTCACTGTCATTTTGCTTGCCTGCTTGCCATTTGCCGTTCCCAAACCTGATAGTTAGATACGCACTTTGCTCTAGACAAATCTCTAATTATCACAAGGAGTTTCACAGAATTCTAAAATAAGAGTAATTAGAATTTTAAACACTTAAAATAATTATGTGTCATATAGCTTTGGGGGACAGAAAGGAATTTCTGGCTATTAACTGTTAAGTTGGAGGTTTCAGCCCACCCTACATGCCAGAAATAATTACAGAATTTCAAGCTGAAGTTAACCAATAACAACACATTTTCTCTTAGATCTGATAGAGCACTTTGAGAGAGCCTAATCTGGGTTTCTATTTTGTGTATGAATTTCTATTTTGTGTATGAATCTTATATTTTAAAATGTAATGATACAAAAAGTGTTTACAAGTGAATCAAAGTTCCTTGGCAAGATGCTTAAATGCAGTGCACTGTGTAAGCCGCTGTTCATTCACGGTGATGGGGCTGTATTTGACATGTACTTTGCCAATCACTTTGAAATTACAAGCATTAAAATGGAGGATTTACCATGCATGACAACATTTAACTAAAGAACGTTTATTACTTTCGCTGATAGCAACACATCTTAAAAGGATAGAAGCAAACTTCACTCAAATGCCTTCATTATAACATGCAGTATTAATCTAGTATTGACTCTCCTATGGTTAGAGTAGATTGCGTATGTTTATAATATTCATGGCATTAGTTTCAAGGAGATTCAAGTATTTTTTAATCACAGTTTACATTGTGGGAAGTAGGTGTTTTGCAAAATATAAATAAAGAGGGCACATAGAATAAGCACTAATTACTAAGATCTAATTGGAAACAGATCAAATAAATACTTTATAAACCAAAGTTGCTGTTCCTCATTACATGGTGAATGAAGTATGAATCGTATATCTAATTTAATTTTTTGTTTGTATTTGACTCTCCAGAGAGTTATTGAATCATTTGCCTGGACTGATAAATGGTTAAACTTTAATGGAAAAGATTAGGTTCTTTTTTTTTTTTAATAGAAGTGATTCAGTTAGGTTTGGTTTTATCTTTAATTATACGTGAAACTTTGTTTCACATTATTTTCTAAATCAAAATATTTGTGAAAAACCAGATATCAGCCAATGGCTACTACACTTCAAAACACAGGACATGGAAAGAGTCAATCAATATATTTCCTATCTTCTTTAGTGACCCAACACTCTATAAGATACTGAATAACACATGTTAAAAACTTAAATCTCTTCTATCTACAACACAAACATTCTAGTTCCACACAAAATGAAGTAACAGATATTGGATATATATCCTTCTGTCTGAGGTAATTAAATGAACAAGAAAGAGGAAGGAAGGAAGGAAGGAAGGAAGGAAGGAAGGAAGGAAGGAAGGAAGGAAGGAAGACGGACGGACGGACGGACAGGGAGGGAGGAAGGAAGGGTGGGAGCGGGGAGAGAGAGAGAGGGAGGGAGGGAGGGAGAGAGAGAAGAGAGAAGAGAGAGAGAGAGAAGAGAGAGAGAAGAAAGAGAGAAAGAGAGAAAGAAAGAAAAAAGGGAAAAAAGAGAAAGAAGGAAGGAAAAAAATGAGAGAGAGAGAGAATGAGAGAGAGAGAGGAAGAGTGGGGGGTGGGTGGGAAGAGCAATTTTCAGATATTGAACACCAGGCAGAAAAGACAGTGATCCCTGACAAAAAGGAAACAAGTAAGGTAACCCTATGACTATCCCAGTTTCCTGATTAGAAAGAGTTTCCAGGCTACAACTCAAGTAGGAAGAGCCCAGCAGTTTTCTAGAGTCTTAGAGATAGAGCCAGGGCTCTATAGATGCTGTTTGTTTTCAGGACAGATTAGCAGTGAGAAAGAAGAAAGGTGCACAGAAAGCATGGCAGGTTTTGAGGATTCTTCTTGGACCTACAACTGAGTACTAAGCAGTGAATGAATGTGAGGAAATTACCCAAGTTTGAGGAATGAACCCCATAAAAGAAGTAGAGAGAAAAATTCTGAAAGCTTATAAAGGGTCAAGAATATTCATGCTCCCACCAACCAATATCGATAAAATATCATAATTCCTAGGACACCAGGCAGAGCACTCAAAAGTGATGCTTCAGTACAGGGACAAAATAATCCCCAGATAAATAATCACTGCCTTTCCACCTAACAAAGCTTAAAAACAATATTCAGACAGATCGAAATATTACTAACTGCACTGAAGAATAAAGTAGAAGACTATAATCTAGTAATTCAAAAGTACACAGCACCGAAAAAAGTAAAACGTTCAATATCTGACACCGAATAAAAAATTACCAGACGTTCAAAGAAGCAGGAAAATATAAATTAGTCCTCAATGAAAACAAATGCAGAAATGACACAGATGATAGAATTAGTAGTCAAGGACACGAGAAAAGTATTGTAACTGTTTTCTGCATGAATCATATTAAGTAAAAAGAAGAAAAAATATACCCAATTTGAATATGTAACAAGAAAAATGCATTTATTCTCTGCCATAAAAATATGCAATGTATAGGATCAACAACAGATTTACACAATATAGAAAAAAGGATAATGAATTTGAAGATGTAGCTATAGAAACTATCCAAAATGAAATTCAGAGAGATAAGAGACTGGAAGTGAAAATGAATAAAGAGTCCCTGAACTAAGGAACAATTTCAAGCAGCATAGTATACATGTAATTAGAGTCCTTGAAAAAGGGAGGCGGAAAAACATTAGAATAAATAATGTCCAAATAGTTTCTAACTTTGATGAAAGCTCTAAGTTCACAGTTTCAAGATGTTCAATGAACTTCAAGCACAGAAAACATGAAGAAATTTATATTAAAGCACATGAATGTGAAATTGCTAATGGCCAATGATAATTAGAACATCTTAAAAGCAACCAGACAAAACGTCACGTTAGGTACAGAGAAACAAAGATTAAAAAAGACAGCAAACATCTCATTAGAATCAATGCAAGCCATAAGTTCTATGTTTAAAGTACAGAAGGGAAAGAAAAATCTAAAACTGTCAACTAGGAATTATATCCCCATCAAAAATATCCTTCAAAATGATGCAGAAATAAAGACTTTTAGACATATAAAAGCTGAAAAAATTTTTCACCAGCAGAACTTCACGATAAATGTGAAAGAGAATACACTATACAGAAGAAAAATGATACCAGATGGAAATCTGGATCTTAAAAAAGGAATTAAGAACACTGAAAATGGTGACTGTGAAAATAAATATGCTTCTTTTTCTTTAAGATGTAATTGACTTTTCAAAGCAGAAATAGTACATTGATTACGGGGCTTATAACACATGCAGATATAATTTGTATGATAATGACACAAAATTATGGAGTGGAGAATTCTTTCAAAAGAAGCAGAATATACAAGTTCACATAAAATATTTATCAAGATTGAACATATTTGGGGCCATAAAACAAGTCTCAATAAATTTTAAAATATTTAAATCCTACACAGCATGCTCTCTTGCTATAATGAAATTAGATTGCAAATCAATAAATGAAAGATCACTGCAAAATTTCCAAATAGTTGGAAAGTACCATACTTCTAAAAAAGAAATCAAGAGGGAAACGGAGAAGTATTTTTAACTAAATGGAAATGAAAACCCAGCATAAGAGAATTTGTAGAATACCACTAAAGTGGTACTTAGGGGGAACATTAAATTTAAATGCCTATTAGAAAAAGAGAAAGGTTTCAAATCAATGTTTTCAGCTTTTACCTTAAGTAACTATAAATAGGAAACTAAATTAAGCCCATAGTAAGCAGGAGAAAATAAATAATAAAGATCAAGAAATGAATGGAGAGGGGGGAAAATGAAAAAGCATTAGGGAACATAAATGTAATCAAAATCTGGTTATTTGAGAAAAATGAATAAAATTGATAAACCTTTAGTGAAAATTTATCAAGAAAAAAATTAGAGAAGACACAATTATCAGAAATGAGAGAAGTAATATCTCTATAGATTCTACATACATTAAAAAGATAACAAGAAAACTATGAAAAATCTTGTTCTATTTAATTCAACAATTTACATTAAGTGGGAAAATTTTTTGAAAGATATACAATACCAAAGCTCATCCAAGAAAAAATAAATTGATAATGTATTTACTAAACAACATTTATAGTTAAAATTTGATTTATTAGTTTTAAAATCTGCATCTGGTAGATTTCTTCCTTTCTTTATTTCTTTCTCTGTCTTTTTTATGGTGACATTAGTTAACGAAATCCGATAAGTTTCAGCTGTGTGTGTGCGCGCGCGCGCACACACACACACACACACACACACACACACACACACACACACACACCCCCTCCCCCCCATGGCTTCACTGTCAAATTCTACCAAATATTTAAAAAATAATAATACCCATTAAACACAGTGTGATAGTCTCATACAGTTATAGTAAGTGAAACAGAAAACAGAGTCAATAAATAGACCCATATATACAGCTAATTTTTGAAAAATATGCAGACAATTCCAAGGTTTAAGGTTAATCTTATCACTACAATTTACTGAAACAGCTTTAATCCATACCTACCATCATGTATAAAATTAAGTCAAAATAGATTTTATACCTAAATGTAAAAGCTGAAACTCTAAATGTCTAGGAAAGAAACAATGAAGACAATATTTGTCAATTTAAGATAGGCCATAATTTCTTTTATATGATATCAAAAGCATGGTGCACAAAAGACAAAAATCATAATTTGCATTTTATCAAACTTTTAAAAAATTCTGCTTTTCATAAGATATAAGATATGGCTAAGAGAATGAAAAGACAAGCTATAGTATGGAAAAAATATTTTCAGTTACATAGCTAATAAAGGATTTGTGTCCAAAATATATAAAGAACTCACATTAATAAAAGAGTAAACAATCCAAAAAACAAAAGGGTAAAATACTTGAACAGACACCTTACCAAACAAGATACAGTGATGACAAATAAGGCTATCAGAAGATGTCAACATGACTAGGAAAATTAAAATTAAAGTCATAATGAGATATTACTCCACACCAATTAGAAAGTCTAACATTATAGCCTGACCATTGCAAATATTACTATGAACACAGGCAAAAATAGAACTTTCATTATTAGTGAGGATGAAAAACGTACAATCACTTTGGAAATTTTGGCAGTTTAAGAAATTAAAACACCCACCACGTGACCCAACCATTTGACTCCCAGTCATTTTCCAAGACAACTAAAACCATGTGGCCATATGAGGTTTCTACATGGATATTCGTAGCAGATTTGTAACCATCCCAAACTGGAAATGGCCCAAGTGATCATCAATGGCTAAGTGAAAAGTCATTTGTGGTATATCTACATAATGGGATATTACTAGGAGAAAGATAGAATACACTCTTGACATATTCAAAAACACAACTTTCAAAATAATTATGACTTGAAACAGGCCAGATGAACAATATTAACATTCTGTATGTTTCCACTTATATAAAATTTTAGAATATGAAAACTAAATGTATTGACATTAAAAAAAGATAAATAGTTGTCTTTAGATGAGGCAAAGAGTTAGGGAAGGAGAGAAGAAACCTCAAAGGGGCATAAGGAAATCGGAGGCCTGATGGCTTTCTTTATTATCTTGAGAGTGATGATTTCACAAGGGTATACGTATTTAAAAATTTGTCAAGTAATACACTTTAAATACGTGCAGTTTACTGTGAGTCAATTATGCCTCTACAGAGCTTCAAAAAAACTTTGACAGGGCATCTTCTCTTGGCTATAAACTTAATTTTTTTAATCCTCTTATAAGATTTGTATATTAGAAGGACTGGTCTTTTCTGTCCTGTATTTCTTCCCTCACCTTGTGTTTACCCCTTAGTCCATGCCAATCTGGCTTCGGACCCAAGTTTCTGTCAAAATTGTTCCAAATAAAGTAGCCAGTGCACTCAGTATTATTCAAACCGATTTTTTTTTCTTTCCTGTCTCATTTGACTCAACAGCATTCCACATTGTTAACCACTTCCTGTTTTCTTCAAACACTCTGTGTTTTGCTACTAAAAATCGTTTTCATCCCAGATTTTGGCCAAATTCATTCTCCAGTGGTGGCTCAGTCATCTTAACCTATTCACTAAATGTTGGTGTTCCTATGAATTAGGTGTAGACACTCGTTTTTCTATTCTTAACCTTCAACCCCCTTTATTTTGATAAGCATCTCGAAACTCTAGATCGTTTCAAAACACTTTTTATAGCCTAGAGCTCTTCTCTGATCAAGTCCTGCACATTCATATGTCCCTTAAATATATAAAAGTACCTCAAACTTTTAAATCTTCTGTCTTTATCGCCTTTATTGTCTACAATGTAGCCAGTATGGAGTTTTAAAAATGCAAATCTCATTTGCTACCCACTCCTGAAAACATTATCAATGGGTTCTCAATGACTTCAGGTTAAAATTTAAGTATTCAGCATAATCTGTAACATAATCTTGCCTTTACCTACTTGTGGGCCATCTCATATACCCTGCTCCTAATTCTCTGAATTCCAGATTTATTGACTTAATTTAAATTGCATGAACATCGCTCTCTCTCAAACAAGGTTTTAATATGCTTTCTCGCTGGCTGGCACTCGTCCCAAACCCATTCCACTTTTCATCTTTTTAAACCCTCGTCCTCAGATCTCAGCTCAAGTGAATTTTCATTAGGAAAGGCTTTCGATTTCCTGTAATCTGATCTAGAAGCAGCCTGTTTCTATTCCTCTTGGCACTTTTAACACATTTTGACTATAAAGTGATGTTTGTTTATTGGCTATATATGCCGCTAACCTGAAAACCCCATAAAGCCACAAACATATTTTGCTCCAATTGTTTCGTCATTGCCACGAGCAGTGCCTGATACATAGAAGGTACATGAAGAAATAAATTAACATTGTGTGGACTCAGAAATAATTACCGCAGTTAACTCTTTTAATAATATATAGAACACAGTACTATAGTCTAAAAAGCACAGACTTGGAGACAAATAGTAGATGTGTGACTTTAGATAATTTACACAATTTTCTGTGCCTAAATGTCCTCATCTTTATGATGGGTATAATTACCAACAGTCCTCCCTTGAGGTTTTTATGTATACTAAATTCAATAACACAAAGCTCTCAATAGAGATCCTGTAAAACTACATGGTTGATGCATTTTAAATATTATTACACATATTAAAAAGGAATTAAAGGGAAAAGGCAGGTAATCAATTCTTGTATAAATTTCAAGAAAATAAAACAAAAATTGGTTGTCTCAATATGGCAGACTTCAGAGATAATATTTAGCTTAAGAATTTGAACGCAGAGAGGTCAGTTTAGGAAATCACCATCCATGTGAATGTTTACATAACACCCATTTGAATGTTTTCAATTCTACTTACCAGCCTTTTCATCTCTGATTATTTTTCTATGATACTAGAGTGAAGGCGTGGTTCTTTTTTCCATACTGATTAAAATTATATATAACTATCCATTTAAATTGTCACATCACATTAGTCATTATCTAATAATTATGTTAGTGCTGTTTTATTGGCATTCTTTCAGTGCTTTACGAGCAAGTCATAAATAATATGTAATAATTAACTAATAATCAAAGTCATAAAGAAATATGTGGATCGAAAGTCTTATCATTAATTTTGGAATAACTAAATAAATAACTGGTTAAGCATATTTTCAGCCATTATTCAGGGTGTTTGATAGATACAACCAGACAACTGTTGAAATAAACATGGTTGATTTTTTCTTTTTCATGGAAAAATAATCAGACTAGCACTTCCTCAGCCTTAGAATGAAAGCTGTGTGAAATTTCAATTGCCAAAAGACTCCAAAAATATATCATAAAAATTGTTAATAGGACAAAAAGTACAAGTTACTTACATAAATAAAAGTTACTTTCAAAGTTACTTACTATAAATGTTACTTATTATAAATATTAGATTAGAAAAACAATACTAAAAATTAAGAACATAATGACAAAAATTTTTAATATCTCTATTTTTTCCGAAAAAAATGTTTGAATCCATAGGCCAACAGAGGTTGCCATTAAAGACACAGTCATAAAAAGGTTAGTTAATATAATGGTATTAAATACCTTTAGCGTTTGTGATTCAAATAGTAAATGAAATTGAGAAGCTAAAATTTTTAAATGTATCTTAAAGGAAATTTTAATTTTATTATACTAAAATATCAATATGGAATTCATTTTTTATGGAAATCAACATTACTTATGGTACAATAATTTAGTAGCATGATAGATTAAAATGGCCACATACTTTTGGCCGTATCTCCAAAATGAGATGGCGTCTACTTCTCGCTTCCCCTTGATTCTGCAGTAGACTCACAGCTTTTCTAGACCACTAGGACACAGCAGAAGTAACACTGTATAACTTATGAGACGGGTCCTAAAGAGATAAGCGGCTTTGGCTTTCATGTGTTTAAAAAGTTTCCTCTGGGAACCCGCCCATGACACAGACAGAATTGCAAGGCAGGCAGGGAGGCCGAGTGGCAGACAGTTAAGGTGCTCCTACTGGCAGCCTCAGATGAAGTCTAGCCACCAGCCAGCACCCACCACCAGCCACGCCGAGTGAGCCATTTCAGATGGCTCAGTTCAGTGTCCAGACGACTAGTCCAGCTGGCATCATGTGAAGCAGAGCTACCCAACTGAGTGCAGCTGCCTTAGTCTCTTCAGGCCGCTAGAGCAGAATTACAGACTGGGTGGCTTATATAAAGAACAGACATATCTTCTTAAAGTTTGGAGGCCAGGAAGCCCAGGATCAAGGTCAGACAGATTTGGGGACTGTTGAGAACCTGCTTCCTGCTTCATAGAAGGCCATTTTCTTGCTGTGAACTCACATAGTGAAGGAGTCTTTTTATGTAAGGCACTAATCCTATTCATGAGGACTTCATCCTCATGACCTAAACATCTCCCAAAAGCCTCCTATCCTAACATCATCACATTTTGGATTAGGTGTCAACATGTGAATTTTAGGGCAACACAGACGTTTAGTCTACAGCACCAGTCGACCCATAAAATCAGGAGAAATAATAAACTGTCTTATTCGTTAAAACCAGTAAGTTTAGGAAGGGCTCGCTATGCAGAAGTAGAAACTGAAGCAGAGGGTAAAAGTTCAACTCCGATATAAAATGAGCAGTGACTCTACAGTCAGACTGCCTGCTTTTTAGTCCTTGGACTGACAGCAGCTGCATGACCTTGGTCAACTCACAATTCACTCCATTTCTCTGAGTCTCGGTTTCAACAGAAATCACTTTATGGCATTGTTGTGAGGAGTGAAGAGAGAAGAATTCCTGCAAAGCACTCACACGGTGACTGGAACTTAGTAAAAAGTTCAATAAATGTGGCTATTGCTGTACTGCTGCTATTGATGGTGACGTTAACCTGGCTGTATGAAATATTATATAAGAGGCTTCACTCTGCTGAGGACTTGTGATATTGAGCAGAGAAAAGAGAAATAAAAAAGTATAAAATCAAAGAAAGCTTACGTTCAATGTACTTATTTCAAAGAATACATATTTTAAGCAGCTGTTATTTAAGTAACAGCAATATTGTCAGACAGAAAGTTAATTTTGAGCAAATAAAGCTATGATTTATTTTTTTAATTATTTTCAGGCAAAGTACCTTACATTTTGCCTCTTTTTCTAGATTTATCCAAATGGATGCATTTATTATAATGTGATCATGAAGTTAGTTGACTATCGTTTGGCTCTATGATGACAGAATTGATGATATTGCTTATATTAAAAGAATCATTGATTTGGTTCTTTAACATTAAACTTAAGTTATCACATCCCAGAAATATGCCATACACACGTCTCAATAATATTTCATTACATGCCCCATTTCGTTCTTCATGTATCTGATTAAATTTTAGTTTCTGACAAGAACTCTAATTTATATTAAGCATTCTGAAAATCCTTTTCCCTTTTATTTATATTTTTAAAATTTCCCAGTGGTATTCTCTAATTAGCTCTCAAATTTAATTTCACATTTAGAATGGCTTTTCTTTGTTTTTAAAAGAAAATTAACATTAGATTGATACTAATAACTAGTATCTATTTGTGCTACCCAAACAACAAGTATTTTTATCTTTATGTTTGACCAACTGCACACTGCAAACCACTAATTTCACTTGCAAAGAGTCAAACTCGTAATTTCCTCTGCATTTATCCTTTCCAGCTCAGCAGGACACGTCTCTTCTCTCAAGCCTCCATTACAGACTTGATTTCTTCCATAAAGAAGGACCGTCATTCTGTTACATGGTTATGAAAATTGCTACTGCTCCCTACTGATCACGCCACCAGAGCCCATGGACATCTCCCTTAAACGTGTCACTTTATATCAGGGTTTTCCTATGCTTGACTACCTTTTATGTAATTAACATAAACCTAGAGTGATTTCCACAGATCGGAGGAGAAATGCAAAAGGGAAATAAATTAAGAGTAAATTACATTTCTAAAGAGAATACAATTGAATTTACAAAAGTGACTAGAGAGAATACACATATATTAAAATTACCCAACAGTTCCTAAAGCCTCCATTTTAGTTAGTGTAGAATTAAGGCAGCTACTCACTTAAGTTTGTTTAGTTATTTGTTTAGATTGTTTGTTCTCTCTTCAGAGTTTGTCATACTCAGAAATGCCTTGATTGAATAAAAGAATTCAAATTGTTATTTTTTTCTAATTACCTGAGTCAACAGAAAAAAAAAAATGACAGTAAACACCATTGAGCATGCCCAATATTCTTCAATCATAAAAAAGAAAAAAACAATACTGACAGAAACAAAAGTATGATGAAAAACTTACTTTAATGATAAGGATATGGGGACAAGTCAATTTGCCCATGTCAACTAACAAATTAATAACTAAAGCAGAACTCACACTTAGTCCTTATCACGTAGTGCTAATTTGCAGTGGATATCTGTACCAAAATACAATGCTATACATGCCAGAAGACATATGATAAATGCAACTTGGATGTGAAAACAAAGTCACATCCCCATGATAAACAGTTTTAATTTAATGACCAGTTCTTGGCTTTCTTGTTCAGTAGAGACTCAACCAAGAATTCCGCGAGCAAACTGTCCCTATCAATTAGATGTCATGAGATTCATCTACTACACAAACTGGCATGGCCAGCCATGCTCCAACTGGAAGCAGTCAACAGAGAACCGAACCCCAGCAGGTTCCAGGGACAGCTAAGTTTCAGGAGGAGCTGGCTCACACACTCAGTTCCATCTATTCTTGATGCATGGCTATCTCTCCCTCAGATCACAGCCGTGGCCCCATGAGTCCTCAGACTCAAACCCAGTTTAGAGAAAGGCCACGTGTTGGTATTATCCAGATGTTAACTGCCACAGCAATGGCACTATATTCAGGTGACACTGAAGGACAGTGGAAAATCCTTCCCATGGGAAGAATGTCAAGTAATACAATTGGCCACTTCACCAGGACAGATGGCCAGAGATACAGCTCTAAGGATGCCAGATGTTTCTTTCCCCCTATCGCTGGCGAGCAGAGAATGGGTATCCTTGGCCCATGAAGGAATACCCAGATTCTCCTAGCTGAGGCTCTGAGAACCTCGTATACAAAGATGCAGAGTCAAATGTGAGACTATGACAACTGTGATTGAGTCAAGTGTCCAGGTGCAGCAGCAGCGACAGTAAGAGTTGATTAAGAATAGAACCGGTGGCGATGTTCTAACCAGGCAATTTCTGAGTTGTCCTGCTGTGACCATGGTCCAAGCCTAGTTCCACAGCACTCCCTGGAATTCCGTCACCTAAAAGCGGTCCTCAACCTTTCTGGTACCAGGGACTGGTGCTCCCATGAGGATCTAGTGCCTGATGATCTGAGGCGGAGCTGAGGCGGTGATGCTAATGCTGGGGAGCAGCTGCAAACACAGATGGACCTTCGCTTGCTCACCCTCCACTCACCTCCTGCTGTGTGGCCCGGTTCCTAACAGGCCTCCCACCCGGGGTTGGGGACCCCTGATCTAACACTTTTCTAAAAATTACTCTTTTATCCAAAGGAATCAGAGTTCATTTGTTTTTTTTTGAAACTAATATATCTGCCACATACAATGTCATCTGCCTCTGCATATAATCTTTTTTTACTCACCAAGAACTATGTTTTAGGAGTTAAATGCTGGCTCTGTTTGACAAAGAAAAAGACCTTCACTTCTAACATATGAACATTTATCTATAGAGATTTCTGTTTCAGAGCTAGATTGGCATTCTGGGTTTATTGTATCTGTTTCACACATACAATAGTCATAGTTAATAATGAATCTCATAAACGGCAATGCACTAAAATATTATTTGAATAATTTTCTGAATAATATAATGTGAAAAAACGTGATATGTGATTAGAAAATTTCTAAAGTGCTGAAAGCTTTGTACACTAATTAGTATTGGGTAGCTGAGATTGTTTTATTTTAAAAGGAAATGTGAAGATTTTTCAGAACATTATTACAGTTGAAGTAGAACAGAAATTAAAGTTTAATCCATACATTTTAATTGGTTTTACTATGAGAACTAGCTTAAGTATTCTAATATGACAGGACTGTGAAATGATCAGCAAGCAATAAAATACATTTTTTAAAATGTAGAATTGGAAGGCAATAATACATAATGTTTACTTTGTTTTGAAAAATCTATGAACTATAATTATTGCTTCTGTTTGCTCAAGTCTGATTCAAAACATAAATCAGCTAAGGCCAAGTAAGATGCTGTTTGCTTCTTTTGCTCTTTTGTTTCTTAAAAAAATAGTTGCAGGGGGCAGGATTTCTACTTTCCTCTTAAGTTGGAAGAAGATCCTACTGAACTCATGAATAGAAAACTTAATTTAAAATTTAACGGCATCATTTACCATGTGAATTATTCTAATTAAGCATATTATGTGAGGCACAGCTCCAACGTCTGTGTTGAAAATACTTCGATATGAATACTGAAGATATTGTTCTTCACTGAACCAGTAAAAAAGTATCATCAAAGAGAACGAGTGACTGAAAGAAACCCTGGTCACTACAAACAATGAAGCCAGAAATGGTCCTTTAAAAAACAGCTACGCTGCCAGTGAATGCAGAGAGGGCACAGATTGAGTCATTGATATGATCAAAGTAATAGTTGAATGGGCTACTAATCAATTAATAACACAAATAGATGACTGCAACATTTTAATTCACTTGGACATAGTCAATTGAAAAGACCGCATTCCATCTATAAAGAGATACACTATTTCTATTACCAAAAATGTTTGTTTTTCTACCTTTTTAAAAGAGAGTATAAAAGTGATCTAGAGCCATAGCCTGAACCTCACTGTGTACTTAAAGCATTAGAAATAATAAAGGACATTTTTCTTTTCCAGTCCCCAGGCACACATTTAATCGGAATAATGCAACTGATGGATGTCCTCCACAAAAGTATGTAGAGGTGATGGACCATGCCCAAGTCGCTCATAAGGCACTTAATAAATGAGAACAGAGGGAGACAGAGACGGAATAACCAAGTATTTCAGGAGGAGTAGGGTGTAGATGTTTCCAGTTGGAGAGACATAAACATGTCAGAATTATTTTAAACTGTTTGATACATAGATATGTAATAATGTCTTGGTATCTGAAAGAAATAAAGCAACTCACAAACACTCTTAGGTCAGAATTTATGTACTAATCTTATCTCATTCAGAATCTAAATTAAAACAAGCCTTGACTCTGATTACATGCTGATGCAAATTAGGTTGCCAGAGTTAGAACAAAATACACACTTTGATAACATTAATTCCTATGTGAAGACCCACAGAATGGAGGCCGCCCCCCAGTGGCTTAGCCCGCATCACAGATCTGAACCTGACTCAGCCTGCACTTTCAGGAAGCACCTGTCGAGAAAGCATCACCTATACCAATCTCAACCCTCCAACGCGGCATGCGCTAGCCTACCTCCTCCTACAAAACGGGACCTGCCGGCCTGCTAAGGAAACCCCTGACCTCCCAGCCAATCACGCCCTGTTTCCCTGTCGCCTCTTCTAATGCTCTGTGGAACTTATTTTTGCCCCAAATCCCTCAGGCAGGTGTGGCTGCTTGTGAACCCTGTTCTCCCCCATTCCACGCATTGTTCCTCCTAGAATAAAGAACATCAAACTCGTTACTAAATTATTTTAGTTTTCTCCTTTGACAGTTTACACTGACCTACAGGCATACGTTGACGACACATAACACGTCATTTCAGTGCGTACTGTGTGAAATAATGAATTCAACGTTAACATTATAACCAGGAAACAATTTTTGACAGTCTCCCCAAACAGTCACAAAGTACCTATGAGGGGAAAAAAAGATTGAAGGTAAAATGGTGTACAAAAGAAACCCACACACACTACCACAAAATACTAGTGTAGTACAATATTAAAAAAAAAAAATGGAAATGAGGATTGAAATCATTATTACATGCAAAGATGGTCATATCATGATGATATGGTCAGTCCGCCAGAAAATGCAATTCTAAAATTATAAGCACCCTATAATATAGCTTCCCATGTTTAAATCACTAATTAACAATGATCAACAGAAAAATAGATAAACTGCATTCAAAATTTTGACATATGACAAATAACATTGATATAAATAGAAAGCTAAAGGCTACAATGACAGACTATTCCTTTCAAGTGCACATGAAACAATGATCAAAACTGATGATTTTCTTGTTATGTAGCAAGGCCCAACATGTTTTAAAAGATCAGAATGATTTAGAGTATATTCTCTGACCACAGTAAAATTAAGCTAGAAACCAGTAACAAAATACTAACTAGAAAATCTCTAATGTTTGGAAATTAAGCAAAACACTCCTAAATAACGCCTAAGTCAAATAAGAAATCACTTGACCAAATCAGCTTCCTAATTGGCCTTCTCGCTTCCACTCTTGACACCCTATGATTTATTTTTTATAACACGAGAAGAGTGTAATTTTCAGTCTTCACTTTTGGGTTTTCTAATCAAATTCTTCCTTCTGTATCTGATGTATCCCTCTACTTCGTCTCTAACTAAGCACCCTGTTTTTTTTTCTTAATGAAACTTCATAATTTATGATTACATATATTATATATATGTGTGTATGTGTATATATATAATATATATATAATCTTCCCTCCATCTCAATCTCTCGCGCTCTCTCTCTTCTGTCTCCTCCCCCCATCGCCCTAACCCCTCTCCTCCCTCTGTTTCTCTCCCTTTCAGTTTATTCAAAAACACCAACTCCCCGAGCCTCAGGCTGTAATCACCCTAAGAATAGGCACAAGTCTGTCTTCTCCTCTCTGTAAACCCAGTGTTCGACACATTTTAGCAATGAATAACTTTTTGTATTTAGATAATGAACCCTTTTAAACTGCTTAATGTGCATGCCAGTCATATTCGTCGTGTTTTAAACAATTTTTTTTAAAAAAAGAATTCACGTCTCTCATAACAACCTAATGAGTTAGAATCATTTTTATCCCCATTTTACAGTTGAGGAAACTAAGACACACGGAAGAAAGAAACTTGAAGTCGCGGGAAGTAGAGGCAGAATTGCACACCCAGACTTCTGGCTGTCAGGGAACTGCTCTTAACCACTGCTAGGCCCACTGAATTAATGGTGCCCTCATTTTCTTGCAAACAGCTTAAGTTCCTGGAACTCCTCCGATAGAATCTTTTTTTTTTTTTTTCCGTAAAAGGCCTCTGATTTATATTTGCTTAATTTTTATTTTTGACATCTTACTTCAGACATCTGAGACTCTACTGCATTCTCACACACACACACACACACACACACACACACGAAGTTGGTGTAAAGTCATAGCTCTTAAAAAAAAAGTCTTTTTTCTAATAATCGTGGGAAATGCTCTGGTCTTACAGTCAGATTCTGTCTTGTAATCTCAAAGATTTTCAAGTACCGTCAGTACTCTCTGAGGCTCGGTTTCTTATTTATAATGTTCTGCCTACCAAGGCACAAACTGCTGTCCAGAACAAATGAATAAGTATAGGAAAGTGAATATAAACTGTAAAGCAATATTAAACTGAATAATATTGTAGGTGGCTTTAGTACTCATTGGATTTGCTTAATGACTCACTAAAAAAAAAAGAAAAAAAACAGTCCAAAGAGAAAGAGAGAGAGATTGTATTGCAAACTTTGGAGAAAATATTTGCTGATTTAAAATGTAAACACACAAAGGCAACCTTCAAGACTTGACGTTTTAAAAAAATTAGTGCTATTTCATATAGGTGAAAACAACGTAACAGCAGTTAAATTTAAATATATTTAAAGATGCTCCAATTACATTAATTAATGGGAACTTTAATAGCTATCTCACTAAATTTTCTGAATATAACATCTATATCTCAAAAAACTCTCACTAGCCGGTGAAATATTTTTCATTCAGAGTTGCTGAGTGATCTATCTTTTGAATAATAGTAAATACAGCTCACATTTATTTTAGAATGTCAGAAAACAGTCCAGCTGACAATATTAATAGAGTGGAAAATCCATGATCACCGACGCTTTCCTGTCAAATATGACAACCTTCTAAATTACTTGTCAAAGGTGACCTGCACACAAGCTCACATGAACCAGGTTAGGCAAGTTAACGGTGAGTATAAAAGTGAGATAAATCTCACTTTCAATGATACTTATCTCTGTACAAATCTTAGAATTAAGTAGAGAAACTAGAAGAAAAGCCTACTTACTTCTTATAACATCCCAGGAGTGAAAAGTATCTTTATACCAAGTTCAAAGAAAAAAAGACTTTAATCACATATTTAAGGTAACCATGTAAACAAATACAATGAGGATTTGCTTTATCATCCAATGATAGGAATTGTTAATAGGATGTCAATTAAATAATCTATGCGGTGAATCAAACTATAAGGACTGCACTTACAATTAGGAATTTTATCTCCTTTTCTAAATTCAAACACTAACCCCTGAAATCTAGAACTAGAAAAACGAGTGAGGAATAGTTCCATGAGATAATCCATCACCCAAACACATTATAATTGTTCAGCATGCTCAGAATGTAAAATGAAAGCGATTCTTAAAACTTAAATAATATTTCATGCAAGGTATAAGGATAAATTCCAAGGATAGATATTAGAAGTAAATGTATCATTACAGCTAATATTTAATGACACTAACAAAGTGCTAGGCACTCTTGTCATCTTACATGAATTAGTTACTTGTTAATCACAATCAACCTATGGCAAGGTTCTATTTCCGGCATCATTCTTTTAGATATAAAAACTGGTGATCAGAAAATGTCAGAATTTGTTTACACTGTTAAATGTAGAGGCCAGGTTAAAAGACAGAGGTTAGACCCCTACATCCCTAGAGCCCACCCAACACAAAGAAGCTTTTCATGTTAAAGATTTTACAATACTAGACTTTTATTTTGACAGAATTTTCCAAACACATCCCCTGTCTGCAAATCCACTAAGTGTCTGCAGATATTTTATAGAAATTGTAAATTTATCTTGAATTCATTCTACAATGTTTATCAAAAATGAGTGTGATTCTCCTTTCATTATATAATGAAAACTTTTTTTTTTTTTAATTCTGGATAAGATCTTATGTTGTATGTGTGAATACACTTGGAGAAACAGCATCAGGTGTCAAGGGAACACATACTTCAAGTATCAAAACACAACAGGAATTGAGCATGCAATAAACCACAGAAAAAGAAGTCAGAAAAAGGTCTTAAAGGTACTGGCATGTTCAGATCTCTTCCCATTGCCTCCCATGAAGTGCATTTCTAAGACATTAGAGAATTACTCTGACCCTCCATTTTCTGCTATTATAATAGTTATTTTATTATGCACATTAATGAAACAAGAAAATTCTAAATTTTTTTCTCAGTGCAACACAAATTGATTGGCAGAAAAGGAAACTGGTATTCTTCATAGCTGCACAGTAGCTGTGCTATAGCCCCACAAGGTTATAGTCAGAGGAAAATAAAAAAGCCAAGTAAATAGCTGCCATTTATGGAGCAGCACCTAACACCTATGATACGACATTCCTGCAGACAGGTGAGTTAGTAGCATACTTCAGTGGCTATCCCTGGGTGGCTATCATTTTCCAGCACCAGAAAGGACATTTTAGTTTATCAACAATTCTGGGTCAGAAGACATATTGGCCTCTTATTGCATACTTCCTTTCAATACCTCAGATAGAGCTTTTCATGGCATTGATATTCAGTCAAATCTCTTCCTATAGTAAGAACTTATTTTAGTATATTGCAATCCTTAAAGAAGGGCATCAATATTTTATCTGTGGTGTTTAGCTTTCAATTCCCTCCAAAACTAATAATAAAAAGTAGGAAGGCATAATTCAGATTCTGTTTTTAAGAAAAAAATAATTCTTAACTATGTCCTACCACACCAGAAAACTCTTCCATTTCATGTTTCATTTGTTACAATTTCTTCTAACCCCCAACCAGTCACTGGTAAGAGTAATGGAATTGCCATGACTTGTTTGAGCTAATGGAGACTTTGTTTCTTGCTTATGACTTTTCCATGGAAATGTGAACACCCAAACATCTCTGCCAGCCTTAAAGAATGAAGGTTAGGATGGGAGTTAACATCAACTAGTATTGCCTCATATAAAAAGAAAGAGACATATGAAAAGAAACACAGAGAGGAAGAGAGGGAGGGAGTGGGGGAGAGAGAGAGATTATTTTTTGCTTAAAATGATTTGCGTTGGAACGTTGATCCATGTGACTGGCGAAGTCCTGACTATTACAGTGAAAATTATGGTTATTTATTTCTTATTTTGGTTATAGTTATCTACCTCATATGACTTGAGATAAACAGATGGATAATTTTTGTTTTCAAGTCTTTGAGGCCGTTCTAAATTCAGTGGAGAATAAGCATGTGATATTTTGAGAAAAGATGCCTCATCTTTACCTGAGTTGGTGTGAAAGTACAGTGGAGCTAGAATAAAGCACTTGTTTCTCTATACTTCATATTATACTTCAGGGAATGCACGTGGTGGGAACAAGGAGGCCAAAACCATGGGGTCTAAAATAAGATAGTAATTTATTTCTTTAAGTTGGAAGTGTGTAAGAATTTTATTTTCACTTAAAAAGATAGATAACCTAATGTAGACATCAAAAAAGTATAGATCATGATGAACAAGAAATTCAAATATATTGGAAATTTTAGAAGAAGTGGACAAAGTACAACTTAAAACTGACTCAACGAATATACCTAAATTCCTTATGACAATAAATACATTTTTTTATATTATGAGTCACATAGCAACCGATTATTCAAATAACTGTATCATAATAAAATCTTCCCAGAGAGAAAACTGCAGACTTGGATGTCTTTACTAGAGACTTTTTTTAAAATAGCTCAAGTGCTAATAATTCCAATCTTCTATAAATTATTCTAGAGAACTGAAAAAGGGAAGATGCACGTTAAGTATCAAAAATGGACAAGGAAAAAACTAAAAAGGAAAAGTTATAGATAGGCCCATCGCATCTGTGAATACGGGTCCGGAGATCCTTAGCAAGTTGGCAAATAGCAATAGATGAATTTGATAAAAAGGATAATATAGCATGAGTAGTTTGGATTTATACCAGAAAGAAAAGTTGTCTTACCATTAGTAAATCCATCTTCGTATTTTGCCCTCTTAATATATTAAAGGAGGAAACAAAAAAAATCACATGAACATCTCAATGCAGATAGATAAAATGCATATTAATACTCAATGTTAATTTGTTATTAAAATGTGACCAAATTCCAGGAAGGAAATTCCTTAAATCCAGAATAATATCTAAAAAAATTTGTCATAAATATGATTTCATTGTGAAAGCTTTCCCTTTGAGATTGGGAACAAGAAAAGGATGCCCAATATGATTTCTAAGGAACAGCAAGATTTTAGTCATTTGCAAGGAAGTCATTTTCAATGTTATTAATATAAGAATAAAATATTGTCTGATTCTTAGTAATAAACCCAAAAATGGTGTGCAAGAGCTTTACAATTTTTATTGAGACATATGAAAGAGGTAAATAAATCCAGATATATAGCAATTCCATAGATAAAAAAAAAACAAAACAATATTGTAGAGATGTCAATTCTTTCTCAAATGTACAGAATGATTTAATGAAATCCTAAATCAAAATCTAAAAGTTTTCTCTGTATATGTGTGTGAAATTTGACCAATTAATTCAAACACGTGGAAATCAAAGAGCCAAGATACTTTAAAATAATCAAAAGATTGAGCAATCCCTCTACCAGATGTTAAAGCATATTATAAACCACAATAAATAATCTGGTTCTGACAAAGTGATAGAGAAGGACCAAGGAAACAGAATGGAGAGCCCAGAAAAGAACCCATGCATAGATGAATATTTTACTTATTTCCCAAAACCTTTCCTGCAAATCCAAAAAAGAGGCATTATAGATTTATGGGAAAGAAATTTAAGGACGTGCCTTTCAAGAAATAGGAAAATTAAGTATCTGCATGGAATAAGTGAAATTTATTTACTTACTTATCACTTTAGGCAAAAAATAAAATAAAATAAGATAACACCAGGTAGATTACAGACTTATATGTTCAAAGGAAACAAAGCAAAAATCCTGCAAAGCCTAACAGATTAACATAGTAACCTAAGAGAGTATATTTATAATCTGGAAAAAAATTTAAACAAAACACTAAAAGCACTAACCTGAAAGGAAACAACAACAACAACAAAAATAACAAAATCACCCGCTTTAAAATAGTCATCACAAACGTTAAGAAAGAAAAAGGACATCAAAGAATGGAAAAAGGGTTCCGCAACATGTAAAACTGACAAAGAATTTATACTTAGAATAGAAAGTGAACTTCAAAATATCAATAAGAACTCCACAGACAACACAATAAAGAAAAAAATGTGCAAAACACTTGGACAAACACGTCACAGCAGGGAAAACTGGAATGAACAACAGTGTTCAATCTCATGAGTAAGGAAGGTTCGCCAAATTAAAATCACATAGAATCTGGAACCATCAACTAGTTCTGACTGCGTGGAGCAAACCGGAATTATCATAACTGCTGATGGAAGTACAAATTTCTATAATAAGTTTTGAATGCACACATCATGGCCCAGCAATCACACTTCCACGTAGAGAAATGCTTTTGAATGTTCACATGCGAAGAGATTACCAGAGCCACACTGCTGTAACTACCCCCACCAGCCCAAAGGCCCAAAGTCAGACTGATTAATAAGTCATGACCTGGGCATCTAATGGGGATATTATGCAGCGATAAAAGGTAAAAGCTAAATTTACATGTGATGACTGTGTCAATTTTATAAATGTGATATTCAGTGACAGTAACACCACACAAAATAAGTCGTACTGTAAAATTTTGTTATATAGAGTTCAAAAACAGGAAAAACCAAACTGTTATTTAGGGTTGCATACATAAGATTTCATGATTCTTAAAGCAGGAAAAGTCTCATTTACAGGTGAATTTCAAAAACAAGAAAATCAGGTGAAAACAACTCTCTAGCTTTCATAAAGAAAAGCCTTGGTAACACTGCCCTGATGATCATGATCACGGCTACTTAACAATGTGCCCAGGATTATTTATGGGGTGATAACCATGACAACTAATTAGTTGGTACTTTCTACCATATTTTTTACCATGTGCATTAACAAAAAATACCGTACTTTCTGAAATGAATAACAAGACACATACAAGTGTACGCTATATTTTTTCTCCTTATACAAAAATTATCACGAAACGCCCTATACTCATTATTCTCAAGCAAATCAAAATGATCATTGGTATTGAAATAAACTCACATGACTAGATGCTTTCCAGATGTAGCTATTATCATCTCAGAATCTTTTAAAATTCCTACCAGTGAAGCCGGTTTAATGGGTTTGCTAAAGCTGAAAGATTCTTTATGACTTTTCACAGAAATGTCATATAAGGCTGTGCAGACAAGAACAACAAAAGAATCTTATCTGTTGACAACCTCAAAGAGATCTGAGGTGCTGGGTAACCTAATGCTGGAGGAGGTCACAGAGAGAAAGTGACCACTAGTCGACCTATGAGCTGGACCCTGGGCGATCAGAGGCTCCTCAGCCCTCATCTGTCCTTGGAAGGTATATTCGGCCTACCTGTCCCACAGTGAAAGCCATTTTCAAGGATGCAGCCTGAGACAGTACTGTATTATTGCAGCGCCCGGATAGTAGACAGGAGAAGACCTTGTAAACTCAAGATTCTGGCAGGTGGGTGCAGGAATCTACTCATCGTGGTCACCCACGACAAGCCTGGGTGTGTAAGGTCCCATGCTTATTAAACATACCACCTACCACCTGGAGTGGTCTGCCTCAGTCTCCCCTTGTCCTCTGTGAACAGGGCTGAGTTTCTGATTTTGCCCAGGAAGTTCCTGAATGTACAAACCGATACCTAATATTTAAAATTCAAAATCCATTTCCTTTATTGAAAGTATACGCGGAGATCATGGCTATCTGGAACTCATTCTTCTGTTTAGCAAACATCTTACTTTGAGCATCACTTAAGCGCAGTCTTGTGTTTTCACTAAGACACCAATAACGTTACTACCCAAGAATGTCCTTGGAGAAATAAATCTGCCCTGTGTCACTGTGAAGACAGCAGCGTGAGTAAGCCACGACCACAGGCAGCCCTTGTTTTTCTGTGATGTTAATGGAAAGGATTACATCGAGAAGAGCCTTGAGTTCCCCTGCCTTTTCTGCGGGTCTCCAGGGCTCCAAGCATCTCGAAGACACAAAATAAGGCAAGGTACACAGAGCTCACTGTCGGAGGACCTCTGTCTTTACTCTTGTCACCCGAGTCAAGCCCACAGGCTTAACATGGGAATCTTCACACAAATCCTTCCTTTCCGCGCCCTCGCACTTATCATTAACTATCCGCGAGGGTGACGGTTTGTCGTCTTCGCCACTGGGAAGTTTATGTTTAGTGACATACAGACTGAATGGGCATCATGAACCACAGAAAATTCATTATTTAAAATAAAAGAAAAACGACCCTGGAAATAACCTTGTAAATGCACTTCAACCTTTCTTTGAGACGAAAAAAAAAAAGCAAAATGTTATTTTTCTTTCATTCTCTGCTTTCAGCCAGTTCATATACAAAAGAAACACAGCAAGGCAAAAAAATGACTAAAAGCGATACTTTTCTTTTTCGTCAGCTAAAAAGATCAGAAGTCTCTATGGGTTTCTCTCCTTTCTATCCTTGGTTGCTTCTGTCATATTTTCTAATAAACAAAGTGAAAAAAACAAAACCCAAAACATATATTCTGGGTTTTTTTGATTCTTGAGAAAAGAAATACCTAAACTTGATGTGATGCTTTGAGAATTACTTAGTCTGAATACCTTCTTGCTATTTAAAAATACATAAATACAGTAAATATAGTGCTCAGAAAAGAGATGGTTCATAACTGCAGAGAGTTTGACTTAATTTGATTTCAGTGTTGGTTCAAGGGTGCTAAGTAAACAAAAGAATCCCACCAACCCCCCGGCATAAAGCTTTGATCTCAAGAACAGAAGGCTAGCGAGGCCGCGTTGCACCATTTTCTCTTCTGCTAGTTGATGTCATTAGATTGTCTATTTGGACTCTTCATTTTCCTACATGTACACAAAATCTTCCCACTTTGCTTTTCCTTTAAAAAGTTTTTTTTTTTAATTTCCACTTGCTTCATTTCGCATAGGGAGCATTTGAAAAATAAATCTAAAAAACCAAAGGTGAGGGCTCAAAAAAAAAGTTCAAGTACTTTTCCTTTTTTTTTTTTTTTTTTTAGGCGAAAACTAGAGTACTTCTTTAAAAGCACTGCTTTGCTCTACGATTGATTTTTCTTTACTCATATAATATAATGCTTATTCATAAACTTCATTATATGAGAGCTCATTCAAAACTGACCTTTAATTTTGGCATTCTGTTAGTAATCTTATGCTTGCGAAAATGAACATTTTCCTGTTGGTTCAACTGTATGTATTATAATACACTCTTTAGCCACACTTTTCTTTTGGAGTTTAATAGTGTTCTTAGGCTTGCAGTGAAGAGTGCCATTAGCCTGAGAATGGCAGAAAAGATACATAACATGAAATTTGGGACACTCCAAACACATTTCACCTGTGGGCAAAATTGTCGTAGAATATTTTCTCTGATAGCAGTGCTGTACATATTTTTTTAGTGAAAGACTGTTTATGCAAACTGTATATTCATTCATCTAAGTACATTTCCTAAAAAAATGTTGAAGGAGTGATTATTCTGTACTTCAATTGTAATAAATACTCTGCAAATATTCAATGTGTCTAAGGATACTCCACAATTAAGGCATAAAAACTAAACTAATCAGACAAAGTTTGCATCTCAGAGAGAACCATAAAGGACAGATTTTGGAACCACAGAATGCATTCTAAGTGCTTTGACAGATTGTTTCATATATTTCCAAATGAATTATTATATTCACTTAAGATATTTAATCATGGATATATTAAAGTGGAATACTTTTCTATTGTATGGAAAGGATGCCTGTAAAAGAAAGCTTTATTGATATAAGAAAATAACCTCTTTCCTCAAATTTTATGCAAAACATAATTTGATATACATTCTCAGTAGCTATAGTTTCATGTTCAAATTGACTGTTCGCAAAATTATTAAATAAAATGCACCTTACAAGCTTACTATGCATTAACAATATAGTAAGCATAATAAAATTATATTACAAAGCTATTAACCTTGAAGAAAGTGCCATGAAACTTGCATTCTAAATAGGAGAGGAGTCTTAGCCTTTACCTAGCAAAGATGAGTGTAAGAGTCCTAATCTCTTAGAAATGGTCTAGAAAATGTACTATTAGTCCAAGGACCCCCAACACCTGCACCATGGACCAGTACCGGTCCTGGCCTGTTAGAAACCAGGCCGCACAGCAGGAGGTGAGTAGCAGCAAGAGAAGCTTCATTTTTATTGGCAGCCGCTCCCAGCACCAGCATCACCGCCTCAGCTCCACCTCAGATCATCAAGCATTAGATGCTCCTAGGAGCACAGGCCCTGGTGCCAAAGGTTGGGGACTACCATATTAGGCCACCCTCTATGTGAATTTTTTGAGCAATTCTTCAAGATTTCATCGGAAGAATTAAGCTATAAGTCAATTAAAATCATGACTTCATGTTATTTAGGAAATACACAAACACAAAAATAATTCTAAAGAAAGCCAAAATAAAGTTTTATTTTTTTGTTTGTTTAACCTGGAAAGGTTCAAGAGGCTGTCCACATTTGGCTCTCTACAGTAAGCCCTCACTGTCAATAGATTCTATGACTCTTTGTGAACCAATGTACAAGAAGACAATTTTACTTCATGCTAATTGATATAACCAAGAGTTAAGTTCCTATGGCATCTCATCAACAGTACAACATGATGTTGAATGAAACAACATTATAAGAGGCCTGCTGTACTCAGACTCAGTCCTACACAGAGCATAGAAGCCAGGAGACCAGGGTTCTAACTGCCATTTTACCATGACTTCACTTTGTCATGTAAAACAAACCAATTAACCTATCTAAATCTTAGCTGCCTCTCCTTAAAATTCTCCAATAGATGAGATGATTTCTACAGTTGCCTCCAGCTCTAACAGTCTAGGATTTGGATTACATTGTGGCTTGAGACCAAAAATCTTTAGAGCAAGATAAGAAGGCACCATTTAATGATGCTGTGACCATTATAAGTGATAGTCCCATGACCTTGAGGGGAAAAGCTTGAAGGCACTATAATGAAAGCCTTATTCTTCCCTGCACAGCTACATGGTTCATTTCTTCACTTCATTTGGGGCTCTGTTGAAATATCCCCTTGTATAAAAGGTCTTTTCTGAAGAACCCATGTAACCACTCACCCATCATTCTTTGGACGTTGCCTTTTTAAATTTTCCTTCCTAGCATCCCTTGCTGCCAGATATTTTAGATTTGCAATGTTTGGGATGTTTATAATCCACCCCTTCTCTCTCTCTCTCTCTCTCTCTCTCTCTCTCTCTCTCACACACACACACACACACACACACACACACACACACTAATACAAACTCCTTAAGAGCGGTTTTGTTTTGTCTTGTTTCAACTCATGGAAGTGCTTCCAGCAGAATGGTGCCTAGCGTCAGTATGCAAGGAACTTCTTGAAAGTCCGTTGACTCAATGACTGATGCCTTCAACGAGTAGATCAGTATGACCAACCAACACAGCTGTACAGACACTATGTAGAAAAAAGTGAGGCTGGAAAAGCAAGCAGGACCATGGTCACGGAAGGGCTGGTGTAACATTCTAGGCGAGGCTGTCTGGTAGAACTTTCCATGATGCTGGAAATAGTCTAGATTGGTGCCGTCCAATTCAGTAGTCACTAGCCGTATGTGGCTTTGGAGTACTTGAAATGAGGCTGTGACTGAGGAACCCAATTTCTTTTATTTACTTTTAATTTAGTTTACATTTAAATAGACACAGCCTCATATGGCTAGTGGCTACTCTATCGTGCTATGCAGTTTCTAAGAAATTTAAAATTTTCTCCCAAAATAAGAAGCCATGGAAGGTTTTGTAGCAAGAAAAATAATGGGATAAGAAGTATATTTCTGAAAAATGATACTGAAAGTAATCTTTATACTGAATCGGAGTAGAGGGAAACTGGACAGCAAAAGGTCTGACAGAAATTTGCAAAAATTTGGATATTAAGAACTGAGGACCTGAATGAGGACAGTGACAGTATGAATGGAAGAAGACATGATTGGGAAACATGGAAGAGGCAAAGTCAACAGGATTTTGCTGTTTTTAACTATGATTCCTGTTTGCTGCTGTGGATGATGAGAGGGATAATGAAACAAACTAACAAAAGGCCCCCGGGTGCTAGAGAAAAACCACGCCACTGTCAAGAGACATTTGCTGATAAAATTCTTCTCACTTTGAATACTTTTTACAAATCTCAATTATGGTGCAAAAAAAACCCAAAAAAAAACAAAAAACAACAAAAAACAAAAAAACAAATGCACATATTTATAAAAGAGAAAAGAAAAATCTTTGCTTGCTTTCCTAGTTGGTCTAAAAAGAAGTCCAAAGAAAGTTTGTATCCAGTTTAAAGCTAACATTAAATTGAGACTATTTTAACATTGCATATACACGTATGTGTGTTTGTGTATGTGTACACATGTGTGTATGTGTTTGTAAGCATACATATATATGTTATTGAAAATAATTTAAGATTTAAGATGTTAGCAGATGAATCCACTTTGTTCCTCATTCCTGTACAAAGCCACCTGGGACAGGCAGGCACATGCTTTGTTTTTTGTTTTTTAATGGAGGAATACATTTTTATTTTAAGTTCACCTCCAAGCAGTGAAACCCTTTCTATCACAACACAAGGAAGACTTCTCCCATATTGGCAACTGTTTTTATATGGTTGGCAGGTTTCAATGGATTTGAACATGAATAAAATCCAGCTACTCCACAGGATGAAAAGCTCACAAACTTCCTCTTTTTAAGATGAAGTAGAAAATAACTGTCAGATGTTATGAAAGCCAAAGAATGATTTTATTCTATCGACAAAGGAGCCTTGACCCTTATTTGCACCATTGAAATCTTAATATAACAAAGTCATATAATGGGACAGTCAGAATTTAGAAGAAAATAAAATTCCTTGGCAGACTAAGGACTTTTGCCATCTGTATCTCAAAGCAGAAGGAAACATGCTTTTCATCGAGGCTATGTAATAAGCATACTGAAGTCAAAGGTGTATCTATATATCCCGAGATAAGCAAAAATGAAAAGAAATGCCACAGGGCTCATGTTCTCATAAAACTGTCTATATTTTGAGAAATTCTACCCCCTATGGACTGCTAATGATTAGAACAGCAGGAGACGGAGCCAAAGAGACTGCAAAATAAATAGAAAAGCATGATTTTAAGGGAAACTCTCAACACTCAGTAGAATGATATAGATTTACACAGATTTCAATGTATATCAACCAGTAGGATATATATTTAGACCATAGCAGCATGATAAAATAAAATTCATCTGAGAGAGTGGCACACAATAGCTACCTTTTCTATCATTTTTTTTCTGAAAGAGATGGGTTTATAATTATAAAGCACATGAAATTATTGAAAGATGTATATGTATGCTAGGAATGAGCACTAATACTGAAAAGCAACCATAGGTAGGAGCATATGCAGAAGATGGCTTACTGCTTAGTGGTTAACATTAGTCTGATAAGTTTAGTCTTGTTTCGAATAAATTTTCATCAAATTGCGTATTATATGGAGAATATCATAATTTCTAAGAATTAAAAATTTCTTCATAGCCTTCTACTAGAAAGCAAAATGGGGCAATTGTGAGTGTGTGTATCTGAAGGTGCTGTAGTAGTCTAGATATTGCATTTTTAAATTTTCCTCAGAATTTATCAGGTCATTACTAAAGGTTCATTCTTTTGTGTACATAGGGTAAAAAGATCCATATTCTCACTTTTCTTTCCCACTTCCCTTGCCTATCTCATTCCCTTGCCTTAGAGATGCAGCCTTCATCATTGGCCTGGATCTCGTAGAAGTGTTTGGAATCAATGAGACCATTTTTAAAGAATAAATTCTGAGATATAAGGCTGGAACTTACCCCTTACAAACAGATAAATCTGATTCTCATGGTCTTAAAGCAATAAAACTGTGTCCTCTAAAATGGTATTAGCTTAACTGGAAATAAATATTTTCTTAGGCATGGACTTTCAAAAAGTGAACCATAGTCAAATCTATTGCAGGCAAATAGTAAATGAACTTCCCGAACTGGTTCTTTGTTCTTGTCCTGCTCACATCACCCTTCCTTCACTTACATAACACTGACGGTTACATGCAAACAAAGAAGAAAGTCCACTTACCTAAGCAAGTTGTCCTCTAAAGACCCCTACGCCTCACCCCAAAAGTTTATCAAAGAGAAGGAAAATATACTGCATTCAACTGAAGTACAAAACAACAGGAATAACTTTTGAAAGAGTAATAAATGTAAATAATTTTATTTGAATGTGGATGAGGTAAGAATGCTCATAGGAAGGAATTTGGAAGTCGTTTAATTTAGAGCAGGGTCATTTCACTTATTTTTAAATTGGTGATGTTATTTAGAATAAGGGAATCTTGAACTTAAAAGTTTGAAACTGCTTTTAAAGAGAGACATCAAAGGAATATGAAAAAATATCATACTTGAGTACATATTTCAACTCTTAACCTCCTCGTTTGTCCTTGAGTATATATTTAATGTCCTTAAATCTCATAATCCTCATTAATAAAACAGTCACAGTTATATATGTATTTATAGATTTCATGAGATAATTGAAATGTCATATGTAAAATATTTGGTAAAGAGTAAATTTTCCATGTAGACAGATACCTAATAGAAATTTTGACCAACATTAAAATAATTAGAGAGATTTTTTATCCAAAGAGCTATTAGAGTAAATCTAATTTCAAAGCCAACCCTCTTTTATCCATACTCATTAAATAGCTAAGGCTCACCATTAACCAGTCTCCTAAGAAGGTGAAAATTAAGACTGGCCTCCAAGGAAGCCTGGAAAAATCAATATACAAGAAATACACAACACACCTTAAAGTGACAGAATTGCTCCCAACAAACAAGACGATTATAACCTAAATATATTACCATCTATTTTTTAAAAAGTGTCAATCAGAAAAGGGTTTGACTGGTTAAAGAAACACAGAAAAAGAACTACAAAGAGAAACATTGTCAGGAACATTTTTTTAAAGCAAGAATCATAAAGAAAATGATGGATAAAATTGGCTATTCTGCTCATCAAAACATAAGAAAGAGAACAAAGAAATCATTACATGATAGAAAATACAAATATGTAACATGTAATAAAAAATAGACTCCTTTTTGGAATTAGACCATAAGAAAAACAATGCAAATTATAAAAAGATAATAAAATCGAAAAATGGGAAAAATGGAAAAAAAAGAGTTGAACTGGCACTTCACAAAAGCACAATTCTAATAAACTTATAAAATTATATGGAATTTCATTGGTTATTAGGGATATTTAAGTGAACACTACCTTGGAATTTGATGGAACACCTATGAAATTATTGGTTCTCTAAAATTTTAGCCAATACCATGTGCTAGTAACTATGTGGCAGCAATAAGAACTCATAAACTTCTGATTAGAGGTACATTGCTACCATCACTTTGAAAAACTGCCATCAACTAGCAAGCATATATCACATAAAAATGCAGAGTTATACTAGCATAAATATACAAACATGCTCATAACACCAGTGTTTGCAACAGCCAATAAAAAAAGAATGTAACAAACACATGCAATAAAAGGAAAATACATAACTAAGTTGTAAAGAAAGCAAATTAATACTAGGTACCCTCGATGGGATATAAGATTCTTAGAAATAGATTAATTAAAAGAAACAACAAAATATATAATATTTAATTTCTATGAAATTCAAAAACATTTAAATGATTTTGCTACATGAGTAGCAAAATTTAAGAAAAGTAAGAAAGTGATTCTCATAAAGTCAGGATAATTCTGGTGAATAGAAATAGAAAGATGATCATTGAAGGTCATTTTCAGAGATCTGGGATGTTCTATGTCTTGATATGGATCATGGCTACTCAGATGATCCCTTTATAATTATTAATAATATTGTACATTATGTACTATGTATTTTTATATTTCACAATTTTAACATGTTTTTGTTGTTTTGTTTGTTTGTTTTGTTTTGTTTTTAATGCAGCCATGCCTGTTACAGTGGGTTGAATAGAGGCCTCTCAAAAGATATGCCCGTCCAGAACCTCAGAACATGGTCTCATCTGGGATAAGGGTTTTTTGCAAATGTAATCGAGATAAGATCTCTAGGATCATCCTGTATTCAGGTGGGTCTTAAGTGCAATGACAAGTTCCCTGACAAGAGACAAAAAAGGGGGCACAGACCCAGGAAGAAGGTCATGAGAACATTGAGGTGGCAACTACAGTTACGTTGCATATGCCAAGGAAAACTGTGAGCTACCAGAGGTTGGAAGATGCAAAGAATAATTATTCCCTAGAGCCTTTGGAGAGAGCCAACACCTTAATTTTGAGCATTTGGCTTTCACAACTAAGAGAACGAATTTCTGTTGGCATAAAGCACCACCTTCGCATTCATTTGTTACAGCATCACAATGAAACTAATACACACATTCTACACACAATATTGTGCACTGAGTCCTTCACATTGAGGCTGTGGAACTGGCCTTGGTTACAATTCTGACTCAGACCTTTACAAGCCTTGGACAATGCGTGATTCTTTTTAACCTCGGAGTTCTCATGTATGGAATAAGAATGATAATATCAACCTGAAAATGTTGCAGTAAATGGTAAATAAATGCACTCAAAGACCGCAATACACTGGTACTTATTAGGGCCCAGATAACACCATTAATCCTTTTTCTCACAATGAATCACAAATAACAGACTATTTTTCAGGTAAGACCATTATGTAAGCAGACGAATGCAAAAAATAATGTCAGTGGTACTATGAAATTAAAATAAATTCACTTGCCTTTGTCTCATTTCAAGAATACCAGGCAACTGATCCCAGCAGGGGCATTTGAGAGGGCTTCTCCAGTTACAAAGGTCTTTACAGCTTAGGTCTCTATTATTTATCGCTCTGCCTAAACACATCCTGCTGATATACATCAGTCATATGCTCTTGGTAATGAGAAATGATACCAGACAAACCAAAATGTCAATCTATTCAAATAACCAAGTTCCTAAGGCACACTCTGAAACAACAACAAAAAAAATCCACTTAAATGAAACTTTTTGGGAAGCAAACTTTTGGTCCTTCACCCAGAAGAAGCCATATCCTTCTTCTTGTCCTACCTGAACCTCTATTATGACAAGTATAACAGCATGGTTCTGAAGAATAAAATAACCTAACAATGTACTCGCCAACTACAGAGAAGTTCATATCTTTTCCATATAAACAAAATCAACTCTAATTAAAATGTGATCATAGTTATTATATTTGTACTTAATTTAAAATTTTAAATGATGAGAGACCTAACAAAATGAGAAAGAATATAAAACCTAAACACCAATTCCCTTTTAGGTAATATTTATAGTTGAATGAATACTAGTATTAATAGTATTCATTTTACTTAGCATGTGATGATTGACTTCTGCTTTGCAAACAATTAGAATATGTACCTTTGGCATCTGATCCAGTTTCCTGGTAAAATTGTTTTGAAATTTGTCATTATTAATTTTTTTTTTACTAAAAGCTTACATGAATATTGCCCATTCTGACTAAAACTTTTTACTCACTTTCACTGGCTCTTTAACCTCTTATATTTAAAAACAAACAAACAAACAAAAGGTTAGATGGTGGTTAAGAGCTGAGATCCTCCTAATTAAGAAGAGCTAGGAAGGTAGATTGTGATTTTGAGTTGCCATAGGGGCTTAGGGTAAAAGTCACAGCTCTAATATTTAGCAACTCTGTGTCTCAATTTAAGTTATTTAATCTTTCAGGCCTAAATTTATTCACTAACAAAATGATGATAATAATACAAATAGCAAAGGGTTATTAGTACACATGAAAACATTCTGTACAGCATCAATAGATAGCATCACAATACATACATACTGGTCATCAGGCTTATCATGTTCTCCATTTTTGACTCATCTTTTTCTGGATGACTTCACTTTACTCTCCCACAAACCCTAAACTTTTGGACTACTGCCCTATCTCTCTGATCTTTCATCCAAGATTCTTGAAGGATCTGTCTTCATTTTTCTTTAATTCTTCATCTGCCATTCATTGCTCCATTCACAAAAATCTGACTTAAATATAAGGTTTTTTAAGACACATGCCGTGATTCACACATATCTACATTTCAAATGCAATCTATACGCCAGTGACTTAATTTTAAACTTCAAGATATGTACACGCTGGCCTCCATTCCCTAGTCATTATTTAAGTATAAAGAGCCAATAAAGAAAAAAAAAAGCCATTTTTTAGCCTGCCATGTTACCACACGGAATATAGACCACACTCCCATGTCTTCTGGTAGCTTGACGAGACTAAATGCTGGTGAAAGATATGCAAATAGAATGGGTTGGATTGTGATGAAGCGTTTACACCAGAAAGTCTGGAGTCTGAGCCACCCAGAGGAATGTCACACCTTGGACCAGCAGCAGTCATCTGGAAGGAGCCTGGATGAGTCTACTGCTAGCTTCAGCATGACTTCCGCAGGAGTGAAACTTCTGTCTTGCATAAGCACCTGTGACTTGGGAGTATTTCTGTTCTATGTAGCCAAACTAACCAGTACCTGCTACATACTTGAACCAGATCTCTCTGATGAGCTCCAGGCCTATATTATAGGTTACTATTTAATATTTCAAAAGAACTTCAAGGTGAATGCCTCTGGAACCAAATTCAACATCTGTCTCCCCAAAAATGTCTTTCCTATACTCCACATCTCAATTAACCATGCCAGCATCTGCCCACTTATTTAAAACCTACATTATCCTAGAGGCTTCCTCTTATTTGTAATATGAAATATTCAATGCTATTACAACTAAAAACTCCTGAATTCATATTCTTGAGTTTACCCTCATTTCAATAGTATGTTCTTTTTAGCTCTACCTTAACTACAGAAATTTAATGTGACATACAACATGCTTACTTTGTTGTCAGTCATTAATAGATTCACATAGTCGAAAACTAAGATCATGAAATAGAAATATCAATAAACCATTTAGATATGAATGTATAAATATCAAAAGAAAAAGCTTACAAATTTCAAATACTGTACTTGGTTTTGGTAACTGGGTGCCTTGGATGGGGAGGGTATGAGCAGAAAAAAATATATATATATAAATATATTATATATATATATATTTTGGTGCATTGCACTATTTGGAGAAAATATACTCTAATTTCTTTATATTGAAAAAATAAAAATAGTTATTTTAAAGAAACTATAACAACTTTAAAAAAATGTCAAGATCTAAAACAACCAAATTTATCTTATGAAGATCAATGCTATAATTGGTGAGTTGGAACTATCATATCAAAGCAATTGAAAAATAATGCTTTGAATATTTTCAACTACTTTAAAAACTTTGAAAACTACTTGACTTCTAAGTATGCATACTTTTTTAACAGTATTTATTTGTTTAGCATACTCTCTTTTTCACTATGTCAACACAGTTTGATGCTATTCTCAGAATTTCTAAATTTCTAAATTACTCAAGTATGAATTAATGTATGACAGATATTATCATACATTTTGCTAAGCAGAAAAATCCTAAATATTGAAAAGCAGCAAAATTAAAATAAATCCTATGTAAGCCAATATTTTACAACATAAAACATATCACTATAAGAAACACAGTCTTCATTCCTGAGGCTGAGGTAGGAAATGAATAAACAAACTGTCCTCCCATTCCATTACTTGTACATTATCAGGGGACTCCAATTCTGCAGGTATATATCCCATCACATGTTAATTTTAAGACAACTTACTCTGCTTTTTTTACTAAAGTGAGAAGGAAATGAAAATGTTTCTGGGACTGACCCGGTGCGATGCATTTGTAAAGGTGAAACCTTATAGTAAAATCAAATGGGGCACAGGAAATCCAATGAGCTAAGGATTTAAGTCTAACCAGGAAATAAAAGGTTATTCATTTTTTGCAACATCACAACAGTCTCTGAGGAGTCTAATTAATGAATAAAATTCTTGTTCTTTTCAATAGACCTTTAAACTATTTCTACTCAGCAGTCTCAAAATGATTTCACTAGGAGGTACCAGAGTTATTGAGCCGAAGTGGCAGCTGCTGTTTTTCTTAGTTTTTTTTTTATTATTATTATTCCATAAAAAGATGGTAACTTACATCTGCCTTCAAAAATGCTCCTCCACTGGCAACTCCCCTCTGCTTTGCCTCTCACCAAAAAGTTTAATCTAATTTAGAATATTCAAAGGGAAAGAATCAGGTTCTTTTTTAAAAAGTGATTAAAAACATGATGCTTTTATTCACTTGCTTCTAAATCAGGACTGCCCTTTCAAATAAATATTAAGCTGAAACAGATAAAGTTCATCTGAGTAAATACTACAATTATCTGGGGGAAGGAAGGATCTATATGTAAGTCAAGCTCTCCATGCCTGTGGTTTAGCAATATCCACAGGAAAGAGAGATTAAGCAGTTCTCAAACCACGTTTTGAACTGTTCAATAGATGTCAACATATTAAATCCCTTACTCTTAAAGATCAATGAGATTGTTTCCATATTTGAAAATTTCTTTATATAAAAATATATCCAGTGCCTTCCTCATAGCAAAGCAGAATTGATATCGACCCTGGATTTGACCGTAGATTTAGAGCCTTCAACAAGATATTACCCAAAGGTATGTAGTTTGGGAATTTTTTTGGTGAGTCATTTTAGAGTGAACAAAACTAAATCAAATGAATGGGGAGACATGTAGAAAGGTGGAAAATCCTCTCATTCAATTAACTAAGGACAAACTCCTTCAGACTTTTCACAGCTAAAGATTCTTCTGAAGATACAAGTGGGCTAATTATATAGGTACTTTTGTGCTTAATTACTCTAATTTCTCCCAGAAAGGTATATAAAAATTAATGATTGTTTTACAGAAACTAACATATAAAACTACAGAAACTAAAATGCAGTTTTAGCTAAGAAACAAGACACCCACAGGTAAGTATGTATAATTCTATATATATTGTACTATGGTAGAGCTCACTATATGTAGATGAAAGAATGATTTAAACATGATTCTTTAAACATTTAGAAAGATTATAAATATATTTATTAATTGCATTCAAATCTTTAAATTATAAGAACATCCTTATAGAAAGAATAGGTTTGCAGAAAATGTGGCATGGAATTAAGTAAGCTAAATATATACAAAGCCATTAAAAAAGTAGATTGAATACAAAGTGTAATGGTATCATTTATCCATCGAAGTCTAAATATAAAATAAGCCACACAAAATAATACTTATAAAACAACTAATCAAGGACTCCATGAACTTCTTAAATATATAAATGTAAAGAGTTTTTATTAAGTAATCTTTTATTAACTTTATATAAATGTGAACTGCCATGTTGAAATAATTCTGAATGTATTAAAAGTGTCTCTACCTTATTAAAAGGAATACGGGCAACATTTAACCTTTTCTCTTTGTTATCATTATGAATATTACATTATGAATAGTGCTTAACGGAATTCACCCAGGTTTGTTTTTTGCTCCCAAACCTAGTGATACTTCTACCTACATCCTCATGATCATCCATCTCTCCTTTGCTCGTCTATATACAGCTGCAACCTAAGAATCAAATGTACTTCTCAAACGGGTACTGAGACTTAGCTGTATCACTTTACTGCCTTTCATATGAAAACTGTTTTAGTCAGAAAAAGTTTCTTTAAGTACCTAGCACAGTGTCCCAAACATACAGGAGTTCATTTCATTTTTTTTAATTGCGTAAATAAACATGTGAAGTTAGTAATAAATAAATAAGTAAATGAAATTTTAGTGGGGAAAAAATCTTCCAGGGCACAAGAGTGAACATTTTGTAATTACAAATTTTGCAGAAAGGACATGACTTTTCTGAGACCACTGCCTGACTAAGTATACAACTGAACGAGTTGAGAAAAAACACAAAGTGCGTGCAGGCTGCATGTCTGTACTGCTGGCAGATAACATTCTAGAAGTGCCCATCATACTGGCATTTAGCATGTTTAAGCATTTTCATTACAACTAAAATACAAATTAGCTTTTTGCAGAGGTCAGTGGAGGCAGGCTCTTAAGAGTCAACTTGCCAAAGTGCTTTGTCGTTAGTTTCCATGAAACTTACTTGTTCAAATGGCATTAATTACATTTTTTCTTTACTTTTAATTTCTTTATTTTGACTATTATTTAGCGCTTCCTCATGGAAAAAAGGGACTTATTAAGACAATCAAGAAATTCCTCCAAAGTCTCCTGCCAGGTGGGGACTTGACTTTCTAAACCAGTTTTCCCTACTGACACATTCTTAAATACCACCTTACGTTTCTGGGGGGAAAGGAAAAGTGACTATCAAAAAATGGAAAGCTACTCTGCATCTAGACATCTCTTTACTTTAAAACCATTCTTGCCACTAGAATGACAGAGTTATTTTAGTGGTTCTCCTAATTTAGTGTGTGGGGCAAATTGCCTAGTGGGAAAACATTCAATTTAGTGGCTAATGAGAAACCTGTTTTAAAGCAACTCCTGAAGGAAAACTTAAAAAGGAAATGCTAAAGTTGTGTTCGTTTCTCTTCCCATGGCAAAACAACCACAGTCACTCACTAAATAACCGACTCGACTTCATGTCCGAGTCCCCTAAGCCTCAGGATTTCATAGGGGAAAAAGTCATTTTAAATTAAGAGAGATCCTCTTAACTTTCTACTTTTCCTATTCTCCAGACCACTTTTCGCCTTGTAACATACTAGGGTATTTACTTATCTAAGACATTCACTCGTTGCACTAAAACTAAAACGAAAGTGAGAGCATGTGTTTATTTTAGTCATTAATGTTTCTGAAGCCCCTTGACCCATGGTGGGTGTTCCATATGTACTTCCTGAATGAATACATGAATCAAACAACCGGCCACGATTTCTTGCCACTTTTCATTTCAAATTGAAGTTGCATGAGGCATGGCAAGTTATTAGCTTGGGGGGTGGGGTGGGGGGACTATATTTAATAAATTAGTGCATAAAAGTAAACAGCCTGAAATCTAGATTATCACATAGGTATATGCAAGCACCACCTCAATAAATGATTTTCCCATTACTTCAGCTGTACTTATACTGCAATATCCACATCAGGAAGATTTTTTTTTCTTTTGTTTCTTTTCTTTTTTTGTTTTAATGCTAAGCATCTGTAGCGGAAAGGATTGAGATCTCAACTGATATATTTCTCAAAAAATTTTAGAGACGTATCCAGTGGAAATCTGGTAGCTCTACGCATAATAATTGTTTCAGGTGGAAAAATATTCCTTCTTAACCTGCTCTCTAACTCAGAAGCTGTCTAGGAGAGTAAATTATTCAAAAATAGAGAGTCTATATAACCTGGGGCCCATTGCCTTTCTTGAACCCAAATGGGGGACTTGGGGTAGTTGTCTTATTTTAACAGATTTTTCATGGCTTCACTTTATTTTTAAAAGGAACTTAGCTCGATACATTTAGCTAATGTCTCCTTGGGTTTCTAGACATTTATGCCAGTTTTAAACTCCAAACGCTTGAGTGTTCAGACTTCCGAATGCTCAAGAACTACTACTTATCAAAAACAATAAAACATATTAGAAAGAATTCAAGAAACATTCAAGTTTAGAGAACTTACCTTACTTACCTTGAAAAAGAACAGGAAAAATTATTGGGAGAAATAGTTTCTTTCTGAGTTTCTTTAAGTCTGCTCATTTCCTACTAGAATTAATAATGCTTATATATCAGCTGAATAGAATCAAATGATCCTAAAACAATTGCACAGCATTAATGTGAGCAAGTAGAACTATTTGAAAATGATAAGCTACATATGAGCCAACATTGAAAAGTAATTGATTTCATTAAAATGAAAAAAAACAAATATGGTGGCAAAAGGACAAAGCAAAAAGCAAATAAAATACCCAAGATGGAGAAAATATAAACACAAAGTAAGTACTTCTTACTTATCAGTGGTCATGTTCTGTAAGTCTGCCTCGCCCTGCTAATTATTAACTTGACCCTGGGAGAGTGTCTGAACCTACTCAGTTTTCAGTTTTCTACTCTACACATGAGGAATTTGGATTAGATAAAAGGATTTCTTTTAAGAAGTAAGTGGGTATGGTATTTCGCAAAGTTCAATATGTAAAACAAAACAACGGGAAAACAGAGAGCACCAGTGTTGAATCTGCTTGCCTCTTCGGCTCTCACTCCCATTCCTCCCGCCCCCACCTACACGAGGCCTGGGACCCCCCCATGTCTCCGTGTGGCCTTCAGGAGACTTTTGGATGCACTTTGTAAAGCCTGTGGAAGAATGGTGTCCGCGGACCTCCACAATGCCTCATGTTCCTCTTCGCTACGAGATCCCACCAGATGGCTCTAGATCACCAATTTCAGGTTTATTCTGTTCTCCATGTCATTTATAATTGTATTATCATTGCATGAATATAATGCTTTCACTGTAGATGTCAGGCATAAAGAATAGCAACTTTGTACTTAACATTCTCAAAGATAGATCTCACACCCCAGGATATTAAATCAAGAAAGTATTACCATTTTTACAACCTGGCAACCAAAGCACATTTGATTGTAACTTTTAAAACAGAAAATGTAAAGAGACAGAATGAGAAATTATCTGTCACTGGTTTAAGATGTGTTTCTAAGAGTCCTTTCAGCTTTAAAATTCTGATTTTGAAATTAAATCAACTGGTCAGTGAATATTATACCCTTTCTAATGTCTCTTTACTCAATAACATTTTTAAAAACAACTATTTTCAGAATAAACCTGAAATTTAAAATACTTCCCAAGAGCACTCTTGTCTGATGGAGTTTATTTGATGGCTTTATACGAAAAACAAAATGGAGATGTGTTTAGAATGGGGGCTAGAATGACAAAAAACTTAAATGTAAAATTTTGAACCAATTGAAATATCTTCTCTACACCTGCGGTAAAACATGGAATTACCTAATTACCTATGTATACTGCCACCTGTAATTCACTGCAATAGAACATGTCCTTCTCAGAGAAAAAAAATCACAAATGTTCTAAAACACAAGAAAAATTCAGCAGGGATAATGTTCTGAACATCAACAATTTAAGACAACAGCACCATATGAAAAAGATTTCCTTAAATGCCATGACCTTAACTGTTTTCTTTATCCATTTTATTCATAATTATTATAGTTAAAACTGTAACATCAATAGTATTTCTGCATTTATATCTAAATCTCTTCTTCATACACAGATACAGTTTAAGAACATAGAAATAAATAAAAGAGTTCTTGTTACAGGATCTGATCTGAGAATCAGATCTCATGCTCTTGGGTATATTTATTTTAAACATAAAAATATTACATAAATTAGGAGAATGCTACTAATCCAAACTATCATAAGGGAGAGAAAGAGGAGAATTTTTTAAAAAGGGCATTCATTTTAAAATTGTAAACAAATTTTCTCATCTCAATATAACTTAGCTATGACTTGCTAAGAAAAAGAATTATGATAAAGAAATTTCTAAAATAAACAAATCATGTGTTCCAGGTTGAACTGTGGACATGCTTTGCCCTTCAGAGAGAAAATAATCATCTATATTTTAATTCTAGAAAAAAATAGTTAATCAGAGAAGGAAAAATGTACTAAAACAAGTAAAGGAAGAAACAAAAGAACTTTTATAAAATCTCTAAGGTGAATTTCAGTAAGAAATAACTATAAAATAAACAGTTATTGAGTTTTGCAATCAGAGAAGACTGTCAAAACTATCTGTGCATATCAGAAATAAATCTCTATAGACAAAAAACAAAATACAAAAAAAAAAAATACCCAAAACAACAACAACAAACACTCCTCACAATCTGAAAAACAGGTCACTGTTTAAGGACTTTGCAACTGAAAGAAGCCTCTTCCTAGAATTTCTAGGATCTCAACACCAAAAATTGAAAAATGTTAAATCCTGTAAATGAGGAATATATTGAAAGGCTAACACTCTGAATTCCCCAGAGTGAATGGGGATTCACATTGCAAAACAGAGAAATCCAACACTTTTAAGCCTCATTTCCCTTTACAGAATCTCCAAACTTCTACATACAGCTAATCTGTGTGATCTACTCTGTTTCACTGATATGTTTATATTTTTTATAGCAAGAACAGTTTTAGCTATTATACCTTTTTTTCCTTACACGTGTATACGTATGTACTTTACATCAACACTTACACCCTTTTATCCCGGCCAATTAATCCCAGCTTTACCAGCCTATGAAAAACCTCACAAGATTATTCTCAATCGATCGTGCACATATAAAAGAATCACTCACCTAATTACAGAATTAAGTATTTCCAAACTACGTAATATTTAAGCCACGAATAATATGACCACGTCGGTTATAAAACAAGAAAGCTAGAGAATAAAAAAAAAAGAACATACGTTTTGGTGACCGATGGCCTTTTTTGTGGACTGACACACTTCTGTTCCAGGAGACTGAAGAAGTGAGGACGAGAAGCAGGACGGTTCTGGTCTGAAATTCGAGACATTGCTTTAAATCCACCAAGTCAATTAGACAATCAGCATTTCTAAGTGATATCTGCTGCTGATTCTACCGAACGCAGCTGAAGCCCTACCACGTGTCAGCCACGTTGACTCTCAACGTGCAACGTTCTAACCGCGGAGGATTCCTTCCTAGCTTGTCATCGCAACCTTATGAAAAGAATAAAACGCAACACTGGCCGTGGTACATTTGACCCGCGAACAGCACGGGCTTGAACGGTGAGGATCCACTTACATTTTTCAATAAATATACAGTCTGCCCTCCATATCCCTGGGTTCACATCCAGAGATCAACCAGCTGAGGCAGCTGGCAACCCTCAGATGCGAGAGCCAGCTGTTTTGTATTGTTCTGCACCATTTTATAGAAGGGCCTTGAGCATCTGTGGATTGGGGTATCTGTGGAGGTCCTCACACTAACCCCTCATGGATACCAAAGAAAGGCTGTACGTACTTCATCCACATCTATGCGGTCAACATAGTATATAGGATATAAAATGAAAGTCAGAAAATGAAGAAGATCATGAGCTGATGGATCACTTCTGAGTCGTAGTACTCGGAGAGAGAAGGGATGCATTTCATCAGTCATGAGAGAGAAAGTGTCTTGAATACACTTGTAATCTACAGTCGATCTTCCATCTTAGGTAAGCTTTCTTTGAAATAACCAATTAAAAAAAAATACTTCTTGAATACAGATTGCTAAAATATAGCTCATGGAACTGAGTATAATAGAAATCTCTTTTAACACGAATACTAGTAGAACATTTAAAAGGTCACAGATTCATTCATCTGGTCAGTACATCATTATTAAACACAGGTGGTGCAGCCAACCTATTCACCACAAATGTGACCATTCAGCTGAATGGACTTAAGCAATATTTTTCTCTCTGATTCAGATCGGCAGAAAAACATATGTTCTTGTTAAATTAGATACTTGCTTAGGTATCTGACTAGACAAGGTTAAAAAAATGTTTTGAGAAAATCAGCAATCAGCATTTCGACATGAAATTAACAGCAGCAGCCAAGGTTCTCAAATAGATATGCTAATGAACAAGCAATACTATTGGTTTTTATTATAATTCTAAGGAGGACCACCGGCTATCAGCTGAAGCCACAGCAAAAGCATCGCTCAGGTGTGGTTGCTTAAAGAGGATCCCACCATCTCTGCCGACCTCAAAACTGGCCAAGTTCTGGGAGGTAGGATGGGAAGGAATAAATCAAATGAAACAAAATTGAAGCCACCTAGCATCCTAGATTTAAGGAATCGGGTCCAAAGTCAGCATATTAGCCCATGATTAAAAAGATTAATTTGCTGTTTTTATGATCTCTATAGGAAGCTCTTTGCTGTCATGGCTGTCACTTCTGTACTGGGCAAGTCCCTCTGCCCTGCTTCACATAGTTCTTGCAACTAATCTACGTCACTGTTGCCTTAAAATCATAACACAAATTCTCTAGGAACGTTTCGCTCAATTAATTAATTTTATTCTACTCTCTACTCCCCACAAACTCAGCATTCATAGTCATTATACGTTTTGTTTATCCACACAGCTTAACGAAGTTATTCAAACCTTTCTATGCATGTTCTTTATCAATCTGACTACGAATCCTTGTGAAAGATATCCACAATTTACATTTATTTTCCATTCCCTCAGTATTCCTGTGGCTGTGCTCCAATCGCACCAGTACCCATGCATGTTTTTGCTTCTAAAATTATAAGAAGTTACTAAAGAGAATACTAATAACGACAACACTAGGCAGAAAAATGACAAGGAGGGGAATGTTGAAGAGAAAGTCAAATATAATTGAGGTCTGAGGCTCAGATTAGGTCATTCTAATAAATTCATTCTATTTTAAGGGACTGATTTTTACTCATTTAATTTCGAGAATTTTAGTATTCATCGTCATGAATAGAACAGTAGGTATTAAGACTTTACATCAAGGAATTGAAAGAAAAATAAGTGAATCTATCAAATAAGAGTCCTTTAATCCTAAAATTTTGATTAATATAAAAATAGGAAAAACAGGACCTTATGATGAAAGAGCCATGTTTTATCAAAATGATTTTAGAAGCTTATCTATGTATCAGTTCTTTCATATAAATTTAAATTTACAGAACATTTAAATTTATCTGGATGAAAGCAAATACAAGTTTTAATACATAACATGATTGTAAAAACGGCTCATTATTGATTTTTCTGTTTTGAAAGATTCTTTAAAATTTAGTTAGTTTGGTCTTCTTTATTATTTGCATCTTGTCTACAAAATTATAATTTCCTGCAAATAGGGACAACGTAAAAGTTTTTTGCTCTTCAAAGTAGTTTGCGTTTCATAAAGGAAGTAAAACCATCAGGATAATCAATGTCAAATTATTGTCAATAAATATGTTATTTAAGTACTACTTCATTCAAAACATCTTGCTATAGTAATAGTTAACATTAACTAAGAGTCTGTGGGCCTTAGACTTCACATGTATCATTTCAGTTTAAGTTCCACAAGGTCAGTACATCATTATACCTTAACAGATGTTTAAAATGTTCGACCCACTTCAATAGAATTTCAAAGGTGCTAAATAATTTGTCCGAGTTCAAATATTTGGAGAAACAGAGATTTGCGCCTAATTTGTTTAATTTTCAAGTTTATGTTCTTCACAGTTTATCATTCTCTCCACAGTGGGGACTTTCAGAAATGAGTAAGATATAGAACCTACCCTATAAGGCCCATGTTACACATAGTCTGAATTACTGAGTATACTGTACTTCTAAAGGAAATATATCATTCTTCTGACAGTATTTATTACCAAAACAACCATACATGTTTTACTTACTTCATAATCTTCTTCCTTTGATTATTCTTTTGCATATTTAAAATAATTTTAAGTCATTTCTTTCCATTTGTTCCTGATGAAAGAATTTCAAATAAATTTATCAGTTCGGTTTTCAGAAATTTCAATTATCACAATCTTTTCTGAGCAACATTGAAGAAATTAGTTTAAGGCGATAGTTAAAACTTAGCTTAATAAAACACTTTTCCCTTTAAATACCAATTCAGAAATATATGCAAAATGAACTCTACGTTTGCTTTGCCTAAAATGGGTATACTCCTTCTTCCCTCCCCCCGCGCCCCCAGCTTTTAACCTCTGATGAACTAAGTGAACAAGGCAACCCTTTCTGAGACCACTGATCAACGTGGTGTTTCTCATGAAAAGATGAAGCAGAAGTGTCTTCCTTTAGGACATGTACTAGCCATTTTGACTAGGATAAAACCAGAACTCCTGTCAGTACGTAAGCTGGATGAACACCACCTCTAAATTACTTTTTTTTTTTTTTGCTTGCTTTACCTCCTAAGTAAATCCAACTCAGATAGATCAGAGAAACACCGTGGTATAGTAAAATGAACCTTGACATGAGCATCAAAAGGCTTAAATTTAAATTTTGTAATGATTTAGTGAGTTACTTAAATTCTGAACAATCTTAGTATCCTTATCTATAATGTTGGCATGATAATACCTATAGACATGGAAGGAAATATTACAACTTATGTAACAACTCTTGGCAAACACTGGTTGGTTACAACCATCAGTCGCTTTCACACACACACACACACACACAAACAAAAAAACAAAAACAAACAAACAAACAAAAAAGCAGGAAATTTAAATAAAATAAAACCTTTTACAGTATAACATTGTCAAGACCATTTAAATAAGACATAGTGGAAATCAAGTTTCTCATACAAAAAATCATACTAACCAGGCAACTATACTAACTTAGAGAAAGACTTTTTTTAATTGAAGTACCTATTTAAGTTCTGTTTAGTATTGTATTTCTAATTGCTAATGTAATTCCCAAACTATGTTTGATATTCTTTCCACAGTGTCTGTTTCCAGTAACGTTTTCAAACTCTTCAGAAAATAATGGTATCATTTGTAACCGTAATCACAATTTGGATAATTTAATTTTGTATTTATAAAAGTCAATGGGCTTTTTCCCTTTAACAATTTATACTTGCCAGAAAACACACACACACACACACACACACACTAGTATTAAGCCAACTATATCACCATTAAATAAGAAATAAACCCACTGGGGATGAAGAAGAGAGTTCTAGACCCTTTTCCTCTTACTCATATAAACTTAATCCGGGCTTACGATTAATTTTTGAAATTGTTCTACATCCACCTTAATGTTTAAAGCTTCGTTTCTACCTCTAGGCCCCATCAGCAAAACCCACACATCAACCTTATTAGCAAAACAACTGGCTTTTTACATGTGATGTTTTGTAGTTCTTATTTACAATCCTCATCATGCTGATTTCAGTAATCTTTCAGTAAGAGTGATTATTAATGCTGTCAAAAGCAGAAGCTAGGGTTCAATATTTTTTTCTTTTCTTTTAAAATAAAACTGGATAATTAAGATTGAGCTTAATAATGTGACTCTCAGGCCTCTGGGTAATCAGAAGAGTCCTATGATTGATTTTAATATAGCAAGGACCCTGTCTTTACTTAAAATTCTATGCATACGCCAAAGTACTTACTTGTACAAGCCACAAAATGGTTAAAGAAAAACTACAGGAATAGTCACTCATCATAATACAGAGGTATCTAGACATTTTTTTTCATTTTCAGACTCAAAAAATAAGTACCACATAAAATTTTATCTGATTGACTTATCTTCTTTAATTTAAGATAGCCATAGATCTATTATGTCCACTAAAGCATATGACCTTTTTACTAACTCGGCTGTGTCTTTAACACACTAAGAAATTGAACAATGTTTTGAAGAAATAAAAAAGAAATAAAGAAAAAGAAGGATAAAACAAATCTGAAGAGGATTGGAGACATTTTGGAGAAATCAGATGGTTCAAGATTCAAAGTGATGAAAGAAAAAGGTAAGATGAGGTAATGTGTTTTGTTTTTCAGAAAAAGAGGTCATGATGTAATAAAGATTATCATTCTTAATCAGATCTATTTACTTACATTCTGAAGAAAGGTGTAGAACACAATATAAATTTCCAAAGGACTATTTAGTTATCAGTAAAAGACACAATATGTGAAGGAGCTGACAAGAATGTGAGGGTGTTTCATGTTCATCACCACCGCCCGCCCATATTCAGGAAAAATATATATTTGGAAGCAGTATCAAACACCATTGCCTAATTTAAAAATATTCCTGGACCTCTTATTGATCAATATCTCTTATAGAAAGGATGAGAGTATAGCGTCTGAACTGAAACAATACTATTAGAAAATGATACCGTGAGCATTAGGATGTATAATTCATGTTGCTTTCATTTGCTTGGACCATTGTAAAAATCCATAAATCACTTCCTTGTTCATGTATTGCTTAAGTGCAATTTGTCATTTTGCATTAGAGGGCTGCTTCAGCTCATCGGTGCTTTTAATTCACTGTTTAGAGTTTAACAAAACGCTGGCCCCGTCTGATCACTAAAAAGACACTGAAATGTGAAGCCACACCACTATTAACTAGGTGAAACAAAAGGAAGAACACTTCTACTTGGAATATCAAATAATGCTTAATGGAATATCTAGTATTCTCAGTGCCCGAAAACATGGATTGGTTCTCCGTTGTGTTCAAAGCATTAGAACACAGCAACTAGAGTTACCTGAATGATTGTAATAGCAGAGGCTACATATTTTCCCCATGTAAGTCTAGTCAACATTCACTCCTTACTGTGGGTGAACAAAAGCTAACACGGTGTCTGTGGCATTAGTCCCTCCTCTCTGCCTTCACACCTCTTAGGTTACACTGTTACGAATAAAGCTACCACCGCCTGGCTGCCCTTAAAAGAGATGCAGAGCTGTCCGGGTCCTTTGCTTCTGCTCTCTGCACTCTCCTTGCTGGGAATGACAAGTGTCAGAAACCTTCTAGCTCAATCCTGGACGAGCCTGGCCTTCGAAAGACTCCTTATTGACAGTTTTAATTTTTGTCTTCCATTTCTTTAAAAAAAAAAAAAATCTCAACGCTCTGGGCACACTGCAATAATAAGAGGATTTAGAAACAAATTGCTTTCAAGTCAAGTTAAATCACTGCAAACACTCATTTATCCAAACGCTGGTTAACAAACTTGTTTCCCTTCCGCCCTTTCGAGAAAAGGGCAGGGAAGAAAGCAACCCCATTACCTAGTTTCGAAGTTTGTAGCCAGGTATGGAAAACACATTCCTGGGACCTTAGCGCCCCACTCTTTCTGCACCTAGAGCCCAATGAAACAGACGAATGTGTATTATCTCTCTTATACCAATCAGAACTTTTATGAAAATTGATTTTGATAACCTCCCTCCAAATTATAACTACTTTCTTCCTCTGTTTTAGGATGCAATTTGTTTCCGGCCAATTGGCTCTCCTGGAGGGGGCATGGCAGCGCGGAGGGATTGCTCCCCGCTTCCGGTTCCCAGTTATGGGGGCGCCCCGTCCCCCCACCCCGCGATTTATATATTCTGCATTTCAAAGAGGTCGTCAGCCTTGCCACCGAGGTTGTTATTTACATATTTATGTCTTCTGGAAAATCTGGGGTCCACCAAAGAAGGGTGCAAAGGAAAAGGGGATGGGGGGGATCGGCTTGATTGTCACAAGGGAGAAAATAAACCGGTTACACATAAGAGGCACTTTAAAAAGGCAATTGCAAAGGGTTGTTTTGTTTTGTTTTGGAAGAGGGTGGGCTGTTTAATGGTTCCAGGTGTAGGGGGCAGAGAAGGCTATTAATGTCAATATCTGAATTTTGGTCCCCAACAAAACGCTACAGCAATTGTCTTTGGCTGGAGCTACCTGGACGGAGGCGGACTGCCGGGCTCGAGGCCATCCTCCCCAGCAGAAGACCCCGCTGGCACCGCCGGTCCCGGGGCGCTTCTGAGACTACAGGTCGGAGAGGCGAGACCTCTAGAGGACCCGGGTCGGCGTCGCCGGCGCGGACACAGGCCTCTGCGACCCGAGAAATCCTGCAGAGCCCCCAACAGGCGAGCCCTGCCGACAGAGAGCTGCAAGCAAAATTTTCTGGCTTGCCCTATGCTGCTTTCGCCGCTAGGAGGCGCCTGTAACCCACGTTTGCGGAGAGAGTTACCATTCAAACAGAACCGCTACCAAAAAAAAAAAAAAAAAAAAAAAACCCAGCTCAAGTGTTACAGTGGCTGTAGCGATTATTTACAGGCAAATCTGACCATCTCGCCACGTTCTCATCCCCACCTCTGGAAGGTCTCTGGCTCTCAGCGGACGCCCCAAGTCAGCTCAAACTTCATCTGCATTTTGAGAGCACAAACCTCCCTGTCTGGATCTGCATTGTCATTCAGCCGCATGGCTCTCACACGCAAACACGCACGCACACACGCGCATACACACAAGTGTTTCCATACGTACAAATGAAAACATTAGAAAATTACCGTCATGTTAAAAAAAAAAAATGTTCCAGGATTCTCATGAGTCAGCTGGAAGACCTCAAACGTGTCATGTCAATCGTGCAGATCTAAAGAAAAAAATAAAGGGGAGGAGGAATAGAAAGTGCAGATGCAGTGCCGTATTAATATTCAGATACACTGTAATCTCCTTTTCATTGATCCACAGGTCCTTTTATAAAGTGCCGTTCCATTCTCAGTCGCAGACGTGCCGCTAAAACCATTTTAACGGCAGCGGGTTTCGCTTGGCTTTGGCCAGTCATCAATTTACTGCAGCTGGAAAAGGATTAGCCATTTTTGCTGGCATCCTTTCCTCCAAAACGCTCACAGGCAGGACCCGTCGCCGTGAAAGAACTAAGGGGGCGGGGAGGAGGGGTGCAGGGCAGAAGGCACGCACTGGCGGGACGGGCAGGGGCACGCCTCGGCCCCCAGTCACGCCCGTGGGCACTCGCCCTCCTTAATGCCTGCCCGGAGGGAGTGGCAGCGCACCTCGGGGTGGGAGACACGACTCTCCCTTTCCCGCAGGTCGTGGCGGTGTTACTCCGCGGTCATTCATTACCAGGAAGCCATAAGGAACCTTCCTCTCTAGTGGCTGAACAAGACTGAACAGGGGCTGCTGTCAGGAAATCAACCACCCTCTGCCGCCCCTTAATTAATATAAAACTGGGTTTTTTTTTTTTTAATATTTTCTCGGAGAACTGACATGCAGACCTCTCTCTAGCATTAAGGAGTTCACGGTAGATTTTAACTTCCCAGGAACTGGGTGCCTGGAGGCGCCTGCAGAGTGTGCACTCAGAACGCGTCGAGCGCATCTTTGGAGACCCGCGGTGGGGGCGGGGGTGGGGGTCCGTGGGGACGTACTCGGAGCTGCGCGCCGGCCAGGGAGGAGGGACGAGAGCGCCCTGAGTGTGCCAGCGCGTTCGCCGATACCCGCAGCGGCACACACTCGGGCCCCGCGTGTGCACGCCCCCCCCACCACCGCCCGCTTCCCGCCCCCACCCGCCCGAGGTCGCGGCCGCCGGGCTGTCCTCATCTAGCGGGTGTGCCCCAGGCCGGGCGAGAATCGGTGACCTGGTCTAGCACTGGGGCGACGGGCGTGTGGGGGTGGGGATCGCCAATTGTCAGGGGGGAGGGGGTGGGGGGTGAGAAGCAGGCAACAGCCGGCGCTAGCCGCCACCGAGGAGCCCTCGGCTGGGTGACGCGCAGGGACATCGGCGGCGCCTGGCAGCGCCCGGCGGTGCCCCGCGCGCCACGCCAGCGAGGCCAGCGTCAGGCTGGCGGGCTCGCAGAAGAGCTCAGATGAAAGCAAGCTCCTCAGCCGCGGCTCAAAGCGCTCGCAGCTCAAACTAGGTCTCCAAGCGAATTATGATGCTCTTCGGTATGAATACGGTGGGTCTACAGTGAGGCTGGGAAGACGCCAGTCTTAAGTCTGTCTGCACTTCTGTAGGGGCGGCCGCCCCTCACCCCTTGGCGTGAACCCCACCTCCGCCCCACACCCACTGCTGCGCGCCTGTTCCACAACGGCCCCCGCGGACCCTCCTGCTTAATTTGGCACGGGCCATAATGTGTCCCTTTTTAAAATGCCCTGCCAGTCTCCGCCAGAACCGCTTAATTAGGTAGCCGCGCCGATTAATAGCCCCTCTGCAACTTCTTTTTTTCCCCCCCGTTCTCGGTGATTTATTTCCACGATCAGTAGCAAGGAAATACCTTAAAGGAAAAAGAGTGTTAGCGTCATTGGAAACCCCGCTCCGGAGAGAGGATACCGCTGCTGTTGTTGCTATTGTGGTTTCGCGTTTGCTGATGCAAACAGGGGAACCTCTCTATTCCCTTTCCATTACTGCGGCTGGGGACTGGGAACTTTCCGTGGCAGAGTCCCCAGCTAGCGCCTCGGGACCTGCCGGGCTGTTCTCTCTCTGTGTGTCACACTCACACTCACGGCCACCACCGGGGCGCGGGTTCTATCGCGCCCCGCCTGGCTGCCAGTGACACGGCTGCCTGACGGCCAGCTCGGCCAATTAGCGGAGCCTCGGTGGGTGGTGCTCCTCGGCGATTGGTTGGCAGAATGAGGGCGCTGCGCAAAAACAGAGAAGCGTTGCGCTCGGAGCTCAGAAACTGCCAGCCGAGATCACAGGCTCTGAGGCTAAGGCTGGAGGAGGGAAGGACGGGAAGGGAGAGAGACAGGTTAGAGGGAAAGAGGCTTGAGAAGGAAACAGCAAGAAAGAAACTGCCCATCACACTTACAGAAAGGCAAATGACGGTGGCGAAGAGGACAGAGAGAGACAAGACGATGAAAGCCAAAAAATACAAATAGAGCGGAAAAAAAGGGGGGGAAACAAATGCCAAGGAGAACATCCATCCGGAGAGATGAAGAGAATGAAAGTTTTATGCTGCAGAGCCGTTCTATGCTTTTCCGGCACACAATTCTCTCGCTGTTTTTAAGCCCTTTTGCGTTTGCCCGCCGTTGACACTGAGAGGCATGTTCAGCGGCGCCGGCAGCGTCTCTTCTTCCTGCTCCTCTTCCTCCTCACCTTCCTCCTCCTTCTTTCCCTCCTCCTTCGCCTCCCATCAGCAAGAAGACAAACCGAGGACAGTCTTGAAATATCGAAATTTCCTCCTTGGGATTTGCCAGCGCCGCGTTGCGCCAAGACTGTCGGAATAAAGGACGCTGACTATTTTGTTATTATCGTATTAATTGGTCAGTGGGAAGATTACAGATGAGGAAAGGGGCGCCTGTCACCCTTCCTGCGCTAAGATTGAAAAATGAGGCTGAATTGGGGGAAGCCCTAAAATGAAGCAAAAGGAATAAGGACACAAAGCCACAGGAGCCCCCCCCCCTCACACACACACACACACACACACACACACACACACACAGAGCGTACTTTTATTTGTGTTTTTTTTTTTTTGTTTTTTTTATTTTTTTCGTGGTGGTGGGGGAGGCGACTGGGTGGCTGGCTGGCTGCGAGAAGCTGCTTCCTTTCCCTTTGGAGATGATTGTGCTATTATTCTTTGCCTTGCTCTGGATGGTGGAAGGAGTCTTTTCCCAGCTTCACTACACGGTGCAGGAGGAGCAGGAACATGGCACTTTCGTGGGGAATATCGCTGAAGATCTGGGCTTGGACATTACAAAACTTTCGGCTCGCAGGTTTCAAACGGTGCCCAACTCGCGGACCCCATACCTGGACCTCAACCTGGAGACCGGGGTGCTGTACGTGAACGAGAAGATCGACCGCGAGCAAATCTGCAAGCAGAGCGTCCGTCCTCCTGCACCTGGAGGTCTTCCTGGAGAACCCCTTGGAGCTGTTCCGGGTGGAGATCGAGGTGCTGGACATCAATGACAACCCCCCTCCTTCCCGGAGCCGGACCTGACGGTGGAGATCTCTGAGAGCGCCACGCCGGGCACCGCTTCCCCTTGGAGAGCGCGTTCGACCCAGACGTGGGCACCAACTCCTTGCGCGACTACGAGATCACCCCCAACAGCTACTTCTCCCTGGACGTGCAGACCCAGGGGGATGGCAACCGATTCGCGGAGCTGGTGCTGGAGAAGCCGCTGGACCGAGAGCAGCAAGCGGTGCACCGCTACGTGCTGACCGCGGTGGACGGGGAGGAGGAGGGAGGAGGGGAGGGGAGGAGGAGGCGGCGGCGGCGGGTCGGGGGCCTGCCCCCCAGCAGCAGCGCACCGGCACGGCCCTACTCACCATCCGAGTGCTGGACTCCAACGACAACGTGCCCGCCTTTGACCAACCCGTCTACACTGTGTCCCTGCCAGAGAACTCGCCGCCCGGCACGCTCGTGATCCAGCTCAACGCCACAGACCCAGACGAGGGCCAGAATGGCGAGGTCGTGTACTCCTTCAGCAGCCACATTTCGCCCCGCGCGCGGGAGCTCTTCGGACTGTCCCCGCGCAGCGGCCGGCTGGAGGTGAGCGGTGAGCTGGACTACGAGGAGAGCCCGGTGTACCAGGTGTACGTACAAGCCAAGGACCTGGGCCCCAACGCCGTGCCCGCACACTGCAAGGTGCTCGTGCGAGTGCTGGATGCTAACGACAACGCGCCGGAGATCAGCTTCAGCACGTGAAGGAGGCGGTGAGCGAGGGCGCGGCGCCCGGCACCGTGGTGGCCCTGTTCAGCGTGACCGACCGCGACTCGGAAGAGAACGGGCAGGTGCAGTGCGAGCTGCTAGGGGATGTGCCCTTCCGCCTCAAGTCTTCTTTCAAGAACTACTACACCATCGTGACCGAGGCCCCCTGGACCGCGAGGCGGGGGACTCCTACACTCTGACCGTGGTGGCTCGGGACCGGGGCGAGCCGGCGCTGTCCACCAGTAAATCCATTCAGGTGCAAGTGTCAGATGTGAACGACAACGCCCCGCGGTTCAGCCAGCCGGTCTACGACGTGTATGTGACCGAGAACAACGTGCCCGGCGCCTACATCTACGCCGTGAGCGCCACGGACCGCGACGAGGGCGCCAACGCCCAGCTAGCCTACTCGATCCTCGAGTGCCAGATCCAGGGCATGAGCGTCTTCACTTACGTGTCCATCAACTCGGAGAACGGCTACCTGTACGCCCTGCGCTCCTTCGACTACGAGCAGCTCAAGGACTTCAGCTTTCAAGTGGAAGCCCGGGACGCCGGCAGCCCGCAGGCGCTGGCTGGCAACGCCACCGTCAACATCCTCATCGTGGACCAGAACGACAACGCCCCTGCCATCGTGGCGCCCCTACCGGGGCGCAACGGGACCCCGGCGCGAGAGGCGCTGCCCCGCTCGGCCGAGCCGGGTTACCTGCTGACTCGCGTGGCCGCGGTGGACGCGGACGACGGCGAGAACGCCCGGCTCACCTACAGCATCGTGCGGGGCAACGAAATGAACCTGTTCCGCATGGACTGGCGCACCGGGGAGCTGCGCACGGCGCGCCGGGTGCCAGCCAAGCGCGACCCCCAGCGGCCTTACGAGCTGGTGATCGAGGTGCGCGATCACGGGCAGCCGCCCTTGTCCTCCACCGCCACCCTGGTGGTGCAGCTGGTGGATGGCGCTGTGGAGCCCCAGGGCGGGGGCGGGGCGGGGGTGGGGGGTCAGGGGAGCATCAGCGCCCCAGTCGCTCCGGCGGCGGGGAGACCTCGCTGGACCTCACCCTCATCCTCATCATCGCTCTGGGTTCGGTGTCCTTCATCTTCCTGCTGGCCATGATCGTCCTGGCCGTGCGCTGCCAAAAAGAGAAGAAGCTCAACATCTACACGTGTCTGGCCAGCGACTGCTGCCTCTGCTGCTGCTGCTGTGGCGGCGGGGGCTCGACCTGCTGCGGCCGCCAAGCCCGGGCGCGCAAGAAGAAACTCAGCAAGTCGGACATCATGCTGGTGCAGAGCTCCAACGTGCCCAGCAACCCCGCCCAGGTGCCGGTGGAGGAGTCCGGGAGCTTCAGCTCCCACCACCACAACCAGAATTACTGCTACCAGGTCTGCCTGACCCCGGAGTCCGCCAAGACCGACCTGATGTTCCTCAAGCCCTGCAGCCCTTCTCGGAGTACGGACACTGAGCACAACCCCTGCGGGGCCATCGTCACCGGCTACACTGACCAGCAGCCCGACATCATCTCCAACGGAAGCATTTTGTCCAACGAGGTAAGGCTGAAGCGAAAGGACCACCATCTCTCATCTCCTCCATCCGAGAGCCTCCTCTAGCCCGGCCCTTGTATCTCTGGTGTACTGTGTATTTATTTTTAGAATATTAGCTTATTTGTATCTTTGTGAGGGTCAGAATGGGGGCGTCACCCTCTCCCACCCCTTCGTGTGAACCTAAACTTCCTGGTGTCCCTAATTTTCTGCGCTTCACTCCTCCACGTTTATTTTCATCTCCCCTTGCTGCTTCGCCACCTCAGACCTTCTTTCTTCTTCCCTCTGGCATTTTCCCTTTACAACTAACCCCCTCTCAGTCCTTTCCCTTCTCAGAAATCTGGGAGTAAAGGGGCGAGCGGGCGGGGCGGGCGGGGAGAGGGAGTTGTGGCGGAGGGACTTGCTGGCCCTGGGAAAGGTCTTTTTCTCTTTGCATTTGTCCCAGGCGTTAATAAAGTTCATTGTTTTTGCCCTGTTTATCGATGCTTTCAGTCACGTGTAAAAGTAAGCTATAGATTGTTGAACTTTGCACAGTTGTCTAAACTCGAATGCATGTCGTAGAGAATGAGTTATCAGATCCTTGTCCTCTGAACTCGGGTTGCAGAAAAGCCTTCAGTTCTGCTCTGGACAGCATTTGCAGACGCTCTTGAAACCGAAGGCCCACACAGTGTGAATTTGAATGAAGTTGTTTTGGCACAAACCCCTGTAAGCTCAAATAAACTAAACGGAAGGCGTAAACAATTGTTGTTTAAAATATATCTTTTAGCTAATAACCACCTTCTTGCCACTGTTTTTGATAAATCACTGCTGTTGGCATTCCTCATCAAAGAATTTGGCTTGTCAATTCTGATTTCTCTTTGAAAGATGGAGAAGTGGCAAGGTTGCGAGGAGGGAGGGAGAGGGAGAAGAGAGTTGATCTCTGTAAAAGAAAGTTTGGACCGGAAGAGGTGTGTGGGTGGTGGGGGCGGGAGGGAGGAGGATGTAGGGGGCCTTCGGAGGGGGAAAGGTTTTGGGGGAGGGAGGATTATGAACTCTTTCTTGGCAGGTTATTTTATCCATTTGAGTCTTAGATATTACTAATTGACTTTCATGACTATTTGTACAGCTCATTTGTATCCTAAGCACATTTTGAAAATAAACAACAAAATAATTCCGTAAAACATTCAAACTTTTTGCTTATTGAGCGTGCTGTTTTTCTTGTGTCAACCAATGTGCACCTAAACACTTTTTGAGGCCATCGAAAGAGCGACTACAGAGGATAACTAGGTTGGCTCTGTTAGAGACAGCAATTTTACGAGCCCCAGCAATGAGGTCATTTGCCTTCTCGCCTTAAAAAGAACCACACATCTAAAATTGGCCTTTTCTTTCTGCATTTTTAAACTTGACTGAAAATCTAGAATGAAGCATCTGCATATGTCCCTGCCCTCACCCAGCCATCAGGCCGAGGCCTTAGGACAGCATGGAAAATCAGAAAAATGTACACAATTACTTCAGCTAGAATCAGTCCCTAACCTCAAAAGCAGACTATTAGTTAAACCCTTAGCATTCAAATGCTCTTGATTTATTTATTTTTTTTCTAGACCAAACACCAGAGAGCAGAGCTCAGCTATCTAGTTGACAGACCTCGCCGAGTTAACAGGTATGGAATCCTTTTCTTTTCCTAGCTTGGTGAATGGACAGTTTACCACCTACTCAAAGTAGGAGGAATTAGGTATATTATTCACTATTAAAATACAAATCACATAAAGTATTTCCAATTAGGACAGAACCTAAATACTAATGTTGGGTTTCCTAGATAGTACATTTGAAAATATGGGTATTTATTTATATACTACTTAATATATTTGAATATTCTGTCAGTTTACATTTCTACACTGCTTCTGATAAGTCTTCCTAACTGTTCCCGGGTATATATACAACTGCTGTATAAAAATTACATAAACAGATACTTGGCTCCAATCATAGAATAATGCCTAAACTTTCATGCTTTAAAGGCTCAAACTGACTGCTAATACTCAATTTGAAAGAGTTAGGCTTAAGTTTATGAAAATGAGCTTTAAGCAGAAATAAAGCCAACTGAGAGGCCCATGAATCTGCAGCGCCATCAGTGACCATGTGGTGGCAGAAGAATGTTTTCTGTGTTACTTTATCTTTTTTTTTATTCTAATATTCACATTTTTGTACTTCTAGTTCTGCATTCCAGGAAGCCGACATAGTAAGCTCTAAGGACAGTGGTCATGGAGACAGTGAACAGGGAGATAGTGATCACGATGCCACCAACCGTGGCCAGTCAGCTGGTAAGTGTGATCGAAGGGTGATCTAAATGCTGACTTTGATAGTTGTTGGGGTTTTTTTTTTTCTGGTTTTTGTTTTTTGTTTTTTTTACATAAATTTAGAAAGGATGATGCCCTAAGTAATTTTTTTGTAAGTTTAATGTTGGTGCCTCTACCGAAAGACGGTGTCAACCTATGTTGAAAACTGTATACTCAAAGAGTATTTTTAAAATGTCAGTGTTCCTTTTTTGGAGAGTTAAAATTAGAACTTCATTGTGGAATATGAAATAAGAGTATGAACTATTTCTTCCTTATGTAATGTGCTTTAATGGGATTATATTGCATGCAAAAAGCCATAGATCTCTCACGTGGGCCAGTCCTCAGTCTTCAGTCAATTAAGATATTATTAGACCAGTTTATGGACAAGGTGACTGAAGAGGAATGAAATTGATCGGTGCAAGGTCACAGGAGGATAAGTGGATGACTGGGGACTAGAATCCAAATTTCTTGCTTTCCAGAACAGTGCATTTTGTATGCCACCAAGTACTGAATGAGAGAAGGAATGGTGATCGAAAGTCATAAATGTAGGTTGAAAGCAGGGTTTCCAACCCTGGATGCTTAGGCTTCGGGACGTGAGCAAACGTTCCATAATGTGTATTTTCTGAAGTGTCCTAGGTTTCGTCATAGTTTCAACAGGGTCCATGACCGGGCAAAAAGTTAGACTCTGCGTATATTTATATGTGGGCCTAAATGGTATCACTGATGGGGTTTTTATTTTATTTTACTTTATGTTCTTTACTTGTTTCTACATAACTTGAACCTTCCCATTTGATAGGATCCCAATAACTAATTACTAGTATGTAAGAGAAACACTTAAAAGAAATAATATATGTGCCTTAAAATAATGAAAACAATCTCATAAAGTTTGGGTTTTCTTTTCGCCTTATTTGCACTTCAACTGTAAAGGGTGCTTGTGGAATTGTTTTACTTTTTTTCTTTTTTTTCTGATTGAGTTCTGTGTTTATCCAACACATAAGGAAATGGGAGGCAAGTCAACTTCTGTAACTCCTAAGACTGTCCATCATTGGACCGTCTCTGGGTTCAACTCCTTTGGCTCGAGATTCGAGCTGTGTTGTGGTTAATGACATAAGAGTAGAGTGATAGGGTCCCCGTTTTCAAGGTAACACGGGTCCTCGAAAGCACCCATTCCTCAACACACTGGTGGACCTTTCTGGATGGTGCTGCGACAGTGTGTCAAAGGGCAGGACACGCCCCGTGGTCGCCTGGCAGCAGTGGTCACTGCAAACCCATCCCTGGGCCACTGTGTGCTGTGTCTGAGGCTGCCTTGGGAAACACAGGCAGCAGGAGGGGGGAAAGGCTGCTCAAGGGTCTCTTTATATTGCTGCAAGTCATTAATATGCACACCTAATGAGACTTGAGAACTGCCAAGAACCCCCGGAGGTCCCTGCCCCTTGCGGGCCTTCACGCTAAGTGAACAGAGCATCTATTTAGTGTCTGGGAACCTGACAACAAACCAGATCTTGCCAGAAGTTTATATTTGAGTACAAAGTCCCTTTCATTTTTGGCCTATATATGGCATATGATTTGTTGTTATCTTTAAGAAGCTGTACGTTTCGAATTGTGCCCTCCCATTCTTTTCTCGGAGCTTCTGATTGAACAGTCAGCCTTTGGAAACTGGTAAAGCAAAACCTTTAATGTTAAAGAGTAGCTGCAGCATGCTTCCTGGGATGCGTTTTATTCCTTCCCCACTCCCTCACTTTGCGTTTTTCCTGTGGCACTCCAATCTCAATGAACATTTCAATTAGCTTAGTCCCTCAGACATAATGAGCCGTAATAACCTAAGCGAAGAAAGAGAAATAAATAAACATCTGCAAAAAGAGCTAAATTTGGAAGATGGATGGGCATATATTCTTATCAATGCGCCTTCCCAGTAGCTATTTTATTTCGGAGGCTCTCAGCGTTGCCATTTTGGTAACGTCTCTTTCAAATTATTTGAGATGTCGAAGCACGAAAAGGAAAATTAAAATGCTAAATTGTGTTCTGGGAGACATTTTTAAAAAGTGAGGCTGTTTTCATTGTTCTTGATCAAAATGGCAAAGTTTTTTCTAGCTTTCATTTTTCAACACGTGGAAGCATTACAGAATTAACAGTCTATGTATTTCATTAGCAGTTACAGAGCAGCCACTACGTATTGGGGGGACAAGAATAGCTTGTTTGGGGGTTGTAAAACACACTTGGATTAAGAAGTAATGCGCCTTTGTGTGCTGAACTGCAATCACTTTTACGTGTCTAATTTTGTTGGAAGAAGGATTTTAAATGTTTTCTTTCTTAAAGTATACAATTCTAAATGCAGAGAATTAAAATCTATTTACTTAATAATTTTTGTCCAGTCCATGCTGATGCATACTATAAACCTCACACCAAGTAACTAGAATATTTTCTAAAAGTTAAGCCCTGTTCAGGTAAATAAATACATGTGTTTTATTTCCTTGAAAAGCCAGGTATTAATGACCTTCTGATTTTGTGATATTTGGGAAATATTCACAGCACGTCTATTTTCAAGGTTGGGATATGAAACATTTCATCCTAATAAGCAAATCTCACTTAGCTGGATTTTGAGTGAAAAAGGCTAGGTTATCAAGGAAACATAACACTGGCAAGATGCATTCTGCCTTCTCTCCTTCAGCTTGTACCTCATTCCATACTGCATTTCATATACTGTTTAGCTTAGTACCTCACCTGTTTACATTTCCTAACTTTTTCTTTATCTCCACTTTCTTTTTCTATGTTAACATTACTTCCTACGCATTTATTTCGCTATCCTTCCATTTATTCTTCTATGAATAGTTTTTTTTTTGTCCCCCCCGCCCTTGTTTTCCCCCTTTCTAAGCCATTTGCAGTCACCAATCTTGTTCAGAGAAGGGCTCTAAACACGGAGGCAGCTGCACAGAGAGGCACATAAGCTTTTTCAGTTTTCCACTGCACCTGGCCCCATGTGTGAAATTCTTCGGCTTGCCACAGCTCCGTGGCACTTTCTTTCTATAGCCTTGTCAAGGTGCTTTCCGTTTTTTTTCAGCGCACTATTGATGTATTGGTTAGATATGGCAGAAATCCAAGGAGATGTGGCAGAGGCATGCATAAATCATCACAAGTGGGCATGCTGATTAATCACGGCTTCAATAGCCAAAAAAATAGTCGAAGTGGACTTTAAAAGAAATATATTTTTAGTTGTGTTTACTATTGTACAGTTAGATTAAAAGATAGGCTTTTTTTAATTTCTGATTTAGAATACTGATCCAAAAATTTTAGGTGTATATTCTTAACATTTTAATATAACTGGAGGTACATCTAAGGGGATCTATTAAGTTGTAAGAAGTTGTGTTTTTTCTACTTATTAAATACTTACAATGTGCATAATACTAGGATTAATTATGAATCTAGTCTTTAATAATTGTGCCTTCTTAAAAATATATTAAAGAGGAAAACTAATAAATGATTCTGTTAATGTTACTTGTAGTTTATCTGAAAATCATCAAATTGCACTTGTTAATTCTTCTTTCAATTATGAGGGAACTTAGCTTCTAAATGTGTTTATGTCTTATTATTATGAGATTGACATATGATATATAGTCAAAATTTGGCTGTACATTAGAAAATAAAGCGATTTGAATTATCACTATATTCAAACTAGTAGATAAATTATATCATGAAATGTATTAAGCCATTGCACAAATACCACAGTATCAACAAGAGAATTCTTGACTTATCATAAATACAAATTTCCCTTTTCAACTCCAACAAGAATTTAGACACTGGCAAATTAACTTTTGGCTTTATAAATAAAGCAAATTTATACCATTGTCTGTAAAAGCTTATTCAGGTTTCTGATGAAAATCTGAGCTACAACTTGACAATGCAGAGAGATTTATAGTTGGAAAAACATATATAAGACTAAATATTGAGAGAAAATGGAGAAAAATATAAACATTTCAAACGAATAGGTAGTTTTGAATTTTCATGATTAACTTATGTTGATAAATATCTGCTTCCAAACCATATTCTCCTAGTAATTATAGTAATTATTGTGGGTATAGTAAAGATCTCTCAGTTTCCCATTGTTAAGTGGTTAGAGAAAGACTGGAAACTCCCTCAAAAAAAGTGTGTGTTAAATTTTTAAAAAATTAAATTCCCATGTCTTGAAAAAAATTAATGTTTTTTTTTTTTAAATGAAGGTTTGGGACATGAGAAAGAAATGTACGCATAATTTTGTATTATTACATTCATCAGAAAACAGGACGAATTGAATACAAACATAATATTTTTGCGATCACAATTTGTTCTCAGTGGTAGTATCACTGCCTCTGACTATAGGGACAAGTTACTTGCCAGTTAAAAAAGATGTATTTTAAAATTTGTCTAAATATATCTTTGCGGAACAGGCAGTCTATCACTTCAGCTGTCATGCCTTGTAGCACAGATTATTTCTGAGAAGTGGAGAAAGTAAATAAGTAGGAAAAGAAATTGCAAGTAAAATATATATGTTGAGATATTTCTTAGAAACTACCATGACTTCAAAACTGAAGTTTGGCCTGTAGTTTTCTGCTATACCAAGCCCACAGTTTCTATAATAAGGACATTTGAAAAGGAAAAAAAAAATTAGTTAAATTTATTTTCTCTTGGGCCTTTAATTTGATCGGTTCCAAAACTTCAAGAGTAATGCGAAAGGTATATGCATTTTAATATAGCACATGCATTATAATACTGGACATCTCTGTGCTTCACTGACCACAGCAAAACTTAAATATCCCTCTGCTTATTTGGTCATTAAAATAATATATTTAATGGGGCTAGTAACAAATGAAAAAGATTAAAAATTATTAGTCTTCCAATGGCTCCCTAAGATGCAGATCGGTAATGGGAAAAAAAATTAACTGGTTCCCAAACTATATATCTAAAAATCAAATGAAAAAAAAATCTATTTTCAAAGAATGTTTCCATTACTTCTCTGAAATTTATTGATGCAGTATTTATGTCATTAATGTTTCTATGTATTTTCCTCATAAAAATCTATGCACACTTGCTTTATCAGTTCAACTGGTAAAACATATCCTTGCATAATTTGAGCCCCCTTATCTTTCATCCTACTTATACAGAGCTGTGTATTATTACTATGGGCATTCCACTTTTAAAAAGTTAGTTTACAAATTTATTAAGAACATTGTCTACAAGTGTTTTATTTTTCCCTTCTGTCAAGTAACCTCGTTCTTCCAACAACAACAACAAAAAAACTTGATCGCATCCCACCACTTTTCTTTTATGCACACAATATAAGTTTTGCACAGGCTCTCGACTCATGAGAGCTTTACTATATAATCTAAGGGAATTTTAACTAGTTGCTGATAATTTTAAAAGACAGAAAACCATACACTTCAAAATAAAATGGACACGATTGAGTATAAACTTCCCATGAAAACAAGTTCTACTAAAAGTAACTTCTAACATAATTAAACATCTGAATAGTAATGTTGAGTGAGAGACTAGTTTATTAAAATATTTCTGTATGAGGTTATTATATTCATAGTTTATAGGAGTACTTGAGTACGGGTCCTCAAAAAGATGTGAAAGATTATTAATGGTCTCATGTGATATATTTTAAATGCTCTTTTTCAGTCACTTGAGGAAAAAATTGTACTAATTCCAAATTTTGCATAAAGTACCTATCTTTATCAAGATCCAATAACACAAGTCTATCAAGCTGACAAGAATTCATTCTGTCAACTCCAAATTTAATGCAACCTGAATTTATTTTTAAAGTAAATAATTGTTCATAATAATTTCACTCTTAACGTTAGTTCCATTTATCAAATAGGCCTTTTTTTCCTTCACACTGTAAATAGGGATCATTTATAGCACCATGTGTTCAAATACAAATTCCTCTGGTTCTATCTCTAGCATCTCCCTACCTCGTATGTCAGTGTATATCGGGAACACTCTCTTTCCTCTTCCCTTTCTCTTTCTACATATCTCCTTGCAGAAATAGGGTAAAACACTGAGCTTCTCTGGTGTCTAGAGAAAACAGTGACACGTTTATAGGCAGTTCTCAGTCTGGTTCCTTATCCTGGCTTCAGCTCACGTTTTCTTTCCTCAACAGTTCACTGATCAGTAATTTATTTCTAGGCTTATGCATGACAACTATCAATGGAATGTTATAATCGAAGTCAGACTTGGCATTATAGGTAGTTCAATTTAAAATAAAGTCATTATACAGTGAGATTAATATATGATAAACAGCATGGTGTTATTTCTTTAAACATAATTTATGTAATGAACTGTTCTTAACTCCAAAATACTCACGGATAATCTAGAAGATTAGTAACTTTGAAGAATTATTTTCTCTATATACACAGTTCTTAACATATGCGAACGAGTAAACAAGTAAATACATATGCAAACAAGTAAATCAGTATCTGACAGAATATCATCAGAAATTCAAAAACTAAAACTTGCTCTAGAGCTCATACCACTCATGATATTTATAGAAGAAACAGTCGAGTGTGTTCATTAAATCAATATTAATCTGCTGGTTATTAAACAAACAAACAAAAAATCTCTAGTTCTTTCAGACTAGGCAGCATTGGAGTTTCTCACATACAGACCGATAGTTTTTTGGTTATTTCACATTGACCCTGTTTTAAAACATGTTCAATAAACGTGTTACTATGTTTTAAAAAAAACAAACACATGAAAATGCAATTTTGGTTTATGTACTTATTTTCGTGCATTAGTGCCAATTATCAAAATGCATATCAGGTAGTATTCTGTAGGTCTCAGAATTGGTATGCTTTCCTTCAGAAAATAAATGAGTTTCTTGAGCCATAATGAAATACTGTCATAGCCTTGGCATCTCGTCAATGAGAGACAATGACATCTGAAGTCGTCATTTGAAATCTTGGTACAGCAAGTCCTCACTTAATGCACCGGTAGGTTCTGCGACTTCAAGTGAAACGACTTATAAAACCAATTTTACCCTAGGCCAATTGATTTAAACAAGAGTTAAGTTCCTATGATAACTCATCAGTGGTATAACAAAATGATGAAACAATGTCATCCGAGGGCCTGCTGTAGTCTAGGATTAGTAACAAAGTGTTCTCTGTTGACTAGGACCAGTGTTTTCCAATATAGAACAAGTAATAAGGCATTTGTCGATAGTATCTGCAGTTGACTCACATTGCTCTTGGTTACCTTGGTTTCGCTAATTACAGTCATTTGTTCTGAGTTTGTCTCAGGTGGTAAGTGATAAGTGGCTTGTAGTACTACGAGCTTCCAGAGTGTCATTGAGAAGCACCTTTTAAGAAGTCACTTCCTAGGATCCCAGGGAAGCATGTCCTTGGCTGATCATAAAACCTATTTTTTTTGTGTTATTTACTGGTTTATCAATAGGTATGCCACTTTTCTGTTGGATTTCTCTTTGTGTTTCACGGCCAGATTTCTTAATCTAAATATCAGCTTCAGTATTTTGCATATTCAGATGATTTATCAGATGCTTTATCATCATTAGAGATTATAGATTATCTTTTCATTTGGGTTTTCTCTTTATTCTGAAATTCCACCAGAGATTTTCAGAGTATTTACTCTTTCTCTACTCACCATTTCGTAGTCATTTAAATACTTTGGAGCCAATCTATCTTTCTCCAAACCCCTAGTTGTTTAGAAACGTCTGCCTCAGAGGCCTCTTTGCCCAAGGCCCTACCTTTCCAAACTAATGCAAAGAGATTTTTGATTCCTGTCAGGTTCAGACAGGACAGATGTGAAGACACCTTCACCCATCACTCCCTACGCCACCTGGAATCTTTCACTTGTAAGCAGCGGTCGTTGTGGTGAAGCCTCCATCTGCAGTTTCTCTTTTTCTTGCTTGCAGGTGTGGATCTCTTCTCCAACTGCACCGAGGAATGCAAAGCGCTGGCCACTCAGATCGCTGCTGGATGCCTTCTTTCGTCCCCTCTGATGGACGCCAGGCCGATTACCGCAGCAATCTGCATGTCCCCGGCATGGACTCCGTTCCAGACACCGAGGTGTTTTGAGACGCCAGAAGCCCAGCCCGGGGCGGAGCGTTCCTTCTCCACCTTTGGCAAAGAGAAGGCCCTTCACAGCACGCTGGAGAGGAAGGAGCTGGACGGACTGCTGTCTAATACACGAGCGCCTTACAAACCACCATATTTGAGTAAGTATTACATAAAAGGCTGTGTCAAAGTGTTCCCTTTGAGGGAAGAAAGTTCAACAAGCCCGTCTTCCTCGTAAAAAATAGAGTTAGGGTTGTTTTCAGAAACAAGGATAAAAGTGACTCTCGGATGGAGGCAGCGCTTTACTATGGAAAAATGAGCTTAACGAGAAGACAGGTTTCTGTGTAAGGACATGGTTGTGACAACACTCAAACATAACGTTTGATGTTGTTGAAAAAAAATTTCAAATGCCTGTCGTATTTTCTTTGAATTTTGCTGTTTTGCTTATTTGATTTCCATATGTTTTGGAAGGCTTAATTAGGGTGGAAAAACATCGCTTGACACTTGAGAGATTTCATTTTCTTATCGATGCCAGAGTTATCAGCTAATCATTCTTTTACCATAGTGACATCAAACACGATAGGCTGAATTCAGAAGTCAGTGCAGTCATGACTTTGACCGTTTCACATAACTTAGTAATATGTTGGTATGGATTGGAGCCTGTTCTGAACCAGAGGGCCTATGTAATGGAAGTATATCAAGATGACAAGATTTTTCATTTATTGAAAATAATAGATTTTTCTAACATTGGGACATTGCAAATTGCACTCAGCTCTTTCAATTTGGGGACCATAATCTCTAAGTGGATTATTTAATACAACCACTGTGAAAAGCAAAACTGCTTTGAGATATTGTAGTATATTTCCTTTGAGGATCTCAGTAATGAAATTATACCATTTATTCTCTGCTACATAGGAATCTTTTCCTTTTAGTTAATGGATAAATACTACTGACAATCCGATAGTTTTGTCAAACCACATAAAGTAATATTTGATAAGGATGAAACTCATAACAACGCGATCGAAAGATGGCATTTATCTTGTACAGCAAATCCATCCAAAAAAAAAAAAAAATCGCGGAGCCATACACTAGAAACAAAAGATGAGATAGATTGCAGATGCATCATCTCTGTTATGACTGATAAAGTGGGAGGAAAAAAGAAACACAAATACTTAAAGACAAGGAAAAGTAGAAGAACATATATTTTAGCTCTTATGAATGTCAGTGTGAAGGGCCTGGATTGAATGCATCAAGGATGTGGCTACTACTCTCCGTATTGATAATAAGAATAGACAACCGTCATAGGATTAAAGAACGAATCCACCATTGGATATATACGTTACGATGACAAAGGTAACCAAATGCTGTTTTAAGAAGGATGATGCTCAGCTTTTCAAAGTATTTAGAAATCCTGTTACCTGCATAATGCAGTATTTTAACATTTCAGGACCAAGTATAAATTATATTTGGTTTTCCGTTATTTTTAAAAGCGATAAAGTATAAGGTCACAAATGCTTATGGAAAGTATTGGAACGTCTTACAGAGGAACAAAGTTGCAATGCTGGTGTCAAAGTCCTAAAGTTTAACTCATACATCTGTATATACTAGTGATTTAAAGTAAATTAAAATGAAATTTTAATAAATGAGGACTGTTATTCAGTCTTTGCCCCTAAAACTGAATTCTAGATTTAAAATGTTGTTTATTATCAAAAACCCAGCTTTCAAAATTTTATTTAGTTTTTCTTTTATTTTTTCAGAGTTTTTAAAACAATTATTGGGGTGCTATTGATTAATAAAGTATATAGGTTTCAAATGTATAATTCAATCATCTGTATATTGCACTGTGTATTCACCACCAAAGTCAATCTCCTTCTGTCACCATAAATTTTAAGTAGCATATTTCACTTTAAAGTAAGAATACAGATTAGATGGATACATGATTAGTGATTTCAGCACACAAAGTCAAAGTTCATATAATTCAAGTTTATATTTCTGAATAAATGCAAATATTTACTATTAGCACATATCAACTGAGAAGTCTACATCAAATATAGTGAAAAAATCCATTTACCCTCTTTTGCTTTTAGGGAGTACTAATCTTGGTGGAGTTTAACTTTCATATAGAACTGACATTTTAAACATATACAATGTTTTTTTTTCCACTGACTAGTTTTTCTTTTTAATGTTAAGAAGCACAGTAATAATTTTTATTAATAAATATTAATGCTGCATATTTTTTATTGAAAATTTCTTAGGAATCTAATGTTTTTGTTTAGAAACCAGATTTTAGCTATTATGAAATAGGAGTTATTTGTGTGTCTAGAAATCAAAGAATGCATCTATTATTTTATCAAGAAAATTGGATTTGTTTGCATATGATCCAGACATGCATTAGAACAAGTTAGTTTTTAAGAACAATTTACTTTTTTCTGTCTTAACCAGCACATGCTGTTCAAAATTTAGGGTTTATGGTGAAGTGTTACTTGGATGAAAAAGAAGCAAAACAATAGCTATCTTTTTGTTTTTACTTATACTTTCCGTAGTTATTCATATAACTTTAATCATGTATGAATTTTTTTTTTTTTAACTTCTAGGGTTTAATGTCATCTTAGACTCACACAATTATCTTTAAAATTACGTCATGGCTCTGGTTGAATAGGCATAGTCAATTTTATGATTAATCTAATAATACAAGCTATAAACCAAGATCATCCTTGACCATTTTGCCCCTTACAAATTCTCATAGTGATAGTTGTTTACTGATATCATTTGTCATCGGCAATATAAATATTCATATCTCCTATATTGAGAGGCACATCCCTTATGTAATTAAGCTAAAATTGACACTTGCTTTTAAATAATTATTGAGGTAGCAATTTTGCATTTGTTTTCTTTTTTTTTTTTGCTAAATATTCATTTAGTTTTATAATAAACATAATGTACATTTTGATGTTCAGAAAAGTAGCTGTTTATTTAGTTATTTTGTAAAGCTCTAAAAAAGCCTCATGAGGCTACTATCCTTTATAAAATGATGAAAGGGAAATAGTGATATGCTTAATACAAATGAGATCATTATGTATACCCACGGCTTGCCATTTCTATACTTCTGATTGCTAAAGTTGAAATTAAGAATTGTAAGAAATCAACTTTTACACAAAAGTAAGTGTATGAACATGTTAAAAAATATACTTTGTTTTTTTTTAATGACTAGAATCATGTTTCCTTTTTTTTTTTTAAGAAAAAAATCCATGAAGAGTATATATGATACATTTAATGAAATAAACTTATTTTTTTAATCAGGAGGAATTTTGAAAACACATCTATTAATACTTGCCTCTTTAATCATGAGCTCTTATTTTTGTTATAATGTTGTCGTTTGCTAATACTCTGATAAGGACCAAAGGGATACACTGAAAAATTAAGGAAATATATTTAAATACATAGAATATGGTCATCTATTCAAAACAGTGTTTAGATTTATCTTAAAATGTTAATAAATTTTAGCTTGGCTTAGCTTTTAATTTTTATTAGATTAATAAAAAATACTAAAATATTGCTTTACCTTTTAGTAAAAATTAATCATTGTTTTTAAGAATTAATGAAATAAAACAAGAAAAAATTCTCGAGTTCAAAAATAACATCTTGTTTTTATCATAATTAATGGAAGAATTTTTTAGAATTATAGACATCTTATTTAAAATAACAGTCTTTCAAATGACACAGTATGTTGTACATAAAACAATATGGAGGGTCTCAGATAATAAAGAAGAAAAATAATTTAAGTTCGAGAATATAATTGATAAGTGATAATATTAATATAATTTAGAAAACCTAATAGTTAAGACAAAATCTTTAATATCATTTTGTAATCATTCTTGCTTATGATTTGGCTTCACATTTTGAATTTTATCTCATAAGATTGTATTCAGTAAAACAAGCATGTCTTTCGGTTGAAACCAGCCTAAACAATACAGAACTAAACCTATAATTATCTACTTGGAAACTTGTTGATTTTTGTCAGTAAATAAGAGTCAGTCCCTAAGATTTAAAGACAATCTTAAGATAAATAACCAAAGAAATTTTATTTAAAATATATTTGTGAATAGCTTTCATTTATTTAAGTCATATATAAATATTATATCAAAAATAAAAAATAAAAATACTGCATCAACATAATGAGTTTTTAAATCCTTAATCCATGAAATTTTCTAGAATCATAGGACTGTGGAGAACCACCTATTGAGAAGTGTCACGGCCCACCCTGCCTTTGTATCATACGATGCTTAGATTAGGCCATGTATGCCAAAAAATCACTCCAGTTGTTTTCTGACCTAACTTTATTTTTGCTTCCTTTCGAGTGTTTTTTTTTTTGAAATTTCAACTCTACTCATCCATGTTATAACATAAAAAAAAAAAAGTCAGAACTTCCAAATATTGCGTTTAAAATATTGTTGCCACTTTACGTAGACTTTTTTTTTTTTCTTTTTTTTAGTAATGCTCCTTTTGGGGACATTCTCTGGGGCATCTATATTAATTTCACTGAGCAGTTCAAGTTTTTAGTTTGTTGAAATTACAGCATGTTTTGTTTAGTCACATCTATTCCAATCCCTTCATAATCTCAATCTGTCTTCTATAAATTTTCATAATGTTTTGAACTCGATAGCGTGGTAAGAACATATGCAAAATTCAAAATATAATGACTTTTCTGATTGATATACATTAGCCTCATACTTACATACCCCTGAATAGTGTTTTCTCTGAGATTTGTATACTCCTCTAATGCCATAGACATAGCATCACTTTAGCAAATATTAACATCCACACAAAAAAAGTATTTTTATACATGGCCTTTTTAACATTTCTACCTCATAATTCCATACATCATTAAATGAATGGAGATCTTTTTCAGATTTTTTTTCTCTTCTAGTAGATATGTTAATTTTGTTCACTTTTTTCTTCAAGTTGTGCCACATTTTATAAACTATTTCTGAGATGTTTGTGCTCTCATTCTTCTTTATAAATTTAACTAATTTTCTCACTTTTTTAGTTTATCTCCTTGTGACAAATCTCTAGATTTTGAATCATACCAATCTTTAAAATAGTTTGCACTCCTTAACTCTGTGGGCAGGAAACAAATGATAACTCAAGATCAGGAATTAAAATAGTTAAATTAAAATAGTATACACTCCTTAACTCTGTGGGCAGGAAACAAATGATAATTCAAGATAACTCAGGAAAAAACTCAACCCCAGTTCATGTTCTCTATATATCTACTATAGAATTTAATGCCCACAGAATTTTACTTCTTTGAAAAAGGTAATCTATTCATAATCCATGTAATTAGTCTTATTAACAGATACAGCAGCTGACTGGAACCTCCCTAGAATGCTAGATAAATGAGATAGAAAACATCTTATTTCTTTAGTCGTTGGGTAATGGTTTACCTCAACTAATATGATTTAAAGTGAAAGCTGTGAAAATCCTTCTGAGGTACAGATATGAAAAAGAACAGCTCACACATCTGGTGACTTCTGTAGGCAATTTGTTTTCTGCTTATTTAGACATCTGTGATTCTGTGACATCACATGTCATTTAAAATTTATGCTTTTGGGTCCTTTGGAACTAGTAGTATCCAATACTCTCTTGGCATATTTAGACTCATTACCCAGCTATGCAGATAATAAGTGCTAAATAATTATATTTTGAAAAATGAATGAATGGATGAATGTTTTAAAGTGTCCAAATTTTCTTTGATAATGACATCATACCTTCATTAACACATGCACCTGCACACAGAGTTTTTTATATGTCTAGACAAACTTTCTTTTTTCCTTCCAATTTAAAAAAAGGTGTAAATTAGGTGTATTTCTCTTAGTTAATACCTACAAGTTTTTCTGGGAGGAGGTAGATTTTGAACTCATTCAAAATATTAAAATGCACTTAAGGTGTTTTGTAAAATATGATGAAGTTTATCAATACTTTGAGATTTTAAACTTCTTTTGACTTGTCTAAGAACTTATTTTATATTCTAAGGAGTTAAATTTATTTTGTATTTCTTGACTTTATTAAGATTTTAACTACTCTTCTTTCTTAACCAGTTTGTGAGACAATCTTTCTTTTACATACTTTATTTACTAGGAGCTTTCATACTTTAGCTCCTTTTTTATAAAGGTGATAGGTATATACTTTCCTCGGGTTTAGTCGCTTATTTTTCTTACTTAATTCCCATGTAGTGGTTATTTATTACATGTTATTAATTGCATTTTTGGGTTCATAGACATATGGTTAAATAAAAAATTGTACATTTTAAGGGCATATAGGGAAGACTTAATTGATCCAAGTAATTGATAAAAGTAAACTTTATTGAATAGTTTACACCCCTTAGTATGTAAATCTTCATCTACTATTTAATGCATACTTTGCATTTTATTGCGTTAACACAACATATAATTTTAGTTATATACCTCATTTTATGTTACAGAAAATTTCCATTCTCTTTATTATTTTTTACATTAGAAGTAAATTTATATAAGCACTTTCCATCATGTGAGCTGACAAAGGAAGATTATTAATTAAAATATAAATATAATAATTAAATGAAAAGGAATAACTACTTGGGAATTTTTTCCTGTCTCTTCATATCGAAGATATATGGGTCTAAATTTAAATGCATTAAGATACTGTAAATAGTCTGGAATATACAAGTACAATTGCTTATAAATATCATTAAACATTATTTAATACTCAATGTGCCAGACTGTTTTTGAGTTGAGTCTGTGTCTTCTGAAATTCTTTTAATAGGAATTTGATAGTGTCATTTAGACAATATAGCTTGGAATTCATTTTAGACTGTGAGGTTCGAGATTGAATAATTCTGCTGAATCAAGACTAAACTCAGCATAATATGAGTCCATTTAATGTTTCCCAAAATATAGTAAAAACCTGGGCAGTTTTATATGGAGGTCCAATAAAGAGTCCCTCATTACTGCATTAGTGATTCCTAATCATCCACATTAGTTAAGTGGGAGAATATAAAAGATATGAAAAAACGAAACCCAAAATGTATTACATATAAAGGGACATAGCTAAAAAAAAAATTGTAAGTTATAAATTTTGTGGATAAAAATTAGGATTTTGTTCTGATTCTACAATTGATACATTCTATGACATATTGTTTACGCATTATGTCTAGGCACATACCTATAGGCTTTCTCTTAGACGTACATTCCTTTTAACTCTAAGAATTGAAAGTATCATATGTGAACTTCATTTCAATAACGCTTCTATAATCTGTACAATAGACTTATCTAAATTATCAATGATAGCTTTTAAGTCATTAAGTTTGACAGTGACTATAAGTTTTCTGTGTTCTATTTTTATGATTCCGTTGTACAGATATATTTGCACATTATGCATCTTGTATAGAAGTATTATATTTTTAATTTAATTTATTTTAATTCTATCAATTAGAAAAAGAACAGCGATTATGTTTAACACAAGATAAGTTTACTTAACTAATAGCTACTTCATTATCAGAAGCTGTTAACATGACAATATGGTGCTTATTGAGAAACAGATAAGTGACACATCAATTTCAGTCTGTTCCTTTATTTTTTTAAGATACTGGCTGTACTTTTTGAGAACCAAGTCACAATGCACAGGTAGCGACATTAACCATGACACTGTAGAGAAAATAGATGTCTGGTTCCAGTATCAATGTTTATGAGGAGGATGTTATTTTTTTTGTTTGTAAAATGTTTCAATCCCTAGGGCTTTTTTCTTTTCTAATATTGGCATTACCAGAATCCTACACTACATCCCAAATTACAGGTAATATTGTTGAATACTTAACTGTAACTTTCACACATACTAGAAATTTGATGTTAGTGTGCCATCGATGTTTTAAGGCTAAAGTATAAACCAAGAACTGTATTTTAGCTGAAAATTGGATAGTTACATTATTTCATAAAAAGCATATTCATAAATGCTGTTGCCAAAATTTTCAAACATATCTTCAGAAAGAAAAAAAAAAGATCTAAACATAGAAGTAATACATAAATAAAATCAGTAGCAAACACATATCTCCTGGATTAAATTTTGAGTCGCCCCGGTTATAGCATGAGCCAGAATAGAGGGGTTGTCATATCTAACTAAACATATCATTGAGTTATGTCCCAAAGTGCAGTACATAGTCAAAGGAAGTGTTGAGTCAACAATGGCAACAGTGGACAAAGCATATATAATAAATTGTTTTGATGATGTCCATCTGAGGGTGTATGTAAGATCAAGTATTTCACATGCAGGTTTAATCTAAATGGTAGTAGGAATAAGTGGTAGGAACAGGTATGCAGTTAATTATAGTTTGACAATGACTAGTTTTATCCTTAGAAAATGTATAGAAAATCTAGAGTCTGGCCTGTAAAATTAGAAAAAAATTGGGTACCTTTTTTCACCATCAGTAAACCTGATGCCAGAACTAATCCTCTTGCTAATCAAAAATATTGTGGTTTTAAGAGTTATTTGCCTAGAATGAACTCATCAGATGATTACACCGAAGTCATGAAATTTAGATGTTTTGATAGATATATCTTGATTCTTGACATACCTCAATCTTTTGGATAAGAACAATGGCAATAGAGTACAATATATTGTAGACTACATACAGCTATTTCTAAATTAGTAGTGTACTAAACTCTTAATTTTTTCCTACTTAAACAATAATCAATTCTTGGGCAGATTTGTTTCATCCAAATACTAATACAGCTGCCCCTTCACTGAGATTTTAATGTAAATCCAGAGACCCTACTGTTTAATCCATTTCTATTTCAGCATATGTTTATTAAAGATAAAAGATATAGTTTATTTTTAGAATAACCCTAATAACCTAATTCTTTGTAAAGTTTTTTCTATCAGTTGTTATTCACATTTTCATAATTTTTTCATAAATATTACTTATATTTACCATCAATCTGTTGATTTTAATTTGGTGATTAAAATAAGATCCATAGATAGCACCTCATTTTTATTTTTAAACTTTTTAATTAAAGTATAATATGCAAACAGAAATGTACGAATTCATAGATGCATAACTGAAGAAATTGTCACAAAATGAGAACACATGAATAATCAGTGACCAAAATATTAACTACGGATTGTGTCCAGTAGCCTAAACATTACTGGTATCTCATTACGTCCAGCATTCTGCCTTATTCCTGTGTCTACAACCCAAAGGGTTACTACTGTCGTGGCCTCTAACCAAAAATATTTTTTCTGGGTTTTAAAATTTATAGAATTTGACTAAATAAAATAGTGAGTGTATTTGAGTTTCACAAAATTTATTAGCTAGTTATTCCTTCTGATAATACAGGGAAAACAATCAGCAGAGCCCATATACACTGGCATAAACACTAAAAAGCCAATTCAGTGAAAATGTCTTTCCTTCGGATACGGTTACTTTTACTATCTTTAGAATTCTCCTCAAACCCAGTCTTTTAGAGAAGCTTCATACTTGTCTTTCTATATTTCTTGACGTTTGAAACACAGTATTCTGTTACTTCGTGGTGTTTTCTAGAGACAATATTTCAATATGTTAACTTGAATCCCAGATTATAATATTTGAAAATTCAAATATCTGTACTTCATATTTTTTGAGCCTAGATTAGAGGATTGTGGCAAGCTGGAGACGATGATGCTTAAAAGACACTACCGAAAGTAAAGAGATTACATTTTTAAAAATAGTTTATCTGAGAGAGTTTAAAGGGATGAGAGACTATGAATTGAGAAGAAAGGGGAGAGGTGACGTTACAAACGTTAAGTGTCTAAACAAATACTGCACAGATAGACAGTGAAAAATCTCCCATCCTTACTAAGAGTATAAAAGAGAACATGGATATATGTCGCACCCTCAGCGATTTACATTACATATTATAGGAAATACCCGGCCGCTGACATGGGCACTTGCTCCTGGGAGCTATGGAAATGCTGTAGCTTTACAACCTGCAGACCTGTGCGTTCACCCTCCCCGATGTGGAGGGATAGCACTTTGTGCCTGCCGCCTGTTCCTACAGAATGCTCTTCCCCAAACTGGGGCTGGGAAAGCAGTGGGGAGGATGAGGCTTAATTTTACGAGAGGCGAAGGGAAGGAATTGAGAAAGCCTGGGGTTTTTGTCTATTTCCTTCCCTTCCTGTTCTACATCGATGACTTCTTATCTTTCTTATTTTGGAATTTTGAAAAGAAAAAAAAAATGGTTTCTTAAACCCTTTTACCCCCTCACATATTGAATTGCAACAGATGATAAAATGTCTGGAAATAAGAATTCAGGAATCTAGTTTTAGAAGAAAACTTGGGGAAATGTGTACAGTGCAAAAGCTGAGTAAGAAATGGTCATATATATGTATACTTACATATATATGAATAAATAACAGATTGTGTGTTAAAATTATGGATTACAATTTGAAAGTTTAAGACTTCATATTTATGATAATATTTATAAAAGGAAGACATGACTATAGATTTTAAAAATCTTATTTTGCTTGTCAAATATAGAATCTTCTCTTTATTGAGTTGGCTTATTTCTCTTACAATAAGAAGTTTCTCTTTTTGGTCTTATAGTCTCCTCTACTGAATTTTAAGGAAAAACCTTGGTTTTTCTAGATTACTGTGAAAGTCTCACAAATCAAAATGAAATAGTCATTATTAATGATTCGAGTTCAAGTTGCCTACTCTCCTTAAAACTCATAGTAATGCATACTTTCTTAATTATTTTGGACGTTATAGCAAGCATTCTGTATAAATGATCATTGTGTTTTGATTGATACTTTAGAGGATAAATTGAAACATAGTGTTGATAATGTGGAAGTATGAATTAATCACACACTTTAAAAGTATAATGAAAGGAAAAATAATCATTAGCAAAACATTAAATGCTAAATTGAATAATAATAGTATTAGTTAATACTGAGCACCTATTTTATAGACATGAGAAGATGAAATAAAACACAATAAAGGCACCAATTTCGTAAATACACAACCAGTATTATGAGGCGATAGTCATTTTCATCAATCAAGGATTGTGAAATAAGCCTTATGACTCTCAGGCTATAGTGAATAATTTTAGAGTTAGATATATTAGTATTTTATGATTAAATAAGTATACTTAATTTTATAGTGGTAAAAAGATTGGTATGAGACAATGTAGACATGCTTTTTGTTGATAGATTGGAGTGAATTCTAATTTCTTCAAACTTGAATTAAGCTAAGGACTTTAAATATATTTTTTTAAATTACCTTTAATTTATATTATGGAATGGTATGAAGATAATTATTTCTCAAATTATAACAACAAAATATTACATTTTATTGAAATTACCGAGAAAGGTAATTTTTTTGAAATGCAGACTTACATTAAAATTATTTTCAAACAGTCCCTAGCATTGAGTAATTTCATTTTCATCTCTCCCATTTAAACTTGAGCTTAAGTTCTGGAATATAATCCTCAAGAATATAAATTTCTTGCTTAGGTAGAAATCTTCATAGAAATTACATTTCCATACACCTCTAAAAAGTGTGCTAATATATCTAATATGGGGGCATATTCCCTTCCCTTTAAATAAAAACATTTAAGGCAATTTACCAAGGGCATATCGTATTGCTTCAACGTTCATTGTAAATGTATGCCCTTTTTAATCATGAAAGTTCCTCACATTTCAATAACTATGTAATTTCAGAGGGATGTCAATAGGTCCTATTACTTGTTGTCCTGTTATATTTATTGTAAGGTAGTGAAATGGCAGTTTAGAACTGTAAATAAGTTTTTAACCAGCTACTTTTGGCAGGCCTTCCCAAGCTACTGACGAAAACAGTGTGATGCATATTCATACATCCTACACACAGGGGCTTCAGGGTCATTTGCCCTGGAACTGGGTGATATAAATGTGCTCAAGGCCTGCTATATAGGAAAATGATTATGGCTCGTGAACTCATCACAGCCCGATGTGAAATAAGATCAATATCTTAATTTACATTTACAATAGAAATATAATAACTGAATCCACTAAAGCACTCCTGAGAGATATCCAAGGGAAAATTAGAAATGCTGTGAGAACTCTGGTTAAGACTGCAAAGGGCAGGAGATCAACTTCATTATTAGTGATCGCACATAGGCTCACGCGGCCTCATTCAGTGGAAGGATATTGTGCCTCCTGCTCAGATCAAATACTCTGATCAGGTCATCTCCGTGTCACCTGCTCTGGGCCATCTTAGAAACACGCAAAAGTATTTTTAACTATTGGTATCCTCCTCCTTCAAATCTCATGCAAACCACCAGCCCTTATTTCCTTATTTTGAGTTTGTTCTGGGGAAAAAAAAAAAAAAAAAGAATAAACTAACCTCAGGCACATGACAGTGCCAGTGAAAAGTTTTCAATGCCCTTTATGATGTACGTACAGCAAAACTTGCCCACTTGGTTGGATTGCGGTGTCCTTAGAAAATATTTGAAAAATACTATAGTCATTATTTTCAGAATAGGTTTTTCTAAGCATCACGAGTTTTATCCATTTTTGACTTCATGATAACTTGAAACCTTTTGTTTCAGAAGATGACATTTTCTGATTTTGTTCTCAAAGTATGCATGTACTTCCTTTGGATTACTGTATAATTACAAGAGTAGGTGGGCTTTGTAACTAACTATCCTCACGGCAGAGAAGTGACATGGTGTGGTGAAGACCCTCAGTTACACGGCCAGTCGGCCAGGGTCCAAATACTGATCCAGCCAGTTACAAGCTGTGTGACCTCCGTAATTTCTTTAACTTCCCTGTAACTCATTTTCCTCATCTATGACATGGAGCCTCAAAAGCTCATTGTGAACATTAAATTATTTAACATATTTAAAGCAATGAGTGCCTGGGCCAAAGGAAGCACTCATTAACTGTTCAAGGCAACCATATATTCGGTTAAAATTGGAACAATGACATCAGCCTGATATGGAGAAAATTAAAATTCTGGGCTTAAATAGAACTAATCATACTCTCTTTTACTCCCAGAGAAAAATCCAACTCCAAATGTTCCTTTCACGATATATCACTATTTTACATCTGCAGTCTATATTTTTTCACATAATATATGTGTTTAAAAGTACAGTATGCCTGTTTTCCTTTTTTATCTGTGAAACTAATGGAGCAAATAGAATATAACCAAATATATAATCTGCAGAAAGACTGTTTTAATTTGTTTTATGCTGATGCTAGTCACAGAGCATGATTCTAACTTTTATTATTATTTTACTTGTGTATTTACAGTGAGTAAAGATACTTGATTATGTATAACAGACTAAATATAATCTGAAAAATTTACTCTTTTGAATCAACAGATTTTTGTTTCACTGTAAGGAACAGCGTATTACATTTGATGATCGTAGACAGATAATTTATACTTCTTGAGACCATGATTTTTAAAGTGACACAAATGGCCATATCCGATTAGACTTAATCTCTATGTCGGCAATTGTATTAGCCCATTACTGTAAATTCTGGCTTTATGCAGAGTTTTGCTACTCCCAAGAATTCTGATATCTCTCAGAAGCCCTAAAATCATTACACAAAGTAAATGAAAACATTCTTTAGTGTGGAGAAATGTGTCTTTTTATAAGATATACCAAAGATGTCTATGTCTACCACAAAACGGTATTCAACCACACAGAAGCTGAGAGATTTTCCTGCCTCCTTTTTCTTCACTAAAAAGCTGTAATCTGATAAACCTGATTGTCTCAGTCAGCTTATATTTATATTTTTGTAACTTTGTCTTTCAAAATTGGATAAAACTAGCAAATGATTCACAAGCCCATTTGAGAAATGTCTAAGAAACTGCTCAAACTTTATTTTCTGTTAATGGTTTATTCATTAGGCAATCTGTATAATTCTCATAATTTTTTGATTCTGCGTGATTTCTGTCTTCTGCCTTGAAATTACAATGTCAACTGGATTAAGCATTTTCTCTCTTCTCAAAATGTTCTGGTTTTCTTTTATTTCTTTTTTCTTTTTGCCAATTACAGTTTGCATTCAATATTATATCAGTTCCGGGTGCATGGCATAATGGCTAGACATTTATATAATTTACGAAGTGATACCTTCAATGTCTAGTTCTCACGTGACATTGCATATTGTTATTATAATATCATTGATTGTATTCCTTATGTGGTACTTTACTGCACTGGTCTTCAATGATTCTAAGTTGTTTTAAGTTTTTTATCTCATTAACAGATGAACAAGATATTTATTAGAATAAAATATATTTAGTTATCTTTGGGAAAGATCCCTTAGAATATAATCAAAGAAGGATTTCTAGAATGCTATTTTGGGGCCAACATCAGAGCAGCAACTGCATGATTTAACTGATAGAGAGAAAGGACATTCTAGGAGTGCAGAATGGCATGAACAAAACTGTGGGATTAGCAAATAAATATGGAGAGGTAAATGTCCTTGGTTGCCAAATCTATCCAGTAAGTCCAAGGGGACAGTGGAATTTAAAGTTTGACAGTTATGCTTCAGATAGATTAAGACGTGATTTGAATAATAATATCAACAGTTACAGTAGTTAACAATTGCTAAGAACTTATTATGAGTCTGGCACTATCCTAGGACTTTTTAGATCCGCTTAAACTTTACAATAACCAAATGAAATACATATTCTTACTCTCTGCATTTTACAGATTATCAAACTGAGAAAAAGATGTCCAGTAACTTGTTAGTCAGGGAGAGCCAGGCTTTTTAGTTGTGGCCACTAGATCCTGGAGTAAGCATTCTTAACCAGTCCTCTACTTGAATACCAGGCTTAAGAAATTGGACACTATTCATAAGGGAGTTAGGAAGGATTAGTTGTGTGGGCTTGTATTTTTGTTTTTGTTTTACTAGCAGAGTGTTATTTCAGTTGTCAAGTTTTGCAGCCATAAAAGCCTGGCGGAGAATAAAAGCGAAAGCATTTCTGTTAGAGACATTTAGAAAAACGAATCTATCGTGTTGGAGTTCTAAATGTGGCCGCAAAAGGTAAAGACAGCAGCTGTCAAGAAATGGTTCTCAAGTCTTGAGACTGGATGTTTGGGAGAAGATCACAATTCAAAAGTACTAGTACCGCTACCAGTACTAGTAATAATCATGACAATATTAATAAAATAAAGTTCATGTTCTGGGAGGGAGTCAGTTTTGAATGGAACACTGATAACTAACTAGGAACGCCCTTTAGAGAGCATTTCAGTAGAATGGAAAAAGTAAGATAAATTATGTCTTATATATACATCAAAAGTATGGAATTCTTTATACTATCTATACAAATTAATTGTAAGACAATGTGAAAAGCAATTGTGTACTTTTTTAAATTAAGAATTTCAGAAGAAAAAGTAGACATGAGAAAAGATAACTGAAAATACTAGGAAATGTGTTGATAGATACATTTATAGATAGATACACGTAGTTATAGAGAGATAGAGAGATAGAGAGATAGACAGTGAGACAGACAGACAGAGATGCAGACAGATATTGAGGGGTTATTTGGAGATAGAAAAAAACAATCAAATGTATGTGACCTTTAATTACTTAAAATGTTATTTTAAATGCTGTAATTACTGTTTTCCCTGTGTTTTCAGTGTTTCTGTGAGCTGCATAGCAAGGGTTCCTATGGTGAGATTTACTTGTGCATGTCTCCGTGTGAAGGGATAACCCTGAAAGCAATATATATATATATATATATATATATATATGTGGCCTCCCATCCAAGTACTAACCAGGTCCAACCCTGCTTAGCTTCTGAGATCAGATGAAATCGGACATGTCATATTTTGTTTTTTTGTTTTTTTTTTTTAAGATTCAGTTTCACAGTTATAAAGTGCATTTAATATTAGTCTGTGATAATTATCTGCCTATTTTTCTTTGTTAAGATTTGTAGGAAAACTGCCCCATGCTTTTCTATAGGTCCCCAACTTTTATTGCTACTGACACTTCCTGAGCCTTGAGACCGCGGTATAGAATCACTTCTTTGAGCAGCTCATTTCACCACATTTTTTCTGTCACAACTATCCTCAGACTTGAGTTGTCAGCCACAAAACACCCAGACAGTCATTTTGATGGCAAAATGTCATATTACATTTGGAAGATTTAGGGGGATGACATTTCCAGATGTGTAAAGTGCAATCCCTGGAACGTGTACTGGGTTCTGTGAGAAGACACAGTGTGTCCGTTCTTCAGTGTTCCCCAAATCCAGGCCTTTCTTCCCAGCTCACCAAACTGAATGAAGGTCCCTCTACTTTTCTATCTGCTTCTAAACTCAGATAATTAGAATATTTATTTATATGTATAGACATTTAACTGCAGTATTGTCCTCTTTAAAATTTGTGATAGGCTCTCTTGCTGCAGCCACACTCATTTTCACATATTTACTAGCTTTAACCTTTTTTAAAAAAAATATTTAATCACCACCTGCATTTTTAGCTTGATGTCATTTGATGATTGTCATCTTCTAGAAAGAACATTTTCCCAGGGCCCCATATGTTGACACATTCTAGTCTCCCACTGGAATGCTCTCTCTTTTACAAAAACACTCCTCGCCACGTCCTACTGGCTTTCTCATCAATCAAGACTCAACTCTTTTTCCTTTAATGAGAATCCTTCCCAGATAAAGAGATATATACCTTCTTCTTGTAACTTATATAGCTTTTACACGTGATTGCTATTTTAAAATATCTTGTAGAACAATCGTTAGCCCCTTGAACTCTTAAATCTTATACGGAAGAATCCATGTGTATTCATTTTAGAGTTCCAAGTCCCAGACCTTTGTCTAGAGCAAATTAAACTCCATAAATGTTTATAAACTGTGTCAGTGAATTAGTAAATGAAACATCCCCAAACCAAGGGAGCAAGTAAGTTTTTCTTTTCTCTTTAGTAATCTAGGCATCTTCCCGACTTGTATAAATTAGTGCACTTTTAATAATCTCTGAACCCCAAAACTAAAACAAACAACCCCCCCAAACCTAACTATTCCACTCTCAATATGGTCTCCCCTGGATTCTATCTTTCAACTTTCTGAGATTGGAATGTTCTTCTAATTCTGGCCTTAACTAAACTAGTTTCTAATTTTTTTTTTTTTTACCACTTTCTCTGACAACTCCTTAAACCTCACGTTTCACCATCACCAACTGCTCATTTCACATATAATTTACAAATACGTATGTGAACATTAAGTAAATGTAAGGTAATCTTAAACATGAACATACAGGAGAATCCATTGTACGTCCTGATCGGGGGCAGCGGGTAGTTGACAGTACAGGGTAACTATGGCTAGAGGCAATTTATCTGACTTTCCTTTAGGGTTCTGTCATTTTCATGTAACAGTTTTTAAGCTTTGGGGATTTTTACTCCTTACTATCACATAAATTATTTTTGTTTTTTTTTCCTTCTATATTGTAGGATTTTTTTTTTTTTTTTTATGGCATTGTGGTGGCTAATGAGAATCTCAGGTGATTTTTCTTAAAATAACAATACAAGATTTTGATTTTTTTGGTTAGAACTTTATTATGAGGTATGTAGATGGGTTTGTACATTTGTCATGTACTGTTTAACCAGAATCTCTTACTAGCCCTAACAAGAGTTGATTACTTCAAATTTGGGTTTTTTCCTAGATTATTTGTGATACTTTCAATAGATAATTAATGTATAACATGACTTCTACTTTCATTTAGTTTATTATGTGGTTAAATATGTATAGGTAGTACTTAAGATGAACCCCAATCAAAAGCTTTGAAATAGAACTATTTCATATATTTTGATATATGTCTTATCATTAATTAGAACATAACTAAAATTATTTTAAACCTTAATAAGCATAATGTAATATTTCAACAATTTAGCATTTTTGTGATGGTTTTTAAAGGTAAATTTGATTCACTCCCTATCTGTCTTTAACTCTCTAATTACCTGATGATAGATTACATTGAAAGGGCAGGGGGGAGGTGGATTAATGATTTCTAGGATAAAATTAAAATTAAAATGCATACCTAAGCTTAGATTTTAGAACAAATAATTTAATATTATGTTTATTATGCAAAGAGGAAAGAACATTTTATCTACTATGTTATATTTATCTCACAAATCTAAGATTTCACTCCAAATGCTTAAAAATTTTTAAATAAATTAAATAACAATTTAAGATTTTATTCATGTATGATACATAAGCAATTAGTCATTGAATATAAGTTTACATTTTAAATAACTGAATATTATTTATCTCCTTTTGAATTCTGACATCTTAATTTTAAATAACTTTTTGATGGAAATATGTATACAATTTATTCCATGAAAGAAAACGTTACAAAATACTTAGAAAATATAATGCGACATTTTTCTAGAAAACACAGTGTAACATTTGCCTCAGTGGTAAGCAATGTCATCTGAAGTGTCGTGAACAGTTACCTTAGGGACAGGCTTGCCACTTTTACATGTATAATATATGACACCCAAATATTGCATGGAGCCTATGTATACTAAAAAAAAAAAATCCATTGTTTACCTGAAAATCCAATGTAAGTGGGCATCCTGTATTTTATCTGGTGATTCCTCTTACGGTGTCATTGAAGACTATTGTCTTAGATTCCTAACTTTAGTGTGGGAATGTTTTTTTAGACACAGAAAAACAGTGGTCAGCTTTTACTTCTCAGTGTATTAGCATTTCAGACCCCCTCTGAGCCTGCAATTCCTTTTTTTTAAATCTGCTATTTGTTAGAGAAGCAACTGAGTTCTGCCAGGGGAAATAAGATCATCAAGTATATTGAATAAATGGCCATGCTTTTACACACAGTTTCTTAGTCATGTGTGTTGTGTGCCTCTTTTTTGAAAACAAACTTGTGTAAATTGCGTTTTATGTATTTTATTTACCAGCTGAGATGATTTTCCACTTATTTACATGGCTTAATTATCTAAGGTTTTAGTAAAATTAGTTTGAATTGTTACCCCTGTTCAGTAGGCTATTCATTATAAATAAATTAGATACATGGCTATGTATTTTTTAAATGAAAGTGTTATATATTTATTCCTGAGATTTTCCCACCTTTCATTGCTAGAGTTTATGCTTGATTTTCATATAAAAGATGAAATTGTGCACATCACTAGTACTTGATCTAATATTGTGATACAATAATGTTGTTTATTGCAAATAGATCTACATGGGCTCAATATCCCTATACTTAGAGGCATAATCAATTCCATTCAAGCATCTTCACACCTTCCGCTTTGAAAATTAATGCTAATTTCAACCTTATAGGAAAGTTACTAATTTCATCTCCTGTAATGTTGTTTTGAAGGAAACTACTTAAAATACAAGTATCTAAATGTCATTAAATACTATCAGCTCCATAACTCTCAAAGGGGGGGAAAAAAAAGCTATTTATTTTTTAAAGGAATACAGATATCTTGTTAAAATTTAAATACACAAAATAATGATATTTGCCTAGCTTAAAGAATTCTTTGTCATTATTACAGGAAGATATAATTGAGTGGATTGTCTTTGAAAGAAATTTTGAGAGTACTTCTTTGTCAAGGTAAAGAATGTGACTTTCAAATAGTTCTGGAACAAATCATAATTTCTATATTGAGTGGACTACAATAAAGGATTTTAGAAATTTTTTCAATGATATTAAAAACATGGAGAGCAATATATGTTATGTGAGTTCCACTTCCTAAATATATGCCAATGCAGGATAGAAGCATTTTAAAATGAATTCAGTCTCCAGACTAGATTTTAAGATATCAATGAAGCAAGGGAGTTTGTTTATCAAGGAGAGCCTGGCCTAGTGGCCAAAGTCTTCTGGGTCAGGTCCTGTCCCATTATTCCCCCCACCTAGTAAAAATTTGGTAAGCATCCAAGGCATAATTTTTTGACAGTTTTAGAAAAGTTTAGAATAGAATCTTTCAGTCTATAACATTCTATGCAAGAGTAATATCATAGTAATTTTTTTAAACAATTAAAGAGTTTACTGTTTTTAGTGTTTAAAAGAGATATTTAGAATATTGGCATTTCTTGTGTCTAGCTGCAAACATGATACAAGGTTAATGCAGGTTGTTTTTTTTTTTTTTTGATATCTGCTCAAATCAGTTCAGATGATGATAATAATCAAAATATACTGTCTAATTAAAGGAGTTGATAGACTATCACTGGTTTTTGTTGTAGAGTTCAAAGCACTCAATTAAGATAATTAATTAGAGTTAAACATTTTAAAGCCAACAAAATTGAGTTATTGTAATCATCTTGTTAAAAATATTAGTGGTAGTTGACCTGGTCTCAGTAACTCACAGAGTAGGTATTTCCTTGTGAACCAGCTGTACATGTACAATTGTCTTTGTGAGGAAGTAGTTTTAAATTACGGATATACACAAACACGTGCAAGTATACAGAAATTTCTAGAAGCCCATGGATCCTCTCTCTGGAATGAACTCATGATATTTCAGGGGACTCACTTCCTCATAGAAAACTATGTGAAAGTAATGGTATATTGCCATACTGTGGACAAATAGAAGCCCCCATTTTCAAGCCTAGATCTTTAACTTAACAACAAGACTTGGTTTAAAAATAAACTCTAACCAATACTAAATTCTAAAATGTTCACTAGTAGTAAATTCAGGGCCTTGCACAAGGCATCAACTCTGCTTGATCTCCAGGGTAACTTGCAGCTTATAAAAATAAATTCCTTCCTTGAATACACCATTCTTCATGAGAAAATGAGGCCCGTTTAATTATTAATCCATGGCTTCAAATTGATATGCATTATCTATCACTACCAAAATATAGCAGTGTTGATAACATTATATTCTTAGGATAGACAGTGACTATTCAGGGGGCCAGGGCTGCTAGAGCTAGAATGTCTATGTAGAGAATATAATGCTCAAAATGCTTATTGTCTTCTCTCTTAGAGTTGATTCATTTTACTCATTCATTGATGAGCATTTCACACTTGCCAATTTCTTTTTCTTAAAATACCCATGCTTTTATCTTTTAATTTAATAAACACTTATTAATTGCAAATTATGTTATAAGCATTGCAAACTGAACTAAAAATAAACACTTGGCTTTAATAGATATTTCTTACATGAAAAATTGTTCGAGCTATTTATTTCACAATTTTTTTTTATAAAAGACTAATCAAGTTTACATATGGGAACGCTTCCTCCGAATGAACTCATTTTTTCTAGATATATTCTATAATCCTTAAACTGTGTCAAACTAGAATAAACAAGCATACTGTTTGATGAAAGGGGAAAAAAAAACTAGCATGAGGATGGTGTGAACATTATGAAATAAATATAAGAACTCAAGTCTATGCTACACTAAACTATTAGTATTGGACAGAAAGTCAATATATATTAGCAGAAGGCTTTTGGTCTTTTTATAATTCATAACGTAATGAGTTTATATTTTGAATTTAAAATCGTTTTGTATTTTTTGTGAGGAAGAAAACATTCACAACATGAATAATTCACAACTATGATTTAAAAAATAAAAGCAAATATAAAGGTATTCAAGTGAGAATATAAAAGAAATCAAGCAGTGACCCACTTTTAATAGTTAATACTACCTTATTCATTTCTGGACTCTAGAGTTAAACAGAAAAAAAGGAAACTTTAGAGAGATTTTTAAAGAGAATCCTCAAAAATGGTTCAAGAATAGGGCATGGGAAAGTAAAAAGAACGCATTATTCAGTGGGTTCATCTCTAATGGAGGGTTGCTTTCAAACTCTCAGGTGATGATCTGCTTTTACATAGGGAACAGAGAGCGGATGTTTCTGACCTCTCCAAGGGTTGATGGGCTTAAACTCTTGTACATTAGATTCACCTTAAATGTAAAGAAGTGTCCTGACTGAGGCTCATTAAACATTTGGATGAGCTCTGGAGTAGGATGCTGATCGCAGCCTCTGAAGCATCGCTCTATAGTGAAGAGTCTCAGTCTGTGTGAAGGCTGTTCTGTGTTTCGGTTGCAGAAATAGATTAGATCACATCACAAGCTTTATTTGTTGCTTCAGTGTCTGTGGTTTATATTGTCATAAAGTGTACGAGGGAGTATTTTACTTCATGCTATGAAAGTGTAGGAATGGGAATATTCAGATTATTCAGTTGTCGTTTTAATTTTGTCATATTATAGAAAATGAATTTTCACCAGGCTCTTAACATAGTATTAAGTCTGAATAGGATATCAGTACTGATATTTTTATAAGTATTTTTTTGCAAAATACATATTTACAGTTATTTTAAGTCATTAATCGGAATTTTTAAGTGTTTCATAGTTTAATATGGTAATTTAGAAATTATCAAAGGCAATAACAAGATTCCACAATATAAGAAAAATTATGCATCACGGGACTTTCATTAAAAATTATATATGTGGTGTGTGTATAAAATGTGTATATATATATATATATACACTAAACATATATATATATATATGCTAAATTATAAGAAGGTAGGTATTTGAATATCTCTTTTTGATTGGGTGATTTTTTTATCTGTGGTTTAGACAGTAAGATAAATTGTCTTAAATTGACATTTCTATGACTCACTATGAAAATAAATGCAGTGAATGAATAAATAGAGGTAAAAAAGGAATACTAACAGTCTCTTCCGTATTACTTTTGATTTGATTGAAAAGAAAATCTTCCACCTACATCAAGTGACCAATTCTCTACAAATGCTGATGAATAGCTAGAGGAAAATGCACTTATGAAATGAAAAGAAGAAGCAGAAATTTTCCAAATATGCTTTGATAATTCCAAAACATATGGAGAATACCTCAGAAAGCATAGAGATTCAGTGTATTTGACCCATTCTCTCCAGCCTGAAATGCTTCAACAAATGCATAGCCATAATAGTTAACGTTGTCATTGGCGCTGGCTCTATAATGATGCAGATTTAAAAATATATATGTGTGTGTGTGTGTATATACACACATATATATATACATACACATATATAGTGTGTGTGTATATGTGTATATACTTGTCCAATACTAACCCATACAGCCCCAAAACAATAATGATTATTCAATATTCAAACTCGCCTCTTAAAAGCCTTGAAACAGAATGAACATGGCTATAACTTTAGTAATAATATTAATATTTTGTTCTTGCTGGTTTGCCTGGCAGTACTTTGCACTGGGTGAATTAGCTTCTGAAATGGAGGAATTCTTCCCTCCCCATTCTAATTCATCTGACCCTCCACCCCAGCCTTTATACTTGTCCTGTTTAAATTTGCATTCTTGAATAAACAGAGTGGTCATAGAGGTAAATTTAATAAAACATGATTATATTATTCAGACAGCTACTAAAATAGGTGTATTTTAAATAAAAGCAGCACAGGAACCCTAAGTAGTAATTAATATATGACTTTTAGGCTAATGTTCGTATTTAAGATATTGAGTCTAATGTCTGCTAAACTTCTATATTCTTATAACTGTGACTCATTTTGAGAACTTTTTTTGGTATTCTGACTAGATCAAATGAACATATAATATCTATGCTAGTAGCTTTTCTCATAAATAATCTTTTAACCTTATTAGAAATATTTTACAGATTTAAAGATATTTTAGGTTGATTAATTTCTGCATTATACTAAGATGTAAATTTCAGTATATTCATTTTTTCATACAATGAATTAGTTTATAGGTTTAGTATAGGTCACTCATGAGATCCTTTTGTCCTTGAACAACTAAAATGATGTTTCTTTATAAATCTGTATTTTCTTAAATTTATAACTATAATTTAAAGAAAAAAAAAACTTCAACCTGTAAGTAATATTTCCAACTTATTTTGAAAAGAGTAATATTTTTGTAGGGTGATCGTATTTCCTAGATTGTCCTGATTATATCTTATAAATATCATTAATAAGTGCTCATTTTTACTCACACAAATGTTCAGTTTGGAAAACAAGTTATTTGGTCACTATAATTTTTTGTTCAATTCATTTTATAAACTTGAATTTTCTAAGGGGCTAACTATTCTATTTAATGCAGAATTTTTAAATTCTTGCATTAGTTAAACAATATAGTTAAATCGTTTATAGTCAAGATATCATAAAACAGAAAATTTTAATTCAAGGGCATAGGAAAATAGGATTTGGTTCTTTTAAAAGATTCTTTAAAAAAAAAAAAAGTCCCTAGTTGCTAATAGAATATCTGTGTGGCATTACGACCAGATAAGTTATAATGGCTAACATGTAGTCTCATGTTTTAACTAGCTCATTTATAATTCATGATATTATATGATGTTATAAAACAAAACATGTTTTGATTATTTTCCATACTGGTTATTACACCATTCATGTATCTATTCACTTTAATGTCTGTCAGCGTTGGTACCTGACTTCTACAATTTTTTTTGTTATGTCTGCTAAAAGGTGAACTAGTGAATGTATGTGTTTGATGCTCTTTTCAGAAACTGAATTTGTGAGGAAAAACTAAATGAGAAAACCAAGGAAAATAAATTAAGAAAATATATAATTATATAATATGCTTGAAATGAGTGGAAATACCTTAGGAGAGGAATTGTACTGATTACCATATTTCTCCATTTGTTTAAAAAAAAAAAAAGCCAACTATTTAATAGATTGAAACAATTCAGTTATGCTATGGAGTGTAGTTTTTAAATTTTAATATGATATGCATATACGTGATTCTCATCACAATTGACCCATCTTGATTTTCAGCACATTTTTATTATATATTTATTATGTGCCATATACTGACGTAAAGGATGCAATTTCTGTTCTCATCATGCTCGTGGTCAAATTTTACAAAGATTATAGATAGATGTTTAGAAATATCTTTTATTATTATAAGTACAATACTTGAAATTTAAAAATCCGAATGATTAAATCTGGACATTCTGCTTCATAATTCAATACATTTTATAAGACTGGACCAAATTTGATATCTTTTTCTCACCTTCACTTTTACCCTCTTTATGAGAAAACTGATTCCTTTCAGGGAATAAATTTACCTATTAAAAAAAAAAAGTTGTAGACCATAAAAAGGTTTGGTTTTTATATAATTTAAAAAATTAGATAAAATCGACCTAGAACGTGTGAATCATCTGTTACTTTTTAAACAGCATAACCTCTTTCTAGTACAGTTTTCTCTATCATACGTTGATTTAATATATATAATTTAGAGTTTATTAAATTAAATATGTAACAAGTTGTTTTTAGATATTCTAAAGACTTGTTTGGACATGTAAGGGCCACACATGTTTTTCTATACCCTGATCGTGTGTCAGTAGTGAAATAGGAATTGGTTTACAGATAACTGTAGAAAGTTAACCTCCACATAATTGATGGTTCGTACACAAAGTATACTTTTCCCATGCAAATCCGACACGTCAAAACTGTCATCCTCGGAAAGCCCAGCCACAGAGCGACGGGGGACACTGAAAAATTTTGACACTACGAGGGTCCAGTGTGGGGATACAACCCATTTTCATTGCATCTACTTCCGCCACAATAACATTCAATTCTAAACGCCAAAAATCAAACTCCCTTTCTTCTTCTGATTATTATTTCTTCTTTTTCACAGCACGGAAAAGGATATGCTAGTCAATTCTACAGGACTTCCCTGAAGCAGCATGATTTGCACAAAGTCGACCAACAAAAGCATCAACTTTTCAACTTCATTATCTTGGCCATCCAGTTAGTTGCGTGTAACTGAGTATCAGACTGCCTCCGGAGTCACCGTGGCCAATTATAGGACCTAATTGCTCTCAGCAGGCCTGAGAAATGAGTTGAAACGTGCAGAACTGTAGAAACTTTAGGCAACTGATTTTGCCTCTCCGATCAGTGTGTGCCTGTTTACAGCACTATATATCTTTCTCTCTCCAAATGTCACTGAGCCCTTTAGATGTTTATATTCACCACGAGAAGCCAGTCATAAGGATAAAGAAAACTTGTGCATTATAAATGCAATATCACTGTTTTAAACTTGACTGTTTTATATTATCTTTGTGTGACCAAGTGTTCCCCCCACTATTTCAACTTTACAAGAGAGATTGTGATTATGTTATTTTCACCTGTGGGTCATAAAAAAATATTGTATTCTGAAGACCCACAAAATATCAAAGACATTCTGTAGTTTATACACCATGTTGCAAAGTGTTTACTGTACTATTTCAAAGCTTCTGAATAAATATAAAATATATATATTATATTATATAATTTTCCTAAAATGTGGTACAATTCAGTTGGTTTTTAAATGGATTCATACAGTCTACATCATACAATAAAGTAAAAGGTAATTCAGGGTCTCAAAGATAAACAAACTAAGAAAAAATAATCATTAATAGTTTCCTCCCAGTTTTCATATCTTATTCAACCCTGTTTTTCCTTGTTGAAAAGAAAATGAAGCTCTAAGATACAAAATTTTGTCAAGAACTTGTACTGAATTTTCAATGCCAAAGATATAGCTGTCGATGTTATTAGAAAAGCACTGAACATGTACTATCAAAATATCTAACAATCTACATTATTTCGATTCTATTTCTATGGCTTTGAATTTAGAATCATTTAAAGCTTTTATAAAGAATCTATAAATTCATCTGTATTTGTTGTTAGAAAAAAATGAACACTGGGTGTCTGTACATTTTGTGGTGTAAAATATGTAACTGAAGATTACTATTTTAAGAGTCCTCAATCATATAACTCACACAGAATTTTATTTTACATAATTTTGCATAGTTTTGTGACTTCTAATAACAAGGCATATATAACCTATTTATAACTCTATATGAACATATAGAGATACATAAATATCTGAACTGGTAAAGAATAACTATAAGATATAAAAAAATCTCTAAATTTAAAGCAGATTAAATAAATTTGGAGATAGAAACATGGTACATTATTGTTTCAGTATTATGTGTGAAAATATTTTAGCTTAAATGTAGTTAGTGTCTTATTAATGAGAGGATTCTTCATGAGTCAACCTTGAAAAGTGAAGCTTGCCTTTTACTTTGCGTCAAAAAGATTAATTATTAAATTTAATAGGATGCATTTTTTTTGCATATTTCTTCTTCTCTACCATTTTTTGTTTGTTGAAACACATTTAAGAGAGTGAAAAACCAGAGAATGTGAGATACTCTTATAACAAAAAATAGAATTGTCAAAGCTCCCATTAAAAATAAATCTTCAAAATTATATCTAAAGGTTTGCTCAGTCCAAATTACAGACCGCTTTTGAAATATTTCCCTTAATTTTTAACTGGTTTTATTTTCAGTAATAGTTTGAGCTATGCTATGCTATTAAAGAATAGACTAAACACACATAACAAATATTTTCCATCCAACTTTACATCATTTAAATGGGAATATTTTCCTTAGATTTAACATGTAAAGGCATACAGATATTCACAGGTCTTTGATGTATATACTTAAGTGATATTTTGGTATCACTTCTTTGACTGTTATCAAATTAGATGTTTAATATGTCATAATCACAATCAATTTATATAATGAAATAATGTGTGAAATGTCCCAGGCTTTTCGGGACCCTTTAAAAGTATGTGAAGCTAATCCATCATCTATGACAGAAAAAGCACATACATTCACTAAGTGCAGCGGTAAAATTTTCTCTAACTTTTTGCATTACTACATTAATATTTTAAATGATGGACCATTTTAGTAAGAAAATGTTTCTCTATAATTTAACTGGGAAAAAAGTCTGTTTGTTGTAATTCCTTTTTAAACAAGAAAATGATTTTCTTGTTAAATCACTCTGCTTTAATTAATTAAAATCTTTTATTCATCATTTTACAATTATGGGGGAAAACCCACATCCATCTGCTTTATTATGTGCATTGAAACTAAGGTAATACTTCATATATAATAACTAAATTAATTCATTTGACTTAAAGAAATTTTCTTTAATTTTGCCCTTTATATTATTGCATATAATCACCCTTGTACCAGCTTCTTATATATTCGTGTATTCGTTTTTTTAATATAATATCCAGTTATACTAATTTGCATTTTGTTCTTAAATTTCATTATCAACCTACAGAAACAAGCAACAAACAAAAGAAATCTGTTGCTTCATTTGTGGGGTAAATTATTAATTAAACAGAAAATACTAAATGGTTAGGTTACTAGTCAACTCAAATATTTATTGCATCCAGAATAAATCAGATGTTAGCACACTGGTTAAAATGCTACATACTTGGGAGAGGGACTATAAAATGGAAAATTCAGCCAGTGAATAATTGAAGGTTTCCAAATAAAAACTTATTAGATTCATATGAAAGGAATTGTAGAATAGGTTTTCTATTTACTCTAGTCATACTAATAGCTAATCTTCCATAATTTTATAGGCACATCAAAAATATTCAAATCATAAAACAGTATTTCACCAATAAATTATTTCAGAAAAGATAATCATGATATTTACTTCTTGTTAAAATGGTTAGTTTTAGAGTAGTAAAAAGTCAAAATATTTTCCTGTGGAAATAGTGTCTTAATGTTTCAAAGGTATGTCAAATGACAATTTTTAGAAATATTTCAGCCACATGTAAAATTCTGATTTTTAACTGTGAATATAATTTTGGGAAATCATTTGAAGTCAAATCTTTAAATTTCACAGCAAAATTACTTTTTAGATATAATGTCTGCTTCATTATAAGTGCATCATCTTCCTTGGGAACTATAAAGGAAGCATACATATTTTAATTTAGGAAGATATTAAATGTAATGCCTTTATCAAACATTGCAAATTAAGTACTATAGTAGATTTAAATGTCTTAATTACTCATCCTCCTGTTTTATTTCTTAATAGTGTTGTAATTTTCTGTCAGATCTTTTGCAATGTAGAAACCCTCCTGCTTCTCCAATAAGAGAAAGAAATCCTCACAGTTCTCAACATAAACTTTAATAACTGTGCATTATATTGGGCTATTTTACTTTCCAAAAGTTATTTACTAGAGTAAAGTTGATCTTTAACATAATTACTCAATCAAAAGGTTGCAAATGTTAAACAGGATAATGTAAATTATTCAAGTTACTGATAATATCACTGTTATTTTTCATTTTGTGTGTTTATCCCCTCCCCCTCACGTCTCTATGTGTGTTTTTAACACCCAAGGAACTAAACAATACTTAAAACATTGGTATACTTGATAATTTTTTCTGAAAATCTTATATTTTTTCATATTGCAATTTCTTGGGTTCTGTATCTTTTTCAACTCTAATTGTGTAGTGGTAAAGGCTTTGCACTTAACATCCTTTATATGTTCCTTTTTAACAAGGAAAAACAGAAAATGACAAAATTCCATATTTTTTATGCCACGGAGTAGTAAACTTATTTTATATATTGTTAGCACTTCAAGGAATAGCCCTCCGCTAGGTCAAACAAAATCCTCATGCAGCAATTTGTGAAGCTACTGTTTGAAACGTGGAACAGGTTTTAGATTACAGCATTCTGTGAGAATGCAGGTAGATGGGCACCGCCAGAGTATTGCAGGCAATAACATGACTAAAATTCTAATACCTTTAGTGTGCATGCATGTATTTCTAATCACTGGTTTTTTTTAAGTATTTGTAAAATTAGAAAAATGGTTTTTATTTCTTGAAAACTTGTCGCATCCTTACTTTGAAGTTTTCCACTCCAGATGTTTTTGAGTTGCATGAAAATATTGCATTCATGATGCAAAAAAAAAAAAAATTAATCTTCACATGAGACTCAAAAACTTCTGAATAACCGAACTCAGACTTCCAATACATCCATACATCCTTGAGCTGAAATAAGCAGGGAATTTCAGCTCTAGACACATATTTGAGACAGTTATCTGTGAGTGAAAACAGGGTATTATAACAAAAGATGAGTTTAAATCTTAACTATAGTGTTTGTTACTGTGAATGCTATAATAATACATAAGTAAAATGAGTGTAAATGTAATATATTATTTTATACTGCTGTATACATATGAAATCAATAAAACTAGGATACATATTATGCCATTTTCCATGCATGGATCTTCCACTGACGCCTGTGGGTAAAAATCAGTGGCAAAATATGGCCCTAACTTTAAAAACGACGAATGCTGATTTAGTAATTTTAGTCTTGATATAGCAGGTCTAAGGGGACATCTGTTCAAAACTGTGTCTCATTTGAAGCAACATATGCTAGGTTTAAAGGATTTCACTATATTTATAGTTTTGAAAGCAGGCATTTAGTCCCATATGATTTTCATGATACCCACAATGAATCTTTTAAATACATATTTTTTCACCTGATGTTATATTTTCTTTTTAATTTTTTTGCTTTGTAATAATACAAAGGGTCCACAAGGATTAATACAGAGGCTGTACATAGAATGAGTTTCTTCAAGCAATAAAAGAAAAAAAAAAACATTTCATCTAAAATTTTAGAAACATTGTTTCATTTTTAAAGTTGATGGAAGCATAAGAAAAAAAAATATTCAGATGGGTATCATTTTCCAAAAAAAAAAATGACTTAGTGTATAGATTTTTTATAGCGTAGAAATACTCTGAATGAATCTTGTAAAATTTTACATTCTGAAATAGCTAAAAGGTAACAGAAGAAATGCTGTGATTCTTATCCTTGCGTGTGGTTTGTTAAACTGAATTTCTTGCGTTCAAAATATACACATGGGAAAACAGGTTTATTTTACGAAGCAACTAAAGAGAGGGTTAAGAACTTCTCTTGCTTTGAACATCGAATAACGCCAACCCTATGGCAGAAAAGAACTAATCAAATACACTCAACGATAGCTCTCAATGAAACATCAATGGTTATAATCAGAAGTTGTTTGGGTTACCTGTAGGCCTATACCTCCCATCTCTTACTTATAGCCTTTTGAGGAATCATATCATAAACTCTTCTATTTAAGATTATACATTTTCAGAGGCTAAATTAAATTCTATTAGACTACAGACATGTAATGGAAGTTTGGTGATGAGAAGAGGTAAGAATGTACAGTAATATCTGCCTTCAAGAAAACTCTAGTTTGCTTTGAGAACCAAAGAAATTATAGAAAAATATTAAAGAAACAAATGATTAAATAATTAAGTAATCAAAATTTGTGGTCAAAACCCAACCATGGGTCATGAGAGCTATTTAATATATGAAGAAATTAAAATAAAAAGAAGTAAATAGAGTAGAACAAAAAAGTAGACTAGAAAAGTATCAAAACACATTATTTATGGTAAAAGCAAATAGTTCTTTGTGAAACTTTTTTCAGATACATGTGTGAAATAGGTCACAATGTGAAATACATTTCTTACTGTGAATCATTTTCCCAAATGCTTGAAAAGCACTGCACCATATGATCTCTATTTCAAATTTAAACTTATTTAATGCTGTGGAAAGACAGGGAAGAGCTTTTCAAAGAGTTACTTCTCAAGTGACTCTTAGTCTTTACCTTTGTAAAAATATGCAATCCACTTCATTGTAGAATTTTTGTAATAATTATGTAAACTGATGCATTTGAAATGCATAACACACTGCTAACGTACAATAAGTGGTGCATTTTGTCATTTGTATTATTTTCCATGACTTTAGCACTATTTTTGGTTGCCAAAAGTACAGAAAACAACCTAGAAATAAAGTTTGTTTTGTTTTGTTTTCAAAATCCCAGACTGTTTTAGAGTTGTATTTTAGTGGTGCTGATTTCACAACTTCAGGATGAAAATAGACATGACTTTGATACCCAGTGATCAGCTCCGCTCACCTTTGCCTCTGTTTACTGGTGGTATGGAGTCCAGGAAATAAAACTCACAGCTACTGAGTTCCAGTCATCTCCATCAACCACCTGTAGCCGATCTCAAATTGCCCTCGGTCCCTAATATTGAAAAATATATTTATGACTGCACTAGGCCATATTTACCTGATTTTTTTACCCCTTGACCCTAATGTGCTTTCTGGGTATCTTTCTATTCCATGCAAATAAATATTTGTTGGAATTACTACATATTTAACAGAATCACAGTTTTTAGATGTGACATACTATAAAAATGAACTTGGGTAGTATTCAGCAGCTTCTTGACAGAATTGGATTTTTTTTTTTTTTAAATGATTCCAACTGTAGACTTCTTGAAGTTGTCATTTCTTAGCTCATCTGAGACCAAGTGAGAGATGGTGACAAGTATTAATCTACATAAAAGAGACATATGGAAGAATACATGAAGAGAAGAATTATGTTATAGGTAAACACATTTTATGTGCTTCTATCAATTAGTGCTTAGAACGTCAAAGTGCCTGGATGGAAGGTAATAATATTTGATCATCAACAAGCTGATTTGGACTTCTCTGCACTTGGGCAATCAATGGTCAATTTCTTTTGACATTGTGCAAACAACACCCTTATTTATTACTGGGCTACAAAGATCACAAAGAGGCAATGTCATTGTTATAATAGAATATTCCAAGTAAAGTCAAATTAGAGAGAGAAAGTAAGAAATAGGAGAAAAGAAATAGCAAAAATACAATTAGTATCTTTATTCTCCAACAAGTTTTAAGAGACTGAGAAGCAGTTTTGATTTTTGAAGTCCATGAAATCATATCTGTATGTCAGTTAAAACAGGAGAAAAGTTATGAAAAGGAATAATCATTAGGTAATTATAGTTAAGAATACGACAAAGAATGAGGTAAAGTGATAGAGTATGCCCTAGGAAGGACTAAGAAAACAGAGATGTATACATTTTATTACAACTAGTAAACTCGCTCCCTGAGGTGCCTCTGTAGATGCTTGCTTTGTTTCTACGCTTCCTTGACAAAGATGTTTGGATCCACACACGAGCATTTGCACATATTACTCTGTTCAGAGGTGTATCAGTAATCCTAGTAATGCACTTGAAATTATAGGGATCAGAACAGGGAACAGATTGGTAATACCATTAACAGATCATGCGGAATCACGTGACCCTGGCGTAACATTTCATGAAACTATATGACAAGGTTGTAACACTGTGATTATCAGCTAAGGGTTTGCTGCTAAATTGAGAAAGAAGCAAGTCTCTGACTGCAAATCAGTTACATGGAGTGAACAAAATGTACCAGGTATTTTTAAATTTTAGATGTCAGCAGAGTTAGTTTAAATGTAATCATTCTTTTTAACATTCTTTCTAGAAAAGCCTTCTTTAGTATTAGGTATAATAATTAAAAGATGGAAGTAAATGCTGAAAATATCTAAACCCTACCTAATTTAGATTTAGTAAGAAAACTCATAACATTAAAAAATAATAAATCAAAGAAATTGGAATAAGGGAACACCCCATGCTGTAAATCTCTAGCTAAGCAGTAAATGAGCACAATTTACATACAGACTGGACTAGTAAAAACAGAGAGGGAAGGACAGAGTTGAGAGACATTTCAGAGCACAAATATTTTATACGTCCTCCCTGATTAGTTGGTCAGTGGACCGATGAGGGAGAGAGAGAGAAGGTAATGTGACTGGGGTTTTTGGTTTGTCTGAGTGGATCCTGCTGCCTTTCATAAGACAACATAAAAGAAAGGAACTTGTTTGTGAGGAAGGTCATCTTATTTGTAGAAGAGCTTGCCAATTTTCACTTTCCAACTCAAGTTTTACTATGCTTGTTATCCAAGTGGAAATTAACTATTATATTTTAACATTTCCAAAAATTTTTAGTTTTTTCCTTATAGCAAATGGTAGTCTCTTGACTATTTTCCACTTTATTCTCTGTAATAACCAATTTTTATTGCTATCATTTAAATTATATCTCAAGTTGATTTTTTGCTGTTTATTAGGAAATAATTCTAGAAATATGTAATATGTAAATTATAAATATTTTTAAAGTTTTTTTGTGTGTGTGAAACTTCAGCTAGCGTATATGCCAAAATTGCACTTGATTAATTTAAAAAGGACAGAACAAACATTCTGGTTCTTTTTGTGACACATACGTGATACTACATAATAAAGGGAAGAAATGTAAATTAAATAAATAAAAGATACAACAGCTATGAAAATATTATTTATCTTCTTTCCACCTGAGTGCAAATAATGTTTTCAGCAAATGTTTGCAAAAGTCCTAACATCTTCATGCTACTGGACCTGTATTCAACTACTATCTAAAACTCTATTAGCAATTAATCTTATTTCTATGCTGTTTTTCTTCATGTGAACCCACAGAATAATAGAATTTAGTGCAGGTAGAACAGAGTCTCTAAAATATTCTGGTCCTAATCCCACCTATGAAAAATTAGACAAATACAGACCCAGTGAAGGAAGAACCTAAATATAAACTTCTCATTTACCCAAACCCTTAACCTATTCTGGGCTGTTTCCAGTCTCTATCTTATTTTCACTTGAAATCCTAGAAGAAACTGTATTTAAAAATATACACATGAGTTATAGCATCTAGAACTTAACTTTATGTTTTAAAATTTCAATGCTCTCTCTGACACTTGCTCAACTGTAAGGATGATTCTCACCTATAAAGCACCGTAAACTTTGGCCTCTGAAGGTAAGAACAGACAGTTCTGAATGTCCTTTTATGTTTTAAATTGAGAATAAATGTTTCAATATATGTATTTTTATTTCATTTGTGTCTGGGCCATGTATTGCCACCGAGGTGTTCCTTGAAACTTTTGGGGGGTCCATAAAATACCTGGAAGAGCAGCAAAGGAATTAGCACAGGAAACGGGCTAGGTAGCTACCCTTGCTGGAATGACTCTTATGAAGTGACTTCGGCGCCATGCTTCATTTCTCTTGGGTGGCGATCATCTTCCTTTCCATACACCTCACAATGAGCTCAGGGATGACTCAGTGTCCTATTACAAATAATGTCCACATGGCTACACCAAGCACTAGTGATGGTTGTCCACTCATAATAAAGAACAGTATTCTAAAATACTGAAGATAAGCGCTGTCTTGTGTAATGGGCTTATTGAGTATGTTGATCTATGATGTTCTCTCTGGACCATTTAATTAAGGAACACCCTATGTCAATATGTTAAGTATATTTTTCGTCTTGGGCTAGTTAGATACCAAGAGAAATATAAGCCTGGGTACTTGTGCTCTGAGAGCTAATTGGGAAAGATGGCTGGGAAACTCAACGTTATCTTGGGAATGATGAAGGTCTGATGATCTCGCATCAAACTGTGTCTGTGATCTTCCAATCTAGATGTCTCTGTTCTAGCATCCTTGCGAGTAAATCTCTTTTCTCCTAACCAGAGAGGACAACTGGTCACCTATTTGTGCAAAGAGGGCAACTTCGAAGTCTAATACTTTCTCCTGACATTTTTTATCTTTTTTTTACTTTTCTATTCACTCCCACTAATTTATCTTATCAATTCCTGAGCCCTTGGAATTTTCTGTGGGATAAATCAGGCTTCTTCATATCTTAACTTGTACTTAAGAGTTAAATATTTTTAAAACTACCAAATCAATTACAACTTATTAATCTATTTCCAATCTTCTAAAATGTCACAGGAGTTTCCTTGTTTGTCTTCCAAAAAGTATTTTCCTTTAAATTTTTCTTTTCTTATTAGTATTTTTAGGGAAAGTAAAGTCATGTATGAATTCGTCTTCTCTCGCTCTTTAACTGAAAGCTTGAAAATGAGATTTGGACATAATGAGCAAAGTCTTATAAGTATAACAGAAAATGGCATGAAGAAATCTGTTCTTAGATTATCGAAAGTTTGTGCGATTCTTGGTAGCATATATTTGTGTTGTTAGAGCAATAGGGAGATGTTTGACATTGGGTCACATTTGGGAATTAATAATTTAAATGTAAAATATAAATTATTAATTTCTCTCATTACATATCAATAATAAAATCAGAAAATATATGTAGCTCCAATTTCTCCCAGTGCAACTGTTACAATATTTTTCATTTTTGGTTTGTAATAACTTTATCTTTATATTGACACTTACAAAATTTTAGATTAGTACTGTTCCAATCAGATATATGATATATCCTGTTATTTGATATAGATTAGAATGGTAATTATTTAATCAATTGTCTTAAAGGTTATAAATATAAATTAAAAAGCAATTTAAACTTATAGAACTTTTCTCTCATTGTGTTGGTTTATTCATCATCTTACTCTACTTTGAATAGTGCCTGAAATTAGTGTCCAAATGGTATCAGGCATCTTGCAAGCTTAGTACTTGAGGTCAATTTAATTACACTGTGCATGACAGAAACTAGGCCATTTGGGTATTGCCTTTGCCACCAGCAATTGACACCTGAGTGTTAATGAGCTGGTAATTAAAAGCTGGCACATACAGACACATTTTTCTGTCTGGGACTAGGTAACCATATGCTACATAACTTCGGTGCTAAGTGTTTCGTTAGCTCTAGAATTTACACAATTTGTGAGGGGTTTTTTTGTTGTTGTTGTTGTTTTTAATCTCAATTTTTCTAGGGTTAAAAAAAAGACAACAAGTGCTTTAAAGATATAAGTACTCATCATTTTCAAGTTATGAAACTCTCTAAAACTGAGATTCTATATTTGGAGAACAAATAGCTAGAAAAATAAAACTGCAGAATTTGTGCAGTAACAATGACTTTTTGGTTTAAACCCACATTTGCGGACATATTTTGAAAGTCTTTTGTATTATAAAACAGTACCAAAAGCATGAATGGTTAATGTGGGGTAAGAAGTCTTTGGGGCAGCCATAATGATGTCCACCTCCTGGTACCTACTCCCTTGGGTAACCTGTTTTAAAGGGAAGTGAGATATAGGAACCCACCTCTAAGAAAAGAATGTGGTAGAAAGGAGGGTTAATTTACGGAAAGGCTATGGTTTCCATCTGGGGGCACTTACTGTACTTTGTCTCACTCTCGTCAGGATTTCTTGTAGAGGTGCCGTGGAGGCGGCTCTGGCGAGAGGAATATGGAAAGAGATGGAGGCCCACCGAAAACCATGCGAGTGATGAGCTTGCAGTCAGACCTCTGTGTCCACAAGTTGCACCTTCGAAGGGAGGTTGGAGCTCCTGCGAGTTGCTTAACTGCAGTCTCAAGAGAGACCGGAGCCGGAGGCACCCAGTTAACAAACTAGAGTTTTATACCATGCAAATTATGAGAGAATAAATATTTGTGATTTTAAGCTGCAATGTTTGGGTGTATATTGTTATGCTGTAATAGATAACTAACAACAATATGTAAGTGAGAATACTATCGTCTGCTACAGCTATATGAATTATTGATGTTTCTAGTTGTGAAGTTGCCATTTTCACAGCAACATGCATAATGTGCACGCACTATTTCTTTCCTTTCTCTCCAATCTTCAGTTCTCTTTTCTTCAGCTTCTCCTCCTACCTCACAAAAAAATGCCTCACCATTATCTGCATTAATCTTCTATTGGCTTAAAAAAAAAAAAAAGTTCTCATCAGATTAAAAAAAATGTATTAAATTTAGTGAATTTTAGTGTGAGAATTACTTCTAATTTTCTTCTTTGAAAGAGTTTGCTTTTCCATGAACCCTCTGTAGGACATATAGCCTTTTATATGCAGATCGGTGTAATTACGCTTTGAAATAGCTTTATATTCCCTGTAGCTTAAACTGAGACATGAAAGGCCAAATGTTATATCCAACGGAAGGATATAAAAGAGCATCTACATCAATCCAAAATGAGATATAGAAATGAACAGCTTTTTTCCACAGTGATGTCAGTTTTTGACAGATTATTGAAAGATCTTTATAACTGCCAGAACTGCCTTGGGTAGCATAAAAACCCTGCCTGGGGATAGATAGCCTCATCGGTTTGTATGTTTTATTCTTTCAATACCAAAAGGTGAGTAGATGTTAAGTGAAACAAGAGAAATATCTTCTGACAAAAGCTTTAATTCTCTTCCCCAAAGATGACACCCGGCCCCACATGGCAAAACACAGTGTGATGCTCTGATGGAATCAACTACCCAATCTGTCACGCTGGAGAAGGCCGCCGAGATGACGAGGTTACAAGTTAGGAAGCCGACAGAGAACCCACAGGGCAATCGTCACCTCTGGAGATCTCGGTGACAGACAAGGGCCTTTTCTGCACCAGAAAGGAGTTTATCGCGCCAGTGACAGACGTGTCAAGGGGATTTAAAGTGCCACATTCTTTCTTATCACCAGTAGGAAGAAAAAAAAAAGGAATACGAGGGATTTTTGTATATTCCAAACCTTGAAATCAGCATACTATTTATTTAAAAACAGACAAAAACCTAATTTTAGGGTTTTTAAAGGAATAACACTGCTAACCTTTAATGTCTTGACTGCTTTGAGTTAAGTAAAAAAATCTTAGAATTGTTGTTTTGTTTCAGTCATGAGTAAAGAATGTTTTTCAACGTTAAGGGCAAATCCTTTCCTGAAATTATAACACAAACGAAAAAATGAAATGCCCACCTCACCTGGGCTTGTTCAGTAACAAGAAATGTGTCTTAAAATTGAAGACAAAAATGTCCTAAATTCTAGTGTTTCCACAATGTAAAGATATTAAATGGAATTAAAATCAGAACAAGAGGGAGGGGGTAAAACTTTTTGAACAAAATAAATGCTTCGAAACACACTGACTCAAGCCGAATCAAGTAGGTGATGCATATTATACTTTGATCTTGGCTAGAAAATGTTACCGTATTTGACATTTTACAAAGATTGCCGCTTATTAATCTGTGAAGTACATGTGGAAGAAAATGATGATACCTCAGCTGTAGATGACAAACACTTAATTGTTAATTAGCTCTGACATTGCAATTTGAAAAAAATATACACCAATGTTCTGCCTCTTTTTGAAATGATTGCCATGGTTTTTGAAAAACTTCAAAAGCTTTAATCATATAACTCAATGTATAGATAAAGTTAATACCAGTCTCCATTCACGTTGCTATGGAGGAAATATGTAGACCTTGTGTGATGGACAGCATGATTTCTCTGAATGTCCTCTACTTAAAACTGTATGACCTTGGTAAAGTTTTGCAGTTTATTTGGAAACTCAAAACAGTTTTCATACCTAATTTAGGTTCATAAATTAAATTTTAGTTGGGAATGAGTTTAGAGAAAACAATCTTTCTTTGATAGGGAGAATCTTTTGAGATCTGGGGCAGGGGGCAGACTCATACCATAAATTCACATGAAATACTCTGTTCTAGGTAGAAATAAACAAGTAAACCAACCCCATAACAACCCACTAAGATGCTTGTAGTTATTAGCAGTGAAAACAGTAGCTCTAATTTATATTGGCAGGTGTTACAAACTATCTTTTCTTGATAAAGATGATAAAAGAGCATCTCTACCATGATTTTTTGGAATCATTCCTAACTGTGGCATAAACTAACATAAGCATATAGGATTCACCTTGAAATCAAAACTAAGATAGGCCTCAAGTTAAACTGAAAGCTAATATTTATTGTTTCATGTGTGACAGGTACTGTGTAGCCATCACAACACATATAAAAGATGCCATTTTAAACTCATTTACAGATGATGAATCAGTGAAAAATGTGTGCACTCGATTATTTCTTAATTATAAGGCTAGTGAGTATTGAAGCTGCGAGTTAACTTCTCGCTGACAGATCCCTGATATTAGCTACCTTCAATAGTATGAGAAAAAGATAAAATGAAACAATTAAGCAAATGATGTTTCATGAGAAATGTCCAAAATGTATATTGCATACTGAATCTTGAAGAAAAACTATTGTCAGATAGATAAATCTCTCTTACACTTAACTTGCCTAGCCATGTGGTCATTGTGGCCTGGCAAGTGTAAAACACATGGGTTTTGGTGGATGGCGGAATCATAGATAGACGTTAGAACGTCTGTCTCCTGCATGGGACCCTCGATACTCAAAGTGAAGATTCGCTTTTTATGTGTTTGAGGATCCTAAGCACTCTGCACAGTTCTAGGTTAATAGTAAGCATCATTTTTTTCTTTTTTTACTGAGTAATTTTAATATGCAAATATATCAAAGAGCCTTGTGACTTCCTTTTTTTATTAGAAATAGCTAAACTGTATTCACAGGAACATACGTTAACAGGTCAAAATAAGCTCATGACTAGTAGTCTTCATTTTCAGCATAAATTTCTCTAGGGTTACTCATACTACTTGAAACAATAAAAGCATAATTATAGTTGTCGATTGTCTAAATTCCATAATTCCTTCTTTCATTATTGCTTGCTTTGGTTTGGCAAAAGAAGTCATGAAAAAAAATATATATACTGATCTCAATTATCAAAAAAATTTCACAGATTTTCTGTTTATATTTAAATTTATTTGTAGAGTTCTGATCATATTTGATATTTCACAGCTGTGAAAAATTCACAAATGACTGTTCAATAGTACTTGATTAAAAAATTATAGACTGATTTTTAAAATTGGGCACTGAAATTTGGGTAAATGGTTTATTTAAACAAATGTTGCATTGAATATATAATGCATTAGCCCTAATTTGAGTGGTGTGCAAGTTTTATCATGTGAAATAAAAAGAAATGATTGACCTTATTATTCCAAAAGCAACATGCTAAATTGTAACTAGTGTTACACCTCACATCAAGTAGTGAAAATTTTTTCTTTTGTAATTGTTCTTTCAAATTCATTTTAAATACAAAGAACAAGTTCCAATGAGGGAAATATTAGCAGTAATTTCCCTTATAGTCATAATAAAGAGCTATTTGTGGACAAGTTTATGATATGCTACAGTTGATTAAATTCAGTACCATACTGTGTGTTCTAACATTCAGAAAGGTTTTTGTGATTTTTTTTTTACAAGAGCTACAAAACCACTGAATGGATTCCATTTTGTTTCACTTTATTGAGAACAATATATGTTTAAGGCATATATGTTATATATGTGTGTGCGTGTGCATGCGTGTGCATGTGTGTGTATGTGTGTGTGCATATGCTTTACATTTTTCCATGTAAGCCTAACAAAATATTTCTTTGGTGAAATTCGTGTAATCAATACCAAATATTTATAAAGCATAGAGTTGTCTTTTCAGGTTCTAGTATATCTTATACTAAATTATTTTCAAAATCTAATTTTTGTCTCACGTTTCCCATCTGGTCTTCGTACATTATCATTCTATGATCTGTTTCCAAAATAATGCTGGGAAATAGAGTGTTGATTTCTTCTTTACTAAAATTTATTTTCATTATTTTTGAAGTAATGAAAACATTTCTATTTTCGTTGAGTTAGCTGACAACACCTTTTTCCATTACTTTATTTTTAGCTGGCTAAGTTTAAACTTGACTATGTGCCTTTTAAAATTCAAAGGGAAACAATTAGACCATTTTACTTTCATTTTCCATCTGCTGAAGGATTAATTACTTCAACTAGAGGACAATATACTGGCTAAATTGATGGCCAAAATGACCATCGTTGAAGATATTCTTTTCCTTCTGAGAAGAGTTGTAAAACCCATCACAAATTTACCCAGGGAAAAGACCCTCAGTTTTTTCCTCTGTATCTGCCACTCTCCTACAGCCCATTTTTATGAAAATGAGTAAAACAATAAATCAAAAACCATTAGGTATGAAAGTTCAATCACATCTTCCTAAAATACACTCTTTCACCATTTAAGGTCTAGAGGATTTTTATACACAGCTAAGAAGACTATTTTTTATTTTCATACTAATGAGATCACAAAATAAATTGCCTAATAAAACTTGGAATTTTCATGATAATTTAGATTTATATGATTTTCTTGGATTACGAAAGTAATTCAGCAGATTTATACTTCCTTTTGTAACTAAACTATAGTTTTAATCTTCATATGCTCATGGGTATACATGTTACAGTACCTAATAAATATTAAATAATGATTCTAATGCCTATAATACTTCCACGTACAAAATGAATTGAAAATAAAAATAAAAATTTTGCTGTGCTTACCATAGTCATTCCAGAAACATGAAACTGCATCAACAATTGAAGTTTAGAAGAAATATAAAAGTAATATAGTATAACTCTCTCATAACTGGAAGCAAACCTGTTTAGACTCATAATATGCTATATTCAGATAGATCGCAAACAAATGCATGTTTTATTTTTCTGAAAATAAATCCTCCAATAATACTTCACTACGTCATCATTTCCCTCATTTAAACACCAGAGTTTCCTTAGGTACCATAATATGTATCTTTTTAACTTCTCCATTCCTCTTTCCATTCCAAAAAATTTAAAGATACATTTATCTTTATTAGTCATAAACTGGTTCTAGTCTTCTAAATTAGAATACGGCAGTGAAATATTATTCTAGTCTTAACTTTGTAACTCCAGAGAAGGCTCTACATGTGAGAGTCCTTCATACAAGTAAATTACTTGAGGAACTGTATTAAATCATCTTGTCTACAGACTGAAGATTGCTTTCTTTAATCTTCCGTTGCTGTGCCAAATCGTCAAGTATTTTAGCTGTCTTTCAGACCTTTTCCAAAGAGCTTTCTCTTGATTACATTGTTCAAAACTGTACAGAGTCTCTTAGCAAAATTATGACCATTGCTTTTGATGGCAGAAGGATCGCTGTTTCCTTCATCTTGCATTCCTATATCAAATTTTACTTAAATGTTATTCTTTTTAACTTACAACTGTGCTATCTGTCACTATTAATTTTCCTCTCTTCACAACACTCTTTTGGTTTTCATGATACTGCATTCCATTCCTTCCATATGTGCATCTCTGTGGCTACTCAGTTTAATATATCTACTTTCTCCTCTATCTATACACACTCTTTTCTTGGGCTTTGGCCCTGGCATTAGTCCCTCTTTACTTTTGCTGGGTTATCATATTCACACTCATGGCTGGAACTATCATTGATATGCCTATGCTTTGAATTAAATTTCAACCTTTCTCCATCTCTGCCCATCTTGCTAGACATTCCCATGAGGATGTCCAATCTCTCTCCCTTCTTTTGCTCAGCACCTCCTGGTGAATGATGCCACCTGTCTCCAAATTTCAGTCTGAAACTTGAAAGTCACCTTTTTTTCAAAAAAAAAAAAATATTTTAATTGGTTTCAACTATATAGTATATTGGATAGACATCTATGTAGTTCACAGAACGATCCCCCGATTGCTCCCTTCCTCCCATATTAGTGCTAACTGCATTCCCTGTGCTGTGCTCCCCATCCTTGTGCCATCTATCAACTACCAATTTGTACTTCTTTAACCCTTCACCCCTTTCTCCCAGCCCCCCAAACCCCCTCTCTTCTGCCTGTCACCAAATTGTCCACTATAATTGTGAGTCTGTTTTTAATGAGTTGTTCTTTTTGATCCTTAGATTCCACATATGAGTGAAATCATTTGGTATTTATCTTTCTCTGTCTAGCGTATTTCACTCAGAATAATAACCTCTAGGTCTGTGCATGCCATTGCAAATGGTAGGATTTCACTTTTTTAAAAAATGCTGAGTAATATTCCATTGTATATATGAACCATAATTCCTTTATCCAATCATCTGTTGATGGGCTTTAGGTCGGAAGCCACTTTTTTTCCCAGTGTTACTATCTTCGTTGGGGAGTTCATGTAGATAATTCAAATAGCGTCCTTATCCTTTTCTCTATCTCTGGGTTCCTACACTCCTCTCTTTCCTTTGCTACTCACCTTTTCAGGTTATCTTAAAAAAATATTGCCACAATATTTCTATAACATGCCCATTAGATGGTATGCTCTTCCCCTTGCCTGGACTGCCCTTTTTAACTCTCTGTTACTAGTTTCATGTAAAATATTGCAATTGTTTTTCTAATTTTCCCAAAGCCTCTAGAACATCCCAACTTATATGTTCATTGACTTTGTGTGATTGCCATTGTCCTGAATGCAAGTGCTGGTTCTACTTTCTGGAGTGTGACAAGGTTCAACACTGGCCTACAAGGCAGACACATTGACCTTCCATGGGAATATCTGTAATGCCTAGTTGAGTGCATGGGGCAGAGTAAAGGCCCAATAAGCATTTGTCAAAATGACTGAATGAATGAACATATAAATTAATACATATGTTCTTTGTAGTTCTTTATAAGCACAGCCTATCATAGTAAAAGTGGTATTTACATAGTAAATCAGTGATAGGAAGATATAGTACCAGAAAATTCAAATTTGGGGTCATGCCAGAAAATTTTATATGGTAGGTAATTAAGTTATGGTAGGTAAGTTCTCTCAATGTATATGAAATATTTTCATTTAAGACTCTAATTATGGAACTTATGTCATCTTCCTCACATGAAGTAAGCTTAGAAAATTAATAATAAATGAATGAATTAGAAGGCTATATGAGAGTAAACATTAAGAGTAAAGGAACTAGATGCTTCATCCATTTATTGACCCAGTAAACATTCATTTGGTGTATTTAGTCAGTCAGGTACCATTCGATTGCTGACACACAGCAGAGATAATCCAGCCCTCCAAGTGTCCCTGCAGATACAGACTTGTCTATCAGCTGCCTCCTCAACATTTTCACTTGGCCATCTACTATACAACTCAAACTCGAGATGTCCAAAACCGAAGTTGTGACATTTTTTCCCGATCCTTAGTACTATCTAAGTCTTTTTCATTTCAGTTGGTGAAAGCATCCACACAGTTTCTCAGGATGAATACCTGGAGGACATTCTTTATTACAATTTTTTCTTTATGTCCCCCCAAAATTTCCCAAACCAACCTCAACCATTCAGCTGTACTTTCAATAGACATTCCTTTGGGTGACTTCTTTGCCAACCCAATTCACCCTAGACTTCTGCAGTGATCCACTCATTTTTCTCCTATGTCCACTGTTTTTCGCCACATTTCTTCCTCCAGACAGAGACTGGGAAACTTTTAGAAAGTTAATTTGAACTCTACCACTACCTTCCAAACCTTCTCTTTCTCAGCCCACTTGAAACCTTAACTGCTTTTTCCTCATATCCAAATTAAACAGTTATTTAAGTAGTATAAACACTACCCTACATAACGTAGCCTTTGCTTTCCTCTCTGACTGAGTTTTCTAACACTCTGTTTTCCTTCATAGAGCACCAGCTACCATGGTCTTTAAAACATCAAGCTCATCCCATGTTAAACCTTTGCCCTGGCTACCACCTCTGCTTGTTTTTTACTAGTCTTTATATGATTGGCTTCTTTTTGTCATTCAAGTCTCAGTTCAAAATTCACATCGAGGAGACCTTCCTTCCTTTATTCACTTAAATCTTAATGTGCTTCTCACAATCCCCTTTCTTTCTTTTCTTTTCTTTTCTCTTTCTTTTCTCTTTTCTCTCCTCCTCCTCCTCCTCCTCCTCCTCCTCCTCCTCCTCCTCCTCCTCCTCCTCCTCCTCCTCCTCCTCCTCCTCCTCTCCTCCTCCTCCTCCTCTCCTCCTCCTCCTCCCTCCTCCTCCTCCTCCTCCTCCTCCTCCTCCTCTCCTCCTCCTCCTCCTCCTCCTCCTCCTCCCCTCCTCTCCTCCTCCTCCTCCTCTCTCCTCCTCTCCTCCTCCTCCTCCTCCTCCTCCTCCTCCTCCTCCTGTCTCTCTCTGTCTCTGTCTCTGTCTCTCTCTTTCTTTTTTTCTTTCTTCTTTCAAAACACATAACAATCTGAACCCATTTTGTTGTTTGCTTACCTGCTTGGTCTCTGTATCTAATCAGGGATTTATAAATTCTATAAGAGCAGATATTCTTAGTATCTTATTCATGCTTTGTATGCAGAACACTCATGAAATTTAAAGTTTGGGCAAGATTTCCCCTAAATCCTAGAGAAGAAACTTTGATGTTCATACTCTAAAATATATAGTATACTTTTGATAGTATTGATTTTCTGAACTGAAGTATTTCTCCCACAGAGAATTCTCAGCTCATGTTGACAACAAATTTACTTTATTGAGCAATTGGGTCAACTGTTTATACAGAATTGCATTTGGATAAATATATCATATATGATTGTGTATTTATTTGTATACTGCACTAGTTCACAAGGATTTTGGTCAGGAACTCTTATTCACTCCTGAAAATCATTGAGAACATCCATGAGTTAGATTCTTATAACTGCTTCCACATCCAATCTCTTGTTGTATGGTTTTATGATTAAAAAATCTGAAGTAAATATCTGTATAAGGCACATAGGTATGTGGTCAGAAAGAAAGAATATTTTAATAGGACTTTCAGAAAATTGTAAATATATTTCTTTAATATTACACTAAAACTTGACAAATAGTTGTTTCTAAAGGTTAGTGTCAATGCAGAATCTGAAGTCATGTCAACAGACTTTTTTGGAACTCTGTATTATCATGAAAAGTGCTGTGACATTGTGTACCTCATAAAAGTGTCTCAGGGACCCTGGGCATTCTCGGACTATACTTTGAAAATCAATGGCATATAGAATCATAAATTTTTAGAACAGGTTTTTCTATGTACAAGGTGTGGTATTAGGGGATCTGGAAAATAACATATAGGAAGGCTAGCCAGTTGAGAGACCACACGCTAATTTAGGAAAATGTGAGGTCAAGGGCTGAAACAATAGAGGTTGTAGAGGAGGTGATTTTGACAGAGTATAGACTGTGTGAGATTTAAGGAAGAAAATATTTCAGAATTACTCTGAGCTCTCAAATTCTAACATTTTAGATAGTGATTCATTACCTGATACAGCCTCCAATAAAATGATCCCTACTGTTCATAATGCTTCTTACATATTATTTTTCCCAGGCCTCCTACCACTTTGATCATACTTTTTGGAGGAAATCTAATTTGATAACATTGTTGTTAAAATGTGGTACTCAAAAAAGAAAATTCAAAAGCAAGTGAATCAGTACAGAATATCAGTTTATCTTCCATTATGAATGTGAAGAAATTTGAATTTATCATTGATTTGAAATAAATTGTTAATTGTGTCCTAGAATAATTTACTTAACCTATTTCTGACTCAGTTTTCTCATCAATAAAATAAAGTTATATCTAGAGGCAACCTTTTTTTTTCTCTTCATATAACTGTGATATTATGCTATAGTGACAATATTACATATTATTTAAAATAAATGGTATAATAATTTGTTATGTTACTGAAAAATATTAATTTTTTGTTATAATAAATATTACTTCCCATCAGCAGTAATACACTAATTAGATTGATTATATTTCAAGAATTATTCACTTTAACTAAAATTGACTCTAAATATATTTATGAGTTAAATCAAAAGGTTAATACACTCAATAATTAATTGACACTCTTTCTAAAATATTTATCATGTATTCCATTACTGATCAAGATGATCATTTATTTTAGTTTCAATGACCTAAAATAAAAATAGAAAGGATCCATGTTTTAAAAAATAATTGAGCATATAGGCATTTATTTGTCTATCTTTTGACACCTCTAATTCCTCTTTACAGCTATTAGAACAGTTATCCTGGTTCTGTTTAAATCGTCTGAGTAATACATAGTTTATAAACCCTCATTCGATTATTTAAAAGCATATATTTTTTAATATATTTTTAAAGTCAAGTTCTTCCTGCTTGTAATTTCAACTCGTTACTCCTAACATGGCCTTTGGAACTACAGTGAGTCTCCTTATTCTAAGAAAATATCTCTCAACATTTATAGATACTTTTTGTCTTTTATATTTAAAAATTCTAATGTTGAAACATTATTTTCTCTGATATTCCAATTTCTTACAAAATCTAATTTTAAAACATTCTTCCATTCAGGTCAGTGTCCTCTAAATAAAAGTAATTTATTAGCACTTTTATTAAATGTTGGCCCTCTAAATTGCACATAATACTCCAGACATGGCTTTGTATATGTAAAATATCATGATTGATACAATAGCAGTGTGTTTAAATTACAATTTGAAGAAACTATTTTATTTCTTTATATATTTATTAAAAGTAATATAAACCAAGAAAAATAATTTGTAAATCAAAAATGGCAATTATAATTTTTGAAATATTGTTACTTCTTAAATTGTGTTTTGGGGTAACTGACACTTATTATTTTATATTATTATTTTATACCAACAAATTAAAATTATAAGCACTTATTCTATGAAAAGTATATCAATTTTATATACCTCATAGAGGGCTATATTAGTTGAGAGAAAGTTTAAATACCTTGGATGTAAAACACATTATAGACTGTGTTAAGGTTTTTACTTATTTGTCTGATTGTTTGTTTTGTCTGTTCAGCATCATGTACTTTTTCTTCTAAAAAGCATCATTCATTTCTTTCTAGACAACATCTGCTACACGACCTGTGGTCTGGTGAGGTTATCATCGTTCACTGACCTAGACCTGGACTACAGGCTTTTGGTACAAATGCAGAACAAGTGCCCCATTGTCCAATTTTTCTGAACTGTTAGTAGGTAGCATTTTGGATTGTTACCTCATAGGGATGCTAAAAGTGGGGCTGCTGGAAGTGCATCCTTCCCAGAAAATAGATGTAGCCTATTTGCAGAAGAAAGGAATGAGACTAAGAGACAAAGAACACCAAAGAAAAGCAAAACTAAGCAAATGATGTCATTGATGTGAATTCTGGATTCCAGGTGAAATAAATGAACTTTTTATCACAAATGAATTTTTGGTGATGTTCTAGTCTATGCAACCGAATGTATCCTGATTAATACAGAAGGCACTTCACTTTTCTTAAAATGGATATTGAATAAATTAAATACATATTTTAAATTGCCTTTGGTTAATTTTTACTTTTCTCACTGTACAGAATTTGAGTATCCAAGAAATATTACATGAAAGAAATAAGATGATTCTACCTTTCAGTTCAATTTTTGCAATACAATAGAAAATACTTATATTTGTCTTATATTTTTTAGAATAGGTCATTACCTGTGGCTTTTATTTGAAGAGAATATAAACTCTGTTATTTTATTCAATATAACAGAGTTTTATAGTGTTCCTTAAATGTATTTATAGTGTTCCTTAAATGTATTTTATAAGGCTTTGTAAATTCCAGAATAATTAATGTAGGAGTGAGGAACACAATTCTATTTGAGCGTTTATGGATCCCTTCGAAGTTTCTAAAAATATTTAATACTCTGTCTCTGCTATGATTTGACCACGAAGCTGGCAATTAGTTTCCTTCTTTTAAAAATCGATTATGCCAATAATGAGCACTTTCTAAGTTTGGCAACTTTACTTAGTGGTTTGTACTGAAAATAAAGTTTGCTTGGCCTTATTTGTGGGTTCGGAAAAAGATTAGAAGCTCTTCTAATATGGGCTTCTACATAAAGAGACATTAATAGGTGCCATTTAGCACATTACTGAGACAGTGAGCGATATAACATGTGCTACTAACTTTTATGACTTCTGAAGAATCTATACTTTTATTATGCAGTGATTTAAGTATCACAATTAACAAAGTACATTATGAAGCTAATTTACAGGTGCATTCTATGTTTTGTAATACAATATAGTTGTTAAAATAATTTTATTTTGAAAAATCTTCAATTTATTTAGAAAATAGTTCAGTGGGAAAAGAAATTTTCAAAGACTGCTTCACAAGTACTGCCGAGGGAAAAATGTTCTTTCTTTATTATATAGTGTATTATGTAGTTAACACTTTTATGTATAACACAAGGAGAAAACTTCATCTGTGAATACTTTGGTTATTACTATTCTCAAACCAATTTATAGTGACTGGCACAAATTTCCATAATTGCTTTATATCAAAAAATACTTCATGCTTTGTTTTACTTTACATGAATTTAGATAGAAATGTTAAAGTTCTTTCATTTACAGACCGATTTTAATTTTATTCCTTTCTTTAATAAACACTTGAATGTATAACACATTTTAAAAGAAATATTTCTACTTTACATTATTACTGCTATTTAAATTTTGTCAATTAGCTTGTAATTATACTTTGTTTCAGTAGTTTTTTTTACTAGTGTTAAGAGTACACAGCTGTTTCCTTGACTTATTGAAGTCTAATAGAACAGTACAGGTTTTGTTTCCCAGACAATGCAAGCAACTGAGAACACTTAACTACATTTAAATATGTAACTATAGTCCTCTTGCTATCTTATGAGTGTGTTGGGTGTGCACAGTGAATTGTAAAAATCAGAGTAGAAAACTGACAATACACTTATTAGCTTTGATAATCACTCAGACAAGTGCCGTTGACCAATGTAGTATTTTAAGTGTTAGCGGGAATCAGTTTAATTCTACTGTTGAGTCTATGTATTTTCATTTCATGCCCAGAATATTCTATTAGATTAAAAAAAAAAAAAAAAACAGAACCATGGAAGTTGAAATACTATGATTATTAGGAACCATAAACGTATATTAAAATTTGAAAATTAGCCTCAAGGTAAACTTAACAGGCCTCAAATTTGTATTCATATGATCAAATTAAAATATTTCTGTTACAACAAAAGCCAGTATTATAAAATGAAATAAAATAATGATTCTTACTAAGTGCATTTTATTGGCCGTGCATAAAATATTTTAATGCTTGCAACTTTCTTTTGAAAAGAAGTTAACAAATACCATCTTGAAGCCATTTCTAAAACTTTTTGAAAAATTATTTATATGTTTATAACACTAAACTGAGTTTTTTTTTTTTTAATAAATAATTCAAAGCATGGGGATGGTTATGTCTGTATTGGTATTATGATATAAATTAAATTTAGTTTTTGAACCTGTGCTTTCTAAAAAGCCGGAATATTAATGTACTATTTAAAATTAATTAATTTAATTAACAAAAACCTGTCACTCTAAAATATAAAATGATAAATATCAGCAATGTTAGATGTGCACATTGTTAAATATTTTATCAAAATAAACTTTAGAATGCATCTTATAACAAACAGTTGGTATGAAATACATAGCTATACTAAAGACTCTTTCAAAATACTTCCTGATACTTTTTATTAATTTCTGTATTGCTTCAAAAGAGGTTTCTAAGTAAAAAAGCTGGCAAGCAGGGTTCCTATATGGTACAGGTGACCAGGGGCTGAAAACTAAATTTCAAGATTTTTGCGACCCTGCCATTTTAACAAATTGGGATCTGAAAAAAATATTTAGAAATCACAAAAGAATGAAAACAAATCAGATGTATAAAAGTGTTTTTGATAATGATGAAAAAGAGAAAAATGATGCTAGACTTGTTGAAAAGAAATAGATGTAACTCAAATCAAAAAAACTCAGAAAATGAGTGTTTAACAATATTTTAAAAATAGAGAATGATTAGAAATTCTCAGAGGGTACTATTCCATGAAACAAATAAAATATCACCCAAAGACAGAATAATCTACAATTTAAAAACTAATAAATAAGATTTAACTTATTTTTTTTAAAAATGTTGTAAACAAAAAAAAAGATTCAAGAAAAAAACAAGTGACATGTGTCAAAATAATGAAAGATAAATATATAGTACAGATTAACGAGATTTCTAACATAAAGAAATATTTTAACTAAAAAAATCACAATTATAATGAAAAATTATAATACAAATTTGATAGAAAAAAGTTATAGAGATGAGAAAAGTTATAAATCCTGCTTGTCAATTTTTCTGTTTCACTAGAATGTGTTTTGATGTTTACAACATTTTTCAGGGATGTAGAAAAAAGTTTTATCTGGACAAATCATTAACATAAAGTAAATAAGAGTGAAATCATTAATTTTTTGAGTAGATATTTTAAGTTTGGATTATTTGATTTTTAAACTTTATAAGTAAGGTGTCAACATATTCTAGATACTATTAAAATTGTAGTAGTAGCTAGTGATGTCTTGCTCCAGAGAAGCAGAGGCTTACAAGGGAGAAAAAAAAATGAACAAGTTATTTACAATTAATGTGAAATTTTCTGTTATGCAGAATTGAGTCACACTTCAATGATATAAATTTACTGTATTCAGTTAACCAAAAAATAGTGACTCAATTATATATACACCTATATATATTATAATATATAGTGACATTGTGTATATATATTATTATATTGCTTTATTTTCATAAGAGATTACAAATGGTGTGCATGTGTGTGTGTGTGTGTGTGTGTGTGTGTGTGTGTGTGTGTTTGGAGATGGGAAAAGGATCCAGCTGAAAGGGCTACTGCCTGCACTGAAAATAGAGCAGAAAAAGTAAAAAGAAATGAAGATTCATTTGTGAATACCCTTAGGGCCATAACGATGCTAATGTGGTTTAAGGACTATAAGCAGCGCTATGACACACACACACCTACCCATGCGGGTCAATTGATTGTTGCCTACTTTCCCACGGGAAAAAAAAAAAACAAGGGAGCTAGATCCTTCAATTCACAAAGATATATTTGCGAATACTTAGATTTGTTTAATTAAATATAATATCCATCCCTTCCTGGGTAGTACGTGTAGTTTACTGTAGTTAAAGTTATAGGTATACAAAATATAAGAAACATTTTAGAAAGGAAATAATTGTAAAACTGTCAAGGTGGTACTGTACAAATATTGAGTTATAAGTGAGGTGGCTTGCAGTAAAGAACTTCAGGCAAGCCTGAAATCTATTTCTTTTGCTTTGGTTAAATTGCCTTCATTTCCTCTTAAGTGAAAGACAAATTTACCTATAGGATGTGCTGTGGTTTTAAAGGCTCGAGAAGGTTACCTGAACCCAAAGTACTGATCTGTCCTCTGCCTTGTCTGTATAGCTTCTTTTGTACAGAAAGGTTTTTAAACAGCCTTTACATGAAAGGAACTTCTAGTCTTTCATTGTTTTTGTTGGTTTCCTAAAATTAAATGATATCATTCCTAAGAAAAAGGTGCTATCAAGAAAATAAAACAGAATGACATTTTTAATAATGACCGGCGTGGCAAAGGGAGAGAGTACTTTCGATTGGAGAGTAAGAGGAAGTGTAATTGGAGCTAAGACCTGATACAATTGACGCCCCGTACAAAGATCAAGTGGAAAATTCCAGGTTGAAGGATCAGGGGAAAGAACCTTGAGTTGGCAGAAAAGAAAGATCAGTGGGAGGAAGCAGGAGGAAAAAGCAAGAGACCAGATCATGGAACAAACTTTAAGCCACAAGGGCAATTCGGGTAAAGCTTTGGGGTTCGTGCAGTGAAATGGTATCACTCACGTGGCTGTATGGAAAAAGCATTATAAGGTCCGTAATAGGCATTTAAATTGGCTTTCTCAAAACTTTGTCACGTCTGCTGTCTTTTGGCCGGGATTGAAACGCTAAGCTCGTGTTCTTTATAGACTTACTTAAAAGGCATGCCCTAGACACATGGAAGTTTCTGTCAATGAGACACTTTACACAAAGGGAGGAAGCGAAGTAGACACTATCCCCTGTGGTTCCTGGATTTTCTGATCCAATGAGTTCTGGAATTTTTGAAAAAGGCTCTAAACACGAGATCTCTTGGGTTTCAAGAAAAACAGCAGCGGAAATCACCTTCTGATCTGACATCAAATGCCTGACTCAGAGGTCCCATGCCTGCTCTCCCGCTTCTGGTGTCAGAGGCTTCCGGGGGCAGGGATAATTCCAGGCCTCAAAAAGCAAAGCGCACTCATGACCTCAGTCATTACAGCTCCAATAGGAGGGAGGTTTAGTATCATTCTGGTAGAGCACATGAGAGGCACAAGCTAATATCGGCTGTCAGGGTAAATGCAGCGGAAGGTTGAGCAAAGTTGCATTCTCAGATAAAGTGTAACCTTGGCCCGTGTACACGGGTAAGGCTCTAGAGCATAAATCAGTTCACAGTGTTTTCTCGATTGAGGTAACTGGGCCGGACATTTTTGCCTCATCTTCATCATCATTAGCTGTAGTTGCCTCCTAGGAGAGGAAGGCAGGCACTAATTTTGCTGTCAGTCAAAAAGGATTCTTTAGAGAAGTGGGAGAGGAAAGGAGGGGCTGTTGAGTTGTTAGCATCCAAAACACAGAGCGACTGAGAAATAAATGCCAGAAAGGTAAAGAGTATCTGGGCAGGAATCTATATATCATCCACCATCTCTCTCTCTCTCTCAATCTCTCTCTCTCGATATCTATCTATCTATCTATCTATCTATCTATCTATAGATACACACACACACACACACACACCATATATATCATATATATAGATACATATCTATATCTATTCATGTGGAATGAGTGATACAAGTCTAGAATTTATACAGTATGTTTCTATTTATATAAAACTAAACATAATTCTAATGGAACTGCATCCGGATTTGAGATCATCCATGACTCAAATATCTGTATAGAAAGTAAGGAACTAATTAACACAACATTTACATTAATTATTACTTCTTGTTTGATGCTGGTGTGGGAGGGCAATTCTGAAAAAATTCACTTTATCAACACCTACGGGACATACAGAGATATTTATTTTATCATAATCCTTTAAACTATATGAATATTTAACACACAAAAGTACATCCTTACTCTCCTGGACTGAAATTCGATGCGTCACAACTGTCAGAAGAAATGAATCAACTCTCATTTCCTGACAAATCTGAGAATAGAACCCAGTTAACTTTCTACAGAGACACGAAAAACACTAAAATTCATTCCTGGGCTAGAATGCAAATTCAAAAAATAAGGAATTGAGTAAACAGATTTCATTGAGATACTTACAAAACAACAAGAGCAACATCAGCATCAAAAACTGTTGTCTCAATTTCTCTCACTGAATTAGAAAGTTTAAAAGCATAGCCATGATATGTAAAACTTCATTTAAAACAAGTTTGTTAGATAGCTAACATGGTTCTAATTGTAAATGATTTTCTGATAAACTATATTATTTATCTCATGGTTGTGTATTTAAGCTGTCTGTTACAGAATGAACTTTTATATTTGGAATGCCCACGTAGATAAGTAGCTTTAAATGACTTTCATCTGTTTCTCTTTTTTCTTACAATTCCAGTCACAACTCTATATTCTCTTTTCAAGTCAATATAGACTGTTATGTCTCTAATTCAATGAATTTTAAAGCTTCAGCTATCTTCAGCAAAAGTTAAGAGATGTAAAATTGATGTGTGTTTGTGAAAATTAGATATTATTTCATATTGAACTTTTCAGAGTTTCATTTAATGTTCAAATTCAGTGTCTTTCAAATTTAAAAAATAAATATTTTATAAGAAATGCAATTTACATTACAACCTCGTATATTTAAACATATAGAGAGACACAGAAATAGTTGAAACATAAGTTTTCGAAACCATTTTTTTGGCTCTACTACATGGGACACATTCTGATATTTATTGGTGAATTTTTTGTCTTATAATCTTTTATACTGGGGAAAAACTAAATAATATATGTCAAATTTACAGTTTGAAAAACATGAATTTAACAAATGCCCAAAATGAGAACACTTTTAAGTAAAATAGATTTATGAACTGTTTTTGTATTTTTCTTATCAACTGCCATTGCTCATCCCAAAGGTGTGACAATTGCTATTTCTTTGGAAGAAAGAAGTGTTTGTTCTTGAAGCATAACGTTGCCATTCTTAGTAGAATGACATACTGGGCCTTAACTGATGAGTAGATAATGGTTAATTCTAATACATATAAATGGGCTTTAGTGAGATTCATTTTGAACAATAAACAAAGAGTATATAAAATATTTCTTATTCTCTTCAGAATAATAACAACAAAAACTATCTTCTGGATCAACTCGTAGAACATAGAAGCAAATTTTGTGTCATCACATTAAAATCCTATCCTCATCTGAAAATAGAAGCCCCTATTATAGTCACCTTACTCAATCCATTAACTTTTAGTGCCTTTTGATCATGTTAACATATCCAATTTTATCACCAAGGATACATTTTTACATTAATTCTTATTTAACATAAGGATATTAAGAAAAAAAAAAAAAAAAGATTGTAGACTCCCAAACGAGTTCGAGAAAACCAGTTTTGAAAATGGTAGAACCTAATACAGTAGTATTAAAATAAGTGTATTATCTTTCAAATGACTTTATGGGACATTATACTGGCTTAAATATCACATACTGATACACACCATGCTCGCTATGCCTAAACACACATTAGAACAAACATTCCCTCTGATCTGTGACTTTCTTTTTGTCTTTTTTCTTAGCAACTGGACTTGTGCCTGGAAAATACTATGTACTCAATAGTTTTAATTAACTGAATATCACTAAACAGTCTTATATAATCATATTTTCATAAATTATAACATGCATTAAATGTTATAATGACCAAGAAGAAATAGCCTTGCAAGCAAGTAAAAATTTCAAGAAAGAAACAGTGCTATTTTAATGAGTTATTGATGAATTGCTCCAGGATAGCAGAAAAGCATTTATATACTGTAGCTAGTCTAAAGACAGGTGACCTTTCAAGAGATTAGTTAACCTTTCAGCAATTTTGGAGAGTTACTGTTTTGAAAGATAAAGGTCAGAGTAGAACGGAGAATGTTGTTATTGTCTTCTCTGTTTGTTGCTATGCCTTTAATTTCCAATAAATCAATTCAAACTGTAGAGTCTGTTTAGAAGTAGACTTATTTTTAAAAAATGAGAGAATGATATTGGTTTCAAGTATTTTTCCGATAATAGATATGAATAATCTAAACACGAAAACTCAAAATCATAACTTATTTGTAAATTTCACATTGAATCTCATTTGTGCTAAAAGTTGCTAAGATAAAATGTATTCAATTAAAGAAAAATATGTGATGATTATAGTTATTTCTTCTCTTTAAGAAAAGTTCATTTATTTTTCATTTCATCCCCCAAATTGTTTGCATGCTTCATCATTCTAATTATCTTTCTCTAAACCCTTATAGTCATAAAACCAGTGTTTACATAACTCCTTGGATGTGTTAACACCAAAAGAAAAATTGGGCTGAGTGTTTAGAAAACAGTAGTATAAAATAGCATTTCTATGTCAGCCTTTCAAATGCTTGAAATTTGTATAGAGAACATGACCTAAAAATATTTTAACATTTATAGATTTCAGTCAGGGCGTGAGAAACAAAGGACCATTAACCTGACCTACATGCGCTCTTTAGTCTTTGCAGTTCCCTATATTCATTTTTTAAGATACATACAAATTGCTTCTTGACCTGTTCATTTCGAAGAAACCCCCTCTAGTTTGGAGATAAAGAAAATGTGTATTTCTGCTAGATTTGATGATATTTACAAAGAGGTCAAGCCAATTTTACATTACCTGGATATATAACTTAGTTTCTAATGTTTTATTCATATTCAACCATGAAACAAATATAGATAATACAGTGTCCGGACTTAGGAAAGCATAAGAAAAATCGAGGGATAAAAATCATAGTGTAACAACCATAGTCCAATTTGAATGAACTGGCACATTTTAGAGATCACAATGATATACTGATAGAATTTTCACTTATTCAAAACTCTGTCAGGGGTTTTACAATAAATTTAACTTTACGTGATAATTATTATTCACCAGTTCTCATCATTTTGACATTCGTGTAATCTTAAAAATGAACAAATAAAATCTTTGCTTGACATTGGAATTTTCTGCTCATTCATTAAATCACAAAGAAGAAAAGAAAAAGAAATTGAAGCCAAGCAAAGGATATTTTAAATAAATAAGACAGGTTTTTTTTTTGGGGGGGGGTGGTGTAATTTAGTATTGACTTTATCAGTTCTTCGGGTGGCGGAATGGCATTAGAAACATGGACATGATCCTTATTGATACAAAATTCTCTTCTGTCATAAGGAAGAATGCTAGTGTCCTTTCAGTCTTTATATGTCTATGCTCTAAAACTTACGTAATGCAAAGAGTTTTACTATACCTATTTTTGTGTGTATGCGCATTGACTATCAAACATTTCTTTTAGAAAAACTTTTACTTTCCAATTAGAGTTGACATTCACTAGTATTTTATCGTAGTATTACATCATATGTATTTTTAATTAATTTCTGAAAAGTTATCTTTTTCCTACCCCTTTATTTTTACTTTACTGCACATTCATAAAATGACTTTAAAAAATTCAAAGGGTCCATCAAAGGCAGATGGTAAATGGCAATCGACTCTTTCCTGGAATAGTGAAGCTTAAGAATTTTTTTCCAGAAGATGTCACTCAACAATTCACATATTTTGCTGTCGTATCTCCTGGTAAGAGGGTTGCTAGGAACTGCAGTATTCACTTTGAATTATTATGTGTTTAGCTAAAATACTTAGGAGTTTTTCTTTCTAACGGGAGTAGGAAAGGGTAGATATCAGGGTAGGTGCATATGGTCTCTGCCCAAAGATCTACTCACACTTTTCTTCTCCAATTTTGGATTAGAACTTTTTTTTTTTTTTTTTTTTTGACGTAAACTGCAACGAGATCCAAATTTTAACAATCTTTACTTACATGGAGAGAAAAAAAAAAACCTTTTTTCTTTTGCCCATTCTTTAAATTCTCTACCCTCAAGAATCCCTTTTCTTTCCAGTTATTAGAGTAAGAGGCTTCTTAAACTTTCCAGTTAAAGTATCTTGATCGGTTTTTAGTTGAGGCAGTTTTTCTCAGTTTTGATCAGTCTCTTTATAACCACCTCCTCCTACCTTCCCATGTTCCAGAAGATATTAGAGTGTGAGAGGAAGTTTCTGTAACACTGGATGGACGATGAGGCTCCTTAATATATCACAGAGTTTTTTCTTTGTCCTTGACTTAGGTTCGGCTGCGAGATTGTTGGCTTCAGTGGTCTCCGAATCACGTATACTTGTCTCCGTCAGGAGGACCACTGATGAAATTTTCCATTCCCCTGTTGGGTGAGCGCCCAGTGCTTCTCCCTGCCAAACCCAGTTTTAATCACACGGACTCAGCAGACTCTTCTTGAGTTTCAGCCATGCCCTCCACTTGAGAGTCTGGCTTATGATGTCCATCCTTCATCACTCTCGAGGGCAAGGCCATTTCTCCCTTGCATGACAACCCATGGATCTCAACTCAGACTTGATGCATGCTGGAAATTTGAGGATCATTTTCCTGATAAATAGAAATTGCAATACTTTCTGAAATACTACTCTGGTCCTCTCTCAGCTTGCCATGCCGTACTATCATTTTTAGTTTATTTTAGCCCCTCTCTGGCTTAATTTGGGAATATCTGCTTCGTGGTTGCCTCCCAAATTATTTCCAGAAGTGGATCAGAACACAATCTCTTGCCTTTCTATACAAATTATGTACCATCTCAGTTCCTAGGATTTTTCATGGAGGATGGGATTTCATTTACTATTTTCTCTTCAAGTTAGGGATATTCTCCTAATTTCTTTCTCTCCTTCTAGGAATGTGTTCTCTTTTTCTCTTCCTTTACATCTAGTGCAGGCATCCTCTATTCTGTCACAGCCTTCTTGCCACAGTTGAATTCATCTGTCTCATTCCTTGCAATTAAAAACAATATATTGAGCAGGTATGTGGTAAAACCTAAGTTAGAAAATGGAAATGCTCACTTGAGGATATTTTATTCCCCCCACTAGGAAATCACCTATAATTTTACCTAGAAGATTGTAAACAACTAAAAAAAAAAAGTAAGGTTTTTATTAGAGGATATGTATTCTAGGCAATTGCTAGATCTTCAGTATACAAAAGGCTTAAGACACAGTCCCTAGCTTCGAGTCTCAAATAACATGGTCACACAGTAACAGAAAGGATAAATATGAAGACCTTAGATGGCAATTTCTGACTGACACATAGCAGGCGGTACAAAGATGCTGAGACTCAAAAGGGCTCTTAAATAAGTGCTCATTTAGTTAAATAGAGTAGAATTGAGGGTTATTTGGATTTGATTATGACTGTAATTAACAACTAGTGTTTATTCTACTGAAGGATACGTTGGATACCTATCTCTCATCAGGAACATATAAGAAAGTCATATGTAAATGATCTCATTTGGTACAGAAGGTTTTTCAGAATAGGTGACACTTTTTGGTGACGTGGAAGGACTGTGAAATGACGAGGATCTGCAGGAGAGACCGAAGTAAGGAGAAGCTTGAGACAGACGGCATGCTTAAGGGGCTATCCAAACGGTAAGTGAAAAGAACTTGAATCAGAGCAGCGGCAGAGGACAATAGCAACACAGTCGAGAAGTATCTGAAGATTTAGTTGATGAAAAGTAAAGAACAAGGGCCATAGCATCGGTCATAGCTGTGACCAAAGCTCAAGCACACTTACTAGTTATGTGATTCTGGGGAATTTCTTTGAACTTCTTTCTGTGCTTTCTTTAAAAAAAAAAAAAAAAATGGGACTAAAAAGAAGTAACACATCCAGTGTAATAATTAAAAACAAGGTAATGACACAATGTAAGTATGGTATCTAGAAAATTATAAAACCCTCCAAATGTTTTCAAGTATGGGTAATACATCATTTATTGGAGAAAAACAGGAACGCATACGTGGATCTAAACTTAAGGCATCAGAGAATATTGATGTCATCATGAGTCATGACATGGAAGTGGGCAAACCAACGGCCTAAATAGCCACTCCTACTCTGGGCTAAATCCCAGACCAGAAATGGATTTTCGAGGCATTACGCCCTGGCGAGCCTTGTCGTTTGCTTTCACTCTCATGTAGATCAGGAACGGGCTTGGCCTTGCTGTTTGATTGTAACTCCCCCAGGAACGCCGGAAAGGAGATTTGCCAAAGAAGAGTAGTTTGCTGTCAGGTAAAGCAAACTCAGAGAGTTGAAAGAGGACAAGAAGGAAAGTAGTTTGATTAAAAGCTTTCAATGGCTGTATTGACTAATTCTACCCAATTTTAGATGGCTTCATAGAGAAGTAGCCTTGGTTCTTCCCTTGATACATTGCCATGGCGCTGCACCTCCGAAAAAAATGTCTAAGTTTATCTTTGTCTCTTTTATTTCCTATAAATCCAGAACACCTCTGAAAGGCCAGTCACAGTTTGCTTGTTTGTTTGTTTGTTGTTTGCTTCCCCCTGAGGAAAACAGCACCTCCTAAATGGGAAATTTTCCTACTTTAATTTTCCTACTTTTCCCATCTTAGCTTCTTCCATCCTGGAAGTGAGTGTTTGACCTAAGCTGAGAGAGTCATTGTTCTCTCTCCCATCTGAGCTGCTTCGCCTGGGCACGGCCATCTAACTCAAAATGGATACACTGGTACCCTTCCCCAGGGTAGCGACCGTGCTTTTTTTTTGGTCGTAGAGGGACAAGGTGCTAGAGTTTTGTAGTTCTGGTCCCTGCCATGTTGAAAAAGGTGGTCTGCATAAAAAAAAAAAAAAAAAAAAAAAAAAAGGAACATCCAGAAATGGCAGGCCAAGGAGAGTAGTGAGAGAAAAAGGGGATGGGGGAGGGGAAGAGTGATGAGGAAGAAAACGATTACCACAGTGATGGATGGAGAGAGGGCCGAAGAGAAGCAGAAGATGAGAGAGAGAAAGATGTTTCTGCAAAATTCCCAATTTGCTTAAGAACACGTCAGGTTCATTTTATCTCACTTGAAGGTGGAGAAAAGTGTTCACTATTATTACATCTCAGTTTTCCAGAATTTATCTATTTCCACAGCGCCCATGCTAAATTTTAAATGGCCGTTTTGCCTAATATGTTGATTTGTAAGAGGTTCATTTACTATTTTCTCTTCAAGTTAAATTCATAAATTAATCACATAGAATTACTAAACTCTGATATCAAATATCTTTCACCTTTATACAAATTCAATATGTATTACGTGAATAAAGAATTATTCATCTCAAAATATTGGCTTGAAATCTAAATTTGAAAACAAATTGGAATCAGAATATTGCTGGAAATTTTCTCTCCAATTATAAATCACCACCTGTCAGTATTTTCTAACTCTAGTTTCCCTTATTTTGTGTCTTATGTTCTAACTTCTAAATTTCATATTAGCAAGGTAATTTAACTTATGTGTTTATATAGACTATCATTACTTTATCTCTAAGATTTTCAAGTTAGTGTTCTGTTATAATGAATTATGCAGTAAATTAAGAACTTGCTTATCAATCTCATTGAATCACTAAAAGTATTGAACAAATGAGCAAACATATTACATGTTCTAATATTTTTATCAGCTCTGTTCAATTAAATACTTGACTACACTTAAAATAAAGTTTTAAAATGTTAAATGGTTGTAGCGTTACTAAAGAAAATATATCAAATAGATTGTTTTCTATTTTTCTATTATAAGTATAATTTTATCACCTGGTATAGTCTTTTTTCCTCCCAATGAATAGTATCTAATTTAACACATCGTAAAAATTAAGACTAAAAAAGAGTAGAAACCTGTTTGTATCTTTTACATGTTGAAAAATGTCATTGAAAGTCATTCCCAGCATGCCATATTGAGGAAGGTAAAAATATGCTTATTTTATTAAAGATGATACTGTTGCTATTAGGGATGGATTAATCCTACAAATGAAGCACAGCTTAATAGCTCAGTTAAATACTTATTTGATTAAAACCCCACTTTCTTACTTTTCTTCTTCCTTTAGCCATTCTTTTTATTTAATATCCTCCTTTTCTCATTTTCTGCCTTTCTTCCTTCCTGGCCTCATCCATTCCTTCTTTTCTCTCCTGAATGTACTGAGTATGTTCACTCTCTATTAAAGATTCTATTGGGAGAAGAGGAAAAGTAAATAAGGAATTGCCAAAAAAGGCAAGAAGTATGGACTTTGTCCTAAGATTGCATAAATTTACACATGAGATATTCTAAACTGAGTGTACTGGAGGTCAGAAAAGATGATCCCAAGGAAGGTGAGTGTAAGGAGAAAATAGCTTTCTCAAGGTAAAGAGGTAAGCTAGATCATAATGAACGTGGCACTTTAATCATAATGAAAATACTCCAGAAATGTACCTAACCTGGTTCTTGATCATGACGAACTTGTAAATTCATAGTAAGAAGCTTTGACTGAAATGAGAACAATTTAAGGGTTTAAACAAAAGATTGGTATGGTCAGACTTGCAGTTTCTAATTACTTTGGCAACTAGGTAAAGAATGGTTTGAATGGTGGGTTTGAGGTAACCACTAGGTCCAGGCAGACGACCAGTGCATGACTGTACAGGTGAAGTGTCGAAATCCATCGCTTCCCATATTTTTAAAGTCTTGGCCATAAATATGAAGGCTTACAAATCTTATACATTATTATTAAAGTGGTAAATATGTTAAAAAATAAAAATAATTATCACAAACTTATGTACTTTAATTCATTCATAATTTGCAGTTTAATCAGATATATGCTGTAACTTACTGATCACTATAAACAATATCATATAGGAAACAAAAAAATACTTAAAAATTTTCACTAGTTTTACCTTAGACCTCCTAGCTCGCTTGCATCAATATTTCAACTTCATTTCTCATATCTAGATTGTACAAACTAAACAGAATGCACTGGTTGGGGTGAAAAAGAGGGAAGTATCTGGGTTCAATTAAGGATGCTAGTATATAATTAAAGTGATTAACAGTGAAGAACTAAAGCAATTTGCTCTGGCAATCCTGAGAAATGATCAGATAGTAAAAAATCTAGACCAAAATAACTTCTCATTTTGATAAAGAGCCACGCTTAATGCCATTGTGTCAATGGCTACAATCATGTTTTTAAGAAGTATTTGAAAGTTGGATCAGCCATATATAATAATACATTTCTGGCATATGTAGGCTGTTTGAATAAATTATATATATATATACTTTATATTAATTCAATAGGAATTAGAGCAATATCTTTAATAGCAGGTTTCCATGCTTTTACCTTCTATATGGCTGGAATCTTATTAAATTCAATGGTTTTTAAATGTTTTGGTTTTAATGTACTCAGATATTACAGGATTTTCACTTAACAAATATCTATTTCCAACTTTAACTTCATGAAGTATATGTTATTTTTGTATCTTCATTTTATGTGTGAAGAAACTAAATATCAGAGAGCTTAAGAATTTTGTCCAAGGTCAGAGAGCTATAAAACGAAACACAAGACTCCAAGCATTAATTCTTCTAAATTTATATCCAGTACAATTTTCATAATAACTCAGCTACCTTGGTGAAGTTATTAATTTTTGTCCAAAGTCATAGTATATTAAGAATGCCAAATTATTAGTTTTATAAATCATAATATTATCAAATGAAAAAATATTGGTAGCTAACAAGTTATTTCTTTTCCTGGTTATTTCCACATTATTTTTTTTCCTTTTAATGACTCTGGAGTATTAAGTTTCAAGAAATGTTTTCATGGGACTCAGTAACATAAATTTTCATTTATTCATTATAGAGATATAAGTTCCAAGTCAGGTCCATATATTGCGTACTATGGTAAATAAATTGGTACAATATTTTAGGTGGCTTGAATAGCTCTTCAAATTATTATTTTTTGATTAATACTTGCATATTGGTCAAAATTCATTCTTCTGTCAGTCTCTGTAGAATTCTAAAACACACAGTTTAAGAGTTAAGATTATTACTTAAATGTGATAATTAATTTCATGTCAACTTCACTGGGTTAAGGGATGTCCAGATAGCTGATGAAACATTATTTCTGAGTGTGTCTGTGAGGCGTTTCTAAGAGGTGATCATCTGAATCAGTAGACTAGTAAACAATATCACCCTTATCAATGCAGGTTGGCATTATCCCATCTGTTAATAGCCTGAATAGAACAAAAATATGGAGAAAGGGCAAATTTTCTGTCTGATTGAGCTGAAACATTTATCTTCTCCTGTCTTCAGACTTAGAGTCTCCTGACTCCCAAGCCTTCAGACTCATACTAAATGTGTAACACTGGCTTTCCTGTTCCTCCAGTTTGCAGATGGTAAATCATGGAAATTCTCAGCTTCCATAATTGTGAGTCAATTTCTATAATAAATTTCTCTATCTATCTATCTATCTATCTTAAAACAATTAAAATCTTCCAATTGGATAAAAAGATTTATTAGCAGTTTTTAATAAGGAAGTCCAAAAAGCTATTGAAAAATTTTTATATCCCACTTGTGAAAACTACAAACAACTTTTATCAAAGTATATATTAAAATAGTGCTCAAAAAATTGAGGTTCCCTTTCTTTCATTATGCAATGATTTATAAATTTTAATAGTGTATAGTTAATAACAGAACAAAAATGCCACAGAAAGATTTTTGAATATTTATTTTAACGTTTTAAAATTTTTTATAGTTTCCATTATTAGAATCTGTAACTTTTTTAAATCAGTGAAATGTATATAGATATTATAATAATATTGCTAAAATACTTCATAAGGGTGCATTACCTTGATATATTTGTTTGACTATTCCAAATTGATATTATAGAAAATTATATTAAATTTCTAATTAATCAGAAGTTAGATTCATACTCTTTTTAAAAGTCTATCTTGTACTCATTAAAATTTATTCTAAATCACATCTTTAGATCAAACATATTTCCTGAAATCTGGACAAGAAAAAGATTAAGCAAGTACTAGCGAAAAGTCTAATTAGTATATTTCACCTTCATCATTAAAGATAAGTGGAGAAGTGATCAAAACCTTTTAATGGTCAGAAATGAGCAAGTTTGTGGGCATTATCTTTTTCATCTAAAATAACACTTCTCTGTATTATTTCTAAAGGTCAGTTTTTTGGCCTTGTTGGGAGAGATTCAGACATTTTAGATTTTAAAGAAAATTGTGGAATGATATTTTAAAAGCCTTATTTCATGCATACATTATTCATGATCTGAAGTATATGAAAATACTTTAAAGTGGGAGAAATTCTACAAAATTATTTAAAAGAAATAATCTAAACTTAATTGCAAAATTAATTATGTCTACTTAGTAATTATTTTTTTTTATGTTAACACATTGCTTTTTAAATTTTTGAAGCAGAATATTTTAAATTAGTATTAAGAGAATTCATTCAGGCACTTTATATCAATTAACTCACATAACTGTCATAGTAGTAATATTTTCTATATTTACAAATGAGAAAATTGAGGCAAAGTATAGTTATGGCACTGGTCCAAGGTAACTGTCAAAGCCAAGATTTAAACATAGGCTGGTGTAAAAACTTTCGATCACTACATGGTGAGTTGGCTACCTCATGTTGAACTTGATTGCATAGAAAAGAGAAACACTGTGCAGTTCCAAAGAGTGGATTAATTCATAGGATTTACTCACAATTTGTGACTGGTCAAACAAATCTATTTCTTTAGAGTGACAACTTAGAGCAAGTATATGAAACCATTATTCTTGGACTGATACACTTGCACACACACATATCTACATTTTGTTCATTTGTTTCAATCAGGTTTATAAGTGCATATGTGTATATTTATATGTGTATATATATTTTATGCCTAGGAGTTGGAATTGCTGGGTTACAGAGAAGGCATATTCCGCCTGAGAAGACACCTTAAAAAATTTCCTAAGACTTGTACCAGTGTATACTTTCACCAACAGTGTACGTGGGTTCATTTCTTCATATGTCATCAACACTTGGTATTTTTCACCTTTTCCATTTTAGCTATTTTGGTGTGGTGGGTTGTGTCCTATTTGGTTTTCATGTGCTCCCCCATGACAAACATGGCTGAGCATCTTATGCTTACTGTCCATGTGTTTATATTCTGTTATTAAGTGTCTTTTCAAGAATTTTGTCATTTTAGTCAATTTATTTCTATTAGGTATGTGCCTTTTTCTTGAGTGATTTCTGCATATTCTTGATACATGTCCCTTAATAAATATGTGAATAGAAAATTATTGAACTGATTGTTAAGATCTCCTGATTTCCTTTTTTATTCTTTTGGGAAATTGCCACATGTCTGGGAAAATGGCCAGCTGACACCTTAAATAGAGTGGGCATAAAACAACTATCTTATGCTCGCAGGGATCATGTGGGTCAGGAATTCAGGGAGGGTACAGCTGAGGTCGCTTCTCTCTGCTCCAAAATGTTTGGGACTTTTGCAGGGAAGACTTGAACAGCTAGGGCCTGGAATGATGGAGGCTTGTCATCTTCTTAAGTGAATCATCTTCACGTAAATGTCTGCTGATTCAGAGCACTTACAGGTGGCTGGAACTTCAGACAGCATCAGGCTGAATGCAGAGAGGGAGGAGATTTCTGAGAGGAAGCTGCCCCAGGGCAAGCGTTTGAAATGAGGAGGAAGCCACATGGCTTCTGACAAAACTGCAAAACTCAAGTAGCAGCATCTCCACATTCTGTGGTTTACAGCCAAGTCCCAAATCCATCCCAGGTTCAAGGGGAAAGGAATTCAGTTTCTCCTCTTGGTGGGAAAGTGGTATGGTTACATGACAGAAAAGCATTTGGAGTATAAGACATGTTGCAGTCATTATGTAAAAGTAGAAACTTTGCTAGTAAGAAATATTTTTTTAATGTGTTCTGCTTGGGATATGTCGTGCTTCTCAAATAAGAAGATTCTAATTTTTTTTTTAAAACAATTCTGGGTCAGTCTCATTTATTATATATTTTTAACATAGGTCTGCTCTTCATTTTCTCTTTTTTCTTCTTTTTGAAATTCAATAAGGTAAATTTAGTACCATCTCATTTTATCATAGATTATTTGTATAATCTCTTGTTTCTACTTCTTGTAAATTATGCTGCAAAGTTGAATAATTTCTTTAGATCTGCATCATCAATATCTACTTGACTGTTTAACTTAGTTTTGAATTCTTATTATTAAGGATTATATTTGTTAAGAATAGAAGGTATGCTTGATTTGTTATCAAATACACGTAGACTTGTTTGATAATATCTTATTCCTAAATCATGGGTGTGATTCTACCTTTCAGTTTTTTAAACATTTATATACATCTATTTGTATTTTATATTTGATTACTTAATATCTTAATTCTCTGATCTGATTAATTGTGTTGTGTGTGGTTTCTACTAATTCCACTCACGGTTGCTTCCTCATGGGTTTGATGATTTAGAATTACAAACTTTATTGCCAGGATGCTATCTGTAGAAGTTACGTGAAGCTTTTAATGTTTTAATGTGTCTCTTCAGAAGAGAAGTTATATATTTGGCGAACTGAGACGTTACTATCTCAATACCAGTTTAGGTTCATTTCTTAGTTTGGGGTTTCCCGTAATACACTCATATGTTAAACTCAAACTCCAAAGCCACATAAAGTTTAGGGCAGAGTTTCAAGGTTTTTATGGGCTATATTTTTTCCCGTCCAGTGTCAGGACAGACTGAAGAGTCTCTGCTCATTCCATTTTATAAGTGAGCATATTTTTTTTCTGTTATCCTTGCAGCTAACATCTTTGTTTTTTGGGGGGAGGGCTCAGTTTTAACTTCACAATTTTTATAGACCTCAGGTATTATTTTTAGATCCTGGTAGTTAACTGAATGAAAGCACTTCGATTCTGATATCAGAAAATACTCCCCAAATCACTAGTTCAGCTATATTTTACTACTCTGTTTTTTACTGTTCTCTCCATTTGGAGGTCCAAATGAGATGTTTATTGTTTGTTTGTTTGTTTGTTTGGGGGTATTGTGAATCAGAGTAATTTTCAAGATTTCAAATCTTCTTAATATCAGAAATGGAAATCCCCATGAGGCATGCTTTTCTGAACACTTTATAACTATACAGTTTATCTATACATTATCTACGTGGGATCAAGGCTGTGTGATTCTGAAAATGATATTTAAGCTGCAGTACAACAAGATTTTCTTGAGAATTAATTTTGTATATAAACTTTAATCATTAATTTAAACATTTTGAGATAAAAAAATTCTTAAAAATATGAGCATCTTTTGAATTTCTCTGAGGACTATTTAAATACACTCCATTATGAGTCATTATGCAATTACAGGTTATTTATTTTAAAAATATGGAATTCAATTATGATAATCCTTATGGCTCTTATGTAACTAGTATAGGCGATACTGCTTTGTTACCCTGTGTACTGGACCTACTCAGGTAGCCTTCAGCAAGACCCACAGTCTTGTCTAGCGATGATAGCTTGTATTGAGATACCCGAAGCTTGACTCTTTCATGAGCACCCTGCAGATTTGGGTTTCTGAGAACCAGAGAGAGCATTTTTGATGGTGGAGACTTGTTTCAGGAACCCTTTCACCCTCCTTCTTTAAGAAATCTTTGACCTTTACACCTGGAGCAGTACTAATCCATTTGGTCTGATATCTCTTAGCAGGAATTCATTACAATTTCTTCTTTCTGTATAATTTTAGTAGATACAATGATCAGAAATGTGAAACTTGTATTCTGTGTGTATATGCAGAAGTCATAGAAGTATGATTACCTAAAAGAAATCTAATGGTTTGCCTCTCACACATGTGAGAGGGTGTTCTATTTAGGAGTTACCTTCTTCTGTGTACTGCTAAAATGAAGAACTAGGAAAAATAAGTGAAAATTATGGAGTTGATTTTTTAACAGAAGGATAACATTTTCAATAACTAAGATCTGTTAAAAAATGGAGTAGACAGAAAAGTGAGAAAATAAAATCCCTGACATTTAATATATTAAATATATTTAATAATAGTTGTTCTTTGTAAACAAGGTCTTTGCAGTTAGCCAGGGATAAACCTAAAAGAGTGACACTCTAAGTCAGGGCCTAACATCTAATAAACGGTAAGTCAGTTATCTACCACTGTGTAACAAAATACCATAATCCTTAGCATCTTAAAACAATAAGCATGCATTATCTCACCAGAAATGGTTTGCCTTCTCTTAGTCACTCCCACACTTCAGAAAGAAACACACTCTGACTTTTAAGTTTATCCTGTATTTTACTATTATTTAAATGGAATCATATAGTATGTCATGTTTTATATATAGCACTATTTCCTTCGTTTTAATTCTGAATAGTAACGAGTATGGGAATTGACTACAATTTATTCATCAATTCTAGCACAGAGGGACATTCGGGTTATTCCTCATTTTACGCTGATAGACTTGTGCTGCTTCAAATATTCTTTGCTTTGGATTAGATACACTCGATATGCATCATTTTTTACTGAGCACAGCTTTCGTGAATACTATTAAATGAAACTTAGGATAACTAATAATGTTTCCAGTTATACACTGTATTTTGTCTGATATTACTATAATGCTCCACTCTTTTCACTCCGTTTGATTAGTGTTGGCTAATGTATATTTTTTAAACTTCTACTTTGCAAGTTTTTGTATGTATATATTTGATGTACGCCTCATACGTACAGCTGTCCCTTGGTATCCTTGGGGTATCGTTTTCAGGACCCCCGAGGACACCAAACCAATGAACACTCATATAAATATAAATATCTCATAAATAACATAGTTTTAGCATATAAGGTACACATATTCTCATCTAGTTTAAAGCATTTCTAGATTTATTATAATACTGAATGCAATTTTGAAATTCTTATGTAAAAATATGAAATAAGCTGATGCTGGTGTATATGAATTTTAAATTAAGGTTTCAGAGTAGGTCTCTCTCTCTTTCAAATTTGTCATTTTCCAGGTTAGGAAGATTTTCCAAATGAGACATAATAATAGCTTATCTGGTATAGGATTTTTCCTTGGTAGACATAGTACTGGATTTTAGTTTATTTACATAAATAGTTGATTATAGTATAAAAATGTCAATATTTACCCTAATTTGTTTTTGTGCCTCAGTTGGACCCTAGATTTCTCTATAATAAATTAGGGGATGATATTGTCACTTATTCCACTGTTTTGTTGTAAGTGAACATATATAAAGTTACCTAGTAATACTGAAATTTCTGGTTAGCAGAATCATTATAAATATTATCATTGAAATGTATATAGATATATTTATAGAAATAGAAGTAGAAATATAACTGTATAGAAATATGAGTATATAGAAATATAATGAGAACTTCCTTCAATAATTTATGTAACATAAATTCCTCAGAAGTGATAGAATCTTCTGAAGACTTTCAAATTTTTTTATTTGTGACCAAAGCAAAGCACTTGTGTAACCTAATATACTACTTTCTAATTGCCGTTCTAATACTTGTCTTAGGAGGGCATGACTATAAATTTCTCTTGGAAGTATAATAAAATATGATACAACAAAAAATATGTAGTGCAAACCCAAAATTATACATGGCAAATACCATGGCCAAATCCATAAATAGAACTCTGGAAAATCAAATGTAACAATTGATGTATATTCTATTTCCTGGGTCATATACAAAGATTTTGCACTTAATTTGAGGTTGTGCCTACTGATTTCAAAAGGCGAGAATTAGAGCTTAGTTATTTTCTGTTTGAGAGTTAGGCTTTCTTCTGTATCCTGTTGTATGGGAGGGGGGGATTTCTTTTAAGCGATGTTATAATTTATGCTCATTTCCACTGCAGATTCAAAAGTAATATTTTTCATGACTAAGGTCAAGAAAAAAACCCGAGCTCTGTGATATATTTTAGTATAATAGTTTTTCTGGTGAATATTCTTTATGTTTATAAAGGGTAATTTACCTGTCAATTCAGCACTACACTGGCATGCAAATTAGTGCCTGTAAAAGAAAATATTTAAGTGTAGAAACAGCAGGAGAACTAAAGAAAAGTAAGAAGTTTCCAGAAATGACAGCATTACACTTTCTCATTAAATGGAAACATTGATTCAGAGTCGAATTATGCCATAATGCATAATAGCCTTTTTCTTGAAATATTTAGTAAAATATCTGTAGCCCCTGGATATTGATTTCACTGATATGGTACAGGATGCTATCCAGATGATTAAGTTTGAAAGAATAATCTTTTACTTCATGAACATAATCGAATTTCGTAAATGTCGATGATTCATCTCCTCAATGTGGCCAAGTTACCAGCTCCAAAATATAAACACCAATTGTATCTAAAACTCAGTGATACCCCCACCCCAGTTCTACAAGGTGTTCCTCTCTTTTTTATACTGATATAAATCTATCTCAGCTTCATTCTGAAACCAATCTGAGTGTGGCCTAGCTATCACCCAAGTAGAAAATCAGGATAATTAGAAGATCACGGCTTTTAGGCCCCATTTAATGACCAAAAGTACTATGTTTTCACTCAGCCATAATTACATAAAACACCTGGTAAAGTTTTAGTAAGATTTGATTAATTAAGAAGAAAACTCTAATTTGAATAGGCTAGCTAATTTCTTTTTGTTGAGAATTCAAATAAAATAATATTTCAAATTAAAATGTACATATATTTTTTAGGAAGAAGAACTCATTTGTGATATAGTGTGCCATTAGCAGCTAGCTGGTGGTGAACTTATCCATGCATATTATCTTTATGAAGTAATGAAAAAAAAATACTAACAACTAAATATCCAACAGCCAAATTATCAAGTAGTGCCTATCTATTTAGACTCTAATGCGTTCATGGAAGCGAAATCATTGCTGTGCCATACCTAGTCCAAATCACTGAGATGAATTGTCTTCACTACATAGTCCGTGTGGATTCTTCAGTAGCACCTTTCGACCTGTTAGTTTGGCATCACAGTTGTGACCTCACAGGACGACACGTAAAGAATGCATTGCGACCTTACGGCCTCTAAAGGGACCTCCTTTTCCCACTGGATAATCACTAGCATTTTGGAAGGTTGAGCAGACATTCATCCCATGTGCAGTACAAGAAAAAAATTCAGGAATTCACTTGGAGCTGAAACAATTATACAGTGCCATGGAGAGATGCCACAATAGAGACATATCAGTCCTCGAGGCTACAATGCGTTCTTTGTATGCATGGTTACAAGTCAGGGCGCCGGAGGAGAACACTAGGACTAATGCGCAGGGCACCTGCCATCAGAAACACATAAAAGGATGTGGAAATGTTTCAACACGATCTAGTAATGGACGGCGGCTATTTCATCAAGTTGAAATCTAATTGCTTTAGCCCTTGGCACACTAATGGCAACGCTGCCCCTGTTACTGCTGACTCAGAACCAGTGCTGCTGTGTCTATTGTGGAAGCTCTTCAGTCCGAAAGGACACACTGTGCTTTTTTCTAAAATGCATACGCGAAGGGCCGCCAGTTAGAAAACACACGCGCATCATTCTCTCTGTCTGAAATGAAGGCCTATCTGAAGCCCTGATCAGCCTTGAAACTCAACGGAACATGCGCAACATGTATTGAATCAAGAAGGTGGCGAACATGTCAAAGGAAATGACACTCAACATGCAGCATTGTTTTAGAAAATATTTGGGAGTTTTTGTTTGTTAATGGAAAGACCGTTCTCTCTGTGGTCCACTGTATCCAACAAATAATAGGCTCTTGGCAAATGCAGTGACCTAAGGAAACTAGCGAATAAGTTTCTGATTGAACAAGATTCAATTTTCATTCAATTATTCATTAATTAAGCCAAGTATGCATGCATTCAGAAGTGTATACTTAATGAGTGCCTATTCTGTGCTAGGTAATATGATACATGCTGTGTCTGTAGTCAGGCGTTACATAACCACCATTGTCTCCGCCTTCACATGTCTTGTAGTTCATTGGAAATTATTGTCAACTACTTTTTGTAAAACAGGGGCAGAGATTGCCACAAACACATCCTTTCTTTCACAGGTGTGTATAGAAGTTCTGGGAATCATTTTTGTGGTGAAAATAACAGAGTTAATAAGTTCTGGACACTCCAAGTACTTAACACAAAGATGAATCCCTAGCTATTGTGGCTGCTGAGAAATTAACATCTGGGGGGATATGGGGTGGGAAGATGTAGTCTTAATATTCAAATGGGATCATCCAGTTCCTCTCCCCCTGCATGTTTGTGGAGATACTTTTATCAATTTGTTTATGTATAATTGAATCTATACTGTTACTATTTATTGGGCATGAGTAGGATTTTATGAGTTGGCACCAGGATACACTTTTTCTTCAATTTTAAATTTCTTTTCAGTTCTAAACAGCCGGGGCCACAGTCCCATCTGTAAGTTGAGTATTATCTGCTTCATTATCAATGGTGAAGAACTTATCTTAAAAAAATCATGAAATTATATGAAAGGGGATTGATTCAAGCTTTCTATAGAAAGAAAGATTATTGGCATTCTATGACATATAATATGTGATATTTTATTAATAATAAAGCATATAATGACTTTGATAGAAAACTAATAAAATTGCAATGAAATTTCATATTGTAATGTATTAAACTAGAAATTAATGTAAGCATTGTCTCTCTCCACCATTCGTCACACTCGAAATAAGTACATTTTAACACTATTCTAGTCCTGGCCTAGCTTTTCCCACACTGGGGCAGGATTTCTATGTACCCGCACTGTGCCAAGCGTACGTAATTTGTCTCCTCTACATCCTTGATTCTGGACTCCAGTCCCTCTCACGCAGACAATTACGTCTGCTAGGCCTTCAGCTACTTCACTCATATTTGCTTAGTATGATGATCTGTCAACAATGACCTACAGAGGATTTCCATTTCTGTTCAAAACTTTGTCCATCTTCCTTATTTTGCTTATTTTCAGTTGGGCCCTTCTTGATTTCAAAATGTATTATGACTGACAAATTCTGGTTACAGTTTGTGAAATTACACATAAAGTCTAAGCAAGATGATATTGGAGTTCAGAATAAGGAGAGATAGGGTTCAAATCTTTATAATTGGAGATTTCTTTCTATGTAAAAGAAAATATATAGGGATAGATAGATAGATAGACATAGATATAGATAATAGAGATACAGATGTAGATATAGATAGACATAGATATATATAATATAGATACAGATATAGATACAGATGCAGATATACAGATATAGATATACATAGATACGTAAACCTATAGATATATCACCTCTTACTGCAAATAAGATTAAGAAGTGCTTTAAATGGCAGCCCTGTGGAGCAGTGAAGAGGACGTTCTTGATAATAGAATGATACAAACTGCATAGATTTGCTCCACACACTTGAGCATACAGAGCACTAACTTCTATTTTCCAAGCAGCAGATGAGCGTCTGCCCATTATTTTTTTTTTTGTGCAGGGAGGGCAGTGTGCATCCTTCTGAGGCTTCTAACTTCCTATTTGCCCAAACCCTTCTGACCAAGTATAGAGGGAGCAAAGGAACCTAATTCAAGGGTCCCCAAAGCTCCATATGCATACAGATTACGTGGGGATCTTGTTGAAAATCCTCAGGCCCTTCCTTCAGAGTTGTGACTCAGCCTTCAATTGCGTGCACGTGGTTCATAGGTCACACCCTACTGGATGTGCTGGACCCTTGGCCTCCTGTGAGTGCTGTTGGAGCTCATTCCTGCACCTTCCCGAAGAGTTCTTCATCCTGCATCGATGCCTGTGCTTTCCCAGGTTTATGCCTTTTCACTCAGGGCTGCGTGGTCTTTCTCTTGGGCTCTAAACCATTGTTCGCTTATGTCCTTTCACTGACATGGCCCCTCCTTTTTACCCTGCGATCTTTCTTTGAGTTGTTGCTCCCTCAAATCTAAAAACTTCTCGCCTCCTGGCGAATGCCTTTTTCAGAGACCTGTCTTACTCATGCAATGTTTTCTCCCTTTTCCCAGTAACCTATTCTGTGTCCGAAAGTATGAGGGGGATTGGCCAAGTCACTGAAAACAACAACCAAACACCAAAGCTACTATTAACAATCATAACTGCACCACGAAGTTCACATTGCAACCTTATTTCAGGCAATAAACATCGACCGTGCTATATTAACCAAATTAATAAGGCCGTTCAAGTAGCTGCAGGACCAGACCATCAGCTCTAGATGTTTTCTAAACCTGCCCCACATATTGTGTGTGTGTGTGAGTATTAGTAATTCTTTTCTCATTAGCCTCATTTTATTCTGCAAAAGAGACAACAGTAATAGACAAAGAATAGACAATCATCTTTCCTTTTTCTTTCACATTTGTTTTTCACTGACAGACGTTCATGATAGGTGTTCATAATAAATTAGAGAAACTAAAAACTTGAAATATAAATCCTACTTATGTTTTATTTGTTTCTGATTATTACCAGGTGTTTTTGCTGTTTGTTGTTGTTGTTGTTGTTGTTGTTGTTTTATAATTAGGAATTATGATGGAGTAAGGATGATAGAGCCAGGCCCCAGCGATCAGGAGGAAGTTGAAACCCACCTGGCACAAAGGAGGAGCTTCTCAAAACTACCGCAAAGAGCTGCACCCCTGAAATAAAGCCCATCTTACATAAAAGGTAATTTAATCGTTACAAGGCTTATCTCATTCTGAGAGGAAAAGAAAAAGAAACCAATTTTAGTCCTGAAGTTCCATGGTTGCTATGTTGTAATTTAACTTTAAAATTCATAGTTCAACTGAAAATCTTTATGTGTGATTTTCAAAATATTTTGGGAGCATTGTAGTCCTTAAGGAAAAACTAGAAGATAATGAATGTTCTTTTGCAGGGGGGAGATGTCTATGTGAATTACTTATTAAATACAGTCCTTTATATTACTTGTTTCTAGTAAGTAAACAAGAGACTACATTTCTAAACAAAGCTTTTAAGGTAATTTTGTGACAGTTTCATGACTTTTGATAAATAAAATACCAAGTTTGGCTGTTACATGCTACAAATGATGCATTCATTTGTGAATGTATCCCACGCTACCCTTTCCTAAAAGGTAACTTATTTAAGGATTAAGAGTTACTTTCTCAGGAAAAGACCTCTTAAAGTCCCAGCGCATTGCTTCTTTTGAAAGAAAACACTTTTATTAGTGTCTAAAATAGCATCTTAGGATTTATACAAAACTCATAAAATATATGGCTTTGAACACCAATTAAATCCACAATCTTTTGTCCTTGAGGAGTTTTTCTTCCTGCCCCCAGTCTTAATGTAGTAGTTGTGACCTTAAAAGAATGTGGTAAAAATAAAGAGAGTCCTTTTCTCACTACAAGTCACATACTCCATTATTCCCACTTGCCATCTCTTTATCACATTCCAGGGTTGAAATCTTTCTCAGCCACCACAAGATTTTTCATGTTTCTGAGGAAATATTATAACTCAAAAGGAAGCAAGAAAAGTCTACCTAGCAAAATTTATTTTGGAAGTTTACAAAACGAAAGAGTAAACACATCTTTAAAAAACAAACCTTTTCACTTCCCTAGGAAGTTAAAAGTTAAACCAAGTAAATGGTAATTTTCATGAAACATCTTCACCGCTTTCATTCATGATTGGCACATTTAAATAATTTATTTCATGGTGGGGGAAAAACACCTACATTGCCAGGAGTCTTATTCACTCAAACTAAAATAATTGCTGAGGGAAGACAGTTGCATGAGTCCCTCACCTGATCCAGTAGCTATAGTGCTTTGAAGTGTTTCTCACGGGTAAACTAACATGTGAGAGAATCTTTGGCGGTTGGTATTCAGTTTTCCACTGAAACCTCGAGGAGTAAAAACAAACAAAAAATATAACCCTGCAAGGTCTAACAATAAAGCTAATAACACGTCCATTGTTAAAACAGGCATGCGAGACAAAACGTGCCGTGTTGCATAGAGAGCACAGTTTAGTGGTTTAGGCTTTCTGTGCTACATAAAACAGGACAGACACCTGCCAACCTCAGGAAAGTTGAAAGATTCTTGTCATGTTGCTCACTGTCTCAGAGATCAGAGTTTCTGCCAATCAAAAGTCTTAGCTATTATTCTTTTACAGCTAAGGTATTGACTTTTGAAGTAGATAGAAAACTCTTGGACCATTTGAAGAAACTTTCATTACAACTGGACGAAAGAAGCTTTTGCTAAAGTCTTTATAATTCGAGTTTTGATGATAGAGGAGAAAAAAAAGTTTAGTGACTGGCACATTAGAGATTGTAAATTTGAGTTTAACCCCTTTTTAATAATAAAATAAAGAATAAGGGGTAGGAGAAGGTCCTATGCTGTTCAAGATAGATGACATTCCTGTATGACTGAGGGCACAAGAAATAGATTCGAAAGTGTGGATTGAATAACCCTCCAGCTCCAAACATAGGAATCCATTTGCTTTCGTGTTTTTTTACCTTTATTTTCTCAGCTCTTTCACGAAAACGAGAAAGCCCAAGCAAAAAATCCATGCCTGCTGTCCATTAGCAAACACAGGGTCAGAAAAATTTTCTCCTAGCAAGACAGTCATCATGGAGATAAAATGTTTTTTGGTTTGTCTCCCCCCCCCCCAAAGTTTCTTATTTATTTTTATTATTTTTAAATTTTATTTGATTAGTTTCAGATAAAATGTTTTAACATTGTGAGGGAAAGTGAAGCAATATCAATTACTTTAAAATAACACACACACACACACACACACACACACACACACACACAGAAGCTGAAAAGTTAATCATGGGGGGAAAGGAAGGATTCACATTAAAATCGGTGTCCATAATAGAGTTAGAAAAGGGTAAAAATAATTCAGGAAAATTACGTTAGTCATGAGGTGAAAAAGTTTCCTAGAACATAGATGAAAACAAACATATAAAAACAATAATAGTGGACTCTACATATTGAAGCTAAATAGCAGAGCTTCGACAAGTCATCTCTAAGAAAAGTAGAAAAGAATTGTTGAAAGAAATCAATGGCATGTGCCCAGCCCTGTTTTAATACCTTTACACAAACTAATTTAATTCTCACGAAATCTTGATGTCATGATAACTTACTTTATAAATCAAGACAGTACAAGAATCCAAAAAAGGGTTAAGTAATGCAAAGTTAATTAGCAGAGTCAGGATTTTAAGTCTGGTTCAAGCATTACCTTCCTTCAAGAACATTCTGCTGGTAAAGATGCATTTTAAAATCTTGTAGACGAACAAAGAATAGGAAAGTCCTGGTAAAGACTTAAAAAGTGTGCAATGAAATCTGTGCAATGTAAAAAATATTTATGAATTCTCTAAGTTTTCTGAAGTTTTTATTTTCCATGTCTTATTTTTAGCCAGGTGCACATACAGGTGTGAGCACACCTATGTGTACATGTGTGTGAATGTGTGTATATTATACGTGCATATACCAACCACATCAGAGGTTGTGGTTGTGCCCTTGTGCACATATAAATTGTTAACTAGGCAGTTTCTCCAACTTTTAACTACGTTCCTGATTTCTTGAGGCTCACAGCAGGATGTTTAATTCACACTAAGACTATATTTTTTCTATTTAGCATATTATAATATTTTTAGTATTAATTTATGGGGTTCAGTTTATTACTTAGCTACTTAGATTTTTTTGGCACTGAACAATTTGACATATTTCTCATACTTTCAGCCTAGCCACTGATAAAAAACTGAGTAGGGTAAGTGACAGGAACTTGGGACCAGTTATTAGGGCAACCACTCCAGATTAACATAAACATATTAATTATCAAACTGTAGGGTCAGATTTTAAATCACTAATAAATCCATGTCATTATATTTTAATCATTATTTTCTTATACTTGTCTAAAATATTATAAACAATTTTGCCAAATTTTATATTTCAATAAAATATTTCATTGGTCAGATTAGTAATCTTCTTTTGAAAATAAAGTGAAAATAAATTAGTTTTTTTTTGTTAGTTTCTAATGATGAACTTGGTGAAAACAGGAGTCTCACAAACTTTTAATGTTTTGGTATCAACTTCATTAAGATTTAGTTCATATCTCACACTATCCACCAATATAAAATGTACAAGGTGGTGATTTTTAGTATATTCACAGGGTTGTGTAACCACATAAATTTTAGTGCATTTGTATTCTCAATAAGAAATTTGTTCCCATCAGCAGTCACTAACTCATCTTCAATCTCCCTAAACCCTAGGCAACCACTAATTTATTTTCTGTCTCTACTGATTTGTCTTTTCTAGGCATTTTACAAAATGGAATCATGTAATATATGGCTTTTTGTGACTGACTTATTTTACTTAGCATGCTATTTTTAATATTCATTCATGCCATAGCAATGTAGACGAGATGGATTCAACATCGCACAAATTGTAAATTTGGGTCAGTCCCCAAATCCTTGAAACTTAAAATCCTTTTCTATTTAAAAAAAGGGGGGGGTCAGGTTTATCATGGACTGCACAGAAGATTTCTCTGTGCAGATCAATTAACTAATGTGTGTGTTACGTACATGTAAAAAAATACAGCTATTACCACTGAAAGCCCAGGAGTGAAAGATGAGGCATTTGTCCTCAAAAGATACTGAAACGCATGTGCCCTTTTGCAGGTGCTAAGAAAATGTCAAACACTTTAATCCTTTCTCTCCTTTTACTTCCGCCCTCCTTTAGAAATAATTTTTTTATTTACAGAGTGTTGCTAACGTCACTGCGATGCCTGCAGTCGAGGAAGAAAATAAGAATTTGAGAAAATACTTAAATCATAAATAACAGCCAAAGAACTAAGATGCATTACATATAAATCTCTCTAACAAATCAATAATACCAATGTGCACACATGTGCACACACACACACACACACACACGCACACACACACACGCACACACAAAGTAATAGAAAACATCCAGGAGTATACATATCAAATTGTTTACCATGTTTACTTCAATGACAGGGAATGATTTAAAAAGAATAAAATGTTAGACTTTTAATTATTCATGCTTTATTATTATTTGAATTATAATGGTGTAAATATCTTCACTTTTGTTATAGAAAATTTAAAAGAAAATTAATATATATAAAATTGGGAATGTTCAATATTCTAATACATCTTAGTTCTTTGGCTGTTATTTATGATTTAAGTATTTTCTCAAATTCTGACATTTTTTTTTGAAATCTTTAGATATTTATAACGATCCATTTTTTTAAATATCATTTTGCAAGTTACTTGTTAAGGTTAACCCTATATATTTTATAGTTATTATCCTTGTAAATGTGTTCTTTTATTTTGGCGATACTGTGTTTTATTCCCATCATTTTGTCTATTCCCATGTTACTGCTGACATTTGGAGAGCAAAATTATTTTTGTATTTCCTTAGTGGATTCTGTTTTTAGATTTAAGAGTTTCTTAGTTGTCTATGTTACTGATCTTTTCACAGAAAAAAAACTATGAATGCTATTGATCAAATGAGTGTATTCCTTGGTCATAGTTTTCATTAATTTGTTTTTTTTTTAACTTTATTAACTCCCTTCTGTGTGTTTTTAATGTACTTTTCTTTAATGTACTTGAGTTAAATATTTGACTAATTTATTTTCAGTTTTCTTATTTTTTAAATCATAAAAATCTAGGGAGACAGAAATGTTTTAAAGATTCAGTAGCTAAGGCTCCATAAATTTGGTTCATTTTAAATTGAACTGAGAAGTGGCAGCAGCCGAGTATGCCATGCAGTTATAAAAAATGAAATCTTTGTTTTGTTTGTTTTGGTTGCTGTACTAAGCAACGTTTATTGGAAAATGTTTGTCCGGTAGCAGTTTAATAAACACTGCTAACACTTGATAAAGTAGCAATGGTTGAAAAATCAGTGGAAGAGAGGGTCTATATCATAATAATTCCCCCCCAAAAGTCCCTAATCAAAGAAGCTAAGCACCTGTTATATGAACATGGGATCGTGGGTCTCTGCCTTCACAAATATACCTTGTAGAGTAAAATCTTGCATACATATTACAATGTAAATGGTTAAATATTAATAAAAATAATATGTGCTGAGATCTAGCTTATTTTTTCAAGTGGAAAGAAATCTGGTTGTGCCACAATTTTGATGTTAAACCGCTTTTTCTTCCTGTTTACATTTCACAAGAACAAGAAGCCTCAGCTGGAAAATTGGCCCATAATCACAACCTATTAAGCTTTTACTGATATTGCAATAGAAATAATGGTTTTTTAATGAGCTTATCCATTTTAACATTTATATCATTTATTAACTTTTTAAAATTTTCCATATTTTGTGTATTAACTAAAACCTTGGGTTTAATAATTTCCTTTAGTGAACTTTCGAATCCCAGAATTCACTAATAGCACTATTTCAAGTTATCATTGATAATTTTATTAATTACAAGCCATAACTTGGGTGTTATTCTAGGGTAGATGCACTGTGAAGGACAGCTCATGTCGAAATTCATGTATCACCTGTAGCACGGTACCTGCCTTACACAGATCTGGCATAGAAGCGATATCAACACTCACAGCAATAAAGGGGGGATTACTATCCTCAGGAAAGTAAATTTAAAATATTGCATTAATTTGCCCTTCAATCCGCTGTTAACACAGTTAGCAGATAAACTGTCACGCCAAGAATCTCCATCGGGGCAAAGAAGCGTGACGCTAAAGGCTGGATAGATGTGTTGACTATGTCGGAGACAGAAAACGTAGCACGAAAGCCATGGAGTCACAAGTCCACGTAAGAGGACAGCTGAAAGGAATGCTTCAACGGTGAATGAGGAGAGGGCAGAAAACCTGGCAAAGGAGGCGAACACAATCTTTTTCTCCAAGGCATTGTATTCTGATGGATGTAACTTACCAAAGTTAAAAAAATAAATCATTTCAGAAACTTTTTGTATTAGTTGACCCAGTCATTTGAGAAATAAATTATTGAACCTTCAGAAATTATTATTTTAAGGGAGTCGTAACCAAGTAGCAATGGGCATACTTGTAAATTACTCTTTTGAATTGCTTTATGATTTCTGTGTGTGTGTGTGTGTGTGTGTGTGTGTGTGTGTGTGTGTTTTAAGAAATATCAATCATGAAACAAATTCCATATGTCAAGTTATGACGTTGCCTTGGTGAACAAAGATGTCAAATATTGCAGAAGGTAAATGGAAAACATATTAAACTTTCACTGAAACTAATAAACTCATGTTTATAGTAGTGCTGCCTTAAAAATAATTTTTATTTTAAATTGTCACTACAAACACCAGCACAGCATCTTTGCTTTTCTTAAAGACCCTGGGAAAATATTCAATGATTTTAGCATGTCTAAATGCAACAATCTGCATGATATTATGGTATTATGTTATTTGCATCTTATATATTAAGACGTAGACATTCAAATCAGGCTTCTGATCGTACCAAGTATCAGAACTAAGTAACTTCAGAAAGATGTCTGTCTTTAAGTCTAACATTTTATGTCTTTTACCCTGAGGGCACACACTTGTACACAACACATACTCAACAAGAATTCTGTTAAAGTAAATGTAAAATAACAGATCATATTTGGGATAATTCAGAATTTTCAAAATGCCATTTGAGGAAATTGTCAGCTCATTCCTAAACAGAAAAATGTTACCTACTTTAATGAACCAAATGAAAATTCCTAATAACTTGTTCATACTATAGTATAAAAGAATTTGTGTGAGGTCCAGAGTGCAAGAGTGAACCAATTTAGCCCGACTTCTGATTTTACAAGCTGAACTCTGATCCAGGTGCTGAAATGCTCTGCAGTAGAACTTGATCAGCCAGCCTGGCTCTTCTATTCATTAGGCCTCTTACACCATTTCTTGGCGGCTGCCCAGCGGCAGCATGAGTCATTAGCACGAGTCCAAAAGGGTGTGAAGAGAGATCTATGCTTGTGTCCTGTAGAAAGTCTTTCCAGTACAATCAAATTTGCTTCACAATGCAATCTCACAGCTTGTGCAGTAGTCACTGACAGCTCACAGCACTGTTGCTATTCGAGGCTAAGCAGATCACACACACACACACACACACACACACACACACACACGACTAATAACATGCAGGAAGTTCTGTCTTCACAGAGCAGCCTAATTGTTCATCTTCATTTAGTGAACAGTTCAAACAAATTAAAATTTCCTGACCACTGGAGGCAAAAGCATTGCCAGGTAAATCTGGTATAGCAAATTCTTGTAGGGTGGAAACGTCCTTAGTAAAATGTCACGGAAGAAAAGAAAATAATGAGGATAATACAACGGACTGGAATATACAATCAAATATCAACCTCAGTAGTAAGCAAATAAATATAAATTTAAAATAATAAATATAAATAAGTTTGACTTTGCCTAAAATACGGCAAAAATAAAAGACTAATATTAGTGTTGGTAAAAGCATAGGACATGGGCAATCTTGTTTACTTTGGGTTAAGTGTAAATTTCCCAAAAACTATGTTAAAAAATGAAAAAAATAATACTCTGGCTCACTGACTCTAATTATCCAATAGCAATAAGCAATGGTAAGAGACATACATATATTTTGTAACATGATGTAATACTGTTTCAAAGCAACAGTAAATATGTTGTGACTTAAGTTTTTTAATATTCAAATAAGAGAATTGACTTTTTGTCCCCCATATGGAGTGAAGTTCTGTAAATATTAACTCATGCATAACACCTGTGACCGCCACTATAATCAGGATGCAGAATAATTTCATGACCCAAAAAACTCCCTCATGATTTCCTTTTATATTCTCTCCCTCCCTCCGCTCATAACTTCTGGCGACAACTATTGTGTTCTCCATCACTATAATTTTGTCTTTTCCAGAGTGGCAAACAGCTGAAGCATTGAGTAAGAAATCTTTTGAGACACACTTTTTTTCCCCTTCCATATAATGCATATGGAATCTATCCAAGTTATTGTGTGTATTAAAAGTTTGTTCCTTTTTACTACTGAGTATTATTAAATTATTTGGATATACTGCACTTTGTTAATCTATTCACTTATTGAAGAACATTTGGACTATTTCCAGTTTTCATCATGTATAATCAAAGCTGTTATAAATATGGTTTGTGCAGGGCTTTGTGTGGACATGTTTTCACTTCTGTAGAGTAGCACACAAGACTGAGATCCTGAGTCATAAAGTAAGTGCAGGTGTAATTTTTAAAAACGGACAAATTTCCAGAGTGGCTCTGCCACCTTTGTATGCCGACCAGCAACGTAAGCAATCCAGCTCCTCGTGTGTTAGCACTTGATATTGTCAGGATGTTTTTTATTCAGCCATTCTAACAGCTATGTAGTGGAAGCTCATCACGGTTTTAATTTTCATGTGCCCAGTGGCTAATGATGTTGAACATATTTTCAATGTCTTATTTGGCATCCTGGTCTCCTCTTGGCAATGTGTCCAAAACTTTTACCCATGTCGTATTGAGTTGTTTTCTTATTATGGATTTTAAGAGTGCTTTGGATATTCTAGATACTCGGATGTGTGATCTGAAAATATTTTCTCCTCATCTCGGTAGCTTGCCCATTTTATTATATCAACAGTGTCTTTCCCAGAACAAAAAGTTTTAATTTCGATAAAGTCCAATTTATCTTCTTAACGTACCATGTTTCTGTGTCATATATAAAGTTTTGATAAGAAATTTTTATTGCATAATTTTATAAAGGACTGAAACAAACTCAAAAATCTAACAGAAAGAAATTGGTTATAGTATCCACATGTGATTATATGCATTATAGTATCCACTATAAACCAAAATTTAGGAGAATATTTAGAGACATAGAACAATTTCATTATATATTATGGAAAACCAATGGTTACAAAGTTTTATATAAATGTCATCTTTTAAAATCATAGTTGCATATGTGTGTGTACATGCAAGTAGTATATATTTGTGGGAAAATATTGCTATATTAGTGATTCTCCAAGTATTGAAAATAACCACTTAATATTTTTTAATTTTCTTTTTTTACAAAGTAAATGTATTTGTTAAAACTGGTAAGCAGAATCACTTTATAGAAAATAAATATTTCATGAATCCATATTTGTACTTCAAGAAATCTATACTTTAAAATGTATTTGAATACATAATGATTTAAGTCCTCACAATTTAAACTACATGATTTAGATGACACATTTTAAGTGTTCACTGTAGGTTAGATACATGTATGCTAGAATCATTTAAATGTGAACAGAAGTGGTTTGCCTACTTTCATATATGATTAATATACTCTTAAGATTAATATAACATATGCTTTTTAATTTTACAGTGAAAAATTTCCTGATCTTGTATATATAAATTTCCCTGAAAATATGTTTCATATGTAGAGCAAAAAATATATTTTATGCAAACAAAATAACAATTTTAAAATAAAATTTTAATTAAAGATTATACCACATTTTTACCTAATATGCATATTAGCCTTATATTACTTTATATCTAGTTTAACTTGAGGTTTAGTAGTTTAGAAAAATGATTTTTTGAATGCTGCAGGTAAAAATGGGTAATTAAGTTATAACTAATACACCCTTGTTCTTGAGACTCTTATTTTGTGTGTGTGAAATATATACCCTAATTATTTTAAAATAATTCTTACTTTCTTCCCTAATGCTCTACATCGATAGCAGTAGTTTTAGTGCAAAGACATTTATGTTCTGCTTCTAGAAACGATACAGGTTCAGATCACAATCTCAGTTCCAAGAAAATAGCAGGTAACCCTACCCTCTCACTTGTCCAAGCCACACCAATCACATTTGTCATGACAGCCACTAGGGGGCAGAGCAACAAAGTACTGCCGCAGAGATGAGACACTCAAATGCCTGTCTTATTGTAGATGAGGCTCTGTCATGCAGGGATTGCTGGCTCAGTGTCCTACTGCCTTCAAACTATAAATCATCAACATCCTTAGAATGAAGCTCTCCTACAGAATTGCCTTAAACTACTTAAGCGAATCTGTTTCATTTCACATAAATAATATATCAGGGCTTCTACACTGCAGTTTGGAAGTTAGATATAAAAAAATAGTCTCCCAAATTTTCATGTTCTGAAAATGTAAATTTCAGACTCCCTTGGCTAACTCTGAGTCTTAAGCAAGTTTAAAAAAAAAAAAATCCTTAAGGGTTTGTGAAACGAAAAGGCTAAATTCAGAGGCTTAAATTAATTGGGAAATAAATAAAATCGATGAATTAATACAAATATGGATTGAGTAGAGTCATATGCATGATGATTTGCATAACAATGTAAAATCTTATAAATGTAACTTCTGTAATTCAGATGATAAAATGTAAGTGCAAAACTTGCCGAAGCTTAGGACATGTGTCAAAATGTTGAGCAATAATGTCTTTTGTTTAAATTATTTCTTCAATTAAAAAAATAAATAAAACATATAATAACAAAAATATAATGTCTTTTGTTAAAGATATGACATATAGACTGGGTTAAGAACTCAGTTGTATTGTTGTAGGGTAGATTCTTTAAAAACTCTAAGTAGTGTATTTAGTCAAATTGTCAAAGTATATAAATGATCTCTTATGACATTTAGAGTGTTGTTAATTTTCTAGATTAGTAGAAGTTCTTTGTTAAAAGAGTATGGTTGAGTTATTTTAATGCTCATTATTAGATTAATATCATAAAACACAAGCACTGTTTACAAAGTGCTTTTTACAGACTTATTATTCAATACTATTTTCTTTTGATAATTGAGATTAAAGGGCCAAGGTAGGAATATAGCTGCAAAGATGAACAATTCCAGAGGTGTTTTGCATATTATTTACTTAATTGATGCTTATAGAAAATCAAGCATGTTCTTATAGAAAGCATACACAAACAAGGAGAAATTAGAAGATGATGTCAGAGAACAGATTATTAATGAAACACAATTCTGGATGAAGGTGGAGAGAGAGAATCTGAATGAATTAGAAGGATAAGGCACCAGAACAGCTTGTGAGGCAAAGAGCAGTTGAAGTTGCATAATTTCATCATGAGAATAATAAGCAGTTCTTCCTCTCTTCCAGAGTGTAATTTTTAAGTGGAGAAGGTTGTGGGTGGGCACAAATTCTGTTAAGAAATGTTTTCCAATTTAGAAGTCTATGGGGAAAATGGCATTATTTGGCAATATATCGGGTACTGGGACTCATTTATTGAACACGTGTTTATCGAGTACATAACATGAGTAAACACAAGAAACTATACACACGTGCTCTTATGTGGTCCAGAAGACAATGCAAGAATAGAACTTCAGGAAGTACTCAAGACCTAACCTGTATGCATTTATTTTAAATTCAGGTGTCAGCTGAAGTCTCACTGCCCCCTGAGATGGAGGTTGGCTCAGGTACCCTCACCTAGGCCATGTGCCTTTCCTGAGAGTGTTGTAACTTTCTAAGGGGTTTCATTCTCTGGGGTTTTAAGACTCAGCTTCTGGTGAACTCCCTTTCCGAGGCATGTCTCATCCGGTTGTTACATTTCACAGTACCTCACTGAGTCCGACCAGAAACCCAATCTGATCTTTGATTTTTACTCTCTAAGATAATTACGCGAGACAACTGTATGGGTGGCAGATAACTGAAATTTTAAGAATCTGGAGAAGATTTACCAAGCAGGAACACAAACAATGTAAAGATAACGTCTTTTCCTAAAAATGTTTTTTTACTATCCTGACCAAATTTCCTCACAGATTCCAACTCTTGCTTTGGTACTAGGTGACATCACTCTTTTCCTTCTTACCCCCTCATCTTATCCACTCCCATCCCTTCCCTTTCTTCCTTACTTCCAAGATGTATTAATCTTAATGAACATTTGTATACCCAGGTCTCCTAAAAGAGCCTGTTTTGTGTATAAAGTGATGTTGAAGAGCTATGTTTTGTTTTTGCCTCCTCATTTCATTCAACAGCCTCAAAAGCCCTGTGAATACAGCCAGTGGAGGTCATCATTCCTTGCACTGAACTCACAACATACTTCCTGCAGCTACACTTAACATTCAATTTGAGACAGTCACTAGAAAAGAGAGACCACCCTCTAGATTTATCACTAGTTCACGCATTGATCAGAGTCCCAGTAAGAAACAAATAGCATCTTTCCAATCTGGAATCCTTCAAACCTTCCATATTTTGTGCCGAGTGACATTACAATTCTTAATGATGATCCAGACGACCTGGAATAATCCGTAACAACTAAGGCTTTTTTGTTTCTACAAAGTAACCTAGTTGTTTGGTTTTCTTCCCATCCATCTAGATAGTCACTCACTTTGTTCCCTTTGTGTTAAACACGGTCATAATGCTTTCTTTTTTTTTTCAAAGACAATGGTAAAATACATATAACATAAAAGTTAGCGTCCAAACCATTTTTAAGTGTACAGTTCAGTAGTGTTAAGTATATGCACTATGTTGTGCAGAAGATCTCCAGAACTTTTTCATCTTGCAAAACTGAAACTCTGTATCTAAAGAATGAGCTCTTCTATCCCATCCCCGCCCCAGCCCCTGGCAACCCCCATTCTGCTTTCTGTGTCTCTGTATCTGACCACTCTCGACGCCTCACTTAAGCGGAGTCATGTAGTATGTTCCATTCTGTGACTGGCTTTTTACACTTAGTGTAATGTCCTCAAGGTCCATCTACAGTGTAGCATGTGTCAGAATCACCTTCCTTCTTAAAGCTGAATAACATCCCATTGTACGTATACGTATCATGCTGTGTTTATCCATTCATTGTCTGTAGGTTCTTGGGTTGATTTTACTGCATGGCGTTTTCCAAATAATACTGCCATGAACATGAGGATATACATATCTCTTCCAGATCATACGATCAATTCCTTTTCATATTCAGTTAGATAACCAGAAGCGGGGCTGCTGGAGAATGTGGTAATTCAATTTTTAACTTTTTGAGGAATTGCCACACTATCTTTCATGGTGACTGCACCATTTGACATTCTCTCCAACAGTGCACAAGTGTTCCGATTTCTCCACATTCTTGCCAACATGTAGTCACGTTTTTTGCATGGATAGCTCTCTCTCTTTACACACACACACACACACACACACACACACACACACACACACACACACACATATATATCCATTTAAATGTCAGCATCTTAGAAAAGTCTTGATGATCCAATCAAAAAGTGCTGCCCACTCTGCACAATTTATGTCCATCATGGTGCCTTGTTTACCATATAATTTTCTTCTAAATATAAAATGACTGGTTCCTTTACATTTTTGTTGTCTGCTTTTCCCCGACAAACTATTAGCTTAATGAGCACATGATTTTGGAACTGCAATTTTTTTTCCCTTTTGCCACTTTCAGGACCATGATAATTCTTAAGACTTATTAATGAATCTCTTATATACTACTCATCATGTGCACCCTTAGAGAATCTCCATAGCAATAATAATGGTCATGAGTTTTGGTAAATACATTTTAGTGAGCTAAGCATTTTATTATGAGTCTGTATGTAATCTCTATGATATTGAAAGTTATACATTTCCTTTCTACTTCATTGTTGAAGAAACTGAGCATCTAAGCATCAAGGCGCATGGTTAGTCAGTGGTAAAACTGATACTGAGAACAATATCTCATCGATCGAGGTCAAATTGTCAGTGCATGGTCCTTAAAGGATAAAAATATAACTGCATCTGACTTGAATACAGTGTATTTTTCTGCGCCATACTACAAAAATATTTTCCCAGCAAAGGGAGTTTCTATACCCTTTACATAGTCATCCCTTTTAAAATAGCTTTACCAGATGTTAACTTTTTCTTCTAATATACGTGTTTATTCCAGCAATGCTCGAAATAACTATTATAATATTAAAATGATTTGTGTGTGTACATAAATAGCATACGAATGTAAAATTGTGTTTATTTCCCTATGAAATGATCCATCAAGAGACTATGTTTGTTGAACTGGTTAAAAAAAAATGTCAAGCAAATATATTATTTAGGAAAAAAATAGAATGATCTGATGTAGATTGATAAATATTATAACAAAACTAAAGCCATTAAACAAACATGGTGCTGTTAATTGCTTAACTTCATTTGAATTTCTATACTTATCAAAAAGCACTTTCGGTTTCTGTTCTGTTAAAAAGAGTTGGCATGTAAAGCACCTGTGGCCTGGAATGAATAATATGTTTCATATATTATTAATAAGGAAGTTTTCACTTCTCTGATCATTCTCATGAGTTGACGAGATGGCAATAATTTAAAAGAATGCTGTAAACAGCACAATGAAATGTTAAACTCTTACATTTTCACCAGTTGTAAGTAATAAAACCTTAGGATTCCAAGATGCACATCATGAATTCCTTCTTTCCCACATACAAATTATTGTAGATGCATAGAACTTACGTGTGTGTATCTTAATATTTACAAATAGTGGAATATGGCCATTAAATAATTAAATACATATTATAATATGTTACACGTTATGTTTTATGTAACATTCTTTGGCAATGTGGGTTGTGTATTATATAAATATATAAAGTTTATATATATATAACCTACATTAACAAGATATTTTGCTTCTACACTGTTGGAAAACTATATGAATCTGTACAGTTCAAAATATACATATTTAACTTTTTCGTGAGAAAAGTTTTGAAGGCATGTACTTAAATGACTTGGAGCCAGAGCTAAATATAATCATACTTCTACCACATGTTATAGCTGTATCTATTCTATTTTTTCACACGAGCATTTTTACATGACTCTTTACCATGAAAATGAGGAGCATATACTTAAGAGAAGGGAATGGCCCTCTGAGATTGCTAAATAGGATGCAAACCTGCAATAGTCTTAAATATATAACTCTCCAGAGATTTTTGCATTTGAAGGCTAAGGTGATGACATGAAAATTTCACTGCCACCAACACTTTTCACTTGAGAATTAACACCTATAAAAATTCTGCCTCCTAATACTATACCAACTTTCCATCATGGCTTTACCATTTCTATTAATGCTGAGTTTATATAGCATTTTGCTAAGAAAGAAGTGTTTTTGAATACAAGTTTTGTGGAAGTATAATAAAGATGCCGAAAATCACACATATCTTAAATATGTTTAAGCATTCAGATGTTTGATATGTCAATCTGCATATATTTAAATGTAGTTTTTAAAGCTGTCAAATACTTTTAAAATATGAGAAAAATAATAAACTTGAAAAATGTTATAAAATAAACTTATTAATAAGGAAAGCCACGCTCCACATACATAAGGCTAGCACATATTCTCATTTTAGTTGCTGTAAATGAGAAAACGGTATTTTTGTAGACGAGAAGGTAGATTCTACCTGTGGCTAACAGAGTTGTAAGGTCTGTCAGTTGTAAGAATACATTAAACCTCTTAAAAATGTACAATTTTGCAACGATTCTCTGATGCTTTTAATTAACAATGATGTTGATAAAAATAATAACACCAGCCAGCATTTATGGATGCTCATCGCGTGCCAGGGTTAGCTCCATGACCACTGCTTCTATTAACTCATTTAAGCAACACAGCAGCCCTACGACCTAGTAACTGACATCATCCTTACTGCGCTGCTACTGCATAGACGAATCTAATTCTACTCTAATTCCAGAGAAATTTTCTTCTACCAACATTATACTGCTTCCTGGGGGATCGAGAAGTTCAGTTCTACCTATAATTTTTTATATTTTAATTAAAATTTTAAGACAAGCCACCAATGTTTTAGATTAGGCTTCTAATGTTTGGGGGCATTTATTTTAATTCTTCATACATATGTATATTTTTATATAGCTATAGGTCTGTCTATATCATATAAGGTTAGACTTTTTGAGTCAATGTGATTACATCAGAGATTTTTAAATTGGTCTTCTCATTCTATGAATGATAACCTGTGATAGCGTGAGACCCAGAGCCACAAATGTCTCAGGCTGAGTTAATGAGCAAGGTCAAGAGTAGAACTTTTTCTGGATTCGGGTCCAGAAATTTCTTGTGTCATGGTGGTCACTAAGTCACTGTGATTTGTATTAGACTTATTTATATGTGATGTATAATGTGACTCAACAATTTGGATCCACATAGAAAAGTTTCTTAAGGACTATAGACAGCTGCTCAGATATAACTTCATCACTTCGGCAAAATACAGGGGTCTAGATCAATTTAGCAAAATCTGTGCATTACACTGTGTGATATAACAATAATAAAGTTGGAACTTTCTTGAAATCTTTGAGTTATTCTTTCTTAACATCTTGTACTGAATAACAACTATGGCAAATGTAAACCTCGAATCTGTTAAATGTTCTTATTCTCACATTAGAGCAGAGGTCCAGAAAATATAAAGCTATTGCATAGTGTCTTTGCCTAGACTATGTAAAAGGTTAACGTAATTTTAAAAATCCACTTGAGCTAAACTTTCTTTTTCATTATATTTATGAGACTCACTTGGTATTCATCAAATGAAATAAAACATAATAAATATCCTCTGATTTTACTAGAGTGCTAAAACCAATGCTAATTTTCACATACTAAAATACACATGCCTGCATTATATTACCTCCAGTTATAATTAATATTAGACGGTTGAGTAATTCTTAGCATTAAGCTATTGGCAAAGCTTTAATTAGTGCACACGCACAGAACTGCAAAGCACCTACATTTTTTTAGCTAAGATAAATGAAAACAAAACAGACTTAGGGTGCATTAATACAATTCAAATATGATATGTAGGTTTAATCAATGTAGTGTTAACTGTGAGCTTGATGAGAATAAGATCTGTTTTATTCACTACCCTATTGCAAATTCCTGGAATGACATTGGCATATAGGAGTTACATGTAATAGTCCTTGAATAAATTAATAAATAAACTTATATTATATTCTGTCATATCAGTCTTTTTTAAAGAAGATGGATTCTGCTAAATAATTGACAATTTATGTAAAAGATTTTTTTCCCTGAAACTTTAAAATATAAAATGGCACATTAGATGCTTAACCTGTATATTAAAACAAAAATAACACGTGAGTAAAGTGTCAGAAAAGTCTACAAATATGTTAATGTAACAGGGGCATAAAGCTGACTTCCTAAAAGAAGAAAAATACAATGATCTCATAAATATATGAAAATGTGTCAAATATGAAGAATAATGGAATAAAATGAATGTAAATAAAAAAAACACAAGTTTATCTATTCTATGTAGTTAATACTAAAAAGGACAATAAAATTGTACACAGGTAAAATTATAGGAAAGAAAGACTAACAAGTGATTTTTCTGTAATTGGAGAAACTTTTTTCTACTATATCAAAATATGTCAGCATTTTCATATTTACTATAGGCCAGGGTACTGAAATACAGCCTTATTTTGGTCATAAAATAATTTACATTATTGTAATATATGTCTGGTACGATAGAACTTTATTTGAATACTTTTTTATCCTGCTTTTTTATTAGCTTTTCTTACTTCTTATTGGCCAATGTAAGAGAAAAAGGAATTATAAGAAAGTAACTATCCCTTCATTTTCCAAACTTCTCAAAAAGTGATTGAAATAGGCCAAAAAAAAAAAATGGGGGGGGAATTAGTGAATTAGCTATGGAAACTGGAAAAAAATAAATTTCAAATGACTCACAGTTAGACAAATTATAGTAAATAAATTGTCAAAGAATCCAAATAAAAAATATCAACAGACACTTTCCAAATTTCCTCCTTAAGAAACGGAGTAAGAACTAATAAGAAGACCTAGAAGAACTCCACTTACACATGAAAGGTAAAAGGGGGAAAGATGGAGTCAAGACCACAGGCAAGGTGGGCATTCGCTACTCGATTAGAGGCTCTTTTCTCAGATAACAATTAGAATAAGCAGTGCCCAATGTTGGGAAATACAAAGCAGAATGTCTGCTGGGTATTATAACCATATGAGCAATGTCTTAGATGATATTATTTCACTAACTTTTCAAATTAAATTTATTGGGGGTGACATTGGTTAATCAAATTATACAGGTTTCAAGTGTATAATTCAGTAATTCAGTCATTTGTATATTGCATTGTGTGTTCACCACCCCAAATTAGCTTCCTTCTGTCGACACTTGACCACCTTCACCAATGATCTACCTCTTCTCCTCCCCCATTTCCCTGTGGTAACCACTAAACTGTCGTCTGTGTCCATGTGTCTCTGTTTGTTTGTCTCTTCTGCTGTTTCTTTCAGTTTATAGCCTACAAAAGTGAAATCACATGGTTCTCCACTTTTTCTATTTGACTTATTTTGTTTAGCATGATAATCTCAAGGTCCATCCATGTTGTCACAAATGCCAGTATTTCATCTTTTCTTATGGCTGAGTAATACTCCATCACACACACACACACACACACACACACACACACACACACTCATGTATATATATATATGCACCACATCTTCTTTCTCTAATCATCTATGGAAGGGCATTTCAGTAGTTTCCATCTCTTGCCACCATGAATAATATAAATTGCATAGAAGAAAACATAGGTACTAAATGCATGGACTTTAGTTTGAGAGAGGATTTTATGAATTTGACCTCACAGGCATGGGAAGTAAAAGCAAAAATAAAATGTTTACATGGCATTCTTCTTGTATGACTGTCTGTCTCTAAATGACCTCTTTTTATAAGGACCCCAGTCATACTGGATTAGGACCCTCCCTGATGAGCTCACTTTAGCTTGCTTATCTCTACAAAGACTCTATCTCCAATTAAGGTCACATTCTTAACTACTGGGGATTAAAATGTCAACATTTGAATTTTGTAGGCACACAATCCAACCCCAACAATCTCCATTAGTTATTGAGCTCCATTAGGAGCTCCAGGGTAGGTTTATTTGTTAATTACTTATTTTCCCTTATTTCTCAGGAGCAATGTAGATGTTCAAAGTTTTTATTAAATGTTATTGGAGTCTGTTACAAACTTGTTCAAGAAACACAAAGCGTATTTTGCAAATCAGTTTGATCTTTAAACACCAAATTGGAATTGTTTGAAATTCTAAAATCAGTAATCATTTATGGCATTCGCAAAACAACTCTTATTTTTTTCATATTTTCATTATAAGCAAATAATAAGTGTCCTTTTTACCCAACTCTGGTAAATTGAAATTATAATACTCATGACTTCTTTTGCCATACTGCCAATTTGGAGTTATCTGAAATAGATTTAGTGCCTATTTGTGCACAAGTACACAGCAATTACTGACATGCTAACTTTGTGTCATGTTTGTTTCTAATCTTTCCAAAGTTGTATATGATTTTTGATCTGACTTCTATTTTAGTTCTTAAAAGTCAATACGGTTTCCTTGATAGGACTAGAATTCTTTTTCAATCTCTATTCTAGTTTGCTGAGGTCTGGCTTTGAAAATTTTTGCCAGCTTAATGATTCTTAGGGGGAAAAAACATCTCTTTTGTTTCAAATATTATACTTAATTTTTTTAAAAAGGACAACCTTTGTGAGAAGTTGAAGGACATTTTATAAAACAACTTTTTTAGCAGTTGGTAAAATGAAGGAATTAACATTGTGTGACTGTTTCAAATATGGGAACTGGCGAACTAATTCATCTTTCTAGTGTCGATGTGTTTGGGGGAATGTTACCTCTCTCCAACTTAATTCTGAGTAATTAGCCTCAAACACCTAATTTCTAACCCTAGCTTTACCTTCAGATGACCTGTGATATTTCGCACTCATAATTTTTGAAATTACTTGTTATTCTTACTCAAAAGTTGATTCAAAGCTTTAAAAACAAATTTAAAAAATCTTCAAAATGGACAAATTCAAAACTTGTCTAATATATATATATACATATGGTGTGAGTGATTCTCAATTTACTGTCTTTAAGTTTAAAACAAAATAACTTTATCTCTTTAGGGATTTTTTTTTTTCTCCTCACAGATTAAAAAAGGTAAGTTGCAATAGAATTTGGTAAAGCAATTTAAAATCTGTCGGATATATTAATTGTGAGAGATTTCTTATGTAACAAACATGGATGATGATGGTGTTAAACAAACCTATGGAAAAACAATGACTTCACTGGAGAATGATTTTTTTTCTAAGTCAGTCATGTATAAAGCCATCCTCACCTCCTTCCTCTGAGACTTTGTTCATATTTTAGTCTCAATAATCTGACATTTCTCATTGGAAATGAAATACAGAATTCAGATGCTGACACTTAGTTAAGATAGATCTCATCAATTATTATTCAGAGTTATGTTAGAAATTCATTACAGAAAAAAATAAAATAATTAGTAGGCTCATACAGTAACAAGTCTTGGATATTGTTTTGAAATATTCATTGAGAAATACATGTAGAAAAAATATATATTTGTATATGGGGGTGGGTAAATCAGCTTTTTTTAATACATCAATCATAAATAATATTACATTGAACACCAACAGTAATAAAATTAATTCACTGACTGTATAAGAAGTAAATAAGTTATCTAAAAGTTAAATCTACCATATTGTATCAACATGTTTTTGAGGTATATTTTGATGGCATAATAATGAAACAAATGTAGCTTCCCCATATTTACTCTTAGTAAGAAAATAACTTGGATTTTGATTAATAGTATAGTGCCACTTTGAATTCAATTGAGTTAATTTTCCATGGGGTCTCAACCTCTTTATATTAGCCAGCATGCTGACATGGTTTGGTACCTTCAATTAGCTTTGTTCAATTATATGAACTTGTGATTAGAAAAGGCTAACTGTCAGCCAATGTTGTAATTAGATCTTCTAAAAATAAAAGAAGAATCCAGTTGCATCTGACAGTGTCAATGGATGCCAGTGATAATGATTTTTAAGTACAAATGAATAGATAAAGGCATTTCAAACTTTTAAAAAAGTGTATTTAAAAATAGAATTAGCAGATTATCTAAACATGTTTCTTTGCTCCTAAACATTCAAGTCTGAATTGCTGCAAAAGCAAAACGCTTTTGCACAATTTTGATGGAAAACTCTGTAATTGTTCCTCAACATTCAAAATACATCAGTTATATAAATAACTTTTATTATAATATGCCTTTTCTTCATGCTGTTTTGTTTATATTAATATAATTTTTCAGTGCTTTTTTCTATGACAAATGTATTAAATTTAAAGGCTTATTCTTTGTTAATGTTATATTTATGAAGAAATTATTATTGACTCTATACCTGCTGCTTCAAAATGAAAGATTTAATTTGCTCCAAATTATTTTAATGCTAATATGATTTAGTGATTTTTACTTGTCATGTCCAAATTTGGAAATATATGTATATATGTGTTAGTGTATATTTATATATACATTATGCATGTATACATATATAGGAATATGGATATTTAGATAAACAAATATGATAAAATTGTTTGCATTTGTAAGATCATATATTTAAAATAGTCTTACATACTCAATTTATGTAAAAATCCAATTTTAATATCTCAAAAAACACATGATTAAATACATATGAGTTAAGTGATTCCAAATCAGTTTATCTTTCCTTTGATGTAAAATATATTAGTGTAACTGGGAAACTAATAGAAATATAATTGTATTAATAAAGCAACAGGGTCTAATTTACTGTTTTCACTGTCTAGTATAAATGGTGAATACTTTTCATGAACATAAGGAGTAATTACTTGCATTTTAATTGCCAGAAAAAAATTTTTTATAAAAAATCAGTGAATATTTTGAAAATGTAATACTTAATAGCAATTTAATAGTTATTTGATAATAATTCATATCTATTGTGTTTAGGTTATTTAATCATTTCATCTGGTAACTAACCTCATATTTTAAAGAAAAAAGTAATAACATTTTTTAAGTGACTTCTGAAAAAAACACTAAAAATATCTGTTCTTTATTTTAATATATATAGTCACTTTATGAAGACCCAGTGAAAATGAGGTTGTTTATGATTTTTATCCAAATAAGTCGGCAGTACTTTGGAGAAATTTAATGTTCTATCAAGGGTGAAGAGACGGTGAACGCGAAGTGATCATTCACTCTTGCAAAGAAATGTCTCTTTAGATGACGTTTTCGAAAGAATCAGAGGAAATTGCAATGGGAAAATATTCAGACAAATATCTGAGAGAGCTGTTAAGTGGAATAACTACGTAAAATACTTGTGATAATAATTTTAGAAATAGGCCTATGTGTGAAAATCAGTTTATTGAACTCACTTTCCTCTAAGAAGAAATGCTGTACTGAGTATAAGATAAATCCATTGTATGTCTCTAACTGAACGGCCAAAGTACTTGTCGTCTGTGATTTGCCTTTGTTTCCACTTTGATTTGTTATTAAAGAAAATAATTTTTTGATATAAAATGTTTCTGCAGATACATATAAATATGGCAATAAGAGCTAAAATTTAAATTATTTAATAATAATTTAATAATAATTTAATAATAATTATTTAATAGTGATAAGAAGAAGAATCTTAATTCTATCATGAAACATGCACACCATACAGTTAATAGTAATCTACTGGCCTTGTTTGTAACTTTCTGGATGACCGGTCATAGATGAATATGTGAAATTATTAGCTATGCATATGCTATAGCTATAGAAATGCAAAAATGGTAAGAAATATTCTCTTTTGTTGTTTTTAACTTCTTACTTTGAAATGACTGATTTCAACTTTACAGAGGAACTTCAGACACCATGTGTATTGTTAGCTTCACCATGTGTATTGGAATTTTTTTATATCTACCATTTTCTAGTGATGTCAATATATCTTTTTCAAGAATTTTTTTTTAGAGTAAAGTGTACTTTTTTAAACTGTTATTTATCAATTTCCAGTCTTAATTAAAGAAATCTTCTCATTACGTCATTTGTATAGGTACATCAATATTCTTTTAAAATATTTATTGCGTCTGCTTTTATCATTTTGAGACTTTAATGCACACAAAATATATATGAATTTATTACATAGATCAGAAACATTAAAATACATTATTTTCTTAGATATCTATATAACTATGCTTTGAAATGTATTGTTTACTAAAATCTTTTATAAATTTAAATTTAAATTTAAATAAGTTAATCTAAACCATTCTTCTCTCTCATTTTTAATATATTTAAATATGAAGTCCTTAATATATTTAAATATTTAGACTTCATTAACATTTGGATTTTTAAATCCAATTCCAAAAATAATTGTGTAAGGATCACAACTGAATTTATTATGATCTCTTAATCTATCCATCTTGGATATTATATTTTGGATTAACACTAAAAGCAAAGGAAAGAAAAGCAAAAACAAACAAGTGAGTTTGCATCTCTCGGAAAAGCTTCTACACAGCAAAGCGAGCCTGAACAAAATGATAAGGCAACCTAATGAGAGAAAATATTTGAAAATCATGTATCAGATAAGAAGTGGATATCCAAAATAAATAACTCATATAACTCAGAAAAAAATCTGATTAGAAGATGGGCAGAGGAATGGAATAGACATTTTTCCAAAGAAGACATACCATGACCAACAGGTACACGAGAAGGTGCTCAACAGCACTAATCAGCAGAGAAATGCAAATCGAAACCTCAAAGAGATGCCACCTCACACCTGTCAGAATGACTATCATCAAAAAGACAAGAGAGGACGAGCGCTGGTGAGGCTGTGAAGAAAAGTGAAGACTTGCACAGTGTCGGCGGGAAGATAAATTGATCAGCCGCTACAGAGGAACAGTATGAAAGTACCTCAAACATTTAAGCAGAGAACCAAAGTAGAGCCAATAATCCTACTTCTGAATACATATCCAAAGGAAATAAAAAAAAAAATAGAATACATGAGATATCCGTGCACCTACGCTCATGGCAGCATTCTGCATAATTGCCGAGACACAGAACAACCTACGTGTCCACCAACAGAGGAATGTGTAAGGAACCTGGTATGTGCACACAGTGGACTGTTATTCAGCCACGGGAAAAAAAGGAAATCCTGCCATTTGCGACAATATGGATGGACCTAGGCACAGGAATTGAAACGTGTTAGAGAAAAACGAATACGGCATGGTATCACTTATCTGAGGAATATTTAAGAAAATTTAAAAACATAAAGTCAAATTCATCGAGACCGAGAGTATAGCAGTGATTGCCAAGGTTGGTGGGGTGGACGCGAAGAAGTAGGGAGAGGAGGCTGGTAAAGGGTACAAACTCCAGTTATAAGATGAAAAGAAAAATAGGCGAGGCGATGGACGTATAGTCAATGCATTTGTAAGGGGGTAATCAAAATATTTAACATTCAATGAGGACTCTATTCAACATGAGAAATTCTTCGGAAGATGAACTGAACAGCAATAACGGTATTGCTACGATGATGTGTACCTGATGGATATTAACTAGTAATTTGTAAAGATTTACAATAATTCTGACCGTTAAAAAAAAAAAAAAAAGGTTGGGAAAGTGAAACATTGGCGTTGTCGAAGAGCTATTGTTTTTAACCAGGAATGTTCCAGAGTAGGTGGCTAACTTTAAGGCAGGCATTTAGTTCTCTGTTTAGAAGTTGGTACAAAGCCAAAGCAATTTCAAAGGAAAAGACAGAAGTCTTTTAATTAGGACATACTGGCAAAATTCATTTATGAAATCAAAAAAAAAGGAAAAAAGCATTGCCTCACAAAGAGAAAGTTGCTGCTTTAAAAGTTATTCTTGTCTGAGCTGAATGTAGAACTACTATTTACTTTAAAAATCAATCACAATTCCACTTTATATCATAGAGTAAACTGTTTTTGCAGAATTTAATAGGATTATGCTATTGATCTCATCTGCACACTGCGAGCCGGTGTTGCATACCTATGAACTGTGGCCTATTGCATTACTGAGCACAAGAGAAAAGGGATTAGTCCGTGAACGAACAAGCAGATTTCATGGCTCCATACAATGTTCACATACCTGTTCATTCAATAGTCATTTTACGTTAGTAAATGTCAACCAATACAATAAAACACAACACAAAACAGTCTGTTCTAATCCTTGAAGCATCTGGCTAAACTTATTTAAAAGAAAAAAATAAATAATTCACTTTTGGTACTATTCAAAATCCAGGCTACCGATATGAAGCAATAGTTTTTGTTCATTTTCTTCACAGTGATGAAAATACTATTGAATCATAGATTTCAACTGCATAGCATTTCAGTAACTTCTGTAGTGTCTTCTTGGTAACGTTACATCAGACCTGATACTAATAGCTAGCTAGTCTAGTTTATTTTCGGTTTAAATCAGGGAGAAAGTAAGGAGTGTGAGTGTAAGAGAGGAAGGAGACTGTAATTATCACTAAAACATCCTCTGCTTTCAACAGTTCTGTGTACGTGGAAGTAATTTACTGGAGATTTATTTTTACATATTCAAATTACCTGGTGAACAAGATAATGTTCAAATTGTTCATACCAAAAATCATTTCCTTCTAATGTGCTTCTTACCTGAATTCTCAATGTTATAGACTTTCCCCTGTTTTACTTCTATTTTGTAGGCTCTGTAATTCATGACAGACCTATCTTCCATAGAATTTCAGTTAAAATACATTAATTTGTAAATACATTCAAATAGCCTTACGTAAGTGGCAAAGAACCTCATAAATAGGTAAGATTTTGTTTGGCTACAGACAATAGAAAAATCTAAAATAAGGGTGGCTTAACTGGAAAACAAAACAAAACAAAACACTTCCCTCAGATGAACTTAAAAAGGTTTTTGATATAAATCGATCCACAAATTCCTTCAAGACCCAACTCCTTCAAGCTCACTAGTTCACCCTCATCTTCTTGGTTCAAGGTAAATCTATTTTCCAGGATGACTGAAGGGGAAACAAAAATATAAAAGAGTGGCGACGTCAAGGGTACTTAAATATATGATCAAGGAAGCTTCCGTAAACACTTAAGTTTGTATCTGTTTGGCCAGCACTTACTAATGCGGGTGTATCTAACTGCAGTGAGAGTGAGTCAATCTATTATCCTTATACTGGAAGCAGTAGGCCAAGTCAAATTTTCTATGATGGAAAGGGGGAACAGATTTTAGGGGACGGCTACTGGTTTCTGTCATGATTCTAACTTATTAAAATTAGGAAGCCCAATTATGATATATAAACATTTTCTTCATGACAAAGTAAGTGTAACAAGTAGAAATATATTCTTCATGCTATTTAACTTTTATTAAGCTATCTGTCAATATATTTAAATAGTTTAGTTGAATCGGTCAAAGAAATATTAGTTTGTGAGGAAAAAGCTTACGTAAAACTAGATATTTCTGAGAAATATTTATATACCATAAAGCAGAACTGATTAAATATATACATATTTTTATTTCTGGTGATATATTCAATAATAGAACTTAAATGACCTACCTTATTAATAAGTATTAACACACTACATTTTGAACGATATTTTTTAACTTGCTAGTTTCTCATGTTCTGTCATGATACATAGAGAAATTTAAAAAAATATTAATTTATGAGGAATATATTAAAATAATTGAGCTAAAAGATGAATTTTAATGGTACATTTTTCTAAAATAATCTCTCAAGAAAATGACTAATAATTATTTCAACCACAACAATAAAAAGTTAATGAGTATATATATATATAAGTTTTCCCTTCTTCGTTTTTTTCAGTAAAGGAAGACCAGTATCATCAAGGAGAAGTTGAGATGCGATTTACATGTCTATCTAAAGCATCTTCCTATTTGTACCTATATACATCATTTATATTTTGCATATCTTACATTTGACACTCACACCAAAAAAAAAAAAAAACATTTATAATATTTATTCCTACCTTTCCTGGGAATATACATATCCATATGAATTTTTGTATGATCAAAATATAATAAATCAAATAAATAATTGCAACTATTCACTTTGAATAAATATTTTTTCATAAACTCATAAACAAGTTTAAATGATCTAGAGCCACTTTATAATAGGAATGATATGTAATATACTACATTAATAAAGAATTTCTATGATGACTCTTTCCACCTCTCATTTGGATATTTCTTTAGAGCACAACGTAAGCACAACTGGTACAGAGGTAATTTTTCTATTATTACTAATATTTATTAAACTAATAACCTGTTGTACTTAGTTGGACTTCAGTTTATTGAAAATAAATGCCATAAAAATAACCTTTCTATCAAAATTATATCTAACAATAAAATTAGCATTTATCTAATTGGAGAATGCTTCCACGAAGGCTTAAGTAGAGTGATCTATTTGGTAGTATTTAAATGTAATTATTTTAAATTCATAGGCAGTTAACCTATATAGTTTGCCACCTCTTCTTCTGTCCATATTAGCAAATAATTCAGGAATTCAGAGCAGAGAAGGATGAGGAACATCGTGTGAATAGTCATTTATTTATTTAGTTAGCTAGTTAGTTAGTTAGTTATTTGAAAAAAAATCATTTAAATTTTTTCTTTTCCCCGTCTACCTCCCCCCCTTGTGTGACTAGTTAGCCTATTGTTGTATATAAGCAAAAAAGCTTATCAGTCACAAACAATATATGCCATTAAATTACACTTTTATTGTGTGGATTATGCATGAGGTTTAAATGTACTCTGAACTATCGTATATAAAGAAGGCTTCAAACCCGACACAGAAATGAAAACTCCAAATAGTTTGTATTTCTAGATAAAAACTAATATGCCTCCAAATAGTTCTGAAAAATAGAAAAGGAGAAAGAGAAGAGTAACAAATCAATTGGCCTGAATCTTTAGTTCTCTGTGACACATCCCTTATGAATATTACTGATTGTTCTATCATGACTGGGGCTGCCAAGTACAAATTATTCATCTTAGGATGTGATACAATGCTGATTAGGTAGGTATAACAAGTTTTATTTATATTTTAAAGTGACATCTTCTTGAATTTAGCCTTTAGGACTACTAGCATAATTATTCTCCATAGAATTCTTAGAAATACCTGAATCAATTCTGTTTTACTTTTTAACTACAAAATAAAATGTAACTTTTAAAAAGTGACTAAGCACTTTTTAAAACTTCATCAGGGTAATATAAAATACCTTAAAGTAAGTAACCTCTGCAATGCACAAATTATCATGCATGGAAAATCAAACACATAGTTTAATATAACAAAGTATAGTATAATTAATACCAAAGGAAATGAAATGATATTAATTGGGTGTAGTTTGTTAGCCACAGCCAAGAATCCATTCTTACCTTTTTTCTAGAGGGACTCAAGTAATTGTTATTTAAGCTAAAGAAAGTTACATACATATATTTTATGTTTCTAACTGGTGCTTTGGGGTTCAAATAATTGTTGTTTTGGTATCAAATAGTTGATATTTATGGAATACTCTGCTTCTCACCAAATACGGGTTAAACACAATATCTTAAAAAAATGTAAAGTTTTTTAAAAAATAGTAATTATTGCTTCAGAGTCTGGTTGGAAACACTACTTGAAAGCCATCATGAAATATGCTGCTCTGTATGTGATTTTTTACGGGTTAAACACAATATCTTAAAAACAAATGTAAAGTTTTTTTTAAAAAATAGTAATTATTGCTTCAGAGTCTGGTTGGAAACACTACTTGAAAGCCATCATGAAATATGCTGCTCTGTATGTGATTTTTTATTGCCAGTTGAATTCATTAACAGTTTGTTTTTAAAGTAAAGGACATTCACAAGATTTGTAGTAGAAGCATTCATAGCAGATATCAGGAGAGGTTTTGTTGAGCTCATAGCGTCGTCTGATTAACCACCATTAGAGACATAGTTTGCAACGGGGCCGTGTCACGGCTCTATGTCACCATGTTTCATGAAGTTCCTTGTAAGCCTTGAGGGAGGCTAAGTGTATAAACATTCACTTAACAAGAAACGTATGGACAAGCTGTGAAAGCAATGACTAATTGACTGCCATTCGGGATTTATTTGGAAATCTTCTGACTCCGGCTCTAGCTCACGTAATGATAAATGATGTTTCTTTCATAGAGGGAAGCAGCGAGCTGGGGCCCGGAGCCGGCCCTCTGAGATGTGACGTGACTCGAAGTCACGCTGTTTCAGTCAGTGGAAACGAACAAACAGAGTCAGGGGCTGTGAGGTCCTCCGCTTACGGTTTGGTAAAATCCTTCGGTGAGATTGATCAATTAGGTATACAAAATATAATAATCGATTTCTTTCTTTTTTGGGGGGGGCAGGGTTAAAATAGCAACTCAAATCAAAGCGAATGGGGATGAATTTCAAACATTCTAATGCTAGAGGCGCTTATCGTTGGTGGTCGAAAGAAAATATAGTTTCTGTTTTCTGTGGGGTACAGTTTATATTGTCTCCTTTCTGCTCGAGGGGAGAAGGGCCAAATGTGCGCTTTGTTGTTGTCGTTCACCTTCACGTCTTGTTAAAAAGGAGTGACGTTTACTACAAGGATCTTAATAGCCATACCTATCCCATCAAGGGGTCAAGGCCCCCATTTCACACCTCATTTCCTTCTCCTCTGACAAAAGAGGGTGAAGAGTAACTGGAGAGGGGAGAAATGTGTCTTGAGTAAGCATGGTCGGGATGAGTAACAGAAACCCTTCACGTGTGAAACTACGAAACCGATTTGCATATTTACTTATTTAGGGATTCTTGGACTGCGTTTCTTTAAATATAAAACTACCACAGGCTACCGGACTTAGAGTTCATACATGACACTACGAGCGTCTCCGTTGGATATAACTCAGGTTTAAAACGACGTCACTTAGGAAAATGGAGGTGACAGCATGACGGGCCTGTAACACCTGCACGTGGTCTCGCCCTCCTCTGTGCAAGCTTCTCTGAGCTGATTTTGGATCCAAGAAAAGAAAGGATGAAGTTTTTAAGACTCTGACTGTTTCGGTGTGTCACCTCCGGTTCATGACGTGAGTGACACCATGATTCAGGGGTATAAGTAGTAGGAGAGAAGGAGCTCGTGCTCCTTGGTGGCTTAAGTAACGAATATCAGTTTATCATCTTTTCCTCATTTCTTGTGGTCCTATCAATTTTAAGAACTCAAGAAGTACATCTCCCAGTATTCACATTTCAGAAAGTCTCCAAAATCATCCTCGGGCTAAATGTGGTTTGAGACAACCCTCCTGCCCCCGATTCGTCTCTCGCCAAACATTTCACGACGAAATGGTATGACTGGCAAAAATCAGATGTTCTGGTCATAAATCCAGGACAAATACAAAGAGGAGATAAAGATGTAAGACTGTTATGAAATGTTATATGTGCTGACAAAGAAAAACATAACATAAATTGGAGAAGAATGAAGAGAGAAAAGGGAAAGAAGAATAAGCTCATCCATTGCCTCTAAGTGGCAAGTAAAAGGTATTTCTGAGTTGACAAATTGAACAGAAGTAATGTAAAGAGGGATGAAAAACCAAATAAATATATTAACGTCAAGAGCTATGAAAGACATGACATTTTATCCTACTTACAAGGCAACAAGCTAGCCTGCCACAGTTTCATAGAAGCCGGCAGGGGACGAGAGGCTCCTGAATGAGAGACAAAAGAAAAGTATTTGGCCACAGGCAGAAGGAGCTTCTCATTCTTTTCATGTCCCCAGGACTCAACGGGTGATGCTGAGCATGGCACAGGTGGTGGCCGCACATAGAGCAGATTTATGTCAAAGCTCAGGAACCCAAAGTTTAGGAAATCTCAACCTTCTCAGGGGGGCTGATGGAAAACCTGCCCAAACTTTAACACAGATAGAGACACTGTCTTCATTACCCTGGTCAGGAAACAAATATGCCCCTTCCCTGAAGGAAGTCACTATCTCCATCTTCCAAGACTGCAGTACGGATATCCTGAAAAGATACTCAGGAACAAAAGCTTACACGGACGTACAGAAATACCCTAAAGTGCTGTCTCCCAACAAACAAAATAACGGTGACCACTAGAAAAACAATTACGAAGTTTCCAAAATACCAAAACAACTGCTAACAAAATAAGGCAAATAAAATTATCAACAAAAACAGACCAGCATGTGGGAAATACTGCATAAATACGATGCAAAGGAAATGTGAAATATGAGACTGAATGTATAAATTAAGCCACTTAATGTCTATGGGATTCTTCCTGCTTTAAAAGACAAATATTTAGAGAATGGCTCACAAGGAAAAATTCTCCTGTATGTTTACAGAAGATACATACCTAAAAGAAAAAAAAATACTTAAACAAAGGAGAGACAAAGGTATCCCTGGTGAATACAAGGCAAAGAGAAATAGGGGTTGATATCTGAAGAGGTAAAATTCACAGCAAAAATTCAACATCACAAAAGACACTACACCATATCTTAGTACTATTTCCATGATGAAGATATAACAATCATAAATATCCACCAAAAAACCAGTAGTTATTTTCAAAAAATGACCAGAATGATAAGAAGTTAACAGAAACAAAAAATAATAGGGGACTTGAACATATCACTATATCACTCTTGACCTATGTTAAATGATTAAACTGTAAGAATTTATAATCTTATAATGCATCAATTATATAATCAATAAGTTAAATTCTATGAATGTATAATGAACTTAATACCGAGGTTATAAACTGTACAGCTTCTTTTCAAATGCACATGGAGAATTCAAAAGAGGTAGTGGAGTGAGGATAAAATATTTTGTTTATTAATCAAAATAAAATATTTTATTAAAATGAAATATTTAAGAACCGCTTCATAGCCTAACTTTGTATTGAGTATTAATAATGCACCTTCTTCCTTTCAAGCAATGTTTTAGGCACCACTGTGGCCACATTACCAAGTTCATGTATCTTCTATTCTACTTAATTTCTCTGTTCTAACCCTGTATTCATTAACGTAACAATTTTATATAGTTTTGATTCAGTTGCTAGATCCAAGATATAGATTAAAACATATACATGAGAACCCACGTTAAAGGACTATTTTAATAAATTCTTTTTTCATTTACAAACCATCCAAGCAAAAAAAAAAAAAAAAAAGATTGTTGAAGAACTGCCTCATGTACTTTCATAATTGTAAATAACTTCAGGAAAGTTGATCATGTGAAATAAAATGTAAAGGAAAAGTACTAAGGCGAGATTTTGGTTACAATTGAAATAAATGGCAGAATAAATAAAAGAAAAGGAAAGCACTATTGATTGTGCATAAAAGAGAAAAATGAGAAGGTAATGAAAGTTGATTGTCGATTGCTGGGGTTCCTGTGTGATTGCCATCTGTAATGCATCTTCATGTCGTTTTCTGCTTTTATGATTTTAATTTCATTATATTCAGTACCACTGAAGCAGAGGCTTATCATATCAATGAACTATTAGTATGCCTCTTTTGAATTTATATTTTTCAGCAAAGCCTTTTCTGAAGAGGAAACAAGCTGTCTTTTGAATGTTCCAAAAGAAATCTTAAGCCACTTACCAGAAGCGGACTTCGCAGACTTTCAAAATTAAAGAAAAAGTATATTTCAATTTAATTAAATAATATTTAACTAGGATAATTTATTAGGTTAAAGAAATGGTAAGGCTAAAAGCAGTTGAAAGACATTCAGAAACAAGGCTATATACATATAAATTCAATGCATTTGGAAGAGAAAAAAAGTTGCCTGTTAATTTATAGTGATTTCTAAATTAGAAAAATATATATATAACCGATAAAGCAGTATAAATATCCGAGCAGTTCCAATACAATACTGAAATAAAAGGTCAAGTAAATTCAACCGTCCAAAGCAACAAATATTGATGAGAGCATATAAGAATGAAACATAAATTACTTCTTTCTCAGAATTTTAGTTTTTCATTTCACATCATTCAGAATAAGGGTTCTACACACTGATATAAGTATGTGCACCTTAGACTTTTAATTCTTCTCTAAATGAATATATTTATCCAAAGGAAATATCAAAAATATTATTTAATTCCATTCAATACAAAATAACATCATATTAATTTGGAATTGGCTTCTGGAAAACACAGTTGTTTCATTGATCTGATTTATGTATATGTGCCATGTGTTACCAGTAGGTGAATTCAAATGGCATGACTTACCTTTTTCATACTGCTCATGACCTTTTCTGTTATTCCTATGCCCTTGGTTGAAGACCACTGACCTTCACCTGAAATATAGTGGAGAAAAAAGGTCAAGATACAAGCAAACTCATCTCATCAAAGAAAGAGCAGATTAGTGATTGCCTAGGGCTGAGATGTGAGTGATTGCTAATGGGATTTTGCAGGGTGGGTGTGGGGGTGGGGTGGGAGGTAATAAAACACTGTAAACTAACATTGGGTTATGGTTACACAACACTGTGAATATAATACAACCATTGTGGTATACAATTTTTATTGGTTAACTTCATGGGTGTGATTTATAGATGTTTAAATGTGTTTAAAAAGAAACTATAGTAATAATGCCACCTTGCAGTTTTGGGACAAAAACAGGAAAATACTTTGGAGGTAGAGTGTGGTTCTTTAACACTTGCTGTCTTTATTTAAAATAAAATTTTGAGTTAAAAAAGGTCTTTGAAATAATTTACTGGGATTTAATAACAAGAAAACTGAGGCCCAGGGTAAGTAAGTAACTTGTACAAACTATTAGAGGCAATTTAATAGCTAAACCTATCTCACGTTGTTTTCTAGATTAAATTTGGTAAAGACATTTGCAATATATAAAGAGCTATGTCAATATATTATATATCGATATGTTACAAATGTTATGTATATGTTATAAAAATATAATAATGTTTTATTATTTACAACTTTATTACACTGAAGTCTAACTTAATTAATATTCATCATTTTGGAATGATGAACAGAATAAATTATGACATGAACTGATAAAATTTCCACTTATATTCCTCTTACCCCTTACTGTTTGCCTTCTATGTCTACTCTAAAATTTTTGCTAGTATTTGGAGTCTCTTGGAGGCAACTTTGAATATAGAGTTATAGAGTATTATTTGATTATTTTTAACTATATTTTTAGAAGGTAATAAATTCTCTCTATGTTTAAAATATAGAAAAATCAAAATCAGTAGAGAATATGTAAGTCTGGGGTTGATATTAAAAGTTCTCAGATGGATCAGGGGGCCAAAGCAGTGAACTGAATCTCTCCTCCTCCTAATGGTTTTTCCTTATATTATTTAAAGTACTCAAAGAGAATTAATCCTTGTTGTGGAGAACATGAAAGGAACAGATCAATTTTTCTCTCAAAGGAGTTTTCAAATAACCCATATAACCTTTGCCTTTTTGATTGTTCAAAATCCTAAGGTATCTTAGTGTGTCTCTGGAGGTTTCTTTTTTTTTCTTCCTTTTCAATATTTGTTTTAGGGTTGGTTTTTGCCTGGGGCAAGAATCTAATAGAGGAGAATCAGTAACATTTTAAAAGCCCAAGAATCTAATATGCATTTTTTAATCTACCATTTGAAGGACTATTTTTCTTTCTTAAACCAAGACGAATCTAGGAAGAATAGCTGGAGAACTGAGAATTGCAAAAATTAAACTTCTGCAAATATTTTTTAAACGTTTGTCTAAATTCATGTCTCTAGCCGTAATAATCACTTTCCCTGATTCTCCGAAGAATTCTTTCACCAGTTTTGCTTTATATAACTGTGGAGACATATGAACATTCTTATAGCTATTGACAGATCCCTATACATATCACATTTCTAGGACTCATAAAAGGATACATTATTTTATTAAATCACCTGTCTAGGTGATTTTGCCATATGGAAAGTGGACCCATGATGATACTTTTTGTTTCCTGTTTTCAATGTCACCTCCTATCCCATATCCTTTAGTCCTAATGATGTTTGAATATTCCTTTCCCTAGGCATAGTCACCTAAGTAGATGGTCATTAATTCTTTTGGGGAAAAGCTAGGGGATCATTACAGTGTATAATACAGTAAATAATCCCTATGGGGACCCTCATGACTGCTTCTGTCAGTGGATTTCAAAGCAGAAACATATCTTCGGTTCATGAATTAAGTAAGTGATGGTGATTTTTAATCATGGAGACCACTCTCAATCTCTTGCTCTTCCATTCTTCCCTTGTGGTTGGATTCTAACATGCATGCGCTTCTTAACTTTCCCCTCCCCTTCCTTTATCGTCAGCCACAGCAGTAGGAATATTGTCACACCATCTGGCCTAACCATTGCTTTCTCCAGGTTTCTAAGAGCTACACTAGCAGAGAGTATAGCTCATTCCTCACAGTCCTTGCCAGAATGTTAACTCCTGTGACCTGAGAAAGGACCCCCAAGCAATCATTAATTATCATCTTATATCGTATTTGGCCACTTTGCTCAACTACTCTTGTATCCAATCCCAAGAATACATCTTGCACTCCTGTCTGTGCACATGGTGACTATTTCTTGTGGCTTCTTTAAGGTGTATTTATTTCCTGCCTTACAGGCTCAGCACACCCCAGTAAGTTATCATGGGATTTAACCATTCTTACTGGAAAAGAAATCAGGGGAGAGGGAGGTTTCCTGAGGGACAGCTGTTGTCATCCAGTGGAGGAGTGATAGTTTCAACTCCGGAGGGAAGGACCACATTCTGAAAGTCCAAGGGTTAAGAAAGTCTTAGAGAACTCAAGTCCTTGGAGGCAGCTACTTCAATGTCTCCACGTTATATTTCAGGTTTTCTGCTTTTCTCAGTCGGGACCTTGACTTTGGGATCATAGACCAGACTAATCTTAGAATTTTCACGTCTCAGATATCTACAGTTGTATCAGAACTCCGGTGGTCTCTTCAGCCATGTCTGCTTTCTCACCGCAGAAGGGAGGCCCACTTCATAAGCCACCTAAGAGCCCTGCAGCAGTCAAACGTGGCCTTTCGTGATCTGTGTCATGCACCCGATCTGCGACGCGTCAATCTGACCCTACTGTTCTGGGAAGCACTGTTTTCCTCACATCTAGTAAATGTCCGAGTCAGGGCATCTGCAAAGGGCATCTCCTTCCACCACTGCACTTCTCAAAGCCGAAAGCAGTGAAATTGTCAGCAGTCAGGCCACCCGTGCCGGGAGCTGTCAGTGCTTCCTGTAAATTCCTCTACGGGGATCAGCCAGTTAGAGAGAGAGCCAGTCCCCAAAGGTTTGTCTTACTTCACGTTTCCTTGAAGGGCTTAAGGTATTGCCTGTGCTGGATGGGATTAGCTATGCAAAAGATTTATTGAGGGAGATGATGGTGAGAGAGCAGAAGATGGAAAAAATCTTCAACATGATGCAGTCTGAGACCTCTGAAAGGTGAGAATTTAAAAAAAAAACAAAAACATTCAGACAATAGCACAATCTCGAAATACGTCTGAGCCAGTCTGATGAGGAGTCATGAGCAAAAATTGGCTGTTACATGAATCCTCTGTTGGCAAGGATCGGTCCACCAGGCTCTACTCAGATATTAGCTAAAAACAGTGCAGGGAAAATGCGGAATCGGGAGAAATCAGCAAAGGATTCCGAAGGGCAGGAGTCAGTCACATCGGGCACTCGCGTGAAATGTGAAGAGCGCACATCTGTCACCACCATGTTGTTTCTTAAAAAACGTACTTTGGGCATCATCAATTTTCTTTATAGTTTTTAATTTCTATTCCATGGATATTTTAAAATTTTATCTTGATAATGTCCTTCTATTTATTTTGCACGTAATTTGCTTCCCCCCAATTTCTTAAGCCTGGAATGTGTGACATTGATGTTTAAATCCCACCCTTTTCTAACATAAGCATTTAAATCTACAAGTTTCCTTCCAAGGGCTGCTTGAGCTTCATCCCACAAACTTTAAGAGGTTTTTTTGTTTGTTTGTTTTTCTTTTATCATTTGGTGTGAGAAATTTTCTAATTCCTCTTGTAATTTCTTCTTTGACTCATGGATATTTTTGGAAGTGGGAGTTTTGATATTCAAATACTAAGGTTCCAAATATTTCCAAATATTGTTATTGACTTCCAATTTAAATCAATAATGGTCAGAAAAATAGTGCATATTATTTTAATCTTTTAAAATGTATTAAAACCAAATATATGGCCCCTTTATAATCTATATTGTTAAGATAACATTTCCTCTTGAAAGAGTAATTAGTAAGCCTTTGTTTGATGTGACACATTTCCATGTGGAAAAATTAATTTTCTTATTACTGTATGATAAACTCTTGCCTTTTAAAATGGTGCTTTATTTGAAATTACTTAAAGCATACACAAACACTCTCATAGAGAGAAACTGGAATGATGATTTTCTCTAACATATATCAGTGTGAAACTAAAAATCATTTTAAAAGATAGATTTGAAATTATAATTTCTCGATATGCCAAAAAATATTTTGGTGGTTTACATTCCCATTTTCAAACATTTAGACATTGACTTATTTTATTCCTTTCAGGGAGGGGACATTTCCTGCCTAGAGCACAATATGTGTTGTCTAAGATATCTTTCCCATGAACTATAAGATCTACTATTGTAATATTTACAAATCTTGTAATTTTTACCTTATAAGCTAACCTAGATTTTTGTCTAGGGGCTTATAGCATAAATGGTAAGTGTGGGTTAATGTAAATATTCATGTTAGCTGGCAAGCTAAAAATGTTAAAATGATGCTCTGAGAGCAGAAAAATACAAAATTAAGGAAAACATAATAAAAAAAAGATGACATTTACAAAGTTAAATATCTTTAGTTTTATTATTTTTTTCAGGGTTAACCTGATAATTATTATCATGTAATTAAGATCAGCAAATGCTAAGACTTCGGAATACTTAATTTTATTAAATTTGTGCTTAGATCTTAAATAAAAAATGTCTAGCCATCAATAACCACATTAATTTCTGTGTAAAGGCTAAAAAATTAAAGCAATAAGGTAATGTTTTAAAATATTCACTTTCTTACAGTAATTCAGTATATCAAACAAATATTGAAGGGCATTTTTTTTTAGCAACATTCTACACTGCAACTTGGTAGAGTGAACAATGTTTAGAAAATTATATATACTTTTTATCAGTTTCACAAAGAATAATATTGAGGTAATTAAATAAATAAATATCACACATAAAAATAAAATTCAGCTATCTTTTCATCAATAAGTAGTATGAACAATTATGAGATGATACCAATACAAGTATTTCAAACCTTTGAAATCTTTGGTGCCCAAAGAGAAAGTGTTATTTATCATAAACCCTTTTAGTGTTTGTCAGGTTTTTTTTTTTTTTTTTCTGCTGAAATCTGTAGCTGATTGGATGTTTTATTACAAGGCAACTCCAAAGAGGAGAAGAAGGAGAACCGTATTTGACTATATTGGAGACATATTTTAGATAAGCAGAAATGAAATTCTTCACATGCCTTTGACACTACTTTCCTCTGAAAAACTTAAATTTCAGTTTCCAAAAAGTGTTATGGCTCTTACTGAATATAAATTGTAGCCAACATAGCTTTTTATTGTATTATAATAGAAGATAAAACCCACAATATCACCCAGAGGAAAGTGTGAAACATCATTATATGGTAACGTATGAACATCAGTACTTTTTCTCACAGAGATACTAGAATAACACACCTGATTCAATTGGAATAAAGGTAAAATATCAAGATACAGAGTGATTTATTCTATGAACTAGGTAGTAGAGACTTCTATCTGAGCTAAAAATGAACATTTAATTCTGGGCAAATAATTTGGTGGGAAAAACAATTTTGCATAAAAAGTGGTATTTATTTGATATTTGAAATAACATTATTTGCTAAATTCACAATTTTTCCATGTCTGAGAGTAATAGTCATTTCTCTTACAATATGCTAATAGTATATATCATCTGCTAATATTTCATTTCCTTCAGAACCAAATTAAGCAACAGAACATTCTACATTGAAAGAAATAATATTATTCTGCTTTTTGTTGAATAGTTGAAAGTTTCTAAAATTTAATTATGTTTTGAAATACATTGTTCTCCATTACTGACTATTTGGAAAAGGTAGCTTTCTGTGTAAAAGATAGAAACTGCTTATACTAAATTATTTTTACTTCATCAACTATAGTTCATAGTTTTTTTTCAACTATTTTTAACTTTGAGAAACACTAGTCACTGTTTGAATTCAGAATGCCGATGAATAATCTAAATTGTAGTGCCAGTTAATAAGTCATTTCTCACTGAGTCAACCATGTAAGGCTTAAAATCTTGTCTTTCACATGATACATTATCATAAGGTCACATTCACTTTTTTAAAAGATGGGTGATACTACAATGGATGACAGTTGCGGAGTTGGGTTTATTTTATGTCCAAACGTTCTGATGTGACTGTCATCCAACCCAATGCAGACACATGGAGCAATGACTTAAATGATACAATAGAAAGATGTTTCAAATTTGTGATCTGAAACAGTTACTGTGACATGACTTACATCATATTTCATGTAGAGGAGTTACATGTGAAATTAGTTGGTGCTACAGAAGTCATAAATGTATCAAGCATGTAATCTTCTGATCTATGTCATTCAATTAAGCTTAGCAAGTATTACCTTTCCATTTTCATGACAAAATAAATCAGATAAATGGTTGGTAGGCGTGCCTGCCTGGCTAGTCTCCTGGTATAAGTTTATGTGAATCTTTGTTAGCCTTAGCAAGCTCCTTTAGTTGAAAACGTACCTTTCATAATCACAGCTAATCAGCATCCTCTTGTTTCCATATTTTAACTTTTGAAAGATGTTATCTAGGAAAAAAAACATAAATATAGCTTTTAATAATCATGATAGAAATTCTATTATGCAGAGGCGTGAATAAGTAAAAAGCTGAGATAGCAATTTACTTTTCAAATGGCTCACTCTGTCTGCAACTTTAATATACTCTTTTTCTCCTTGCCATAATCGAGGCTGACGTATTAAGACCAATTGTGCACAGGGCCAGTCTGAATTAGCGACAGGAGGCAATTAGACCTGACCAGATCAACTGAGAAGTTTTATAGATTTTTGTCAGTTTATAATAATGAATAAATTTGTATGAGTACTCAAAGAAAAATGTTGACATAAGAAAAATGTTTACATTTTAATATGCTAGAAATCCCCAATGAAATTATTCAAAGCTCATTTCCTCTTTTATATTTGTTTTTGTATAAGAGACTGAAGATTTTTACAAACTAAAAATGACCGTCGATGTCGTGAAAATGGGAACTCGTGATTTCAAACTCTGCTATGGCTTTGGTGTGTTGTTGGCTGACTTTACCCTGTTGCTTTCTTTCAGGTGAAGTAATTTTTGACCCAAGTGGAACTTATTTTATAAATGTGCAAATCAAATGAGAGAAAAATCCAAATACTTTCAATATCTGAATTGTTTTATTCCATGTACTTGCCAAACTCCACAATTTTTATACATATAGGGAAAAATAAATTTTTCTAATGATTTTTTTTTCTCTAACTATACGCCTAAATCCATCAGCTAGTTATGTCATTCTAGATTTAACATATAGCTCAGCAAAACTTTAACACCACCTTCACTACTAGCATCCAGCCAATGCCAGCCACCATCAGCCCTTGCCAGGCGGGGCACCTCAATGCTCGCCAACTGGTCTTCTGGCTTCCTGTTTGCCAACTTGGCCTTTTAAGTGACAATAAAATTATGTTATCCTCCAATGATCTTCATCCTTCAACGACACTTTTACAAATAGACTCAAAGTCTTTACTCTGTTCTGCAAATCCGATCACCTGAATCCGGCTCCTCTTAGACCTTCTTTCTCATCAACCTCCCTCCCCCCTCCCTTCCTTTGGGGCACCCAGCCCCCTCTGTGTTTCTTGAACACACCAAGCACGCTCCTCCTCGCAGCCTCTGCGTTACCGACCATTTTACCTGCTTCATTCTTTATAGGGGCATCAGCTCAATCGCCATCGCCTCTCAAAATGTTTCCTGTACCTATTATCTAAAATGCCAATTCCTGTAACTTTTGATTCCTTTAACTAGCTTATTTATTTACTTATTTTAAAGACGCGTCTGATATCCCTCTACACGTGTACTCACTTATCTGCTAATTTCCCATCTCCTTGACGGTGGGATATTTTTATGTTCCTCTCTGTCTCTCCAGCACCCAGATAGTGTCTGGCATATGGTGAGTTCCCACAACAAAGGAGAATGTATTAAATCATGTTTTGAATTATTTAGAGATGATATTTTTAAGATGATAAACCAATAAAAATTAAGACTATTATAGAGACTTTAAGTCTGGTAATTCTTTATTATTCATTCACAATTTTAACACTTAATATTTGATTGCCAGTGTTTGTAACTTTAAATTTAAAAAGTGCTTTCACAAAACTGGTGAAATCAATGTTAATGTTTATACTTACCGATTAAGTATCAGTATTTTTAATAGTTTAATCCTTATACTTCATAGGATTTTCTTTTTTCTGTATACCTGATTTATTTGGTGAACACTGTTTAATGTTTAAAAGTATATGTTTGTATAAGGAAAGCTCAGAAAACAACACTTTTTTTAGTTTGTATTTTATTCAATTCACGATCAATTGCCTAACTGCATTTAAATTTGAAATATAAAAAGCACAATATTACTCTGTCTAAAAGCATCTATGGAAAAATATGTTCAATATCAGAATTAGTGAAATATTTACTTAAACAGAAAGGCTTTTAAAATATGTATTCAAAATATTATATATAAATATATATAAATTCCTACAGAACTATGGACCCTTAAAATATTTATATTTATATATCATCACTGTCTCATTTAGAACTTTGAGAGAAAACCTGGTTATTTCTAATCAAATATTTATCGTGTCTATATGACCTAAGATCTAGATAGAGTCAGTGATTTAATCAAACACACGCATGTCCTCGGACTTTGGGGAGCTTGCAAAATAATGGGGGAAAACTGCAAACAATGCATGATCACAGATATTACAAATGATATTGTATCTGCTATGAAATAAAACTGAGGGTATTTATGAGACGCTTCAGCAGCAGGCCTAACTTTACGTGGAGTCAGAAAAGGCATTTTCAAGGAAGTAACATTTAGTTTGAAAAAAGAGTTGTTGGAATCGGGGCCCGAGGGAATACAAAACAAGCAAAGGGCACACACGGAAGTTCTGAGTGTGGCTGGACAGAGCAGGAAAGAGACAGGAAGGTCTTGGAGGAAAAAGGACCGAGTTCAGAGGGACCGCTCTGTAAGCCTCGGGATCATGGGGGAGAATGACAGCGGATAGAGGTGAAGAGGCTAAAAAGGTCAGATGATGCAAAGTTTTCCAGTAAAGCGTTTTTGAGCAGGGGCACCATTTTACTGGTGTTAGAGGTAATTACACAAGTGTGGACGAAGAGGAGATTTGAGGCTATCACAAAAACCCAAGAGACATGATGGTGACTTGGACTAAGGTGTTGGCAGTGAACATGGAGGGAAGTAGAATTAGGTAAGGGTGTGTGTGTGTATGTTCAAACCCGTGAGCGTGCACACATGCCTGTGTGTGACAGAGAGAGTAACTGATAATATCTTTTAACTGATTATCATAGAAATAGCCACACAAATATTAAAGAGGTGTAATAAGATATCCAGCTAGTATTGTATTATTCACTGTTTTAAGAACTCTGAAGGTCAACAGAAGGAAGAAAGCTTTAATGGTGTTTTGAAGGTAAAATAATGTTATGTGCCTTGAAAGTACAAAGTAACGTGGATATTAAACATGTCACTTAAAAGATTTCCTTTTGAAAGATTAACTCTATTAACTCATCAATAAATTATAAATAGAGTTAACTGGAATATTTTTAAGGAGCAAACAAGGAGATAAACATTTTAGAATCAATACATGTAATTAAACATGTTATATGTTACAGTCATTAGTTTCATAGTTTAATAGATGATAGAAACTTCTATTGGAGCTGAATCAAATATGCCTGTTAGTAAAAATGAGAAATAAAAAAAAGTACAAGGCTACATAACAGAAACAAATGAAGTGTAAAGTAACATAATAGAAGAACATGACAAGTTAATTTTTTTTTTTTTTTTGCTGTGCAATGTTCTTAGAATAGAGTAGATCATAAACAAAAAAAATTACTTTTATATCTGCTACTTTCATGGACAGAAATGAAAATAATATATCATATAACCCTCTTTCTGAAGTTTTTCAATCAAATATCAGATTCCACTGCCTTCACATTTGATTCACATTATGTGACATAATTAGAAAAACTAAAAATTGTCTATTTTAAACTGAGTGTTGTTGCAACTCTCTTTTATACCTCCTCTCCTCATGTAATAGGTTATTTGGTATCTTTCTAAAAATATGGAATGCTTCCTGAAAATATCCATGACTCTTCAATTTCTAAACAGTTTGTCATTGGCATATTTAGCAGCTTTAACTATTTAATTAAATTAATAATAGTTACAATAAAAAAAACCTGAACAAACCAATAGCACCCATGAAATAAAAAATCAGCAAACATTTGAGAGACACTAAATGCTATAACAGAATGTGATATTCAAAGAAGCTGAACTAATGAAGGAGACAGAAAAGACTTTAATAGTAATGGAATAAATAGGATTATAATACTGGAAGTGGAAACTTTCAACAGAAATAGATGCATGCAAAAGAAGTCATCTCTGTTCTTTCAAAACTGTAATATAAGCTTCCTTCCTCTTAAAAAAGAAGTATATTACTAAACTAAATGGGAACAGAGACCCTAATTAAAGCCAAATTTGTGAGTCGAAAGATAAAGTTAAGGAATTCTCCTAGCATACAGAATTAAAGCCAGACAGATAGGAGGTAGAAATGACAAGTTCAGAGGACTAGTGGAAATATCTGTCAGTTCGATATTCATTGGTTTAACAAGAGTTCCAGACAAAGATGCAGAGGAACCAGAGATGACACTCATCAGGCAGCCAGTCCACAGATATCTGGCCTTTCTCCTAGTCCATGAATTATGCACTGGTGACACTCAGAATAAGGGAGCCCTAGAGGGAACAGACTGACAATAATCATAGAATAAAGTAGATAATTCAGGTAAAGGTAAGTATTAAAATAGAAGACAAAACCTATAATGTGTTAGAAAAAGGTGATGCTGTGGTTGGGGTTAGTTTATGTAAAGCACTGTTGTGACTTCTGAGTAAGAGAGAGGGAGAGAGAGAAAGGGAGAGAAGGAAGGAGGGAGAGACATTTATATTATAGAGTAGATTAGCTGAGGAAGTATAAGAAGCCCTGCAAAAGGGATGAGGTTGGCATATTTGAGAATGTGAGAAACAGTGGGCTGGGGGAACAGGGCATTAGGGAAGGGGATCAAATCAGAAATTGCGGGCAAATTGGAACTGTTGGCCTGGCCTACAGAGGTAGGATTTTATTTGGGTTGCAATGAGAAGTCTTATAAGATTTGGGTTTTATGCTTTAAAAAGATTTGATTCTGCTTCACAAGAATCATTTTCACTGGTGGGAAAATGATTCTTATAACTGTAAGAGGGTGCCACTAAAGAGGAGATTAGTTAACTGTTGAGCTAGCCCAAGTAAGAGAAGATGGTGGCCGGCAAGGTCAAGGTCAAGGCCACTGCTTGTGGGCCATATGCAGACCGCTTCCTGGAGCCTGGGAGCGTCTCAGCTCCTTCCCCACCACCTCTCACCAGGGACTCATGTTTGTAGAGATGCACCACACTTCCGATCGTTTTATTTAATTGATCATCCTATGACACTAATTATTTTGATTGTATAGATTTTATTTTAGTTTGCATTTGCAAGTCACCAATTTTTTCTAGGGCACAGCTAGCTATAGACATTTGGCCTGAATTTCACACAGAAAAAAAAATATTTTAGTAAAAATTTAGAAGTCAAATAATTTTCTCATTCAATTTTTGCTCCGACAGAAGTTAAAAAATGTAAAATGAAACTTGGAGTTTAAAATGGTACATTAATCTGCAGCTAAATATTTTTAAATGAAAAATGTTACTATTACCCAATCAATTTAAGGAGATTTCTATTTCTATTATAAAGAGATTTCTTCAGATCTGTGTACATCATGAACAATTTTAGATTAATAAAACTTTAAGTTTGTCTAATGTCATATTTGTCATAAAGTGAACAAGAAAATTCACCAAATTTTGTATGAGAGATTAATAAAATTTATTATTTTTAAATATCAGTACTAAAGAACCTGAGAAAAATTCACATTTCTCTGGAGCTTATGCGTGACCAGTAGCTAATTTTTCAAGTTTATTATGTCAGAGTTGTGCTTTCTGGATTTCAAAAACAATTAGGTCAAATTAAATGTTTCCCAAATTGCATTAACTTTAGAAAAAAAATGTTTTTAAAGAAGGTATTAAAGAACAAGAACAAGGAGAAATTCAACTTCTAAGTTGGTGTGGACATCGCTTTTAAGGAAGAGGGTTAAAATCTATAAAATGCCCTTTTATTTCTGAATTACTCAGATTTTGGCCTTAATTTAGGGAATATCCTATCTCTCTCTTCTTTCTTTTCAGATAACAAATATGCCTTTGTTTAGGGACTTATTAGTTAAATTGCAGGCTAATCTATTCTAAGAAAGCAGTCTAAAATACTGTGACCCAAATCCACAAAAATGTATTTCATCATCATTTAGTGTTTGTGGGGAGCAGGCCACCCCTGACACACTTTCCTCAAGAGGTGGCTTTAGTTGGGGGACCAATGAACTCAGTACCTTTTCTTATTACATAGATTTCTGCATATCTATTCCACACTTTTTTAAAAAAAATAAATGATTCTTGGTATCTGTGCATACATGTCAGAGAAGACGTAGGCTGAACAAGTCAGTGCTAAGATAAACTAAAAATTTAGCATGTTTTACCCACAGTCATCTGCAGTGCCATCAATGGCAGTGAAAAACATTCACTTTCACAAATGTGTGGAGCGTTATCAAATCATTACAGAGAGATACTGGGTTTTCCTAATCAAAATTATGTCTATTTTGTTTTGTTTTGTTTTGCCTAATTTATTTGGAAATGGCTAATGTATTTATATTACCCATTGATGTTTTTATTAAAGTAGTTATAATACAATATATCTTCCTTATAAATTTTAGAGTAAATCAAATACAGATTTACTCTAAAATAAGCAGTAAAATTCCGATTTACTTAACTTTTTAATGCAGAGTTAAATTCTTTAAAAATGCCATATATGTATTGCAGTTATTCATTCATGTATACAGATACATATATAGTTTCCATTTGTTTTTATTTTATAGCAATGATATGTACTGATTAAATAATAATTAAAAGCACAGAAACAATTAGATAAAAGGCTAATGTTCTTTGTCATATATCTTTCTTCTTTCCTCATCCCTGAATGAAAAGTCTTCTTCACAGACCTTTGTAACTAACAGTTTTGTATGTATACTATTAGGATATTAATGCCTTTAATATGCTTCTGTTTTTACGTAAATGGTATAGTTTTCCTTTGTGATATTCTACAACTAAATTCATAGTCTCATATTTTTAAGAACCTCTAAAAATTTTTTAAAGTGCTTTATGTACCTTTTATCTTAATACACATAATTTCATTTATTTTTGATTTATTATTTAAAATGTCTTAAAATTAACAGTTGCACATGGTAAAGAAAGAAAAATTAGTCGTGTAAAGCCTATGTACCACTAGTAATAGCGTTTTATGTATTTCCAGTATAAGATGATATCATATTACATTTTAACTTGACATTTGTCTGATTTAAAAATATGCTGTGGAAGGCTCCTCATTCTTTGCAAGACGGCTTAAGCATGTCATTAATAGGAAATGACATAGTTCCTTAAATAATTCCCTACTGATAGGATTGCGCATTTTTTTTTTGTAATTGTAAATGGTGCTTTAATGGACACGTTTATACACCATATTTTTAACTTAAGTGTTTTCTAACTTTGGGTGTTTTGCAAAAACACAATCTTTTTTTTTTTTTTTTTTTTTTTTTTTGGCTGGATGGCCTTTGAGATAGTAAAATCCAAATCTTTATACACAAGGAAAGTCTGGTTCGCCAGTGTCACATGGCAATTTCACTGCCACCATTAAAAGCATCTTTTCTTTTTCTTTTTTTTCTTTTCTTATTTTTCTTTTTTCTTAGAATCAGTTCTATGTTTTTCTGCTTTATAAATGCACATTTGTTGATGAGATATGAACTTAGGACCTCGGTCAAGCCAACAGCATGCCAAGCCTTGGCCTGCGTCATACTTGGAACGATGACTTTGCGCTGCAGATTTTCCCCTAAGTTTCCTAATTCTAAAATTACAAACTCCCCTGTACTGCACCTTCATCGATCCTTATGCTCCTCAAAGGTTTATTTTTTAATAGTATTTACACCTGAAATTACCTTTTTTTGTTAATTGTTTCTTTTCCTTCACGTAGAATACAAACATCGTGTAAAAACTGGTATTTGTCTTTTAGGCACAGTCTACCAGCACTCGGAGATGCCTAACTAACAGCGGGCGCGACTATTTGTTGAACGCATCCTTTTCTTCCTCTTTTTTTTGCTGATACAAGAAGAATTTTCCTTTCATCTGTCACAAATGTTATATACTGCATTATTGTGCACCTTTTATTCATGCATGCATGCATTCATTCATTCATTCATTCATTCATTGGTGTTCCTCTTGAAGTTCTGTGGCTACCTGTTCTAAAAGAAAGAGGTTTTACTTAGGTGCACTGTTTGCTCCTTAGCCTCTTTCATTTTTCTCTGCTTGGCAGTAAGGGGGCTGTCTCAGTTCAAACACCTTCAATTTTCAGACTTGGGACATTTCCTTCCATTAATTTTATCTTGTCTGTTGAGTATTCATTTTTTGTAGCCGTCTCTTCTTATGTTTCGAAGGCCAATCTTATACCTAATCGATCTGAAAATATTGACTAGAATTTTCTTTAATTTCACGATTCTCTGGATTATTATTTTCTCCATGGTTAATTTTTGTTTTCTTTGTTCTTTTGTTCCTTCTCTTTGGTCATTTGGTGATCCTTGGTTTATGCTTGTGAAGGTGAGAAGATTGGATGATATAAGTAGTTGAAAGACATTTTATTTTCTCTCTTTTGGATCGATTTGTTTCCCAGATTCCTTCGAATGAGATGACTATCTGTGAGTAGTAAATACATAACGATGGGGTGCTAGCAGGTGAGGTTCACTTAAGGACACCAAGCCTATAACATTACACGTGCCCTACACACAGAAAGGTTTTATGTCTTAGCCCGACATCCCACTAGGAGCCTGAGCAAAATTCTGGCAACGTTTTAGAATGCAAAATCTGTTTTTACTTTGAGAGACAGCAACTCTTCTATTCTTCTCCCTGGATGTGAGGGCTTAATGGTGGTCGTGGTCTATTTGGTCCAGTTGCTGCAAACGTGGTTCCTGTCATTATTGTCCCACATCTCACTCCCACCCTCCGGATGTGCACCATGCAAGCTCGGAGCCTTTCTGAAGCCTCACAGGGAAGAAAGGTTCCCAAAGCAAGTCAGGCTTTCTCAGTGTTATAGTCTGGGATTCTCTCGCCCATTCCCTCCCCTGCTTCTTTCTCAAGCTGTTTCCAGAACCTTCACATGATCTTTCCTCAAGGTTACTCTGGCTACATCAGGGCTATATCTACTCAATTCTGAACAAAGAGCTCCAATTGCAGTGCAATTTTGGGAGGAAGATGAACAAATGTGCCCCCAGGAAATATCTTACACGTAGCGCATGGACTCTCTTTTATATTTTTTTCCTAATGTATTCTTCCTAAAATACTGGATATCAAATAACATTCAAATCAATTACCTATTTTCAAGTGTGACATGATTAAAAATGTATATTACTCAAAGAATATATGGCAAATGAGTTTTTCTTCAACATTAGAGGTAATTAACGTATTATTTTCCACTTGATTCCTTCTGAATACTAAAAATTATGAAAATTTTATGAGGTATGTACATTTGCTTTCTGTCTCAATGGCCAATATTCTTTTTCTATTTCTCAATATTTTTTACATGAACCTAATACGTCTAACTATAATGAAAATCTTCTCCATTAATTAGTAATATTTATAAATAACTGTTCACAGTCTTAACTTATTTCATACCATAAAATCTACTTCATATCATGTAAAATGATTTATTTACATGTATAAGAACAAGTGCCATGACTTTAATTCATAATTATGGCGCTATATTAATTATAAAAATGGATCCTTGGAGAGACATGCAGGTAGCTATCGTTTCTCATGAGACAATTTCATGAACAAATGTGACAGTAAACTACGAACGAGGTTTATGTTATGTTTTTCACTTTCTGCGTTTTAGAATACTTATTTTTATTCCCCGATATCTATAGAATAGTTTAGATCTACTTTTCCTCTATTGGTAAAAAACTTGGTAGTACTTCATTTTCTAAAGTCAATTGTCTTTAATAGTTCTGGTGATTTTCTAGGGCCTGGCTACTAGAATTTGCCAGGAAACAGGTAGAAACCATTACGCTCGATGGTGCCACAGATTTTATGCTTTATTTGGTCTCTTAAAAAAATGAACACAAGCTTTTCAAATAGCCGTATCTTACTCAAATGTGTTTTTATGACCCAGCTCTGAAGCTCTAACTAAACTCTAAAGCTCTTCAGTACTTTGGCTCACCATCAAGTGTAGTGCTGTGAGCAGCAATTCCATAGTATAGTATTGCTTTTGTTATTTTATGACAATCTGCAGGCACTCAGGAGAACTGAATTGGCAATTCATATAATTCTACCACATAATGCAAATTTCCTTGAACTACAAGGTAGCATTTGTCTTACTAGTAACATAAAGGTGAACACTGAGTACTGCAGGAAAGCCAGTGATTTATGATCCATGGGAATGATTCTGCCCCACCGGCTGGTTAAGAGTGAGGCTTTAACTGCTATAAAGCATAAATCTACTGTCTATGAGGCTGCTCACTTTTATTACTATTTTTCTAACTTGAGAATCTTCCTGTTGGGGATAGAACCACCTTGTCTCGTCATTTATTACTCATGCTTAAAGCTTTTGTTACAGCATGAGTGTTTGCATACAGAGGTATCAGAATTTCCTAGTTGTATGTGGAATAACCTGGATCAATCCTCTCAGCCTCTCTCATTCTCTTCTTCATAGTTTTAAGGAGGGGGGTTAGTGGTAAACGGAAGTGTATCAGTTCAAGATTCAGAGCCATGAAGAGTGCATTTCTGAGAAACCAGGGAAATAATGCAAAGAAAAACAGAGGTATCTTTGGTAACAAGAAAAAACATATCAAACCTTTCAAAGGTGACAGAGGAAATACAGGGAGTTGAAAGGATTTGTTAATATAATTCTTCTTAAAGGTAGAAACGGAGGGCACACAGGAGAGACAGGAGTCTGTGAAACACTAAATCTGAAGGACAGGAGCTGAATCTGTTTCTGCTACAGTTAATGGCTCTTTTCCATTATCATTTCTATTCCTGTTTTTTTTTTCTTCCATATTTCCTAGCGATTTCTTTATTCACGTCATGCACCTTTATTATTATTCATTTCATGAAAGAGGAAAACACCTTTCTCCTCTTCTTAACCTTTTGTTTAATACATGAGTGATGTGTCTGGGTGTGTGTGTGTGCGGCTGTCATACAGATCCTGACATCTTTCGGACTGGCATTTCGAGGTTTGTGATCTCACGTAGAGAGGTTATATCTTAGAGGCTGCTATGTGTATCTCCACAGCAACTGTTAGCTTTCACCAGAAATAACCTATGCACATGGGTGAATTACAAAGTGATTGCCAATGACCAATAATGATACAAGATGCGCGTTCCATTTCAGCAGGTTTAGTGGTTTTCTGTGCACCACATATTGTGCCAGTAGCAATCTGTGGTAAGAGTTTTCTTCCAGGAGTTTGGTGGCCTATATTCTACTTCAGTTTCACAGCTTATAATTCTGTGACCTTGAGTATGTTCCTTTATTATCTTGGCTCATTCTTTTCCTATCTGGAAAGGACAAATAATATCTTCCCGATTACCACATATGGCTACTCTGGGTACACATAGATATCCTACTCAAAAGCAGGCAGACTGCTCAATACTACAAGAACATAAAGACTATATTGCACCTATGCACATATTATATATATTTTTAATTTATATATAATATAAAAAAGGTTTTTCTTTAGTTATAGCATTTTATATTAAAATTCTATTAGATTCTTCTGTCATTATTATAACTTTATATTAATGATTTAGGACAAATTGACTTTATAACAAATCCTTCCCATTATCAAATTATCCCACTATACTATAAAAATAAGCACACTTTTATAGGAAAATATAGAAAATGTGTCACTTGTAAACCAGCTAAAAGAGTAAACAACTTGAGTAATTATTTGCTGTGTTGGGATATAAATTTTTCATTTCTTAGCAATAAGAGTTATCTACTTACATTAGGGTTTTCATTACTAAAGAACAGATATAAACATAAAATATATTTTAATATGGTTATGTCAGTCTGGAAGGCTTCAATATACAATTTTAGGATTTTACACTATAGACAAGATTTGAATGTAATTCAGCAAAATTAAATTTGAATTATACTTATTGATCTTAGATGACATGTTTCAATTTTTAATTTAGAAAAACAATCTGAATGAATCACTTAATTAAATTTAATCATAACCAGTGATATACACCCAATAACATATTACTATTAACTTAAGTATGCATTGCTACTATATTTTAAAATTGCAGAAAAATAATTTTAGAAGTTTGAGGAAAATATTTCTTAATAGATTAAAATTTTGTTATGTGTCATGTTTTAAATGTTTAAAAGTTTAATAAAGAAAATCTTAAATATACATAGTGAATTATTTATTTGTAATTCTGCCTTCAGGAAAAAATCATCATTTGCATGAAGTATTCAACTATAATAATTATGTGATCCTTAATGTATCAATAGAGAATATTTTCCAGAAATAATTATGAAGCCTGACAATGTACAGGTTACACGCATTATTCACATCATATAAGTGAGTCATATACATGCAGTAGTGAGGAACCCATATCATTGAGGAAAGTATGAATTTCCACTTTATTGAATGTATTTGTTCATTAGCAATATGTTATCACAGTTCAACGTGGATCTATATGTCATTGATTAATTGATGAAATAAGAAAGGTCGCTGCTCTTTCTAAACCAGTCGTGTGCTGAGACATGATAAGTAAGATGATTAGACATAACTCTGTATACCAAACGTTTATCCTGCAGATGTGTGATCACATGCAGCCATCACTGAAGAATGAAAAGGTCACTTGCTTTGTTATACGCTTTAGTGCCTGGCTAACATTCAAAGTTCACACATCACACATTGAGTCGAAGTATTTATTTTCTCGACGGAAACAACAAAAACTTTTCAGAACTATGGCCCCGTGAGAAAAACTCATAATCAGAACAATGTTTAGACTATTTTTTCATAAGCTATTACTAAATTAAACACCTAGTCTAATTAATTAAGACCTGCTAAGCTAGGCCAGGGCACGAGCATGCAAGTATCTTATTGTCGATGATTATTATGCTGTGGGTCATCTCCAGGTCAGCTATCCAAATGACTTGGAGAACTGGGCAAGAGATATCATTGCAGCATAGATGAGAATATGTCCCGATGTAAACAAGTTTCAACATGCTGAAAGTAGAATGTCCGCATCTGTGTGGGCAGGGTTGGCTAATGGAATGTTAGCTTGCTAATATCATCTCCAGGGCCTGAGTATTTCTGTGTGGTATGTAATGGAGCCGAATGATATGTCAGAAAGAAGAACCGGTTTGTTTGAGATGAACTGGTTATGGCTTTTACAATTCAGTACGTGAAGTAAAAACACGTTATTTATATAAAGACAGACATGAATGCACACTGCACTGAATTCACTGGAAGTTTTAAATAATTTGCGGTGACATGTTGTGTTATGGTTTAGTCTACATTCGTATTGGATTTCAGAATTATTCTCCAAGAATCCCTGAAACTCTAAAACGTGGGTGGGAGGGACAATTGCTGCATGCAATTTTTGTGCCTCTATGGTCAAAGCATATCGAAGGTGTGCTCTGCCATGTCAGGCATTCTCCAAGCAACAAAATAAAGTAGCCAACTGAACACTTCTACATTTGTACAGTCAATCAATATATCATTGTCCCACCCGTCACAGGATATAGTTTAGTGTAAATGCAACATCAGTTACCCAATGTTTCCAATATTGTCAATTTGAACTGAAAAAGGAGCAGATTTATTAGCAAAACTACAGATTTCTGATGCAGCTGCTAATACTATTGATAAAGTTAAATGTATAGAAATGAATTTATAAGTGCAATACTTCTACTTGTTCTTAATGTGTTTTATGATTTCAGACTCACGTTTGTTTTTATTTTTGTTTTATTTGTTTATTTGTTCTTTACCTTGGATAACAACATTTATTTTGCTGGTAGCTTCACTTAGCGTCACTCAAAATTAAATAGTTATTATCCCTTGCTCATGCTGCACTTTTGGAAATCTGATACTGAAACAGAAATTATGAAAGATTTTGTTCATATGAGTGAAAGGTCAACAAACAAGATGATTGTTGCTTCCCAAGCGTGATTTTTTTTTTTTTTTTTTTTTTTTTACCAATAAACACTCCCCTGAAGTGATTTTGGAATTCCTTTGCTAAGAGCTCCTATCCTAGGATAGAAAACAAAGATACTGTGTGCCCACTGTGCAAGTAAAGTGTCATTTTTACAGTGATTGAGGGGCCCTTTTTACATCAAAGTTTGCCTAAGAATAAGTTAACTACCTCAAGAGCTCAAAAAAGTTCCAGATGGGAGCTCACGCTAGCATCTCCTACCTGCTGCATTCTAAATATTCTCACTTGACTTTCTCAATTGCCAAGCTTAGTTTGTTTTTCTATCCTCTTACACTTGGTTAAGGCTAGAAAAGCACATGGGTGAGAGAGACATTATCAGGGGATAGGAGAGAAGTAAGGCAGAACTTTGGGAACTTATAATAGAAAATGATGAGTGTTTGAGATGATCAAATGGCAGAAAAAGTTTTAGGGACCCCTAGGTATCTCAGTGTCTCATCGTTAAAGAATGAAAGTCATCAGCATCACCACTTACATACCCACCTACCATCCATCCATCCATTCATTTATTCTTACATCAAGGGGAAGCTGTTTTTTCACATTACAGCATTGTGTTTGCTTTGTTTTATTCTCTAAATGCTTAGGAAATTATTCTCTACTATATTGATTAATATTATTATAATTTGAGAAATTTTTAGAGTATTAGTGACTTTCCATGGAATCTTGATCTAACTATTGATATATATAATATAACTCAGATTATTTGTACATTCACATCTGGGGGAAAAAAATTACTAAAGGCCAATGCAAACCAGAAAAAGAATTTGAATTTCGGAGTCTCATAATTTCAATGTGCTGTCTTTATTCGAGATGCAACATTCACAAACATAAAACAATCTAATGTCTATTAGACTGTTCTGCACAAAATGGGCCTTATTTGCCATCTCATAAAAATATTCTCTACATTTTATGTTAGGGAGGAAATAACTCATATTGCTTTATAACTCACTATCCATATGGTTCTCACATTCTTTCCCCAGTATATTCTTACTCTAGCAATCCTTAAAAGCGTGCTTTTTTATTCCTACTCTTTGCCTCTGATTTCACTTAACTATCAACATTTTTTAAAATGCTGTATGGATTTTCACTGGTCTATAGCCTATCCTGACAGCACAACTACTATCCTTTCCTGGGCCCTGGAAAAGCCTAAAACAAACTCTTCCCTCAGTCAGGCACAGGAAGAAATGAGAAGGGGGTGTTTTAAAGGCCTAAACTGTGTCATTTCGTGGAATATATAACAGACATACGAGAGTTTGGAGTTGTCCCTCAATAACTAAACTAATTTAATCCGCGAAGCATGTACCTCCTTCGCTCTTACCTGCAATTGTAATTATACTGCTGGTGTGTTATTTGCTGTCTGCAGTACTGAGAAGGGCAGATACTGGTTCTGCTGTGTCGAGCGCCTGCCCTTGTACCTAGAAGAGTATGTGCACGTGGTAGACGCTCTTTACAGATTCTTGAATTAATGATGTGTAGATGATCTGGCCTTATAAAGATCACATGTGTCACCTTCAGGATAAATATGTTGAGTATCGGATTTTTCATTTTGAAATGAAAACTAATTAATTAAAATGTTTCACGTTATTTTATAATGAATGTTGTATTTTATTAACCAGAATCAACTCATGAAAGACATAAATTAATAGGGTTTTTTTTGTTCATTTTTCAAAAAGAACTGGTGATTTAAAACATGTTATTGTATCTTTTTTATTCTGCATAAGATATACCTACTTTGGTACGGATCTGCTTCATTCTGTATTTCCCACTATTGGGCTAATTCTAATGAATTATATTTGTGATTCAGCCGTATGAAAAAATTTGCAATCTAAATAAATTTAATTAAAAAGAGAATAGGTTTTACTTTATTTATTATTATTTCAGTTAATGCTTTTAAAACAGGTTAATTTGTTTCAACATGTAGTCTAATGACTTAAACAGGTATTTTTAAAATTTATATCTCTATATATGATGGCATTAAAAAATAATTTAATGAGATTCAGTAATTTCCATGGTAAACATTTTTCATTTTAAAACAATATATAAATTCTATTTTTAGTTAAAACGTGATTCACAGATTCTTGTTATATCTTCCATTCTTTACCTTTGATATATTTATATTTCTCTTAGTGTTTAGCAACGAAATATTTACGATTCTTTTTACAAGTTAGATGTCTTTGTGGAACTGTTAAGAAGAGTTATATTGTGTCCTATAATGCATAAATTCAATGGTAAAAGGTCTTACAGTTAATTTATTGTGAACTTGCTGGGCCGTTTTTCCCAGATAATTGTTCAAACATTATTCAGATGTTTCTGTGAGAGTATTTTTTGGATGATCAACATTAAATCAGTACACTTTGAGTAAAACAAACTCCCCCTTCATAATGAAAGTGGAACTAACCCAATCAGCAGAAGGCTTTAATAGAAAAAGACTAACCTCCCTCCATGAGAAGAAGCGATTCAGCCAGCAAACTGACTTTGGACTTGAACTGTAACTCTTCCCTGTACTTGTCTATCCCATCAGACTTTAGAATCCTTAAATCTCCATAATGCCATGTGCTATTTCCTTAAAGTGATCTATCTATCTATCTATCTATCTATCTATCTATCTATCTATCTATCTATCTATCTATCACCTATCATCTATCATCTATACACACACACACACACACACACACATCCTGTTGATATAATACAACAGATTTTACTCATATCCTCTTTGAAGCAGAACATCTAGCAGTTTAAGAGCTCAATGCTGTTAGGCAGTAAAGTTGATTCTAACATTTTTTTTCCTGCACCTTCAATTTTATTCTTATTTTACACTCTGATTTGAACCATGAAAAAATACTGAGTCTGTTGTCAGTTTATTGTAATTTAAGTGGGTTGTTGAGGGCACTAAATATATAAATTTAAGAATTAGTTGTATGTGGCAACCTATTGATCAGTGTTTTGGAATAACACTGTATTTCAATCATTTTCCACCTTTCTCTTTGAAGCAGTACCTGTTCACAAAAGAAGGGGTGCCATGATGCTTATTGCTCAGTTACATCCTTGCAGCCTCTCTCCTTGCCCTGGTACTTCCAAGGCATCTTCACTGAACTTTTGTTGATTCTACCACTGCTGTTTAAAAAGCATTCACCGGGGAAGGGTTCTGTTTATTCCCTTTTTCCTTCTGTGTTGTAGCTGCTGCTGCTGCTGTTTTTAGTATGCCAAATGGAATATCATCACATACTCTGCTTTGAGTGTCTTATTTATAAGCCTTGCAATAACAAGTGCTCAATAAATATTTTACAAACTATTCAAGTCTAGTGAGAGTTTCAAGTAATATGTTCTATCTGCAAGGCATGCGATCGGTCTATAAAATACAAGTATATTGATCCAATTTAAAGTGAAAGCAATCACAAATGGAATGAGGCGGGAGGAATCTAGCAAAGAAAATCAGAGAAAATAAATTGGGAAAAGCTGTAAAGAAGGCAGGAATTTTTCAGAATTTTAATCAAACCTGTTAGGTAAGTTGGACTATAAATGACCATGATGCTTCAATTTAGTATAAATTATATTTATTTTCTAACATCTCTGTCTTTTAAGGTTTTGGTGCTTAATTCCTTAAGTCGAATACTCGTCTTATATTTAGTAATACAGTCCTTCATCTGCACCCATTTTCTACCTGCTACAGAACGGGTGTACGTCTGTTGGCACTGATGTTGTGGGTTTAGTGACGATGGCTTCCTCCGGGCACTACATAGGTAGTTTGGATCCTCAATAATTCTGAAATGGACTATAGTTATAATTCATTTTTATTTGATGCAAATACCGATTTTTGATTGAAATAATCTAGCATTTCATCATTAGCGATGCAGACAGAGACCACGAGTTAGAGGCAAGAGCAAATGTTTTTAAATCGCAAAATATCGATTATGCTTCTGAGACTGAATTCTCATAATAGGGATAGCAGCATGGCAGGATACATTGGCATATTTTTATCCATAGAAAGATATATATTTTCTTGATGTAAACATTGATTTCCAGTTTAGCTTTAGTCACTATGAATAGCAAAGTCAATGAATCTCGATATTGACTTGAATGGTAATCAATTCCTACTTCATATTACTGAAGCCATAAATCATAGTTATCTGGCATTCTGGTATTACTGTTTTCTAATTTCCCACGACATTCTCAGATCAATACCTCAGTATTTACTAAAGGAAGAAAACAATTTATTTCTAAGTCATTTGTAGTACAACATTTGAAAATTATGAAATTGATATTTTAACTTTTGTGATTCCTAAAGGCGTTGCAAGAAAAAAAAATGTGATCAAGGAGACTTATGTTCCTAACACCTTTGAATCTTAAATAACTTGATCTGTAATTGATGATTGATGTACATTTTTATTTGTTAAGTGTGAAGGCTACATAAACAAATAGGTGATTACATTATTTTATTCAGAGACATGGCACTTAAAGTAGTGTTATAAATGCAAAATACTTGAAATTGAATTAAGCATTTAAGCGACACAAAATTAGTTGTTGGAATGCAGAGTTAGAAGATAATTGCCAGATTTCAGCATAGCATGTACCATTTTCTAAAACTTTAGAAGTGTTATGACAGTAGTTAAAATATAAAAAGCTGCACCTAGATGAAATTGACTCATCAAAAGAAATATACAGCAAAGAGACTACAGAATGGGCCGGGAAAATTAACAGGCCTGATGCTCTCTGCCTAAATCATTGTTACACACTAATTAGTGCTACGCTCTGATTTGAGGCTTTAAATTTGTTCCTTTGAAGATTTCCTTAAAATTGTATTCAAAGGAAAGCCTCTTCTTTAATAAGACTGTATAATTCTCTGTTCACTTGGGGAACACAGCTCCCCGGCATAACGTTACTGAAAACCAGCAGCTCACTTCGACAGAAGTGCTAATCATTAACATTCCAGCATCAGCCAGTTGCTGCATTCTCTAAGACCAAAATAAAATAATAGGGCAAATATGTCTCCTCCATTCCAATAAGTACTTGAAAAAAACTCAATAATGTTCATTAAATACATAAATGTGAATATTAAAAATAAAGATTTTTCCCCTGTGATTTATTATGTACTATCTGAAAAGCAAAGCCGAAGGAAATCATCATTATATGGCATACAAAGGAATTCTTTGGCTGTTAATTATAATGTAAATGTATCATTATACCAGGGGAAAAGAATGACTTCATATTTAAAACCATCAGGCGTGACCGGTCACTCAAAATATAGATGCATTAATCTTTAATAATTCTTACAGTACAATATGGGCAAGGATAATATAAAATGATGAGATACCTTAAAATGATTTAAAGGAAAATTTTAGTAATGGTCTGTTATAAATGGAAGCTTGACAGAAGAAAAGAGGGTATTTTACATTGTCTTCTAAAAGACAGAGCAGTTAATAGGAAAATTTACACAGACTTCAGCTCCACGCAATCTGCCAAATACCTTATTTACTACTGTCTTTTTTCTCCACTAGTCTTGCAATGACATTTAATGTAATCTAAAGTCCCCATGCTAAATGAAAAAAACGTATCATTGTCATGTTAGAACAGGAAAAACCTTGGGCTGGGGGTTAAAATAATAAACTTGTTTAATCATTAACTCTCTGTGTGTCCTTGGGAAATTAATTTATCCTCCCAGGCGCTCCGTTTCCTCTTTTGTGCAAGGAAGAGTCAGAGAAGCTGATTTCCAAATGTTCACAATTTATACAACTGATATCAAGGCAGCTTTCACCTTGAAATGGTGACAGCTCTACAGGGTTAGTGGGTACTCTTGTATTGTGTCAATTTAAGCTGTAAACACATAATACTTCCCAGAAGGTCCTGCCTTGCATGGTTCCAGGTAAAACTGACCACGAGATACTTTGAAAGTCAACATCGTTTGAGGTAGTGAGGGACAGATACAGAATTGCCGCTTGTCCCCACTTTACTGTAAGACCACGTCTCCTCATAGATTTCTGGCCCTGCCCACCAGCTAGATGCCCAGCTGTCAACTCGTGAAGACAGCAGGCAGGAAGAGCCAAAGGCTTCACACCGAGATCTCCTCTGCTCACGCGGTGGTCTCTTGCAGCTTCCTGCAAACCCTTTTACTGCTACAGCAGGGTTATTTAGTGACTTTTTTTCTGATCCTTTCTGGTCCTTTAATTCGTCAGTTCCTCCAACAATTGTGTAGGACCTAATTTCTATAATAAGTTCCTGATTTTCTAACACCCACAGGGTTCTTGCTTTCCTGATAGAACTCTAGCTGAGACAGTTGGTAAACAAACGTATGTGTCAAAACTGGCATATTTAAAAGGGTTCATAGATAACGCATATGTTACGGTTGAAAAGAAAGTGATGCCCATGTATCTTTAACTTTATAAATCCCAGGAAGTTTTTTCGAAAAATGCAAAATTCCTAAGTATATTTAATCTTGAAAGTTGTACTAAATCCATAAAGTCTAGGTTTTACACCATTTCACTTTTATAGACATTGCCTTATCTTTGAAATTCTATTTAAATCTAACTGGTCAACATCTTAAACTAAGTTTGAAATAAAACTAAATTTGATATTCATATAAGATAACTAATAATAAAAATAATAAACTTAGGGAATTTACTAATACTGAAATTACTATATTTAGAACAATATCAGAACTCCTCTGACATGTTCTCTTTGAAGAAATTAAGTTTCTCTTGGTTTCCAAACCCCTAGTGAACATTTGTGATTATGTTAAACACCATTTCCCAAAAGTATTACTTTCTGTTTCCTTTCCAGGACTTGGGTTGGGGGGAATTTAAGAGCAATTATTCAAATCATCTGACAACTTACTTTCTGCTCCTTTCCATCAATGTATGTGTGCAACTCATTTATGAAGAAATGTGATGGGATACATTAGGCATTTTCCTAGAAATACTTCTATCTATCAAAATTTGTGAGCTTATAGACACAAACAGAAACAGCAGAATGACATGTATACACATTGATTTGTATGATTTCCTTGGCCGTATATTTTTATTTACACTTGTCAGACTTAAGGCCGGTATCTGCCTGTGAACTGGGACTTTAGAGAAACTCAAACTCATGAATGAGAATTTCTCAGAGACAGTGTGCATAGCAATAGATATTGAAGTTCGGGGAAATTAAGTTCATAGTTAAGGTCCTGGATTAATTGAGGGAGTCACAAAAGTGTAATCAGAAGGCCCTAGGAGAGGCGACGGGGCAAGGAGAAGTAGGGAGGCTGCCCGTCTTTTTCTCCTATAAATGAGAAGAAAGGTTTACAAGCAACTTGTAGGAAATAATAAGACATTTTCAGCTTGATGCTATCTTTTATAATGCTTATTTTTCATTTTACTTTTTGTGAATAAGAAGTGTATTATTTCAGAAGTACTGAAAGAAGAGTAAACTTGGTCCCCTTCTCCCCATAAAATAACCTAAACCCATGTCTTAAATATCGTGTGGCCAATAATCTAATTCTTTACTGATGGGAACTAAAGTGAGAGGGAAAAAAAAAAAAAAAAAAAAAACTAAAGTGAGACAAAGGAAACAATATGTACAATTTTTTCCCCTAAGTACTGATGACAAAATGCCAATTTTTCATGACTGAGAACCAAGACAAAACAAATTATACCATATTTTCATAAAGCTAATTCTAACCTGGAAATTAGTTCCACAGCCAAGGGAGGAAGATTCTACATATAAAGGATCTGGCCCAGAGGGATTATCTGACAGACAGTTGAATCCACCGCAGGGAGGAGGACTCAAGATCAGCATGGTAAGAGGCACCAGGGTAAAGCCGAAGATGCAGACGTGAAGAGCTGTTTGGCGTAGTTATCTGTTTTCCGCGATAACGGGTAGGAGAATAATAACTGCTCTCCTTAGACTTAGCTTCGACTATGAAGGTTCAAAGCACAGATAGCGGCGGTATAAATTAGATGCAAACGTCTTGTGTAGCAGAAAGCCAGATTTCAACAGTCTGGGGCTGTTCCCATAATTTACTCTGTGCTTTTATAAAATTGTCCACGTGGCAGCCAGAATTTTAATGGAACCTCCTTGAGGACTCCTGCCCCCTGGGGTGCACACCCTACACCATCCTCTCCTGTAGGCAGAGACTGGGATGTCAATCTCACCCATGGATATGGAAAAGGAAATGGGACTGTGCTGGTATAATCTAGGTACCTAATCCGCTAACTTTGAATTTTCAAAGGCAACATCCTTGGTGGCCTGACTTAATTAGATGAGCCATTTAAGAGAGGTCCCAGGCTTTCCCCAGGTGAGAGAATTGAAGCAGAGAGACAGTCTCCCGTTGGCCCTGATGGAGCAAACTGGCACGTGTGGCGAAGGATGCAAAGCAGAGAACAGCAAGTAGCCTCTGGAGGCTGGTGGCCTCAGCCCTACAACTGCTAGGAACTGAATTCTGCCAACAACCACATGTGTTTGGAAGACGACCCCAGCATCAGAAGAGACCACAATCCAAGTGGCCCCTTGGTTCTCGCCTTGTGAGGCCCTGAGCAGAGGACCAGCTTTCAACATTCCAGAATTCCTGACCCCGGGAACTGTGAGCTCATAGATAAATGGCTTCTACCTCGTGATCCGAGACAGATCTATTACCGAGAAAATGTGAAAATTGATAACAGGGAAAAAACTGAGTCTCTCCCTCCTGTAAATCTGGAATAATTAAAGATGTTAATGGAAGATAGTGTGTGGTATGGGTGTGCCTAGCCAGAAAGTTGCCAGAGGAGAGATTGCCCACCCACCAGGAGAGATCCATATCCAATTTGGTCACAAAATAATAAGACTTAGAGCAACCAAGTATCACAGAGATTATTAAACACTGAATTCCACTTCTGATAACAATACAAGATGTGCAGTTGTTTTTAATTTAAAAACACATACATCTAGGCGATAAAATATTGCCAATGCTTACTAATAGCCCTGTGCCATCACCCAATTTTTGTTGTAAATATAATTTTTTTCTCATAAATAAAGGAGTATCATATTCTCATAGAGCTTGGATTTAGTTACAACCTTGACACTAAGTAACTATGACTTTCCACAAATTCTTTAATCTCTCAGGTCCTTTCTAACCTCAACTGAGGATAGAAATATCGATAGCAACGCTCATGTAAAGGAGGTGTTTAAAACCGTTAGTGACATTTTAATGCGAGGGAATAAGATTGAAACTCTTGGGGACATGATAGCAGTGGATTCCAGATGTTTAGGATAGAAGGTCACTGTATGGGATTATGCATAAGACTGTATTGCAGGGGAGGCAAGTTGTTGGAAAATGTCCTGTCTTGACATTCTTATTCAAACTTTCCAGCAGTTAATTAATTGAACAAAGAGAAAGCAGAAATGCTCACCACTATTGATGCTGAGGTTTCGCTAAAATAATTACAAGCATTGGATTATTGATAAAAATTTTAAATAAAATATAATGTAGAGGTTTCTCAGTGTTGATATTGTTTTTAAAATTGATTTGTATTCAATTATATCACTTTTAAAACTCTATTAAGTATTATTAATATAGCTTCCTTTTTCAATACTCGACATCTCATGCTGTCAATATAGCCATATGTTAAACTCAGTCAATTAAAGAATAACATTATTTAACAATTGCAATACATATGTTATACACACACACACACACACACACACACACATTCTGTCTTTATACTATGATATGAGATATCGTGGCATGTAAGCATAGTATAACTAGGTCATAAAACTAATATTCTTGCAATCAATGTGTAGCTTTGTACTTATACGTGAAATGTTTTATATCTTGCCAATTTAGTTGTGATTATAGTAAAAAACTACCATTTTTGAACTCGGACTTTAAGCTTTCACGATGACAATTGTTTCCACATCTCTAAGAAAGCCACATTACAATTCTATTTCACATAAATTAGTTGTCTCAGCTGTGAAGATATATTATGCATTGAATTTTTTTATTTAGTTGAAATACAGCAAGCAAGCTATTATAAAGCTATCAGTTTAGATCAGTCGGACTTAGTATATTGTCTCAATGGATAAAGAGTTCGGTTATTTTTCTGATGGTCTTAAGTTTCTCTGAAGTTTTTCTGATCTAAACAAACTTCATTCTCCTTGTTAAAACTGAAGGACAAAGGGTCGCGAAGCTTGAACTCAATTGGAAAAAAAATTAAACTGACTTTAGTTTCAGCTAATATAATGTGGCATGGAGCTGGCATTTAATTCCCATTTGTTTACAAATACCAGACAATATGGAGCTTCTGAAACCTCGGGAGGGAGTCCTCTTAGAAAAGAGAAATATATTAAAAGAAAAGGAAAAGTCTCTTTCATCTTTTTTTCTACTCCTATACTCAAACTGTGACATTCTAACTCATTTTATCTAATTCGAATTCTCTGCATTAGAAAAGAAGTTTGAAAGTAAATATTGATTTGGCAAAATAAATAGCCTAAGAATTGAGGAACCCTCTAAATGGTAATATAGTCTTGACCTATAATTATTAGATACATTTGGGAATTACATTATTCATATTTATTTTCGCAAGAAACAAATGTGCAAGAATAGTATGTGGGGATATCGATTAGGACTAGGGGATATTTTAGGTTAAAACTCCCAAACTGACATCCAAGATGATTTAGTTCTTCACAGGCTGGGCAGAATCACCTAGCCACAGCAAAGGAGGATAAAACTTTTGTCATCGATGGAGTTTCTATTGCTACCTCTTCTCCATAGTCCCATAACCTCTTTGAAATGAGTGTTTTGAACATGAAAGGTAAAAGTTTCATGCGTCCCCAGACAGAACTTTTAGATTCAAAATTTCTGGGACAAAAAACGGCTTGAAGCCCTGTGATGGTGAAGGGACAATGCCTAGGATACTGAAATGTCCCCGGATGACCTTATAAAACACCCTATCTCTCCATCTTTTATACTTCAGTTCGCTTATGACGATTCTGAAATTTTCATAAACTAGCCCCATTTCTAGATCATGGAATATAATTCCGACTAGTCAAGCTAAAAACGAAAGAAGTTGGCCATATAATCAGAAGTTTGTCATATAATCTTATTTTAGCAAGAAGTCAGCATTATTTTTAGGTATTTAATTTTGGGGAGTGATTTTCCTTTTAAATTAAAAAAAATGTTCTGTCTTTGACTGTATTTAAATCTTTAGTCTACAATGATTTTTACCGGGACCTTCTAAAGTGATGTAGTGATTGCAAAGTCTCGTGAGGGGTTTTTATGAAAATAAAATATATTGAAAGTAAAGTAATTCTTAATTTTATTTATGCAATCCTAATAAAAGCATATTTTTATTACTAAACTTCTTATGTTATTATTGTAGGTATATACGATGTACCAAACAATAAGTCCCATCTCTTCTATAATATAAACAGCTGGTGGGAAAACACATACATTTGATTCTGAACTCATATGTCATAAATCATTTACATTTCACATAATTATTCCATATATTTGTGCTATGTTTTCACTCAAGGAGTGTTTTCAGATTAAATTAAGTTCTAACAAAAATAGTTTATTATGACCGTTATTCTACCTGTTTTACAGGTGAGAAAACTGCCTCTATCAGGGTAAATGATTTAATCCAGGTCACATCAACAGTAGGGTGATAACAAGTGTTCCAAAATGTAGCCCCATTTATTTTCCTAGGATAGTCTTTGTTCTACTGAAATTGTTTCAGTATTTTCTTATTTTACAGTTACTGTTTCCTTTAAGCATTAATTCAGGACCCTACTGAAAACAGTGATGTGTAAGAAACTACTCAAAGAAGTAAACCTTATGCTGCAAAATTATAATTGCTTGTCCATGAAGCATGCACGAAATGCATACTTATTTATTTATAAGTTCCTTAACTCCCTAATTCCTAAAAGGAACCATTTTATACTAACTAAATAGCTGTACAGTTGCAGAACATATGACCAGAAAAAATAAACTACTTAATATTTGTTTACTAACACAAACTGCAATATCATTTTAAGGTAGGAATGCAATTATATTGTTTCTCGTGTCCAAATAATTGCTTTAGTAGCAGGAAGCACATCTTCCTGCTGATCCTATCCCTCCCACTCAATCTCTAAATGATCAGAGAACCAAGAGTTTGGATGTCAAGTCCAAGGACTGACCCATCTTTGTGACAACACACAGTAGGCAGGTAAGTGATTATAAAGAACGATCTGCCTTCCAAACCTGTAATTTGGTCGCCGCCTCGCTGTGCCACTGTAAACTCCTCTATCGAGTCCTGATGAGACCTTTACAGCTCTATTTTATTTTGTACTTTGCGAATATGTACCATGTTCCAAAGTTAGAGCAATTTTAGTTCACCTTCCTATACTGAACCTTATTTTCAAAGCAGGGCATCTTGCCAAGTAATTAAGCCGGGAGATGCTTCTAGGCGTGTTCCTGTGTTGCGCCACAGAGGGAACACCCACAGCACCTAAGCCCTTGTTCTGACTGCAGATCACCAGCGCGGGCTGCAGCTTCTCTCCGAAAGAAAGTTTTCTTTAGGACCCTTGATGTATTTTTATGCCAGAAGATGGACCTTAGTTAGAATCATCTCTAACTTTCCAAAGGTTCTGATAAAATGATTGTATTTGTCAAAACAAACAGGTCACAATTTTCGAGAACTCATAGGTCACAGTTTGAGACAAACTGAAAGCACAAGATATGCTCAATAATTTAATATTTTATCATATTTTATCATTTTATTGTAAAGATTTTCACAATTCAAAGGATCTTATAGAGGTGCACTCTATACTCACCATCTAAATTCTATAATTATCACTGTACTGTATTTGATTTGTCATATATTTATTCATGTATTCATTAAACTCTCTAATATGTATTCAAATACATCCTCTCTTCCATAAAGAGATAGCAACAGGTAAGAGAGTCATACAGCTTCCATCAAATCCAACAATTCTGTTACACAGGACAGTAAATATCTATAGACAACATTTGTTGAAATGAGGCTTCATGCTGTGTTTTTTTCCATAAAAAAATATGTATGTGATCTGTCATATATTTATGCATGTTTTTATCCCTCTGCCATCTATTAACCAAACTTTTGTTTTTTTCCTGCTGCATTTCAAAATAAATTGCAGAAAATCTCCCCTTAGGTTGTCAGAGTATATATGATTGATAGACTTTAATATTTGTTTCATTTTTTGTATGATGTAAAATTTATAAAAGGAATGCACACATTTTAATGATCCTCTGAGTTTCACCATCCACCTACATAACACAACCCCCTAGCATTACAGAATATCATCATCACCCACAGAATGTTGCTTCTTGCCCTTTCTTAGTCAATCTCTTCCCCCCACCCCCAAGGTAAACATCATTATGGCTATCTTCCACTTTATATCCAATTAGCCTGTTCTATAAGTTTATAAATATAGAATGATCATACGATATGTACATTTTTGACAGATTTTTTTATTTGTGTATTTTAGAAAGTATTTCATATCACTGAGTGTATGGGCAGTTCATTCTGTATTTCTAAATAGAAAATATATCACTGTACAAACACAACCTTGATTATTAATTTTCCTGTTGTTGGACATTGAGTCTCTTTCCAGCTAATTGCTGTTATGAAAGATTATAAACATACAAATTTTGTAAATTTGCTTTAATTTTTTTTTGGATAAATACCTAGAGTTAGAATTAGCAAGTCATAGTGCAGGTATAGATGCAATTTTATTTTTAAAAAGTAAATTTTTTTCTAAAGTGGTTTAGAATTTTGAAATCCCACCAAGAATGTATGGAACTTCTGGTTGTTCTACATTTGCCAATAATTGATGTGAGACTTTCTAATTTTTGTCATTTTGAGTAGATGTATAGCGATAGCTCATTGCATTTTTAATTTCTCTTTCTCTGATGTTTAATGATACAGAGCTGTTAACATTTTTTCATACATTTATTGGCCATTTCTATATCTTTCTTTATGAAGTATCTATTCAGCTATTGTTCATTTTTATTATTGGACTGAGTTATTTACAGTATATTGTCAAAGATACTGTCACACAGACTACAGCTTCTTTATGTTATGAATGTTCCATTCTATAAGTTTTTTTAATTTGATGAAATCTAATTTATCATTTTCTTCTTTACAATTATTTATTTTTGTGACTTGTCTAAAATGTTTAATAATATTTTACAAATCAAGGAAACATAAGTTTTCCTCTATAAGGTATATGGTTTTAAGTTTTATATACACAGGCCTGTGATTACTTCTCAATCAATTATTTTTTTTTTAATTTTTTTGTACGGTGAAGTAGGCATCAAAGTTACTATTATGTTACACACATATCCAGTAATTCCAGTACCATTTGTTGAAAGACTTTTCTTGCCTCTCTAACTCATTTTGGAGTCTAAGTTGAAAATTAAATGACCAAGTGATTATGAGTCTATTTTTAGGCTTTCTATTTTATTTTATTAATGTGTAGATTAATTCTTATACTGCAGTCTCTTGATTATTGTAGCTTTATATTAAGGCTTGAAAACAGCTTGTCTAAATTCTCCTAGTCTGTTCTTTGTAAATTTACTTTGAATATTTTAGATCTTTTGCTTTTCTGTATATATTTTAGCATTAGATTGTCAGTTACTACAAAAACTTGCTGCAATCTTGATGTGACATTGTACTAAACCCAGAGATCAACTCGAGAGTAATTATCATCTTAAAAATATGAAGTCTTGCAATCTATGACAATGGTTTTTCTCATTATTTAGATCTTCATTAAGTGTAGAGATCTTGCTACATATTTTGTAGAATTTATTTCTAAATTTTTTATGATTTTTGAGTCATAAAAATAAAAAATATATAAAACATAATTGTTTTCTATATATTGTTTATCCTGAGATCTTACTGAATTCACTGAATAGTTCTAGTAATTATACTGCAGTCCTATTGATTTTATATGTAAACCATCTGAAAATAAGTTTATTTCTTACTTTCTTATCATTGTGCCTTTACATCTATTTCTAACTTTTTGCAATGACCAAGACTTTATAGAGATGGTGAGAATGGGTTCCCAACTTAGAAGAAAATATTTATATTTTCACTATTAAATGTGTTGTTAGCCCTAAATTTTTCATGAATGTCCTTTATTAGGTTGAGAGAATGTTCTATCATTCAATTGCTACAAGTTTTAATTTTGAAGGAGTGTCAAATTTTATCAAGTGCTTCTTATTTATTGAAATTTAATTTGTACTTTTTAAAATTTTGTTAATACAGTGAACTACATCAATTGATTTTGGAAAGTTCAATCGATCTTGCATTTCTGTGACAAAAATCTATTGGCTATGATACATTACCCTTTTTATATATTGCTGGATTTTATTTTCTAAAATAATATTAATTAATTTTGCATAGTTTGGTTCATGGGCGCATACAAATCTCTACTATTATTTTACTTAATGTGTGTGTGTATATATATATATGGAAGTGTTCCCTCCTCCTCTATATTGTGAAAAAGTTTGTGTAAGATTAATATTATTTTTTTTAAATATTTGAAAGAATTTACGAGTGATATCATCTCATCCTGGAGTTTTCTTGTTTGGAAAGTTTATGATAATGGATTCAATTTACTTACTAGACATAAGGTTATTCAGATTCTGTCCTTTGTCTCCTGTCAGTAAGTTTCATTTTTCAAGAAAATTGTTTATTTGATCTAAGTTATTGGCAGAAAATTGTTCATAATATTCTCTTTATTATCCTGTTTATGCCTCTACTACTGATACTGATAACCAGCCTTTCATTATGATAATGCACTGATAACCAGCCTTTCATCGTTAGTAATTTATGTTCTTATCACTTTTCTTGATAAATCGATTTAGAAGTTTATAAATTCTGTAGATTTTTTTTTGATGGTTTAGTAAGCATTTAACTTTATCATCCTCAAAATGCAAGGAGGCAACTAACAAATCCCAGGTCAGTTCTTTTATTTCCAACTAAAGCCTGTCTCTAGCAACGGCAAATCAGAGACTCAGCAGTTTACATACAGAACTCGGGGCTTCTTCACTTTGGCTCTCTCTTCTCTTAGGTTCATCCTTCATTTTATAATAGGTATTATGATTGCCCCTAAACTGCCTTATGTTTTTTCAGGCTGAAAATACTACCTTTCCAGCATTATTTTAACTGTTTCTGTGCCACAGAGGTCTTCCTTAAAGGTAAAAACCAGTAAGTGATAGTAAAGCTATTCCAAGCCGGTGTAAACCTGGGGAAAGATAGGTCTAGTAGGACCTTACTCAGATATACCAGAACTGGACACCCCCAAATTTTACTAATTAAAAAAGACTCATTGTACTGATATCCTAATTGCATATGAAGTTTAATTGTAATTAGAGCAAGATAGAATAAACATGGGAAGCATTTTTAATGAAAGCTTTTGCAGTGAAACACTTCAAATATCAAAAAAAAAAACATGTTTTACTAATTATTTTACATGCAATTAAACTGGTAATTGCCATTCATATGTTGTGTATTATTTATTATTATTATTATTTATTATTTATTATTATTATTATTATTTTACAATGTTGTACAGCTTTATCCAGAACAGGAATTGGCCATCCGTGGTCTTCAGGTTAAATGTGGTCCACTGCCTTTTTTTGTAAATGAAGTTAAATTTGAACACAGCAACATTTATGAATTTATATCTTGTCTGAGCTGCCTTCTCACTATATTAGCAGAATTAAGTAGCCAAGGCAAAGACCACAGAGACCGCAAAATCTAAAATCTGTATTCTTTATAGAACGCAAAAAATATTTACTCTTTCTACAAACTTTAGAGAAAAGCTTTGCTAAACACAATCTAGAATATAATATAAACTTTTTAAGGTTTGTATGTTCCTAATTTGAAGAGTCTGGACTATGGATAAATCATTGCACCTTGTATACTGGTGGCAGATAAAGCTTCCCTCTAGTTAGAAATCAACCCTATTTATAATCTATTTAGCTTTACTAGTCCCTTCTCAAACCTATGAATTGTGAATTATGACTTTTATTTTATCATAATTATCATCCTATTTCTCTGTAATGATTTCTAGTTTTTATAAAATAGGATAATAATACCTTCAGTTGTCCTAATATGTGTGTTATCATGTTCAAAATGCAATTTTAAATAAATTATAATTTATTTTCCTTATGGTATGGAACTTGCCTATGTAGTATAGGAAGGGCACTTTTTTCATTAGTCCTGTATGTCTTAATTTTATTATGTCTCTTATTTGCTGACATTTTATAGTGTATATTTAAAAGCACATTACCTATGGATATGAGAAATCAAGTAATGGCATTTCTCATACTGAATGGTTTAACAATGCATAGTAATATATTTCTCTGGACAAGTTTTTCTTATAATTTTCATTAGCCATTGATCAGCTCTACATTCTCTTATATGCTCCCTAATATTTTCTTTCATGCAGAGTGGTCTTCATCAGTCAGATGAGTTAAGGATTTCAAGACCAAAATGCAAAACACAAGAAGGAAAGAAAATTTACCTTAAGTATTCATTATCATTATAGTAAAAATTTAGATCGATCAATAAAAAGAAAAATATATATGTATATATTTCCCGTGAGAAATCTTAAAGTTGAGAATAAGACTTGAATGCAGGTCTTTTAAGAAATAACACTGATGTTTGTGTTTCACACATGAAACTCAACAGAGATAGATTTTCTTCTAGACTTTTATGGAATTTGTCTATTTGTCTGTCTTCATTCGGTCAGGCCATGAGAGAATCAAGTGAAAAAGACTATCTAGTCACCTAATATAACTACTATTCATATTTTATCCCATTTTTAACCTCTAACCTTGATTCATGTAAATATTAGCATTCATAAAATTTCATTGCTTCATATCTATTTCTTCTCATTTCCTTTCTGAAAAATATTGATTTGCCTTTTACAGGGTCAGCCTAAAAAAATCACAGGGTATAATAAATCCATTTAATCTCCCTATGTCCACATTTGGCCTTAATCTCCTTGTTCATTTTGGACACAAATATCCAGAATAAAATTTTATTTTCCTCAGAGCAGAAACGCATTCTGTGGCTTTCATGTTTAACAACTCAACAACCTTTTGCTTCAGATTAAATACTTCATTATGTCTATAGGCAGTTGCATATTTATTATGCCCAAGGCGGTGCAATTTGAAAGAAATGGAATTGGATGACTCTGTAAAATAGTTTCTGAAATCCATATATTGTAAGTTGCTCCATCTCAAAAGGAAAGAAATATTTCCAGTCCCCACTATGAACAGAGCTATCTATGTGTGAAAAGAGACACACCAAACTATAAAAGTGAAGGACGTTTTAATACTGGTCATTGTGGCTCAGTCCTTTTTTTGTTGTTCCTCTGAATTCTTGGAACCATGGAAATAGATCTTCATAGAATTTTTTTTTCTTTTCTTAAAACAGAAAGGATGGATTTCTCTGGATTTTTGAGTTCATGTAATACAATTTCATAACATCTTTCAAGTCTACTAGTTAATTATCTTTGTCATCCACCAAAATAAATTAGATATTAAACATATATACAAAAGGTATATATAATATACATATAGCATATATGTAGACATATATGTGTGCATTATGTATTTTATATATGTATATATGTATACATACACGCACACACACACACGCACACACGCACACACGAAAACATAATAAAACATATATCGTCTTGGCCTCCACACCTTTCTAACTCCCACGACATGACTACACCTAGGCCTTTTCTTTTGTTCTTCCTTCTACCTAGAATTTCTCACCATAATATACATGTGATTGTTTCTTTCTTTCTGAAAATCTCTGCTCAAAATTCCCTCATTAGAAAGATCACTTATGACCCATTCTTGTTCCCTATTACCTTCCTTTATTATGTTTTCATAGTCACCAGCCACAAACTAAGGTCTACAAAAACACAGTTTTCTTAATTTTCCTATAACTACCAGGAGTGTATTTTGAGAAAAGAAAGAATTGAGGTAAATGCTAAAGCAGAACACTTAAGTCCTTTCCAGTTAAACCTCGTCCATGTTTTTATTTCCATGTTATTTTTATTCTTTTTTACAGTTGAACACAATCAAATTCTAGATTTTGTTCTCCCTTCTCTTTGTATATTAAATTGACTCTAATTTCTGAGGTAATAGGCATCTTCCACGATTCCTAAACTCTCCCGTACAAACATCTAGTGTGCACAGTCACCCACTGTTACTTCTGGACGTCATCATTTCCACGTCTTAGCTGTTGACATTTCTCCACTGGGGTGTGAAGGGAGCGAGGCTGGAGGAGGGAGTGTGTCACCGAAGCCACTGCATTTCATCCGGCCTCTTTCCATATGGTCCACTATAATATCTGAGGCTACAACAGCCTTACCATCATCATCAGATCCCCTTTCGGCTGGGAGTTTTCTCCCCCGTCATTTTGTTTGTCTTTTTCAGGAACATGACATGTTTCTATTGCTCCTTTATATCTCTGGCCAGCCTCTGGGGCCTCAGGTTGTCATCTCACACTCCCTGGTCCTGACTTCGGGTGCATCCCTCTATATTTTGCTCCCAACCAGGGCACCAGGAGTTCCAATAACAATAGCCAGCTTCTCAGAGTCCCAGTTCCAAAGGATTAATGGCAGACCCTCATGGATCCTTAAACTTAAAAAAGTGATCCCAAATTCCTCCACAATGGTGGTTAAGCTGTATATAAGGCATAGGATCTTTCACAATGGTATCAAACTGTTGCTTATCATCCCTAGCACATGGAAGCTTTACCATATTTAGAATGTGAAAATGATCTCATATTGTCAAGCATTCTCCCCAAATCTATTGTTTATGGCATAAACATCCCTTTGACATTTAAAACCAAATTTTGTTTTCTCCGAACTTATTGTTTCTGCACAGAGCTGCAAAAAAATCTACCTCGAGACCGAAAAGTTAAGATTCTTGGCATATACAAGCTCCTCTAATCCCCCTCTGAAGGCGTTTTGTGTTAGATCTCGCCCTGTGCCCTTCAGGAGAGAAGCAAGAACAAGCACACCCAGGAGCCTGCCCCTGCAGGCCATCGCCCGCCTCCATGACACCACTCAGTGCAGAAGGACCCCGTGCTCACCTCACCTCATAGCTGGCTCACTGTTTCCCCCTCTGGTTTCCTGCTGGACTCCTCAGAGGGAATTTAAAACACAAAGGCAGAGGATAGGGGCGTGACATGAGGGCATTTCCCCCTGAGCTCTCTCTGCAATGGAGCTAGCAGTGTCCAAGTCACTGTGTCCCTCAAGGCCACAAACTTCCCACATCCCCCCCCCTAGTCTGCAGGAACCGTGCCCATCCGTGGTGCTTACGGCGTGGTGTGCCAACTGGTGACTGTGCTCCCTCTTGGGGTCTTCTCCTACCTACCCCTCTGCAAATCCTCAGTTCTTACAATTAATCCACGCTTTTAAAAGTGCTCTATCATTTTTTTGTTTTGAAGAAAGTTCTCACTGCTGCCTGAAATGTAAAAAGCTACAAGAATGGCAGACAATCACTGGGAGGAAAAATGTTTCTTAATATGAAAATGTTCTGCATCCCAGATAGGCTGATACAGATACAGGTAATTCTATGCTATTTCAGACTGTGCTTTCACTTGTGAATAAAATAAAATAAAATAAAACCTTCTCTAATTTTCCTTTACTTTCATTCAGGATTTCTTTGCTCAGAGCAGTGTTTCTCAGAGAACGGCTACTGTGTTCTGGGGAGCACCCAATAATGTAATCGAGGTGCAGCATCTAGTCTAAGTGTTCTCTAGACAAAGCCTTCTCAGCAGAGACACCCACGGCCACGCCAGAACGATCTGGCGTCTCTCGCATACGTCACTGGGTCATCTGGGATCCCATTAGGGCCGCTGCTAGTCATTGATGCCTATGTGCTGCGTCCTCATTTTACAAATTATTTCAAGGCAGCACTTTGCTCTTCACCCTTTTGGTCCTCTCACGGCAGGATACAGGCACTTATTTCCTCCTACACTTACTGGGGCCTCATGACCCTGACCTATCCCGGGCTCTCTCCCACCAGCTCGTCTCTCTCACATCTTCTTTCAAGAAGCCACACGTGCACATTCTTTAGTTGGTTCTCTCCCAAGCCTATCTGAATTTCTCTTTCTCCCTCTGGGACGTCTCACACGGGAGTGACTACTTTTTCTAAACTGCTAATGTTTCCTGAACTTCACTGATGCTGAGAAACGTTACGCTGCCCCGTGAGCATGGCAAAGCAGCACCCTTGTGCAGTTGCCTTAAAATTACGCCCATGTTTAAGGATGACTGAGTTCCTGTTCTGGTCCTGAATTGGAAAGTCCAGCGCTGGTCCCTTACTCACTGAGCTCTTGGACGGGGGAAAGCAAATGGTGTGGTACTAAAATGCAGGAGTTTAAAGAAAAAAGTGATCACTAGAGGTCAGAAGAGACAAAACAAATGTCTTGAAAGAACTAGGACTTGAGCTTGTTCCTGAAAACTAAATAATATTTCATGGAAAGGAGAAGGATGTTTTTTTCTGGATGATACCTACATAATTATGGAACTATCCCAAAGCCACTGGCTAAAAAATAAAATAAAATAACATTATCTCTGCCATCTGCAGTCATAGGTATGGAAAGTCATCCCCAGTGAAGTGACATCACCTCTTGAGATCCCCCGCCACCCTAGTTATCATGAACATTTTTGGTGTTGCTTTAAAAAAATAAATTAGAATATATTATAAACATAAACTTCATTACAATTGATTTAATACTATCCGTGTCTCTTATAGCTGAATACAGTACATTATTTATTGATCTCTCATACACATTCTTCTACTTTACTATTACAGAATGATTTTTGGCTTATAAAGAATGACCCACAGAGTCAAATGTCATCTCCTACTCAATAGAGTGATAATTCTGTTACTAAATGGCCTCTTCTTATCCTAGAATTATAATAAGTACAAGTTGCTTATTATAGAATTTCAATAAAATATTGATGTGCTCATACCTTAGCCACTTAAAGGCTATGAGGTCTAGGGTTCAAGAAGAAGGCAAGTCTTTTCGGAATTTCATCACAGGAAGATACTCAAAATGCAAGGACTCTGAGTAGAGAAAAGGACAATGTCCCCTGATACAGTCTGTGGATTTTGCTCTCACAAGGTTTGTGCCATATGACCATTCTGGAAGAGACTCTGTGGAGTGCAAATTTGAAGCAACATTTGTTACATTCCGTTAAATGGGCCACATTAAGCTCTTTCGTGTGATTATCATTCTATGCTATTGTATTATTACGTCTTTAATGGATTGAGTGCCTTATATTTTCACGGTGTGAAAGTATAAAATCTGTTTTAGATAGTAACTGCTAATTAACTGTTAGCCTATGTAGGTGAGAGAAGTCTTACTATTAGAGCCAGAGAGAACCTCTTCACCCAAATATCTACACATAATGTTAGCTGAAAGTTGTGAATTTTTATAAAAACTGCACAATATTTTGTGGAAATGACTAAACTATTTGAAATGAGAAGCATGCATTTCTAAATATATTTTTAAAAAGGAAAAAGACATGAAGTAGGTTCTAGTACCATGATCCAATTTTCCTCCCTAATGTGCTGGTGAACCTATCTGAATAATTTATTTTCTAATTTGTTCTTGATGCTTCTTTTTAAGGTGTTGGAAGCCCTTCTGTTGACGTTTCAAGTTCTTGTGCTTTGCTGTCTAGGTTGGATGCGTGCCTCAGGGTTCCTAGTCTTTGCTTGTGCATTGGTTCAAAAACACAGTCTTTAAAAGACCACATCTTTTTCAATGTCTTCTGCACACAGTTTCCCTTCCCTCCAATGTATTCTGCAAAATGTTGGCTTCTTGTTTTACTATTTAATGGTGAGGCTGTATCTTTTAGCATCTGTCTTGAACCTGAACATTCTGAATCACTGTGATTGACGAATCTATCTGCTGGGTGCATTCTTATATTCACAGCTAGTCTTCTGCTTTTTATGAAGGTAAGAGCAATATTTTTGATCCTTTGGGCTTGAAGCAAGTTTTATTTTTTTTTTTATCAAAAGAGTTGAAAATAATTACCCTGTTCTTATTTAGCTCTATGACATGTCTTTTCTAATAAATTAAATAACCCTTCATTAATAATGATGGTTCTGAATCTGTTGTTTAATAATTTCATGGCCAGTTTTATGCAAATTACCTTTTCACGTGCATTTTTTTACTTGATCTGTACTATGTGAGAAAAAGAAAAAATACATATGCATACACATGTGTGTACGTGCATGTGAACATACACACACACGATGCATTTTTTTTTTTTTTTTAATCCGTTGCTTTTGGTCCCTGTAAAACTATATATACCTTCAGGCTAAGGTATCTGGGAATGTTGCCTCAGATGAAGAATTATGTAGCAGGATACAGAGAATAGAGTCAAATTATACACTTCTAAGTATCTAAGCAGCCTTGAAAAGCAGGGTTCTGATTTGCAAGGACAAATCTTTTCTGAGAGAGAAAAGGTTTCAGAATTCAGAAAGCCCATTTTGCATATCAAAAGCAAACCCCAAAGGAATCAGGCTTATGGCTTCTGCCACTTACATTTTTTTTTTTTTTAAGAATCTTCCCCTTTCCTTATCAAGCAAACTAGAGAAAAGGTAAGGGAAAGCAATGAGTTATTTGCTGATGTGCGTTCAGAAAATGGGCTAGGCCTATCACACACCCACTCCTCAGACAGTCGGAAACAGTAAAACCTCAGGCAGGGTTTGGTTTGAATAAAGAGTTGCCAGAGGCTTCTATCTCATTTGTCATTGATGCCTTGAGAAATGGAGAGTCTTGTAGAAACACCTCTTGTGGCAGCATCCTGTAGAAACAGGGTTGTTGATGCTGCGTCAGGAAAGGTCCAGGCAGAGAGCACCTGAAAAAGCTCCCATCCATGTGACTCGAGTTAGGAAGAATGCTCCAATGAGAAGGTGCCCATTTCTCATCAAAACCAGAGAACTTTTGAGGATTATAGGGTACGTGGTTAATTAAACCAGCATAAACCAGCTAGTCCAGGGAAAACCAGGGGTGCTAGTCCAGCTACTTTAGAGGAGCCAAAAAGTTCCAAGAGAGAAAGCCAGAGGACCCAGTATAAAATCACAGATGGCAGAAAATACAGTAATGTGATGCTTGCACTAAGGATACTTCCTTAGGTGCCAGAGGGAACAGATACAGGTAATGAAAGATCATAAAGAAAACATAGGCATTCTACCATATAATACCATTGGACAATGCCAATTATACACACCCATAGATTCCTACATCCTAGGTAAGGCCATGAAACAAAGGAGATAGACAAGAAAGCAGAGAGTGAGAAAATTATTATAAAAGTCTAAGGAAAGTACTCATTGTTTAATATTAAGTATATACTTAGCCAATAGTTGCATGATGTCTTGAATTAGAATTTGTTATAAAAAAAAATAAAGTAGTTTTTCATTTATCTGTGTTTGGGCCTAAAAATAAATTACATGGCTCTACTCATAAATGAAACAGATCAGGAAGTATTGATTCTATTATTCAGATGAAGAAACTGGCTCAAAGACTAACTGACCAACCCCAAATCTCAAAGCATGTAAGGTATGGTGCTGGGACAAGAACCCATATCATTTGTGTGTGTGTGTGTGTGTGTGTGTGTGTGTGTGTGTGTGTGTGTGTGTGTGTGTGTACAATATTTATAATAATATTTCCCCCTTCAATTTTTGCTAATGTAGAGTTATCCCTTAATCCATACACTCATTGAAGGTATTTTTTTTCCTTGAGATTGGAAGTAAATTTTGGATATCAGAGCAGGAATCTAAATTTGTGCATCTTACTAGTGCATTATTAGTTTGGGGGCTTTTTATTCTTCTTATAATAGTCTGTCCTGTCTAGTAAAGGATCCTGCTTTTTATTTTATAATGTTTCTTCATAACTCATCATTGTCTATCAAAATCTACTTACATATGCGGGTATTTATTATCTATATTTTACTCCACCTTTGAAATGTAACTTCCATGAAAGCAGGGAATTTGTCTTTTTTATTCATTTTTATAGCACATGGCTAAACTTTGCTGCACACATAATATGTATGGAGAAAGTATTTGTTTAGCCCATTTGTTAATGAAGGAGCAGTCAGCCTCATCAAATATGGTACTACAACAAACAGAAAGTTGGCTAATTAATTTCAAGTTTAATTTTTGTGAGTACCATTAAATTAATTAAACTGCATGCAAACGAATTATCATAGATATCTCTAGAAGGGTCATTCTCAAACTCTCTCAGGCTTAATAATCACTTAGTGAACTAGTTAAAAATGCAGATCCTCAAACCAATCATTAAGAATTCTGCTTCAATGGATCTGGAGCAGAACCCCAAGTCACTTAACAATCATTTAATAAGTACCCCAAAGAATATGGTCAAGTTGCCATTTCAATTTAGGCTCTAATGCTTTTACTCAGATTTCACTATGAAAACAAATTTTATATAGCTGCCAGCATTTTCTTCCCACTATTCAGTACTGATTTTTACAAATTAAAACCTACAACATAGATACTGGTTTCATACTATATTGAAAAAATATGGAACATTACACAATTTTGAGAAAAAAAAGTTCCATGCTTATGATTGACATTACAAGCACACTTGTCTTTTTTATTTTAAACATGTTCAAATGGTAAGCTAATGAGATAGATTTAGTCATCTGTATATACAAGTACTAGATATAGTAACCCAAAGAGACATATTGGCAGACAATCTGGAATTGCACTTTGGAAAAAAAACTAGAATTGCACTTGATGTGGGAAATAAAAAAGCAAAGGCTAGTAATGTTCATTTTGTATATGAAGGAGAGGGCATTACAGCAATTTGAACACTGTTCACTTAAAATAGAAATAAGCTTTTTAGTATATATTTTAATGACTTTGATAGCTTGATTAACAAAGAAAATCAAAGAAAAATTGTGATTTTTTCCCCCTGCCTATAGAAACCTTGAGATCATGGGAAATTTAATATGCCATTACTGTTGGCTCTATATTAAGGATGGCAGAAATACATTAGAGTAAACACAAAGTGTGCGGTCTGCAATCTGTTCTCAGAAAGACATATAGTAATGAGCTCTGAACTCTAACTATAGCATGCTTTATACCTTCTAATACTGTATGAAAATACATCCTTCTTGGATTTAACCTAATAGATATTTAGTTTCCAAGAACATAGGAAGGCTATAATCATAACATGAACACATTCATAACAACTTACGGCAAAGTGGATCCTAACAGAGTTTGCTGTCTGTCCTCATCTTATTAGATCTATTTATGCCTTGTTATATAGCTAGCTTCAATACCAGCTGAATACTAAAAATACCTAACTCTCTCGCTCAGACCGACCCCGCCACCAAATTCCAGACTCCTATATCCAACTCCCTACTAGATATTTCTATTTGAAAGTCTAATCAGACATCTCAACTTCAAGACAGCATATCCCAAAACAAATCTCTGTTTCTTCTGCAACATAACATGTTCCATCGGCAGAGTCTTTCCCATCTCAGCTCACCATGGTTCCAACTTTCATGAGCCTCGTCTCAAAAAACCATATTTTTATCTTTGAGTACTTTTTCCCCCATACTTATATATAATCATCTAGGAAACTCCATTGGCTCTACCTTCAAACTGTATACTATTTCCAAGTACTTTCCACTGCTTCACTATTGCAAATCTAATCGAGGCCTTCCTCATCAACTTCCCTGTTTGTGTCAAGACCCTCTGAAAACATCCTCCCTCGAGTGTCCCATTGTTTGCTGCATTCTGATTCTGAACACCGAAGCCAGAGGGAGCCATTAACACCATAATTTGGAACATGCCACTTCTTATTAGTCTGTAATGGCTTCCTACTTCACCTGCAGCGAAAGGAGAAGTCCTGAAATTGGCCTACGAGACCCCATGTGATCTGGCCCTAGTTATGTCTCCTATATATCATCCCTGAAAACTCTCTCCTTCCTTCAATTAACTCCCGCCATACTAGTCTTCTGCCTCCCTTGAACCTGCCAAGCACAATCTCATTTTAGGACCTCGCTCTAAGTATCCCTCCTTCTTTGTCTCTTCTTTGTCTTTCACGGTCTATGCGGTTGACCCTCTCACTTCCTTCCAGACGTTGTTCAAATCTCATCTCCTTAATCAGGTCTGCCCTATACGTCCTATTTAATATCGTAACCTGCTTCTCCCTCATCACTTCGCCCATCATAGGCATTTTTGAGCCTATTTGACCTCTACTTTTTTCTTTTTACATAGCTGTTTTGTCATCTAACAAAATATACAATGCCCTTGATTAGTTATTCATTTTAATAGAAGCACATGATTATAAAGAACAGTACACAAATATACATGGATAACTCAAATAATTATCAAAAAAATAAAAACTGTGTAATTTCCACTGAGGTAAAGAAATAAGGCAGTGCTGGCAGCAAGAACACACACTCATGCTTTCTCTAATTGTTCTCTCCTTTCTCTGAAATGTTACTACCACCCGATTTCTGATACTGTAATTGCATTTTGTGTATTTTGAGCTTTATATATAGTTGTGTGTGCGTGTGTGCTTTCTTTTACTCTATAGCATTTTTTATAAAACTCATCCATGTGGTTTCATTTAGCTATAGTGTTTTAATTTTCATTGCTGTATAATGTTCAATGTATAATATATATGAAGATTTGATTGTTCCATCAGTGAAAGGAAATTTGAGTTTATAACTTTTGTCCTTTATAGTCTATTTTACCCTCAAATTTTCAAGTTTGATGAAAATGAAATCTTTATCTGTCTTATTAATAGATTAACACCAAAAACCTAGAACAGTGCCTGGATCGTGGCAAGTAACTCAATAAATATTTGTTGAATTGATAAGTTGAACTAAAAATGAAGATTTTATTGACATATTTTGAAGTCCATTATTGGAAAACAATGCAAATCCTTACATTTTTGTTGTTTTGAAAGTTTTTATTTATATATCATTAATATTTGCATAGTATTTATAAGGATGGCTGATAAAATGTTGATTTGGAGTTTGTGTGGAATACATTATAAGTGTGTGTAAGCAATTTGGGGAAATAGAGCTCAACTTGTTTTTGATGACCTAAAACTGAGTGATAAGATTTGGTCAGAATTATGAAAAAGCCTGATATTACTCTCAGATAAATACAATTAAAATATCAAATGTCAACAATACAAACCTTCATATACTATTTTAAAATTTGCAAATATCTAGACAACATCGTAATCTAACACTCTGGATAAAATAGGAAAAAATACATTTGCCTAGTCATGGAAAATAGATATCACAGATGTGAAACACTTACATGTGTAAATTTAATTTCTCTTGGATTATATTTTATTAGTAGTATTTGATAACATCCAAGAGAGGTGAATGATCAAGTTATTAATAATTTGTATGACACACATTTAATTAACTAAATTAAAAATGAACAATGGCATTACAAGGGCTATTTAGCCCATGTACTATATAATAATATACTGGTTAACGCTTAAGAAAAGTGGCCAGTCATCAACGTATCATTGTGCATTGTGCTAGCATTAATCAAATCAAATTAATGTAGTGTTACTTTTATCTTAAGTGGGCATTAATGAATGCTTCATCATTTCAAAATGTTGCAATGACGTATCAACATATCAAATGCTTAATTTAATGTTTAGCATAAAAAAGGTTTATTTGATACTCATGTTAATGAGAACTTTTTTTTTTTTCCTTTTATTACAAGTATAATTAAAGACAGGTATTATAAAGTCTTTTAAACATTGTTTAAATGTAAGACAGGGCCACCTTTAAAGTCGTTCTTTTGAGGAATAAGAATACATTTAAAGCTATGGAAATTCTTTTCACACTCCACTAGATCAGTTCATTTCCATTAAAAGACAGAAATATGACTTCATATTAATGATGGAATCAAAACAGATGGAGCTATCTAATGGTTCAGGCAGGAAATTGGAGTAGGAATTATAGCTTCTTACTCTTATATCTACCACTGATTCACTAAATAACCTTGGGCAAATTACTTAAGCTGCCAGGTCAAATTTTCTAAGTGCACGTCTTCTTTTTTTATGCCCAGAGCTCTTATTAGCAGAAAAGGAAGCTGTGGAGATACAGAAAAAGGAAATGATATAATATAGAGTGGAGGAAAAAGCCTTTGGCATGGAAAAGATTAAGTGGTTTACCCAAAGTTTCACAGTCAGTATGCGGACTATTGCAGATTCAAATTCCAGTTCAGGTCTGGGACATATTAACGTGATATATTGGCCAGGCCTTTAGTATCAACACAATAATAGCTACCCTGACTTTGACTATAAGAGTATGAGTTTAAGAATTGCCTAACAAATTACAGATATTTAACACATATAATTGTTTTACTCATTTCTCCAACAGTAAATACTACTGATTTTTTATTCTTAAAACAGCGCATGAATTTATGTGATCATCTAATCTTGACTCCAATGCCATAATTTTTAGGCACTCGTTAATCTAGAAATTATTCTCAGTGACTTCATTGTGTTTCCACATCTATTTCAGCTTTCACGATTTTGAAAACAGGCGGAGGGTATTTAAGACCACTGGAATGGGGAGAGAGCACATAGAAAAAAGGCTATGCCCGAGCTCTTTGAAGGCGAAAATTTACCAGTCATGTCTACCTCTTGCATGTTATTTGACTTTATCTACAAATTTCCATTTAAACTGACACTTCTCTAATGCGAGCTTACATCATTTCATGGGAATTTTCGACTAGGCTCCGTATTGCTAATATTAACTCCTCAAATATATTCTTCACATCACCCTGTGTTCTTTTAAACGTTGGCTTTAATTTAATATATTAACAGCGAATAAGTTGGAACTTCTAATATCCTGATCACAGAGAACTGCGTACGCTGTCTCCTTTACTGGAATAGCAACACTATTCTGTGTCGAATACACATCTGTGAAAACTTGCCTTGAATTTCACCTCCACAAAGCTTTTATGCTTTGTTCATATCAATTATTTTGTTCCCTTTCTGTGCCCCACAGTATATTGTATATATCACTACAATTACATTTATTTCACTGTTTTATGAGTTTTTCAACTATGTTTTTTTAATTAAGTTTTGTTCTTTTAGAGGTGATTCTGTACATACCCAGTTCAAAATACTGAAGAAAAATCACACCAGGTAGAGTTAAACAGGCAAGACAACTTTATCCAAAACTATTGCAATAGGGGTCAAGGCTATTGCAAAAGAGGAGAGAGAATGAACTCAACTTCATTGCAAGGAAAGGTGAGATATTTTTTTAAGCACTGAAATGAGCTAGCGGAAAAGTACTGGATGATCTCTGGAAGGAGTTCAGTCAATGTGATTAGGCCATTGTTTAATTGGCATTGGTGTTTACAGAGTTAGGCTTCTACCCTCCCACAGAGACTGGGGCTACCAGCATTACCTTCCTTGATGATTCTATTTCAAAGGGATAGCTCCAGGGCCCTTTTTGAAGAAAAATGTTTCTGCCTTATAAAACTGGCAAGAGACTGGGAGAAGATTTACATCTCAAAGGAACAGAGACAGAATTTACAATTGCAAGTGTTCTAAAGTAAATGCTCTAAGAAAAGTGAGGTCAGGGGCCTGTAGTCTGGAAGAAACCTGTCTTAAAGTTTAGTCGACCTAAGGGAATGTTAAGGCCATCTCGATCAATATTTATATTCACAGTGTGAGGCAAGCTAAACACTCCAGAAATTTTGCTCTGCCGCTATGGCCTCTAAAATCTAACAGGATATTCTAACACAAACGTTTTCTTTGAAATAGACTGGCAGATGCACGTCGGGGGTCATTTTAAAGAATTGTTTGCTGTAGGTTTAGTGTGGACTAACGAGAGTGGGAGAAACTCGGGGCCACAGTTTTATGTGAGACCCGCAGTTTTGTGATTTTTACCTCCAGGAACTCTACTAAGTTCTCACAGTGACGATAAAACAAAACAAACAAACAAACAAAAAAAAAAAAAAAAAAAAAAAAACCCTCCTGTTCTAATTAGACATTGGAAGGGGAAGAATAATCATTGTGGAATTTGCCTGGCAAGTTTTCCAGAACAAAGCCCCACTCTCCAGGTGAAAGGCTTACCCTCTGTGGGGGAGGTCATTTGTCCCTCTCCAGTCCCCTCTGCAATTCTTATCTCATTCAAGGGGGAAGAGGGAATGAGTTAAGAACCACTTGTGAAGTCACAGTCCAGGGACACAGATCCACTAAAAGACTGAAATTTAAACATCATAATATAACACACTTCTGCTCTCCAAATCCTCACCACACCAAACAAGCTTCCCATTTGATAAAAGTGGATTGCAGCTGAAAAAGCTAAAGGTATCACACTGTCTAAATGGTTTGTAAATTTGCTCTGCTCTTCCTTCTCACTCAGTTTACAAATGGATGGTTCTGGTGACACAGCATATTCCCAAATTTGTATTGCTCCCCTTCTCTTCATGAGAGGAACAGAAGAGAGCAATATCTAATATAGATTTCTTATCTTGCATTTTACACTATAGAGGTATTTTTCAGTTTCTTCATGTATCTGAACATTATTATTTTCATTTAAAAAATGGAGACAGAAGCTCAGTTGCTAAATATTTTGCTGAAGGTCCTACACTTGAAATAGAAAGTTAAAAAGTAGAGGGAAAAAAATGAACACAAAAGTATGCTATTTAAGTCAATTACTACAATAGATAAAGCTCTTAGGAGCCTAATAATACAAAAAAAAAAAAAAAGAGAGAGAGAAAAATATAGAAAAGAAAAAGCAGAGGTAAACTAAAATAAAAGAAAATCCAAAAATTGTAAGAGAAAACTACATGCAATTTTAACCAAAAATAATGGAAAATCCAATAGAATTAACAATTTTTAATCTAAATATAAATTATCAAAATTTCCTTTAGAATAAATGGAAAAGCATAATATTGTAATTATCATCTAAAATACGGTGATTAAAGTTAAAAACTATAACAAACATGTTCACAGTTGAATCCAATCTACCTTTTTCAGAATATATTTCAGTTCTCTAAATTATTAAAGATATATAAAAAGATAGAAATGTTTTCAATTCATTATATAAAATCAACATAACATATGATTATAACAGTTGAGAATAAAAAATAACTTTTAATAAAATTTAAATGTCAATTCTAATAAGAGCTCTTAAAAATAAGAACAGATGCTAAACTATTTAAATGTAATAGACTAACAAAATTGAACAATATTATTTTAAATAGAGACGCATTAAAATAATTTAATTAAAACAATAAATGTTTTTATCATCACTGTTATTTGTATTTTTTGGAAATTCTAGCAAATTGTATAAGAAACAAAATAATTAGAACAAATATTAGAAAAGAGATAAAACTATCTCTGCCGACAATATAATTTTATACTTTAAAAGCTCAAAATGCTATTTTAAAAATACTATAATTAATCATTGGATTCTTTGTGGCATGTAGCTCCATTACCTAGTCTCTGTTATAGTAATACATCAGAAATATAATTGAGAGAAAAAAGTTGCAATGAAAATCAAGGCAAATTTTTTTCTGTGTATTACGTAGAAATAACATTTTAACAAGCAAATCTTTATATAAAGCAAGCTATGGTATTTTTGAATGCTGTTAAATATGATCTCAGCCAGTGGGGAGATAAAATACTCTTCATTCCTCTTGACGAAAAAATCAAAAGAAAAAAATATTAATTTTCCTAAATTAAATTTAATTCCATTTGTTGGATTTGGAAAAATAACCTGAAATTTTAAACATGTGCACAAAAATTGTGAGAGAATGTATGAACAATAAGTGAAACTCCCTTACAGATACTAGATAGTGGAGTCAAACAGAAACCAAATAGGCCATCATTTCCCAATACATGACACATTTGTTATTTCAAATTAGTGTAAAATATTTCATTTGTACACAGTTTAAAACTCACCAGGAAGAAAATAAAATTGGACGCTCGTGTTACATCATACCCCAAAATAAATTCAGATAGTTTAAGGTTTAAATTAGGGCGATATTAGTTGTCTCGCTTGTAAATTCAAATCAGTGACTAAATCTTTCTTCCTAACCCCACCATCTCTGTGTTCGTGAGTCAGTGTGAGTGTGTGTATTTGGGGGAGAGGATATAGGTGTACAACTGTACAAAGATATATTTTGGGGAAAAAGAAAGCCAAACAAAAAAAGAAGATAATACAAAGTGTGCCCTCTCTCTCATAAAAAAAAAAAAAAAAAAAGTTTTACGAATAATCATGTTCACGTATAAATGTAAAATGTACTTATTTATGTGTGCTTTTAAATAATTTAAGAAAAGGGCAGAGTCATTGTTGCTTTGTATATTCGACAACCTCTCAAGTTTTTGAGATGATGGATTATATTTCTTTAGTTCATTCTTGATCTATCATGTCCCCTTGTTCTGCTTCATCTAGAATATGCTGTCTATGTGTGTGTCGCCCTCCTTTTCTGGTAATCCTTTTGCCTACAGATAAGTAGCTTACTGACCTGGGCTCATTTCCCCTGGAGTTAGGAGTTACTACATCTGGTAATGTGTATCTGAAGGGGACCAAAGTCTGGGCTATACTTGTGTCCCTCTCAGCGACTTAAAAGAGGAAAGGATGCGCCTTTGCAAAGACCATTACAGGCTTTCCAGAACTCCGGCCACATATCTTGGCATGCTCTTTCTCCGCCAGCGACTTTGTGCTTCAGAGCCGATGTTTACACTCTCTGAAAGGAGCAGCGTGGAAGGCGTGAAGTGACCTTAAGAATGCAACCTGCCAGCCCTGCCACTGGGAAGAGAGAATCTGGAGGAAAGGATGGATGCCCGAGACAGCTCTTCATCGTTTTAGCTCGGCAGGAGTTAGAACTGCCGTGATTCCATAGCCCCGAGAGCACCGGTCGTCCACAGTGTCGATGTTTTGTATCCCATAGGGACCACTGGAACAGACAGTGAGCCTCGAGATCCAGGGGCAGGGTGACAAAGACAAGGCTACCCGCTCTTCCTCACTTCCGACGCCCGCTGCTGGGACTCTCTTCTGCAAACACACACATGGAGTTCCTGACGGTTGGGAGTTGCCTCACGACTTGGTCACTGTTTGTTTATCTTGAACCACACTTGCTCACCCTAGTTTTTTTTTGTCCCCTCAAGATTGATTTTGTTTTTCTAAAACAGGAAATAGGTTATACATGTTTCTGATCTTGAACATCCATTATTTCTTAATTAGCATTAAGTGTGTTGGATAATGGTATAATTTGGAATGCAGAAAATGTCTTGGTCATTCTCTTCCAAAAAGTTGAACATATAAAAGTCATCAATCAATTTTAATGATGCACGTGTGTGTTTAAGTGCAAAATATTATTTCGAGGTTTTGCAAAATAAGCAAGCCGTAACCGCAGGTTATAATTTGAAATGGCTTTTGTTTTGATTTTTCTCGTGTTTTGCATTTCTAGTGTTTTCTGTTTGCTTGTCCCATGCTGATGCCCTTCATTTTTAGCTAGCTGCAGCTTTTTACTCAGAACTGCCCAATTGTTATACTTCCTGCTGATAGTCCTCTAGTGTTAGAAATCTAGCATTAGCCTTACAAACCACTGCAGTACTGGCCTTTGGCTGCATTGTCTGTAGGGATGCCAGGTGCCCATGCGTTTGGCATTAATGTGTGATATAGTCCATTAGTCTCAAGTATTTAGGAGATCCTCTGAGGCTGGCTGAATGTTCCAGGCAGACTTTTAAATAAAACAAATTTATTGACTTAGTGTAGAGCTTTATTGCCTGAATCATTTTTGGACTGCCCTTGAACATTTCTATTTGTTAATGCATTTATTCCTTTCTACTCTTTACATGCTGTTGATTTCAGAATATTTTATTGTCTCTGAATATCATATTTGGTTACATAGAGTTTCTCGCTTGTAAAACCTCCTGTGTTAATTGGACTCTTACATACTAAATGTTGTCTTTGCTATTTTCCTTTAGTGTAGAACTACGTAAATTTAAGAAGTTATAGAAATTTTACTTTAAGCACAAAAAGAAGTGAAACACAAATGTAATAATTATCTTCATTACTTAGCTAGAATAATTTTAGGCAAAATAGCTAGCTAGAGGGAAAATATGAAAGTTGTAAATTGGTACACTGCACTAATATATTGATTTAAAAATATTTAATAATTTCAAGAAGGTGGAATAATTAGTCTTTGATAATATGATTTTCTAAGCATCTTTTTAACAAAGTTACATTAATGAGTCTTTAAAAAACTTGATGTTACTATGTGATGAATCTATATTTATATGTCATGTGCCATATATTTTTTATGATCAAAGGAGGAAATTCTATTTTTATGTAAGTGGTGACTTTTAAAAAAAAAATGAAACCAACTTTTAGCAAGCACCTTCTAGGATATTCTCTGCTGCCTAAATTACAATTCAAAAACCGGACCATCAAGAGGCATAAATAAAACCAAAACTCTGCTTAGTTCTACAGCAAAACCCAGAGACAGAATGTCCTACAAATTGTTTCTATGTAAATAGGGAAACCTTCCGCACCATCGGATCCATTTCTGGAGCCCAGGAATAATCAGGTAGAGACTGCACAGAAAAGAACATTCAACAGGATTCTAAGCATGTGTCTCACCCATCAAATCACACGGGGAATGAGAGAGCCACCGCGCCTGGGGAAATATCGGAGACGGGTCTGAGATAAGGTACATTCGAACACTATATACTGTGGAATTGAGTAGGAGCCTGAGAAGATGCTGGACCTGAGGTGGCGATCTTAGGGAGCATCACTTCCGGGGAGAAGGAGGTGACTAAGAAGGGCCAAACGACATATGTGGGTGGGTGGCAAAGCGAAAAATATTGAATAAAGAGATGGAAACGAATGACCTTACAGAATCAATGGAGTTCACAAAGTCATAAAAGCAACCTCTCTTCACTAAAAAGATGAAAATGATTAATGAAATTGTACCATATTATGCTAACAAAGAAAGGCACTCTCAATATTAGAAATCAAGTCAGTCACCCAGAACTGTTACTCCTGAAAATATACAATCACTTCTTATTGCTGGCGAGAGTTTCAAAATAAACAGAAAACAACTAACATTATCTCTACAAAATTATAAGAAGAAAGGAGAAAAATGACAATAAATTTTTGTGATGCGAATCCCCCCTCCACATACATACAAAGCAAACATGAAGCAAAGTGAAGTATAAAAAATGTCTCAAACACATCTTTAAAGAAGTATCTGTAGAAATAAGTACAAATCCATCACATCTGGATTTAAATGCAGAAGATCAGAAATGACAACATTAGGAAGATATCAAATGAGAGCTGATAGAACTCTATAAAATTCAAGTAAAAAAAAATCACTGAAGAAATTATTAAATTTCAGAGAACTCAAAGGAGTACACTTTAGATAAAAACATTAAAGTGCATATTAAAACAGAGTAAAGTGCAATAATGTACACATTAACAAGCATGCACTGACAAACAAAAATAAAATAAAAATGAAAATGAAATGAAAAATGAAATAAATCATAGATAAGGTAATGATCAGAGAAAGTGACAGAGGTCAAAGATAGTTCAAAAAGATCAAACATTGATATAATTAAAGTCAGTAAAGAATAAGAAAAATAAATGAAACAGAACTAATTGTTAAGACTAAAATCCAAGAAAATTTACCCCAAATGAAAGAGAACCGAAGTCTGTGTATGACTTGAACCACACATGCCTGGGTAGTTGATTCATGGCCATCAGTTTCTAGGCATGCCAAGTAAATTAATAGAGTTAATACTACATAAAAGTCTTCTGAACTTTTCATCAAAGAAGTCATTACCTGAAAGAAAATTTGTCTGTAACTAGAATCCTTGACAGTAATATAGAAAGAAGGGCAGAATGAGCAACATTTTCAAGATGCTGAAGCAAAGTAAATTCAGGTCAGGCATTTAGTAAGCAAACAAGCTATCAAGATAATAGAAAAAGACTTGTAAACATGCAAAATGTAGGGACTTCTTCCTGATGGATAGTAAAGATAATAACCTACAACAACAAAGGATTTACTAGAAAAAATGTAGTAAAAGGGCTACTGGTAAGCCAAGATTCATTTAAATGTAGGTCTAAGACTAAAAGTAAGGATACAGCTGATGAAAAGGTATATTAAATGGCACATATTCTAACAAAGTATACACTAAAAAAACATGAGAGAAAAAGGGAAGTGAAATAAAATAACTCCAGTGAGTATTCATTCCATAGTTGAAAAGAATTAAAGCTGCCAAAACAAATCGTTGAGGCCTCAGCGGGGAAAAATAGGGAGGGAGGCATTATGAAAGGCATAAAAGGTATAAAACTAAGATAATTAAGTTTAAACAACTAGAAGTGTGGGCACATTTAGATTAAGTTTTTTCAACTATGAGATAGCCAATGCAGTCACACTAGGAAATGTAAAATACAAGAGTAGGGCTTGTGATTCTGGTATCAGACAAGGTAGATTTTGGGATAAAGAGTTACACATAACCTATTATTTCTCTGTCACTATCTTTTGTTAATAAATAAGTTTAAGCTAAATAGTTATACCTACACTATTAGTATGCACAGTATATGGGGAAAGAAGCGATTTATTCTTACTTGTATTTCTCAAATGAATTAAAAAAACAAATTACATTATTTAGTGGGATGAAAAAGGATCATGGGAGTTTGGTGATACAAAATCCTGAAGAGAGCTAATTAAATAAAATCGCCTTAATTTAAACTCTTTTTCTCCCATAGTTACTTTTGAGAAACATCGGTCAATATCTTGTTAGAAATAATTCGCCATACGACAAAGCAAGTTTGAAGAGGTATCCTTTCAGCCACATATGTTTAAGTTAACATATTCCTATTTTCTTAAGCATATTTTCATAATTCCTTTTCCTCATTTGATTCATCAGGTTTTAATGGAAAGACTACCCAATTGGGACCTAGGGGATGGAGCTGTTTTTTTTCTGGCTCTGAAACTGATGAACTGTTATTTGACTGAGTCATTTCATTTCCCTGCCTTGCGTATAACTGACAGAATGTGATGTAGGAGAGAATGGATGAGACCGTATGTATGTGAAATTCTGGACCCCAATGACAGAGAAATCGGTGATTTCAGAGGAATTTAATTTTAATTTAAAGCGAATAATTTAAACAACCTCTTAAGACAGTGCTTAACTATCAAGTATTGATTAAAATTTTTACAGATTAATAAAAAATGTTGACATGCATTTGTAGTTTCTCTATGCCCTAATATTGCAGTGAGTCTAGAAAAGGAACTATAAAATGATTTGGGGAATGAGAGACATGATTTATGATCATATGTGTTGATAAACTGCGGAATTTACAACAAATAATCAGTTGCAACAAAAAATAAATGATGTAAAATATAAACTTTGTTCAATGCAATTATTGAGCTATAAAATTTATGGGGCTCCTATCTTATAGTTTGAATTTGCTGTAGTAATAAAAATAAAAATAAACCCATACATTTTTGCTTTAGGAATTTCTGAAAGGAAACTTTCTGCCATTTAATTGCATCTTTGAAAGGACTATAATCTCTTAATCACCATGAGCTTCTCTTTTATCTTAGTAATTGGTATTCATGCAGACTGCATTTATCTTAAACTTTTCATGTCAGTATGTAAGGCTGACTGCTGAATTAGAGGCTTTTCAAAAATAAAGCTTCTGCACTTCTAATTTATGATATATGAATCACACTGAATATCCCATCAAATATCGCCCTTTGCTGGGGTTAATCTATATGTTAATGGTTTCTCTATTTTCTGTGATATCTTGGCCTTTTCATTTATTTAGAACATTGTAATTGTACAGTTTATATTGTTTAAAAAGAACATTTGCAAGTCAGTGAAGAGGACAGCATGCTCCGATGACAGGAAAATTACATTTTGTAAAACTTGTGTTTAAATGCTATTAATATATTCAAATTAGGTTAAAAAGCTCCATTGAAAGGAGGTTAGTTTATAATAAAAAGACTTCTTATAGAAATTGCAAACAGATCATGACAGGGGCACAAGGGAAGAGCAGATACTTTTATAAAACTGTAGCATAGGAACGCTATAGGGTCTGTTAATATTTTAACATTTAGAAAAGAAAACAAGCTCTGAGATTTTAGGTAATGTATGTCTGGCTAGCTGATAATACTGTAAGCACAATGCTATATCCAGAATACTGAAGCTTCAGAGAATTTCCAAAATCCCCTCATAGCCGGACAGATACAAGGAGACCATGTAAGAAATTGAGTGGAAAAGAGGGTTTCTGGCCCATTAGGGAGAACCTTTTCTTTCTGGAAGCTTATAATAAAGGCACAGGTAATAAGAAAATGAGGTATAAGAAAAGGAATTGAGTCACGGGGACTTTTCAGTAATCTAGTCATTGGAACTCAAGGTTGCTTTTTGCCTCAGAAATAAAGAGCACAGACTATTCAACAAAATGCCCGAGTTTAACCTGCATTTCAGTCCACGTTCTCTAGGTTGAGCTAGTTTGAAACTTCCTGTGTCTCAGTTTCCTCTTCTGTTAACTGTGGGGAATATATGACTAGGAGAAGTTTTTGATGGCCGTGAAGGTTAAGTGAGATGACAGATATTAAGCGCTGAACAAAGTTCTTAGACGCTGGGTATCAGTTAACTGTGATTATTAAGACAACTTTGGGGGCATCTATAAGCTTAATTTTATGTGGAGTATAATCAGGGTGCCCGTGTCAAGCACCATGATGTCTTAGACAAGTGAAGTGCGGAGGGTATATTGATGGAGAATTCTCAGCCACCTCTCCTCCATCTTCCCCGTCCTGCTTAGTTCATAGCCCTGAGAGAAAAGTTCTGTTTGCTCACCTCACCCGTTTTACATTTCTGCCTCTCTCGTTTCGTCTATTCCAAATTTTCATCATCCAGATAAGTTGCTGTTATTCTGTAACTTGCCCCAAGTCATGGCATTGCTAATACGTTAGAGTGACTTAGGTGACGTATATAGAACGCGTTTACTCTCCGCACCACTGGGAAACTCTTTAAGCTGGGTTCTCAAAACCTTTCACTCACCATGGGGAGAGAAAAAGAGTCTGTTTTTTTTTTTTTTTTTTCCCCTCTCAAAACTCTAGTAGGTAATCTTATTTTCTCATTCCAGAAACTATTATTACCTTTATGTTTGCAGCTTGCTCTGTGTTTGAACTCTTTTCAAAGAGATAGAAACTTTGGATGTACTAAGGAAAAGAAGGAGGGAAAACAAAAAAGAATAACCTAGCTTTTCAAAATCCCACTCACTTTTTTTCTATCCCTTCTCTTAAAAGAAAAAATCTTGTCCATTCCCAATTTGTCTTATTAAAACAAGGTGGGATTAAATAGCTTTGTATATGACATTTGTGTATGTGATCAATTCTATATGGTAGACAATGAAGAATGGATTTTTAGGATCTCAGCACATTTAAGGTTTTTATTCCTACAGATAAATTGTTCTCCAAAATGACTGTACACTCCAACGAGCAACATCAGAGAGTACCATTTTCCTCATGCTTTCATCAATGGCGGGCATTAGCAAACTGTTTTATTATGAACATGTTATCTTATTGGAATATCTTATGTTTTATATCAGTAAGAATGTTTTAGGATGCAAGTAAAAACATGAATGCTACTGAATTAAATGATAAGACAGTTGTCCTATAGTGAGAAATTTCAAAAATATGATGGCCACAAGCATGGGATGACCAAGGCTCCAGGTCCACTCCTCTATGTTTCCTTTACTTCTGCTTTGCTTCCTGTGTTTGCTTTGTGTTCAGGCTAAATCCCATTTTAGTCATTCAATGGCAACAGCAATTTTAGTTCTTTCATTCAGAGACGATGGTGTCCAAAGAAGTCATTTTCTGTTCCTAAATATTTCCCAATGAATACTGGCAGACATAGCCTAATGTCTAAACCAGTCAATGGCAAGGAATTAATTTATACTATATAGATTATAAAGTTAGTTTTTACCCAAGAGGAACCAGTTCCTTTGACTAGGAAGGTAGCTGGCCTTTTTTGAGGTACATGGACTTAAGGAAGAGAGTAGAATTGGCACTAATGAAAAATTCTGTTATAAAAAAATCCAGGAATGCTGGGCGAACGCTAGGCAGGCGGACAATAGTTTCTGTCATGTGTTTGTAAGATGGGAGAGGAAAGTAACCTCCCTACTAAAGCTATCCCAAATAAAGATTAAAACATAGTCAAACAGAAAAAATATTATAATATTTTGAGAAGTTTATGAAGAGAACCAAGAACAATCAAGGATAGAATCCATGAAACGTCCCAACACAGAAGTTCAATTTATAAAATATATGAAGTTATAAGATCGCTAATATGTTTTATGAAAAAAAGTACAAGTGCATACAGATTATTAAATTTAATGTTTCAAAATGTGAACAGAGATGGGGCTTAAAATATATCTTGTCTACGAGCCAATTACTAAGCAAAATATTTCTTTTAATAAGAGAGGAAAATTAGAACAACAACATTGTAGGGATCAATATCTGGCCACCAGTAACAAAATGACTTGTTTAATGAGATTAATCCTGTTTTTGTTTGTTTGTTTGTCTTTACTGCTGAAAATATACTTGAAAGTGGACTAAATATCAGAACTCATATTTTAGAAGTGGATACCATAAATAAACATTCAAGTAAATATAGAATGAACCGAATGGTGATAAGTACTAACGAGAGAGAAAAAGCAAGGAGAAAGGTTTAAGGCATGCCAGATTAGAAGTGTGTGTGGAGGTATTATTTGCATATGGTGACAGTTTAGGGCCCCTCTTAGGTGACATTTTATCAGAGACCTGAAGAAATGAGAGGAGGAGCCATGTAGCTATCAGGGCATTGTGCAATTCAGGGAGACAAAAGAGTAGAAAATTAGAAAAGAAAATTCGCTGACATTCTCTATATAAGATAAAAAGGGACTGCCACATGGCAGAATTGTTCATTTTGCAAATGTTATTTTTACATTTTCTTAAATTTTTAATCATCAAGATCTAGTTACGGAAGCATAAAATAACATATAAAAATTTCACCACATATTAAAACATTCAGCTACATTCCCATTCTATTTCACATTCCACATTTGGACGTTATAACCAAAGGAAAAATAATGGCTACATCTGGATACATATTTTTATTAAACAAAGTTTCTTCCTATGTTATAATCACCACCTCTAGCACTTCTTAGGCACATCTCCAGGCTTGCTACAAATGATACCAATTTTTCAGTGACAGGTTATGAATAAAAATGTGTCAGAGCTTGTAAAATGTCTCTGAGGAAAAGGCATAGTACGTCTGTCATAATGGAGTCACCAGAAACAGAGATCCTGCAATGGGCAGAGATAATTACCCAAGTTCTGGTATAATATCTTTGGTGTAGCTTCTTATATGACTCATTTTGCTGTAAATGATTTAAAACATTGAATCAGTAAGATAATGCCTGGAACATTTTTAAAATATAACACATGTTTAACCAATGGTGATGTTTTCATTGCAGTATGTCTATCTACTCCACGCTCAACATGCATTTTTGAGAAAACTGGTTTGTTTTCCCTCTGCCTGTACAGGCTTCAGTTCTCATGCAGTTGAAGGTGCTGCATGTGCATATTGGAGTGTGTGTCTCAGTGTGTGTGTGTGTGTGTCTCAGTGTGTGTGTGTGTGTGTGGTGTGTGTGTGTATGTGTGTGTGTGTGTGTGTGTACAGATATAAAAATGCTATCGTACTGTAGATCTTAGCATAAAGAGTCTGAGTCTTTTTGTTGTTTGCTGACAGCTCTAAAGCTTCAATCTCCCCCCGCATGTCCTGCCTCACACTGAATATGCTGATAAGAAAGCACAGGTTCTCTCTCCTTTGGTGTGGACAGGAAGTTCAAATCAAGAAGCCCCTTCCCATGCAAGGCAGCATTCATCCCAGCCCGCATCCTAACCACAATGAGAACTCCAACCAGTCTCCTTTCCCTGATCTTTTGAGCCATTTTTTGACCATCTTGGGAGAGTCATCCTGCTCTACCCAGAAAAGCCTCCTGACTTTTATCAGTTCTGACATTGCAACCAAATGTTGAATGGGGATCCAAAACATCTCTCTCGGTTTCTGCCTTGTTCCTTATATATAGGTTTTATATATAAAACCTATATCCTTTCTTTATCGATTTTGATGACTACTTTATCTTCTATTGGTTACCGTACTAATGTAGATCATCTCTTAGTTTTCTATTCATAACCTCTGCCTTATATTCCGTGGCTTCTTATTGTGTGTAATACGTAGTACGGTGAGCCCCAGCATGTGTGTTTCTCCCTCCGAATATTAATTATCTATTTAATGATCTTTATTTTTTAAAATAAAATTTTGATTGGTGTTGCATTTCCTTCCTAGTTTAATTAGAGGAGAGAAAAATCGGTCCTTTAATCCATTAATATGTAAATTTTTTATTTATTCAGATTATTTTTAATAGACTACTGTGGTATTTGCCTTATATAATTAATAGTTATAAAATTTTCCTAATGTTGAGCATCCCTTTTTTTCCTTATTTCCTAAGATACTAGAGCTTTCCTTAATATTTGAGTTATATATGAATCTTATTTTCTATAATATGGTAAAACTCTAGGGTAAATGATGTACCTAATTTAGATCTAAGACATTAGGTGATTGACTCTCACTGTACTATCAATTTTCATTCACGAACAAGAGTGAGATAAAAATCACAGTTAGAATTTTTCGCAGGGGGGAGGGGATGAAAGAGGCAGGACTATCCCTAGAGGAATGTTAAGACCCTCAGGGAGGTGGACAACGTGTCCCTGAGTCATCGCTAGTCTTCCTGAACAATTTTTCTGCATTGGTATCATAATACAGGTAACACCTGGGTAGATATTCCTCCAGTTGCTGTTGTTCCTTTTAGAAGGCACTGAATGTCATAATACTAAGAAGCATCCTTATCAAAGCTGAAGCTGGAGCAGAACACTACCCACGGGTCATGTCACATCATTTAGACCAGGCAACTGAATCTTTCCAGGTCTGATTGGTCTGGGCGTTTTTATTAAATGGTAATAATGACCTATTGAATTATATGGGATTCCTACCCTATTGACCGTATTCTGGCAGCTCTCCCTGCATTTCTCATTGCTTATTGTTGGTACAAAAAAAGTCATTTTACATGTAGCCAAATATTACCAAAATCTCTCAAACAAATGAGTACCATGTTGATTTTGTCATTTTTTTTTTCACAGTGATGCTCATATTATCTTCAAATGATGGGAGCTTCATCCATTCTCGTCCAATTCTTTTTTTTCTATTATTTTAGACCATTGGGAAGTACTATTTTAAACAATAGCTTTGAGATCAAATATCTCTGATTTTTCCTGATAGTAGAGTGAATATGTCTGAAATTTTTCCATTAAGTGTATGTTTACAGAATATTTTGGGGATGTAGCCAGTTATCAAACTATACATATTATCTTCCAAATTTTTAAGTGTTTTTCTTATGGATTTTGAATATTATAAAATTTCTCTGTAAATTAATTCCTTAACATTTCAACTATAAATTCTTCTTTTGTGAGACAAGTTCTTGAGTGTCACATTTCTAAAGTTTAATCACCTGTAAATCAAATTCCAACAGTGCATTAGGTTCGATACGAAAATCAGCAGTTATATTTTTAACGACTTTAACTACAACAGGTAAACCTAAATTGCTTCAGAATACATAGTTGCGTATTTCATTTTGGCTGAACCCATAAGAAATTTTTCTAAAAGTAATGATAATACTGCATTCTTTGTATAAAACTAATATCAAACAAAAATGTGCAGAAAACTGCTTTTTGATGATTTGCCACCCCTTGTGATTATTCACATAGATGTGACAAGTTGAATGTGTAAAATTTAAAAATTAAATCATTTGAGAAAAAACATGTCTTTGATCTTAAATATTATTTTAATTGTGAATGCTCCTATAAATATACCTTTAAAAGGCTTAATGAGACTTATGTCAATTGCAAATGTTCTCATAAATGTCAATTTCCTAAAGTTCATAAAAATAGCTTTGAAATGTTCTTGCAAATGTCCCTTTGACTTGGATTTACTGATGAAGAGAATGAAAATGTTAGAATTGCACTTTATTAGACTTTTATAAAATTCTACATAATTATAAGTCTTACTGTGAAACAAGCCCAGTGCTATATGAGATGGAGAATGTATGTGTTTGTGTTTATGTGTGCATGCATATGGTGTCTGTGTGTGTGTAGGGGAAGTACGTATGCTTAGAATTGTACTGGTAAGAAGTGAATGCATAACAAATAAAATTCAAAATAATATAATTATGTACGATAAATGTAAGATGAAACTAAAGAAGAGAAATATGCTTATGAATATGAGAAAAAGATTTAGGGGTTGAGCTGAATATTCAAAACTGTGAAAAATTAAAGAAATAGATGAAAGGTTATAATAAATGTAGATAATTGTTATGCCTTCATACTGAATTAATCTAAGATTCTTAAAGGCTTATTAAGCATTTTTAATTATTTTTATTATAGTAACAAGTTTTTTTAATTGTTAGTATTATGGAGGACATGTGAAATCACTCTCTCTGTATAAATTATCCATTTATATAATTCCTAAATGAATTACATCAAATATTTAATAAAATCTCAGCTTCACAGTCTTCCTCATTTTTTTTTTTTTTGCACTCAAAGGTAATGTGAACATAACAAAAATTATGCTGTTAACAACCCCCTCTGTATTAACCAATATTAATAATATAAGCCTTTTATACTAATTATAACAGATGTCTTTCCTGGTGGACTTCTGCTGCTCTTATTGCCCTCTGATTTATTTTTCAGATTTATAATGCATTAGCCTTGACCAGTGTAGCAATGATGACAGGAGAAACATCAATACGCTTGGCATTGACTTCAAACTGTGCGATTCCACTGATAAGGATGCAAGATAACTATGGGACAGGGGTGGTCCAAAACTTTTACAAACAACAGCAGATTAAGAAACACTTTTACCAGTAACTTCTAAACAATAATGTCTGTAGTCATGGAAATGCTATGATCACTAAAAACAAAAAAAAAATAAAATAAAAAATTGAGAGAGCGACAAGGTGAATTTGTTCTATATTTTTGACAGCACATTTTACTGCTTATATTTTGATGTAATTATATAATGTACAGCCTTAATAGTGTGCTATGGATGCTTTCAGACATTATGACAAAGTAAGCAAGGTCACGTCAGTGTCAGTAAATTATCTAGAATATAGAAGCATTAATTGCTTTGGTGGATTTAAAAATAAAGTGATTTATTATGTTCTCCAATTTCCTACCTGGACGCAGCTCAGTTATTAGTAGGTGCGGGCATGTTGTCCTCTAATCAAATTTTTTCAAGCCATCTCTATTAAGAAGTCAGAAAAACAAGGTATTGAAATGCAGATTGCATTGATTTGCTCCAAGTTATTGCAAGGTAAGAGGAAACAGTTATCTTAGGGTAAATCAATATAATCTACATTAAAGTACATTGTCTCAGAGTGCCAGGAAATATTCAGTGATCTCCATTGTAAAAGTGGTCATTGTGACCATCTTATCGTCCTCAGTCCTTAAATTTATGTCCCTTGCACCTGAAGGAAAGCAAGTTTGTGAACTTTTTCTCAACCTAAATTTAGTTTGCACTAAGTTTCCTTTTAGTACTTCTAGTTTCTGGTCAAGGAGGGAATTGTGTCTAATTAATTAATTTCATCAGAAATAAATATGAATATCCAAATTTTAATATTACATCCTTAAAGTATCAATCTCTTTATATCACCATGATCCAAAATTTAAACCTTTCTTATAATTTCTTTGACATGAAATCATGGTTTATTAAGCACTGACAGCTCAAAAATAAATCTATGGTTTTTTTCTCTGATATTCTCTAAGTCTCTATTAGAGGTGCAGATGAACCTTACCTTTTTTTTTTTCGTAAGTCAAAGGAACTTTTAGTCAATCCCCATGCAACGTTAACTTCCTTGTACGAATAAAATGAAGTTTGTCAAGTGTTGCTGGGGAAAAATAAATGTGCAGAGCTGTTTTCCATTCGCATACAATGAATTCTATTATGTTATAACAGGAAGGGAACAGAAGATGGGCGCTGATATGGGAACAGAGATAAAACACACGAAGGGGCACTGGGGTTTAATCTCTCCTTGACCCTCTTTATCATGATGTATCACAAGCAATTTTATATTATTCGGTTTATGAAACCTTCCAAGTCCTCAATCATAAAAAGCAAAACAAAACAAAAGGTTTTGAGCATAAAAGAGAGAGGCCTAAAACCGCGATGGTCTATGGGATTATGCCATTGTCACTTGATTGACAAGTCACTTTTGTCTGCCTGTCCTGAGAAGAGGAATGAAAAGGGGAATTCTGGGTCTTTTCGAATATTTGAAACAGTCCAAAAAATATGATGTTAAAGGCTATACACACAGAGATTTATTTATAAACATTTAGAATTATAAATTTGGGTTATTAGCAAAGTGGCTCTAACCTGGATTTACTTTCAACTTTTTATAACATAAATATGCATGCAACATTGCTTGGCAATCAAACTAAGCATTCCTAATAAGTGTGTTTTTACATGTGTCGTATATTCTCCATTTCCCTCATTGTAGAGCTATGTTTTAACAGCCACTCAATTCCCCTCTTTTGATATTCTCACAGTACTTTCATTTTGAGAAAGAGATCTCATAATGCTCCAGGAAACTGGACCCATCTCCATGTCCTGAGAATAATTAAGAACTTTTCTAATTCAACCATAGTAACCCTTTCCCTTTTATCTGACTGGTTTAAACATGGGGATGTCAATAAATTTTGATCAATAAAATGCACCATGATATCTGCTGGAAGGATTGAGGGGAAAGCTTCCTTTCCTAAGAGAAAAGAGAAACAATGGACAATAGGCTAGCAGTTGCCAGAGGGGAAGGGGGAGGGGGAGGGGAGGTAGAAGAAAAGGAGAGAAACACATTAAGGAGAGATCGTTCATCTCACTGTTGACGAAAAGAATTTGAGGAAGTTATGCCTACAGTGGGTGATTCTGTCTTGTCACCAGATGTATAGAGAAAAGGTACAAACAATGACAGAAGAAAGGTATAAAGATCCAGGGAATTTTAAAGTTGCAAGTGTCCTACAAAAATCAACCAATTGTAACCATCTAACTTTAGATTCCTTGTAAAGTAAAATAGTACATCTGTGTAATGTAAGATAATAAGTGGTTTAAAATACTTTTGTTAGGTACTATTTTATGCACACTCAAAAGTTTTAGATTTAATAAAGTCCAGAAATATCCTACGCATTCATAATTCTCTCAATAAATTCACCATGTTTTCACAGGGGGAAACAGCCATTAGAGGAAACGTTCCCCTCTTCAAACAATATAAATAAGACAACAAATTCCTTGTTGCCCCTCTCTCTTTAGAATCTTTTTTTTTTTTTTTTCAATGAGTTTTCATTTTAAGTCAAAGGCTAATTAAACCCACCCTATAGCCATGTTTAAAACATCTTTCTTAAGGCTGTGTGTCTCCTGTATCAACAGTGTCTTTCTGTCTATGGATCAAATTCACTATGTTCTTGTATCTTCCATATTAAAACAGAAAGAAAAACAAAACCAACACCATTAGTAGATGTTAAGAACTGTTCCAGTTTGTCCTGTTTTTCTGCTCTAAATATGACAGAATTATTTAAGGCTTTTACATGATTTTACACTGTTCTTTATACTTTTTCTCTCTTTAACCAAGTGTAGGCTATCTTCAGCTCCAAAACTTCCCTCCTTGAAAAGGCAACAATTTCTTCCATATTGAAAATCCCAATGGTCCCTTTGCTGTTCTCTTTTAATTCATCTAGTCAACAGCATCCCTGAGTGACAATGGCCTCTTTTTGAAATACTTTCTCTCTTGGTTCATGTGACCATTTCTAGTTTTCTTTTTCAGATTTGGCTCTTCTTTGTAAACCCCTTTGCTCCTTAACTAATCTTGTAAATGTTAACTCCTCCCTCGTTCTTTTGTCTCTCAGACTTTTCCCTAAGTGATTTCATCTATTTCTGATTTATGTGTAAATTTTTTATGACTCTAGTTCTTATTCCAGACTGAAGCTCTCCACTGAGCTCATAATGAATGTACTTAACTATCTTCTTGACATCTCCACTTGCTTCTTCATAGTTGTTTTAAATTTTAAAACATACAAAATAAAAATCAAGACATTAGAATCTATAATTTTTCCTACAATGACTTTTTTTAACTCGTTAATTTTCTGTCTGCTTATTATAGCAATGTAGTAGCACAAAGTTAGACAACTCTGCTCAGTATGGGAGATTTTCCTGAGCAATGCTCAACTTGAAATGGCTTTCTTCTCACAAAAGTTAGGGTGGGCCATAACCCTGAGGCAGCAGCATGCCAGTGTCTCAGACAGAGAAGTTAAGCTCCTCTAAGTGAGAGTAAACACAGAAACAGAGAGAGAGTAACAGTTGATACTTTGCTGAGCTATTATAAAACACGAGTTCATTTCATGTTTAGAGATGTTGGAAATGGACACGGTCCCGGAAGGAATAGGAATCGAACTCTGCAAAGATAGCCAGTGATTATTTCTAACTGAAACTGGACATTGGCCAGATGCGGTAGGTTGAATATACTCAATAGACTGGGTAGCAACCATGATGGAAGGAAAGATTTTTGTGAGTTGTGTCTGAATATTTTTTTTTCCTAATGCATCTGAGTGAGCACAGGAAACAGTCATGGTGGTGATAAAGAAATAGGGTGATGAATAAAGCAAAAAAAAAAAAAAAAAAAAAGTCTAAGCACAAGTAGATTCACTTGTTTAAAAAGTTAAAAATATCTTCTTATTGAGAAATTTATTGTGCATCTCAAATATCCATGATCAAGTTAAGTGTCTATAAGAATTGTATCATTTATGTGAGTCCTAGTTTACAATTTAGTCATTCTCAATTATTTGTTGTCTACATAGTCCTGAGCTAAAGACTTCCTTTAGGTTTTCAGAGCATGTAAATAACATATAAAGAATGAAATAAAAAGTCAATTCTTCTGGCAATGAACCTGCAATACAAGCTCATGATTAATTTACAAAAATGGTCACTTTCTAGCAAAGAGCAACTGTTCCTTAAGTTGATAAAAGTGTGTTTCTAGAACAAAATTGTGATCACAAGAGAGAATGCATGCTACTATTCAAAATACTTATGATATAAGTTCGTTTATTTGTATTTTATACTTTCGTTTTTCACTGGGTCTCACTAATAGAGCTAGTCCTAGGTAGATCACTCAGCATGTTTAATTTTCACTTTTCAAACAAAACTATCACACAATTTTCTAAACTGATTGTATCATTTTACATTCCAACTGGCATATATAAATGTTTCATTTCCTTCACATCTTTAACTTTGCCCACTCCGAGGTCACAACGAGATTCGCTTATGTTTCCTTCCAGAAGTTTTAGGGTTTGGGATTTTGTGTTTTTAAAAATACGCTCATATTATAAATGGCTCACTTCTTTCACTAATAGAAATGTTAAGACGAGAAGTTATCTCTCACGTTTTAAAGTTTTGCTTATTTCATCATTTGTAGAGATGATGATGAAAATAGCTTAATAATTATGGAGAATTTACCAAACTCCAGAACCCTTCTACCTGAAATATCACATAAGCACCAAGAATAACAATATAAGATGCATTCTAATCATCTCTTTTATGGAAAACGAACAAATAGAAAGAGATGCTTAGAGTCACTCATCCGGTAAGTGGCTCATTGGGATCTTTTCAATGGCACAGTTACATCAATTAACCCCATTTCATTAAACCATTATCTCTCAAATGTATAATTGTTCTTGACAAACATTTTTTCATTGATTTAATTAAAAAAAAAACACTCTTAACTTTTAATGGTTGACCTTAGACACTCCAATTAATATGTATTATTTAAAGTTTTAAAAATCCACATGAGAGTGGTATTTACCTTAAGCTTTTTATTTATTCTGCATATCTACATTTGGTTTATATTTTTATTTGTAGGGGTGCAGTACGAATTTTGGGTTTTAATTCTGCTTTTAATTTCATTTTTTTCAGAGGTGAAGCCTTACTATGAGTAGTCAGGAACTTGCCATTTTCATAGTGAGTCAGTCATTATGGGGTGTGTGCTATGGGAAGGTATAAATATACCAATTCAAGTAACCTATTTAAAGAAAAGTTTGGTTACTTTTTTTGTAAATTCCCCAAAGATAAACTTAATGTGCTTAAAACAGTTCACTTGTCTCCGTCTGTCTTTGTGGGTAAATGTCATATATATATATCTGTAAACCTACACCATCAGCAGAATTATATAGACTCAGTCATTATTCACTCAGTTCTTCTAATTCTCTTGACAGTTGACACGGGTTATGGGTTTTTCCATACATTTAAGTGAATTTAAATTTATTTTTCCTTTATTTGTGGACATATTTCTATACATCGAAGACAAAGATGAATGGAAGGAAAGTAAATGGCTAAGATAAATGTCAAACAGATTTGACATGATTTCCATAGTGGCATTTTATACTCCAAAATAATCTTTAAAACTTTTCTAGAAATTTAGGAAAAATGCTATAAACATTTGGAAAGTATTTACTGAATAAACATAATAAAGTTACTGAATAAATTTCACCACAGATTAATTTAAATATTTGTACTAAAAATAAATTTAAATTACCATATTGGTACATTATATTGATTAAGATTGTGGGCTCTGTATCCAGCTATGCCACTTTCTGATAGTTTTAGGACAAATCACCCAGCCTCTAGTTGCCTAGTCTGTAAAACAGACATAGCTATGACATTGAAGTCATTGGATTACAATGATCTTAAATAATTTACCTGAAAAGAATACTAAACATATATTAAGGGCAATTAAATGTTAGCTGCTATTATTATTATAGATTTCACATGTCTTTGGAAGGCAATAGTAAGCCCTACCTTTTTTAGTTAGCAGTTATTAATATCATATAGAGGTTTATAGGATTATCTTCAACTAGCATGTAAAACACATTATCTTGCAAATGCATTTTATATATAGTATATATAGGTACATATATATCTGTGTGTGTGTAAATATATGTATATGTATGTATATATATGTATATGTGTGTGTGTGTGTATAAATATATATATATATATTATATATATTATATATATATATATATATATATATATATATATATATATATATATGGCATTTAGAAGCCTTCTATGCTCTAAAATTTGTGCCTAAAATCAATGACTTCATCTATCATTTATCTATCATCTATCTATCCATCATCTGTCTCTCACTATGCATATCTCTCTTCCACACCAATGTTTCTCTAAGTGTAGCCCTCAAACCACCTGCATCAAAATAATATCTATACTGCATATTAAAAGAAAGATTCCAGAGCCTCACCCACAGAGATGCTAATGAACTGGACTTGGGAAAGTCTGAGGACTTCATACGTTTAATGCTTGCTCCAGGTGTCTTCTGTTCACAAAAGTTTACAAGAGTTTGTTAACCTGATCTATTCATCACTTCCAAACGTTCATTTCTCCTCAGTTGATAAGTGCCCTCTCTCTGGAGAAACAGTTTTTTCAGTAATTATGGCCAAACCTCAAAGAATACCAGAACTAGATGCCGTGTCAGCTGATATTTCGAATCACGTTCATTTTTCAAATTTTGACTCATATCCTCTCACTTTTATGTCTACAACAACTTCTTCAAATGCTGTAGAAACTTTTACTGTGTTCCATGTTATCTCTCCTTCTCCTTTTATTCTTATACATTCTTTGTGTCATCCACTCTTTCAGGGTAAAACCTGGCAGCTAGGAGCTGCTGGTTGGGTAAATGAATGAACAAATAACTACATTGATGCATGTTTCGCACTAAAAAAACATCCTGGAAATAACTTGCGAAGTGGCATTTGAGATGGGTTTAGAGATAATGAGTTTAAAGCAATTATGTCCTTGTTTAGATGTTAGAACTTCTTAGTCCAAGGAACCAGGAGATGTGTACAAGGTCACAAATTATTTACTTTGAAGATAAAAAAAAATGACATACATATGAATACTTTCGGTCATTTATTATAACATAAACATTTTGTGTAATGGAAATCAAAAATTTTAAACTGAGCAACATCATGAATTTGAGATTGTACGTGCATTTTGAGAAAGCATGAAAAAAACATTTAAAAAAGCTTTTACTCTGCCTATATAATTATATATTTACACATGAGCCCCAAAATGTGGCCCCACAATAAGTAATATTCAGAAAAAATCAGCAATAAATTATCAATGGTCATGTTTTTAAAATTTTGTCTAACTATTTATCTTTTTGGCAAGCAACATCACTTACATAAAATGGTGCTCACTGTGATCCTATGCCATGACTATGCAGAAGAAGAAATTTTAATTCAATAGCTAATGTTAATGACAACTGAATAGAGTAATTAAACCCTGTACAAATTATTTATGAGTCAGAGAATAATGAATATAGATAATGGATGGGAAAAAGGTAAAGAGAAAGAACTATTATTCTTTTAATAACCATAATATTTTTTTATTAGAAATCAGTGTATGCATTATTTATGTTATTAAATTAAAATAATTAAATAGTATTTACATAAGCACAAGGTATCATGACTTTTTCAGTAGTTAAGAATAATGAGACTATACTTGTTTAAACGATGTGGACAAAGTTATAGTTTTAGAATTTCAACAAGCTTTGCAGGTCTATGATATTTAGATCCCAATTCCTCAAATGTTTATTGCATGTCTGTTCCATATCCTGAGCCATGACCATCCCATCCCGAGTGAACTCCGAGAGCGAGTTTCAAACTGGTCTAAATTCTCACTGGCTCAACACAACACCTCGAGTCCTTTTCAAAACGCACATTTCTGAATCCTTGTATACAGAGGTTTGAAAGTCCAGGCACAGAATGGTCCTTAGGAATTTGTAACATGGACTTCTGAGGTTCTTGCATATACTAAAATTTGAGATTCACTGGATTGAAAAAGAAAATAAATTTTGCTTCTGCGTCTTATTTTTCACTCAATTAAAATATTGCATAATTGGTGATAAACAGCCCCTCCTCTACTTTCCAACCTCTAAACTCTGAATAATATTAAAAAATAATTGAACCATAAACAAATTTTAAAGTTGAACCTTATCCTAGGCAACCAGCTCTACCATACTACCAGTGGAGCATATATTTCCTAAATTAGTTGCAAGCTACTAAAAGAGATAATTTTTTTTCTGCAGGATACAGACACAATTTTCTTTCTGACTTTCTGTACTTGAGGTACCAGAAACTTTGATACTTGTTTCTTCCTAGGGGTATCAATCTTATTTTGTTTCTACTGATTTTGAAAAATAAAAAAAAGCTGAAAAAAAGAAACACAACAAAACTTAATTCTTTTAAGCCTTTGAATCTGCTGAAAGCATTATTACTATGTATGTATGCATAATTTCTATAAGAAAAAAATCAGAGGAAGCAGTTAGCTACACTTCAGGCCTAATTCTTGGTGCATTTCCAGTAACATTCAATGAAAGAAATAAGAATTGTCTCTAAAAGTATTTGGAGTGCCTTTAAAACAAATAATTTTCTTATTTGCAGAGTTAATATATTTGTATTGTTTTTAAAGAGTTTAAATGGAAGTGACTTATTATCTGTAATTACCAACCAAGCAATTAAATCCATTATTCTATACATATTCATTGTGTACAACACTTGTCTGTCTCTGCAAAGTATTGCGCTAAAATAATAGAGAATATTAATTCTTGGATCAATGGAGAATACCTAATTAGGATTAGACATGGTTTCTGCTCCTTGGAGTTTGTAGTTAGACGTGGACATTAGATGTATATCCAATGAAGATGTAACTCTGGGTCTTTTTTGTGAATTAAGAGAGACTCAGTACAAGGAAGGGTCTGCTCGTTTTAAGGGTAGGGAGGGATCAAGAAGAGAAGTTTCTAAGTAACAGGTGGGGCCACATAGCATGGGGAAGGGTGCTCAGATTCAAGGAGATCTGGACTGAGATCTGTACACAGGGCTATCGTCTCACAGCCCTGGAAGAAAAGAAGAAAGCCATAGAACAAACTCTTTCATTTTAAGAAGAGAAACTTAGGTTCTAGAAACTTGTTCAATGACACAGTGAGCTAAATTATCCTGGTTGCCAAAGGGTAATGAAACAATCAGATAGCCTGAATGAAGTACACTATGTTAAAAATATACATGACATAGGAAGCAATCACATTTTAACATGAATATCGGAAGATAAATGCCTACACTTACTTAAAAATCATTGAAAAATGAACCTAATTTCAGCTAAAACTGAATTATGTAAACTTTATCTATAGATGTACATACATAGTCATTCTTTTCTTATTACCAAATGTGTTTATAACAGCTAAAGGAGTCTATTCTGCTATGTTTCTATTTTAGAAAAAAAAATGATGAAAATTTCTGAGGATGATTAAAACAATATTGCTCTAAAGTCTCTGTAAAGATTCAGAAAATATGGTAAATGATTTCTCAGATGTACCTGAAAAAAATCTGCAGAATTTACGAAATAGTTTAGTCCCTGAATTTTATTAAAAATCTTCAAACATAAGAAAAATAATATATGTTTATATTAAAGACGCTAATATTCAGAATGAAAAAAGACAACTGTCTAGGCCAAACTAATTTAATTCTTCCTGGTTATTGCTGTGAATCTGGATCTCAGTTTATATAATAATCATATATATATATAACATCATTCCATAATTTGATTTTGAATGTCACTGCTAGATTGATCCAACATATATATTTAAGAGCCCTATTTATTTTACTATAAACTTTTGGAATTTTAGTAAAAGTAACACTCTATTATATATTAGAGGAAAAATTGTAGACAAAAATGTTTTCTCATTACATTGTTCTGAGACTTTGGAACAGCCTATTTTCTAAAAACATGTTACTATCTATTTTATTATGTGGCTTCATTTATTCATCATTTTTATGCATGAATAAAGAAAATATTCATTTCATAAGGTAAAGGAAATATTCATTTCCTAAGGTCCAAACTGTCAAAATTTTAGTTTAGATTTTACATCTCTAGGGTAAACCATTTAGCTATTCTAAATTTAAAAAATGAGTCAGTTCTGCTCTATAACTTTTCAGGATAGGTTATTGGAGCAAAACACTTTTATTAACTGTTTAAAATATATTAAACATTTTTAACTTTTTACAAACATAATTAGTGAAGATTTTCTTGCTATTATAAATTCAAGATACAAATATGAATTCATGTAATTATAGACTGACCTAGGTATGCCCAGGTTAGTTCTAGAAGATGGGGTTGTAAAATAATTTGCTTTCTGAAACTTTGTTTTATTATTATTATTTTATTTAATTTTTAGGTCTTTCCACCATTAATAGAATGTCTTTTGAAGTCTAATTTGAAATTTCTAAAATATAGTAGGCTTGAAAGCCAGATAAACACAAAGAAACAAAAGAGCTTTAATAAAATGTGCAGAAGAAAGAATGGGTCAGGTTGAGGAAGATCCTAAGGGCATTTTTTGTTAGAAAAAATCTGGCTCCATAATGGATAGGCTATTTTGCCAGAAATCGGAGATTCTAAACAGATAATCATTGGTATGTGTATGTATGTATGTGTATGTGTGTCCTAAGCACATTTTTCTATTCATTCAATTTGAGTAATAATTGCTCCAAGGAAGAAGCTGTCCATCTGTATGAGAACAGTGAGGACTGGTACATACAAGACCATCTATGATTCAGTCTTCTGCAGAAGATAGACTATCGAAAGCTTTAGGGTGGGTTAATAAAAGAAAGACTGGGCTAGTCCAGTGTATAGACTATCGTGTGATGTATGCTAGAAGTATTGCTACTAAACACAAAATTGAACAACACTCTTCTCATCTGCCATTTCACATTCCTGGAATGGAACAGACTTTTGGAATTACACAAAACATCCTTTAGGTTTGCTTTAGTAGCTCTTGCGTTACAAAGAGTAGCTTAGGTAGTTCTCCAGGCAAAGCCAGGATAGCATATTTGCATAATGAACATTCAAAATGATATAAATAGAATGATATGGAAGTACTGGGGGAAAAAAATGTTTGCATCATTTAAATTGACAAATGTTAATTTTTGTGAATGAACAATCTGTCACCTGCTTGGGACATATTCTCACAGCCGTGGGAATCAAACTGAAATGCTACTAAAAGTCATTCCAGTAGCACCTGTTCCAGACGAAAGGATAGATTACTTTTAGTCTTAGCTTATCTGTATATTATTTGAAATGTTTGGGTCACTTGCCACCGATTTGGTGTCTGAGTTGAGGGCGAAGAAAAGGTTTACAGAATTACATAATGAAAGAAAAAACTTCCCTTCATATTGTGGCCATTTAGATCTAATAATATTGGATGTTTCTGCCTTACTCTGAGAGAAGTGTAGGTTATGAAAGAGGTAGAGATTCTACAACTGGTTAGTGCAGGTTTTAGTAAAAATTTATTTTTTTAATAAGAGTAAAACAAAGATGTATAAGAAATAAATAAAAGATCTCTTGTGTTGTTTTTTCAAAGGCAGCGTTTAACAGTCTTCTATTTGCTTGCAAAGGTCGATTTTAAATGGTTCCTCTATAATTAGTATATGGTTTTTACCCATATATCAAAAGTTTAATGTGTTAAAATACATTTTCCTTTTTTAATATAATATAAAAAGCTGTAATTTCTCCAATGGCTTTTTTTTTATGGAGGTATAGATTTTTAATTGATATATATGATAGTAATGATAATAAATGCATTTAATAATTCCCTGGACAGAAAGTTATGAAACTTTAAAACACATTTTTAATGGAATTCAGAGATGCAGGAATCTACCTCAGAAAGATTTTTCCCAACTGTGGCTTAAAAATAAGAATCACATTTCACAACTGTTAATACTGTAACCCCTTTCTGAAAATGTGGTCAAGTAATTAGTATTTAATATGCAAACTAAAACAAGCAAACACAAAAGAGCAACACATATATGCATAAATATACAATCTCCCAGCCCCTATCTCTAATCTTAAACACCATATATGAAAATCTTATGGTGGGCCTTTGATCTCAAAATTAACAAAATTTTGGAAAGTTACTTCATAAAATGTATCATCACCTACATATCTGATGTAACCCGGTAGTCAAAATAACCATAATTTTCCTGCTCTTAGAAAACCTTGTATTTTGCATGAAAACATACTAACTTTAAATATTATGAGGTCATGGGTATATGTGACAGGAAAGATATAATTAAAGGAATCTTACCTAATTCAGCATTAAGGAGACAATGGCAATATAAAATAAATATTATAAATGGGAGTAATCATTTATTGATATATTTTAAAATACTTTAAAATTGTGTAATTAACAAAACTGAGTAATCATTACAACTGAACAGAGTAGTCTTTTCTCTATATATTACAAAAATGTTTTGAAACTGTACTAAATAAATAAATAAATAAGACTAAATTAGTCTTATTTAGACATTAACACAACCAATGATTTCTAATGTGATATTTCTATCTACGTTTTCTCCTCTAAGTCCTGAACTATCATAACTAATGAATGACAAGAGTCCAGAGACTAATGGTTGTCCTCATTCATCAGTGTGATCAAATCTAATCAACTTTAACCCAAATTATCTCAGATTTTGGATTCTCCATTATTTCAAGTGCATTACTAAAACTGCCCCTAAGTTGGTCTCCCCACTTCTTGATCACATTCCATTTTCCACCCTAAAGGTTAGAATGATATTTCTGGAGTAAAAATTTGATACTCTCTACGTGGATGACATACATATCATCTGATAAGCCTGTTACTTCTATAATCCTCTGTCTTACACTCTATATGCAAACAATACTGAATTACTCTGGCCTCCATAGTCTTGTTCTTTCGGCCTGAATTATTGATCTCTTCATCACTTTTATTTGCATCTTCAATGAGACAGATAACATGGATGTCTGAGCCGAATGATATAATTGTCAAAATGTGATTTACCTACCCTTGTCATATGTTTTACTCTTAAATTAAATTAAGTAATACAAAAAAGCAGAAATATAGAAATATATTATTATATATTAAATTATAATTTTATTTTTACTTTTGGCAATTCTAAAAGTCCCTAACTCAAAATGTTTTTTTTGAGAATTATCAAGAATCTTTATCAATTATTAATCTTTATTTTTATTAAGGCTACTTTGCACATAATAACAATCTATCACAATGAAAGCATTTATTTCAACTTCATGACATGTAAAATGGTATAACTACTTAAAGGAACAGGTAAATTTCAATGAAAAAAAAAACCTAATTAGTTTTGCACTGTCATCTAGTAAGACAGGAGAAGAGGCATCTGGAAAAAGCAAAGGAAAGGGCGCACAGAAAAGACCGACTCAGCTGGTTAAGTCCATTCCTTACCGCCTTCTCTCCCCTCCAGGACTAACATGTTTTCCCATGGCTACCACCCCCACCTCAAGGACTCTCCAGCTCACATTTGTTGATTCATTCCAGCCAACTAATGCTGTTGCTTATCTCTGTAGGAATACAAGACTGTGTAAAACTGCTTACTATGTTACTACTGGAGCTCTGCCTTCGGGTAGGAATCCGCCGAGCAGGTGTCTGCATCAGTAAGTGCTGCTCCCTGCTTATAGCCTAAGTGCCTGGTCTCTGTTCAAGAATCCTGTGTTGTAGTGCTGATAACACCAAGGTCATGGGTTCTATGAAATAAACAACCTGCAAGACCAGTGGTCTGGAAATTCCTCCCTCCACCCCCCCCGCCCTCCCACCCCCGCTAATAGGCCCCACCCAAAGCTCCCCCACCCTCTCCTGAGTAAGGAGGCACACATGAAACCTCAGACAAAGAAATCACAAGCTCCTTACATGGACACTGCAGAAGTTTATAAACTGGAATAAATCTAGTCAGAGCGAGCTATTGCATGGAGTTGCTAACCTCATGTGCTCCGCCGGCCAATAAATTCTCCCTCCTCTAACAAAGCTGTCTGAGCATCCAAATTCCTCCATTGGGCGTCGCTTCCTGCAACACTAGCCAACTAATCTATGAGTTTAATGCTAGTTGAGTATGAACCATGTGTCATCAGCATCACTGCAAACTCATTAACAACATTCAAGGCAAAAATAATTTCATCAGTCTCATAGTCTGGGAAATGGACACTCACAGAGTCTGAATAAAGAAAGTTCTGATGACAATTTTAAACCCAGTTCTTCTGAACTTCAAACCCTTGTATCATTCTGCTCCATGTGATCAATCTATACTCTTCTCAAAAAAGTAAATAGTATACTATTAAATCAGGTTAATTTACCTGTGTCTCAAAAATAGATGTACATAAAGTAGCTAGAAAGAGATTTCTTCATTTCCAATTTATGATTCCAAAGACCTACTCTTTACAGGGATGTAATCTTACAATTTTCTAATTAATAAAACAGCCACATCAGTAGACAGCTTCAGAGACCATATCCATAAGGGATTAATAGAGGGAAATGTTTCTTTTTACACACTTGGTGATCCTCACAGGTGTAAAGAGTAATTGTGACACAACATAGGCCATACCCGGTGATAACAGAATAACCGAATGTAGACCCCTTAGCAGAACCTTAGAAAACTAAGACAGATTGCGACCGATCTCGATTACAATGAGGTTCAGGAAAGATGCCTTTGCAATGGCCAACCGAACACACAGTTACAACTAAACTAAAAATTGTACTCTCAGTTCAAATAAGTTTTCTTTCTTTCTATGAACTTTTACAAGTGAGTAGAAAAATACTTTATCTCCTATTATTAAAAAGGAAACACTAACTTTCCAAAGGAAGAAAAATCGTATATATATATTCTAAATAGTAGATGATGTAGAAGAAGCAATAGAAACTTTTATTCTTAAAGATATTCTCAAACGTTATTTAAGATACTAAAATGGAACTTGGTATTGTATTTGTCCTGACTGCGGCCCCACTGCATCTCTTAAGGGAAGCTACTTTGCTGTGTTGCTTCTCCCTCCTTTTTTTCTTTACTCTTTCATTTGTTTTTTTTTTTTTTTTTGCTTTATAATCATACAGAATCGTTTTTTTTTTTTTTAAATTATTTACCATACCAAATAACTGAATTGTTTACCAGAGTCAATCATAATATTTCTAGTTTCAACATATTCATCTTTCTAGGCTTTTATTATTATTGTTGTTGTTGTTGGTTATAGTCCCTTTATTCAGAGATAAAATTTTTTGTCATTATATAAGAAAAATGATATATTTTTATCTGGCAAGTTTATATGTTTTACTTAATTTTTTTATACCTATTCTTTCCCAGTATAATACATTGCTTTTTCTTAAATTGTTAAAAATGAGTTGAAGCAGAGCACGGCCAATAAATAAATAAATAAATAAATAAATAATAAATAAATAAATAAATAACAATGCAATTGCACAAAGAGAAAAAGATTGTTTATGGAGAAATGATCACTAATACAATTTAATTGTTATTTTTTATATTCTGAAGGATTATAAGCCTTAAATTTATATTTGTGGAAGGGAGAAAGACCAGGAGTATATCTGAAAAGCAGGCATAAAAATATAGCAAATATACACCTTTGATCTAAACGACAGAAATAAATTTACCAATGGCATGATAATATTAGGCATTTTTAAACTGACCTATATTATTTGAAATGTAGGTTCAAAATTTTTCAGTTTGATGAGGCCAGTCGCTGCAAAGTATAAATGAAATTGTTATGTACATAATATCTATCAGAATTTGCTCCATTAACTCTTGCGGAGGTGGGCTAATATTTTATTTGCATACATCCTCAAGTCTGTCCTGTTCTTTGCTAGGATTTATCACAAGTCTGCAGACATGGCTTGCTGCTAGAAATGGACATGAACAATTAAACCTCCGGTCTGAAATGCAGTGAAAGATTCCACTCCAGCTGCATTTGCTAAGCCCTTTGGTAGCTGTACTGATAAGGCAAAAAGAGGTTCAAGAATGAGAAACCTAAAGTAGAGATGCAAATCTCATGCTCGTTTGTTATATTGTTAACTCAGAATATGCTGATCTTGACAGGTTTTGAACTAGCTTTACCAGAAATAAAAAGAAAAAAAGAGGTTATGGTTCTTCTTTCTAAACTATACCACGTCTATAATTTATCATCTCCATTACAGTGAGAGATAATTGTATTAACGTATATGTAAAGCAATTTTTCTTTCAGAAGTTGTTACATGCATATACTTTAAAAATGTGCTTCATTTATATTTCTAGTTGGTCCTCTTTACACCCACACCATCACATATATATGTGAAGCATTTATGCCTAAATGGTGTCTGACTATGTTTGATCAGTCTTCTCAAATAAATTGGTTGAAAAAATGTTGAGTGCTATTTTTAAACAAAGCTCTGATATTTTTAATATTTCTTTGATATTTACAACAATTCACTGTTTTTTAATTTACATGTTGTAAGAAATGATTGTCCCTTATAGTATCTATGAAAATTTAAAAATATACAAACACTCAAAATAGTGCAGATATTTTTCTGCCAGTTTAATCATCTGCATTCCATTAGAAAAAAAAAAATTCAAATAGCTGTGCACAGTTACTTTAATATGACTAGACAGATTTCTCCATGGTGAATTTTAATCTTGCAATGATTTCACTGGTTAAAATGTAGGTATTTCTATGACTAACAGGGACAATTGGAAAAGTTCAAATATAGGATAATTATTATTTAAAATTCAAATTTTTTAATTTATAAAGTATAGCAAGAACTGAGACAATATTATTATTTGATTTAGCATTTTGTCTTTATTTGGATTTAGTTCCACCTTTTGGCGACACCAATAAGTAATACGGATAAGAGAACTAAAAACAAAAAGGGTCCAATTTAGTTACTTATCGCAGATATTTATCATGAAAAACTCAAATAATATTCCTTAACTCAAGCCCTCTTCGTCGAATGGAACAAACACAAGTTTGTTGCTTTTATTTATAAATTGACAGGAAACTGATTCGCAAAAGTATGGACAAAACGTTCCTAAATCAGTGAGTGTTCCTTTCATAATTTTAGTATTTTTAAAAATTTGTGGATTGTTTTTCAAAACTAAATTTGAGTTTATTCTTTCATAGATCTTTAGCAGTCCTTTTGGAAAGCAATTTAAGTGTGAAATGACACAAAACAAATGCAATTGAGTTTCATGCTACACATCATATAACATTATATGTTACTCAAAGTTAAAAATGAACTATTAAATTCAGCAAATGAAGCATTTATCTCGTTCTTTGTATCCATACTCTAAACCGTGTGTGTTGTTATGAGCTGCTGAGTTGGCTCTGTGTCTAAATTAGTTTTGTTTGTTTGAGATGAAATACCTGTACGACTATCTGAGGTTACGAGGTTTCTATTTCACTTACATTGTCAATGTTTGCCATCGCCTTTAAATACTGTTGACTATGAAAGATGAAAAATAAGTGTTCTTCCTGTGCAAAATCTGCTCTTAGCATTCTGAACTTCAATTAAATCTGCCTTTTTAGTAGAGAATTACAGCTAGTTTCAGCTTTCAAAACAGTTCACAATTGCTCCAAGTACTTGTTACTACGGGTAACCACAGTTTCTATGAAAATTTCCATCCCCGTAATCACACCTTTCTATAAGTGGGAAAAAAACAAAAAAAGGGCAGATCACTTATATTGAGAAAACTGAAAGTTAGTAGATACAGAAGGACTCAAAACTCAACATCTTATAATGAAATGTATATATTTTATGTAACATTTAATAAAACATATTAGTATATTTAAATGCACAGCATAAAACTTACACCCAAAGAAATACTGGACAAATAGCCATTTTTCTTTTTGTAAATCTATCTTATTTAACCCATTCATAACCCATAATCATAGTGGCATTTTTAAAATAATTTCTCTTCAGATGTAATTACTAGGTAGTAAGTACATAGATTTAAATACAGTATGGCAAGGAATAAAATTGTGTGCCTCAAAACAATCATACAAAAGGAAGCCATAGAATCAATATATGATAATTATGAATTTGAACACAGAAAATATTTATAATATTCATTGGCGTATATATACTGCTTCTTCTAAAGCAACTTCTCTTTTACTATTCAAAGTTCATTTCAAAGTTTACTTCATTAAGTGTTAGCTCTAAATTGAACTTCAATCATCTCTTCCTGTTGCCATATAGTATCTTTTCCTAACGCATGTGTTGAAACTATTTTCAATATAATCATGTACTTTATCCAAGTGTTTCTAATGTACATTTCTCTTGATTCCACATATAAAGCAACATGGAAGGCTGGGGGTACACATGAATAAATAATTAATAAATATCCTTTAACTTAATAACAACTATTTCACATAAGATAACATCATTGGCTAGAATGTTATGCCATATTCTATAAATGGGAAGAAAATTAAATGGAAATTATGTTGTATGGCTTTAATTTTAGAATAACTTCAGAAATGAACCAAGAAATACGGATGGAAATTAGAGACCAGGCCAAACAAAAAACGAAACAACAAAAACAATAGCAAAAAGCATTTACTGGGATCCTATTATATGTCAAGTTTTATAGATTTTAGTATCTTCACACAGGTATCACCACTAGTTTACAAAACAGAAAAGTGAAGCTCAAAACTTACAAGTAATCAATCAAACTCACCATCTACAAAAGGTTCAGCTAGAATTTAAAAATTAGGCCAGTCCAGCATTAAATAAAACCTTTCCCCTCCCTGCTTTAGCTCTAGTGTTCCCTTCCTAATGGAAGCAATTTATGCTTGTCACTCCTACAAAGCGATCCTACAAAGAGCTAGACTTTCATCTTGCTCACCTGTGCACTGTGGTAACTACCTGGTGTGTGTGAAAAGCATATGTTCCATAAATATTTGTTGAAGTGAATATGTGTTTTTGAGAAATATTTTAACCAAAATTAAATATCTATCACAAATATGTAATGAATAAATAGGGACTATAATTTGTATCTCTGAAATTATTACTTGTAATTAAATATGTTATACTTTATCAGAAAAATATCAATCGAGTCTACAGAATGCAAAAACCATACTACTTAATGTAATTCCATGACCAAATAGTCAAGAAAAAAACAACTCTGATATTTGAATAAAATAAATTCTAACAAATGTTACTGAATTTTCAAACATGCTCACCAAACAGTTAAAAAATGACATATTTATCAGATGGTTTTACAATGCACATCAAGAAAAAGTCTCTAGACTCAAAAAGTTAACCTATGTTTGGAAGGACAGAGTACTCTCAGAAATTGTTCTTAATGATTCTTGGTCAATATGTTATATTTTCATTCTACACATTTCTGATGATTATTTTATACTATCTTTCAAGGTTCTAGATCTGTGGGGAGAAACAAAAAGAACAATATTTCAATTCTGTGTTTTATTGATAGTGATTAGTGCTTGGTTTCTATGTGAACAAGGTTTATTACCTACTTTTAATTACCTTTTCTTAAATATGTATGTCCTGGGATTTTACTTTTCTTCACTATACCTGCTAGACCCTGAACTTTTAATTTCATACTATTAATTACCATAATATCCCCAGGTCATTTTCTAGCCTCTGTTTCTGAAAGATTAATATCATTACATTACTCTACATACATTTACTTTAGTCTCTTTTCCAGTCTCCCTTGATGACTGACTTAGCTTCACTCAGGCTGATTTTTGTTCCTGCCACAACACATTTCCATTTCTCTTCTTCTTAACAATATCCTTCTCAGTGCTAACAGTGTTTCCTACTTTATCACTAAATTTTATTGTCAGGAAGATTCTGTTGTAGAAATTCAATTGTCTGTAAATCTGAGCACCAGTAAAGCTGCTAAAATCATTGTGAGTCTTATTTAACTGTCTGGCACATAAATCAGTTGGATTTTATTTGATTTCAGTGGGGTGTTTTTCTAGACCTTAGTGCTCTAACAGATACTGATATTAACTAACCACACAATCAAGTGCATATTTATTGCTTCAGAGAGAAATAATTCATCCAATAAGCCCAGCCTATCTTTCTAAATGGCAATCATCAACGAATATGTCCTGAGTAATGTCATCTGGGTGAGTGACATAAAAGGGGACTGGAAATTCAAAGCTTTTCATGGTTGTCATTACTTCATGTTATGTCCATGGAATAGTCCTTAAACGTTAACCATGTCGGGTTCCTGCTGTATAGCATCCCAGTCTATCACTATTTGCATGAAAAAGTAATGTTATGGTGTTATGGCAATTTATTATTGTTCACATGTGTTTGTATATGTCTTAATTTCATGGTGTTTTTTTTTTTAAACCTTTCGACAACCATGTCTAGCAAATATTCTTACCATCATCTTCATTTTAAGGCTCTGAAATCTGAGATTAAGAATGAACAGCTCTTCCAAAGTAGAAGAGTTGGTACAGGCCAGAACCAAGATTTTAACATATATGCATATGTATGGAATGACAGAGTATTCTCATTCCAAACACACACACAACACACACACACACACACACACAGAGCTGTGTGCAAATCTTGGTTTTTGCTTGTAACAACCCCAATTTTTCAAACATAATATGTACATTTTATATGTTAGGGTATATAATGTATATGTATATATGTGATTATATATACTCACATGCATACACACACATATGTATATACATATATATTGAAAAACATTTACTAAAAGTATAAGTATATATAATAAGTTTTTTCACAAAAATATTGTCACAGGCAGAGATGGTAAAAAATTTGACAAATCCAAATTGATTTCATCAGAAAAAATGTATTTAATATTACAATTTAGATGCTATGTAAAATTCAACAGAATGCCACCTTCCCTCTTTTGCTTGTCTTTCCTTGGTGAGTGTCTTAGAATCTTTGTAGAGACATTTTTCTAGGGCTGCAACGGTCTCTTTTTAGTCAGTGCCTTTGATTTCACATGGAGCATCCTTTTGAGGTAGCTCTTTAACACATCAGAGCTGAGGCATGTAGGCTATATAGTTCTAGTGTAAATTGCAGTCACACTGATGAAGCCAAAGACTGGAACTAAATTTGTTCCTTATGTTTGTTTTTTTACAGACTTGCTTACAAGGGCTATTTATTTCTATTTACATATGCATGCTCATGTTAATTTTATCAAAGCAAGGTTCAAATAAAAGGGCATATCTCAAATAAGAAAAACTATCTGACATTACTTAAAGACTTACCAAGTCAGAATATTAATACTACACTAAGTTCCTAGTGAATAAACTAAAGGACCAGGACACGGAAGCAACAAATAAAAGGAAATAAATTAAAAGTCACATTTTTTAAATGTGAAGTGTAAGTTAGGATTGCATTAAGGTCAGTAGGGAAGCAGATTTCTTTTATGTGTAAATATAAATGTTAAAGAAAAGATACTATATAAAGATATATAATCCTTAATTTCAAAATGAGCAATTTAGAAGACCACCATGAGAAACCATTAACGCAAGAGCTTAAGATTTGTGATTTCTTATATGTGATGGGAAAATGAGGAGAGAGGAAAAAATGAAACTCATCGTATCGAGATCTTTATCAGAAGGAACAGAAACTAACTCTGGCTAAGAGAGAGCTATCTAGCCTGACTCCTTGCTTACTTGTTTTATCAACTGAGTGGAGGAGATTGTGTCTTTCAACAACATAAAAGACACTGCAAGACTATCTGTGTGTGTGTGAATGTACGTGTGTGGGTGTGTGTGTGCGTGTGCGTGTGTGTGTGTTACCGTGTATACAGCTTGTGCAGTTGGAGGTGGATGGTGGAATCTATGTCTTGGTTTAGATACACTGAGTTTGAGATGTTTGTGAAACAGGTGAATATGTAAGTTCTGGGGTCGATGGACTCTGATTTGTATGAATAATTTGTAAATAATTGAATGAAGTGGTTTGACTGAGTTTGTTTAGAGAACAAGCTAGGGAAGAGGACCTAAGAATGGGTCTTAAGGAACTTCAAAATCATGATGGATAGAAAAAAGAGTATACTTGAGAGCAAGTTTATCTTGTTTTAAATGTATAAAGGGAAATGACTAAAAAAGATATCATTTGATTTTTTTCCCAAAGGAACATACAGAAGAATCACATAAAAAAATAGCAACACATTACTACCTAAATTTCATTACTAGAGGTTAAATCATGTCACTTAGAACAGAGCAAGATAAAATTTTAATAATAACTGTCTCATGATTCAGGAAGTTAAAAAGTTAGTTGATACTATTATAAAAGTGGGTTTCGGCCTCTTTATCTCTGACCTCTTCTATGGTGTATTTTAAATTGTTTAATAGTGTCTAGTTTTTCACTGTTTATCCAGACAAATTTTTTTTTTTGTTTTGTGCAAAGTATAAATTAAATTTAAAGAGCATTTAGAAAACTATTAAGTTTTGTTAAAATGATGATGTGAGTGCCATTTTTAATTTAAAAATGAAATGTAATATTTAATAGTTATCATCTATTAAATATTTGTATGTTCATATGTATGTCAATGTCACCTTACTATCCAAATTTTCAAGGAAATAAAAAGAGATGCATTTATGCATGCTTCTTCCTGAGTTGGTAAATAATACACTTGGTTATCATTGACAAGGAAAAATCTTAAGTAAATCCAGGCAACATATACATCTAATCAGATAATCAGGAATTAACATGACTTATAAAATGCATATGTGTAAGATATTATATTGCATTTGTTGCCTTCAGTATAAATAGCTTTACTTTATTGAAATGTATGAGTAACCTAAAAATGATTATCTTTAAAAGTCAACTTGCTGAATACCCATCAACAACATAGGTTTTCAAAGAAATTTTTGTAGAGAAGGATAAAGAGAGAAGTCTATATAATACAATCTCTAAGAATTTTTCATTGTAATCTAAACAGCTAATAATCTTGTTATAAAACTAAACATTCCACTATATCCTCATGATCATCTATGCTTTCACATACAAAATAAATAAAACTGAGAAATCAGGTATTTAGTTATGATTCACTCAGTTTTTTGATATCAAGTTTCAGAAAAAATCTATAGTTCAGCTTATTACATATGATTCATGTGGATTTCATTGCATTTCAAAAGAATATAATATTCAAAATTATGAGTTCACAAAAGGCACCCAATACAACCAAAACAACATATTTCATAAATTTTTGTCTCATTTATCTTTTATGTACATTAACATCTATGTTCAAATGACTAAAATATTCTTTTTGTTTTTTTTTTTTTTTGAGTGATACAAACTCTCAATCATATAGATAAGTAAAAACTAACAGCAGGAAAAGGAGGAGAAGCCAAGTGTTACATTTGACTTCAGGTGAATGAAGTGACTACCAACTGTGTAAAATCAATGATGCTAAATTTCGATCTGGTCAAAATATGTTCATGGTATAAAAAATATTCCTTTCTTTTGACAAATGGATCAATAGAATGGTAGAATAGACAGATATGCAGACTCTTTGTTAGAATGATACATAAACTCTTCATGTATTTTTTTTTTTCCAGAATGGGCATAACAAAGCAATGTTCCAGACTCTGCGCTCTCCTTTGCCCCACGGTTTACAGTCTTATGTCTTTTCCTTTATAATGTGTTTGATGTGTCAAATGCTACTTTTGGACCTCAATACTCCCTGGCTATAGGATAGTGAGAATCTGCTTTTTACTCACTGGATTATGTGGCTGACATGTATTGAACGGCAGAGGAAATGCCATTTAGAAATTAGAGAGATGAGAGAGACATTGAAGAATAAAATGCGTTTTGTTTTTTTTTCTAATCTTTATTCATTATACCAGATGGCTCACTCAATGATCACTTTTTTTTCTTTCTTTAAGGCCATCTTACTGATACATTCACCCCTTTGTTATATATTTCTTTTCTTCAAAATTGTGTTTTGATAGCTCTAATGGATAGGTGAGTCTTACATAAAGAACAATGGTCCACCTCCAATTACTCTCTAAAATTTGCTCTATCCTCTAGAGCTGCACAAATTACAAAAATCCCTCTGACACAGCCCAGCCTTCCAAATTCTTCAAGTATTACTGATTCTGCTTCAGATCTTGGCTGACAGGTTTACTTTCTCCTATTTTCATGATAAGATATGGCTTCAAAAAATTTATCCATTTGGTTACTCCTCTCCACTCAACCAACATTTAAACTGGGATCTGAATCACAATTAAATTTGGACAGGTACGATATGAGTAGCACAGCCATTAGCTGAACCATCAGGTCCTTTCATCTGAATTTGGGTTGTGATTTCATTTTGTAGTCAACGGTCCCATTGCCTTTGCTGGCCACATATCACTCCAATGACTCTTTTATGAGCTGATAGTCAAATAAAGCCCCTGAATCTTTTATATAGGAATTTATATTAGCTTTTCCATGTGGACACTATCTACTTTCACAGGAATTTAGAAGTTACTTTTATGTGTAATAAATTTTACATTGTAAATCTCGGCCCGTAATTTTAGCTCCTGAGATAATTCTCTATCAAGTATCTACTTTCCCTACTTCACTGAATAGGTGAGAAATACTCTCATGTCTTTATTTTTGTTTCAATAACAATGCTGCATAGAACTTAGCACATAAACTGTTATCTCTAAATATTATTTCCACCATAAGAAAAACAGCAGATTTTGGATCTGGTACAGAGAATTTCAAGCCTAAAACATCTTGTCATATAAGAAAAAAGAAATCTTCAATGGCTAATGTCTATAACTGGTAAGATAAAAAAAAAAAAAAAGAAAACAAAGCAAAACAAATTAAGCATCATTAATTATAACTGAAATTAGAAACATAAAAATGCTAAATATATAAATTCATAATAATTCCTTATTGGTCCCATTTGGAGGGCACAAACCAACCAAATATTTGTTTTAAAGTTAACAAAAAGAAATGAAAAACAATTTAGTTCCACCTCTGAATTGTTTTCTTTATGTATTTTAGCTAATGAAAAGTGTATGAAGAGATATTTCTCTTCATAGAAGTATTTTGGCTGACAGTGAGGTCATGACAGATTTGGAATGCATAATTTTACAATTCTTAATGGTTTGTGGGTTTTGTAATGATCGTAAGAAAAACTACCATTCTCTAAAGAGAGAGGAGGCATTGTATTTCACCTGACAGAGGCGCAAATACCACCAATGACACAGTTAAAAAAAAAAAAAAAGTCAGTACTAAATCTGATCAAGTATTCAAGCCTACATACCATTTCATAACAAATCCGAAATAAAGGATCTGGAATACAATCAACAAAATCCACAGTGCAGAGAACTCTGGAAAACAAGTAATATCATTTCCTCTATGACAAACAAGGGTGATTGAGAGAAACTTACAGATGAAAGGAGATTTAAGAACATACAGCAAATCACAATACATAGAATTTATTTAGATCTTGATTTAAATAAAAAAGTAATGTTTTGAAAATAAAAATTTGTACATATGAATACTGACCAGGTTTTGATGATATTAAACATCGTTGTTAAAATTTAAAGACACAGTAGCCATATTGTGGCTATTTTTTTATAAAGTTTTTTTTTTTTCTTTAGAGGTATGCATTGCAATGAATGTATTGAGATGATATCACTTCAAAGCAAGATATATCTTGAAATAATAAAAACTGAGTGATAGTACAAAATAGTTCATTACACTATTCTCTTAATCGTTGTATATGTTCAAAATTTTTCATCATGAAATTTTAAATTATAAAAAAATAGTTTTTAAATATCTTATTGTGATTTGAGAAAATTAAAGGTTTAAAGTGCCAAATTTTCACACGGTACAGATGTAAAATCATCTGAAGATGTTTGCTCTGTGTAGTAAGCTAGTATTTGAAACAGAAATGTTAGTTACTCATTTAGCCAGGGTAGTATTGGTAAAAAATTTTCCTCTCTGTAAATTGATCAAGGAATATTTTGCAGAGGAGGAAATGTAATTGATATTCTATTTCAATATTTAATTGGAGGGGTGCTAGCAAACACAATAAAAGGTACAGTTTAGCTGGAAAGAATAGAATTTGTATACAAGTAAAGCAAATTTGGTGACATTAAAATATTTATTTCTAAAGTGGTAAAAGGGATACGAAATGCTATTTATTTTTCTTAGGTTAAATAATTGAGAGAAATGGGGTGCTCATGATGGATTGAAAGCACTTGGGTCCTTTACACTTATCAGCGTTCTTCATCTTTGGGTTCATAGTAATCTTATAATATTAATTAAATCATGTCGAAAAAACCATTTCTGAAGAGTAAGAAATGAAGGAAATAGAAATATGAATGGCTTGCTCAAGGGCACCATATAGCATGGCTTTATAATTCTTGTCATTTTTATGTTTATTTTGATTTAGCATAGCGCATTTTCTAAACACAGATTCATCAAGAGCAATAATTAATTGTTCTAGGCACACCTTTTTTTAGGGATAAAAATATTGATCGGTTGCACACATTTGGAAATGTGGAATCAGCAAAAACATTGTCTTTCTTTTTAGCAGCACGCCTCTAGTCACTTCCCTGAACAATGAATTCACCCAAGAGAAGTTTGCATAAAATTCAAACTAGTTTAAATGCTTTTTAAAAAAATGCTGCGTACTGTATTTCAGTTGAGCAGTATTTTTGTCCACTCTCAAAAAGTTAAGCAGTTTTTAAACATTTTGTCGAAAGCAGAAGTTCAAAAAAATCAAGGTTCTGATCACAGTTTCACTTCTCTTTAGAACAATGCATATGCACATTGCTTTTTGGCACTGGAAATTCATTTCCTTAGCAATACTGTTACATATTCTGTGATCCTGTGCTCCCCAAACAAATCTGTAAGCTCAGCAGAGAGTGCTGCTATCAGACTGCCTCCAACAGTCAAGTCAACCTCTACTCCACTGACAACTGCCTCCCACAAACTTAACTCACTTCCTGGGGGCGAGGGTGGGGCACATCCAAAGACTGGCCAGTGTCAGCGTAATACAGACCTGGCTCGCTTTCCTCAACTACAGACCACTCTGAAGTTTCATCTTCACCTCGGAGTTACGTGTTACGTCAACTGAGCCTGAAATTACAACTGTGCCACAGTGTTCAATCTGCCTTCTGAACACTCCTGTGTCTTTCTCTTCCCTTCCACACAGAGAGATCCTAAGAGTACCCCGCAATCAACCTTCTCCACACCAGAATGTCTGCTCTGAGGGAAACTGACCTCTGCCAACAACAACAACAACCAAAACACGAAGAAAAAATCTCTCTCTCTCTCAATCTTACATTTCAATGCAAATATGAAGACTCAATTTAGAAAAAAATAAGGAAATGTGAAAAAAAACTCCACAAACCCACTATATTTCTAATACGAATGAATTTCAATAATAAAGCTAGTTTACATCATTTCAATTAAAAAATAAAAGTATGAGTGATTTAATATATGGAATTTGCTTTATAGTATATGGCATCTATTCAATTTATACTTCTCAATTTGGTCACAACCATGCTAAAACACTGATTGCAAGGTATGCTTTATTATATGGAATCCACATTCCCATGACTACAAGTACTAACTTAAAATTTAGTGCTAGTTAGAGACCTAAAACAAACAACTATAGTTTTAAACAAAATAGAGATTTTTTTTTCTCATTTATATGCCCAACAACACACAGCTTTTGCTTTTTTCCATCACTCTCCTCAATATTAAGCTCGTGATGATAATATGTCTACAAGGGCACCAGCCACGAGGTACTTGTTAGACACATGTACAGAAAGAACAAAGAGAAATGAGTAAGTGATTAATAACTGCTTACATCTCATTGCCCATCTCTTATCTGAAATGGAGACTGAGAAATCATCTTTTCCTTGCAGGTGTAAATATTTCTGCCTCCAATATATAGACAGTCTAACAAATACGACTTGGTATTGAGTAGAAAATGAGCGCTCTCTGCCACAGGAGGACTCTAGAATCAAGAGGCACTGAATTTTTCCACACTCTTTGCCTTCAAGTCATACTTTACAATTTATTTTTCCACAAGTCAGTGAAGTTAATTTTGATAAGTTCTGCAAGTGTCCCTCCTCAGCAAGGGGTTGTGATTAAGCTCTATTCTGTTTTAACATTTTAAGTGGTATTAATAAACATCTCCGTTAAAACTTATGTATTGGTTCTATATGTCCATAGACTTCCACCTGCAGTAAAATGACAAATCTTCAGAAGCATGTCCTTCTCCCACTTTCAGTGGCCATTTCCAATGGACATGTTGACAGATGACATGCTTAGCTGAAGATGCGTTTGCAATTGCAGAATCTTCAGTCGTAAAACGAAACAAATCAAAAAACAACTGTTTTCACTTGCGTGGCCTCAAACATTACCCCAGGAGGCAACGCCATAGATGAACTCCATTCTGTGAAGTTGTTCTTCGGAGATTTTATGTTTTAGGGGAGGAAAAAAGTGATATTTCCCAAGAAAATTCCAACAAATGCTTCAAGATGAATTCTCTGCAAATCCAGCAAACTTTCTGAGTGGTGGAGCAAAAATGTATTTTTAATTCTTGTCACAGTAATTAAAAGAAACTTTTTAAAAGAAAATGAGTCAAGACTGTAACTCCTATGATGACAAAGACTTTTCTCACGTTGGATAGGATTGCTGGAATAACACCAAATAAACACGGCAGCACCTGCCAGCATAGGAATCAGTCACAATATTTGCCAGAAGAGCAGATGTAGATGTGTTGCCAGGTATTATATGTGCGTTGCTTATATTGTAATGCTAACGTTTCTTTTTTTAGACAAAGCTATGGTTGGAAAAGAGATTTTTCTAAACTTTCAAAGGCACCAAATACATTTTTCAGCTTCAGCAATCTACTCATAAATTAGTAGTTATTCTTTTTAGTGGCATTAGTATGCATATAGCCGAAGAAAAGCAGAATCCTATTGCTTAAAGGGAAGGCAGTATTTCAATCGAAGTGCATACTGCCTGGAAAGGGCAGAGCTGCATTTTCTTCAAAATATTCATTTCAAAATATTAAAAGATCTTTCGGTATTTTTAGAACAGATAGTGTGATTTGGTAGCAGAAATGCCTTTGATTTTCTTCCCTTGCTTTGAGGCTTGAACTAACTCAACCATTTCCGAGGCACATACTCAATTTAGTTATCGGTTTCCTGAACAGATATTTATGTGGTTTTATCTGCTGCAGTTATTGATAAACTATTTATCAAATCCCTGTCACCAAATTTTGAATACTTTTCCAATTGTTTTAATTCAATGAAATGCTAAAGATTTATGGGGGAAAGTGTCAGACTATACTGACACTTTGTGGTTTCCTGTTTTCATTTACTTGGGTCTCTAGGACAACTGGTTAACTGAAATGAATAGGAGTGTTCCCAGTGAAAAGCCTGTTGAAATTACTCTTCCCAAGTCGATCTACTAGTCTGAGGTTGCTTTGGTTCATTTTGTTTTTCAGTACCTGTACATTGTCATAGCGGTTCAAATTAGAGACAAAAATATCACCAGATTATGGTATCTTGGCTTATTTTTGTCGCATCTTGAAGGTGTTCATTTGTAGCATGGAGGTAATACAAAAATCACCATAAATATAATAGTCTGTATATGAATATATTTACATGTATATGTAAAAATAATGAGTTTTAATTTTAATGTAATTTACTGTTAATTTATTTAATTTTATTTTAAATTAGTGGCCCAAATTGTAGCAACTTATAATATTGCTATGATGCTTGTGACCAACAGAAAAAGTGTTTGAAGGCATATTGGTATGAATAAAAGAAAAGAAATATTGAACTGGTTTCAAACAGTAATGCCCTCATCTAAATCCTCATTAATAACAATAATTATTAAGAAAAATATATTAACTATCAACTCTATTAATAACAAATTATTATTAATTATTAGTATTAATTATTAATAACTAACCATTTTATCAACATACTCAATTAGATATAAAACTAAATTATTTTTTCTACTAATAGAAAATTATTTTGTAACTTAAGTTAGGAACCTGTTTTCAACTCCTCTGGTCACAGATGTATACATACTATATATTAATTAATGAAAAAGTTTTAGATGAATCTCCTTGAAAAATAATTGGAAAGAAATTGTACTAACAGAACATATACATAAGTCATCAGTACATTTAACAGATTATTTCTTATTTTTTAAACTTATTGGGCAAGAATTTTGACTTCTGAGACTCAATATAAAAAACATTTTTCTATTAAAAAAAACACTTGGCTTTATTAGAATTCAAGGGGAGAAAGCACTTAAAATATAAACTATATTTATTATGTTGACCAAATTGGTACACATAAATTCAGTACACATTTATTGTAATTATATGCCAGGTTGGGGAATTCCCAATGTAAAACTCTCTCAAGAACTTTAGGTTTAACGAAGAAAATTGCACACATCTAAAATAAAGGTAAAATAGAACCAGGAATATATGCAATAAGGACATAGAGTGATCATAAAATTCTTTTTTTGAACGATATCAATTTTATTTTTTCTAGGTTAAAAATAATAGAACCAGCTATTACTTTGTTGTTGAGAAAGTGCTTCTCTCACATCTCAGCTTCTGAAAAGGTGATATGGTTACTAACCAAGATGTGTGTGTGACCACTCTTTACAAAAATTATAGTTACCACAGCTTTATATTCATTCTTATCATACTCTACAATGTGCAGATACCCAAGGGGGGTGGGGGAATAGGTCACCAGGCTGAAGTAAACACTACAGCATGAGAAACACCCAAATACATCTCTACAAAATAAATATAATTTTGTGATCACTGTGAAGAAAATGAAATCACTTAACATGAATTTATTTTAAAAAGTATATTGGCACCAGATATAATAAGACAATCTCAAAGTACAGATTGAACATAAATCTTTTATGAGGGCAGAGTGTGTATTACTAGTATATGAGAACAAATATTTGACAATTCTCATTTCTATGAAGCAACTAAGTAAGAATTCAATGGATTTCTTTATGGGGATTGCTTTATTAGTCATGCACATCATTATGTAACATATATTATTGCAATATTTAATTTTCTTAAATGATAGTCTTTGATTTTTTAAGTTTATATATTTAAAATAAATCTAGAAAAAATATATTCCATTGAAAGAGAAGCCTCCTCTTCTTTAATTATCTAATAAAATAAAATTACAAATAATTGAACTCCCAAAATGAAGCAGTAATATCACCTACTTATAATAACCAGAATCGATTATCCCTTAATTATAATAACTACATCTGACTCAATTTGTTTTAGATTTGTTCGTAATTAAATCAGAATAGAAAATATTTTTGTTAAGACTATGGGGATAATAAAGCATTATGTTCTAAATACAAAATAGAACCAACTATTTTATTTGGCACATAAACTTTTCTCACTTTGGCCCAAATTATACTATCTGCATCAAGATCAGCACGGGAAATATTTTCAATTAAGTACCAACTCTAAACACTGTTGGTGGCTATGCAAATTGGTATATGTTTTGAAGAGCAATATGTCATTCTATGATGAGAACCTTAAAATAATTATATTTTGATCTCTTGCCTCTACTGTATATTCTCAAGAGATAACAAATTAGAGAGTAAGGTGAGAAGGGGAAGATGTTCAACTAAAATATTTGATAGGATCCTTAGACTACGAAAAACCAGTTCATTCGCCTCAGCGGTGTGGGGTCTTGGTCTGGGTTCCCATAAAAGCAGGGCCTAAGCTAAGCCACGTGCAGCTGGTTTATATGGAAAGAGACCCTCAGAAGCAAAAAAGAGGCATTTTGGAAGCATGAGACAGAACCAGTGATGGGTGTGCTGCTGACTGATTTACTATCTTGAGAGACTAGATTTAGATCTTGCTGTGATCTCCCTGAAGAATCACCCCAAATCCATCTGACTGCTGTCTCTACAAAGGAAGGAAGGCTGGAGCGTTTATCCACTAACCTCTGAACCCCAGTGCAGGAAGTTTTGACTTGGTATTTTAATCCCTCAGACTTCTCTGGGTTGCCCCAGGTTCCTGGAGTTTTGGAGAGAAACAGTAGGAAATTTGAGAGTAACATCAGGACCTTGAAACAATGCTGCTGGGCTACACAGAGACTGTTCACTGCAGCTGCAGGTAGAGTTAATAACGGACGAAGAATCTGTGAACCTGGGTGCTGCCTGTGCCTGACACAAATAATCGCTTGTTACATTCAAATGAGCTCATGTCCACATTAAGTGCACTCCGTATTTGTTACACTCTGAAGACTTAAGACAAGAGAATTAATGGACATATATGTCTAAACTCTGTAGCTGGTCTTGAGACATTAATTGCTGGCCCTTTCTTCCTCTACTACAAATACTATTTGCTCAGCTTCAGGCATTTTTCTCAACTTTCCTAGATTGCGTGAGTGCCTATAGGGTATGGTCATTCAGATTTCAATTCCTGAAGGAACAGAGCCCTTAGGTTTTTTGTTTGTCTGTTTGTTTTGTCCCAGTCAAGCTATAGTTATTGAAATTGCCATTCCAATGTTTTTACTAGATATGGATGCAACAAGAGAGACCCCAGGAAATTTCTCATGTTCTGGACATACACGGACGTGCCTACTAGCTACACATCAGAATCAAGATAGATTATTCCTCTCCAGTACATAAATTATGTCTTTTCCAGCTAGGTATCATAAAACGATACCATACATCACCAATGTTCTAATTTTCAAATAGCATCTTGAAGCACAGCACTCCAACTTCTTAGGGTATTATTCCAAACTGGTGCTTTAGCTAAGCGTCTCATGGTCACTTTCTGAGGTGGCATATTGCAGGATTTCGTTGCTGTCAACCAGGCATTCGGTAAACCCTCAGATCATGAAGTCATGAATGTTTGGTCACAGTCTGTCTTCCAGTGATGTTACACCACTTCACGCAAGATTTTTTCATTAGTATACTTTCATTTCTCCTTTCACTCTCTTTATACTATTATTGTCATACATTATATTTACATGTATGTTCTAAAGCCCACACTCATTGTTATTTAGTCAATTAACTTTTTAAAATATATAATTTTTTTTTAAAAAAAAATACCCATTTAGTTGCCATGTCTAATGTTCCTTTTATACCTCTAGATTTCAAGCTGTAATCATTTTCTCCCTGAAGGACTTCACTTATATTCTTTATAATGTGGATCTGCTGGTGGTGAATTTTTAAAAATTTTGTATGTGCAAAAATCTCTGTTTTTCCTTTTTTTTCAAAGATTTTCACTGGGTATAGAATAAAAGTTTGACAATTTTTTCTTCTCTTCAGCTTTATGTATGTGCTATTGTCATCTTACGACACCATTTTCAATGTGACATCTGCTTTAATCCAAATCTTTGTTCTACTACTTATAATAGGTTCTTTTTCTTTGGCTGCTTTTAACATTTTCTTTTTATCAGTGTTTTAATCAATTTGATTATAAGGTTTTAGCATATCTTTCCTTATGTTTCATATGCTTGAAATTTGTTCAGCCTCGTGGCTCTGTCTTTTTATAGTTTCCATCAAAATTAGAAAGTTTTCAGCCTTTATTTCTTCTAATACTTTTTGCTGTCTCCTCTGTTTCTCATTGCTCCTGTCCTTCAGGGACTATAATAGATGTCTTTATTTTTTTCCCATTTACTGATTATTGGATATTCATTACAAAATAATACACTTTGAAGAACAATATCTAACATTATAAACAAAAATTAAGTCAAAATGGATCATAAATATAAAAGCTAACACTATTACATTTCTGGTTAAAAATAAAAGAAAATATGCACAACCTTGGATTAGCAGAGTTTTTAGATATGACCACAAGAACTCAAACCTTAATATAATGAATTGATGAATTTGACTTTATCAAAATTAAAAACTTTAGTTCTTCAAATGATACTAGCAAGAAAATGAATAGTTCATCACTGCTTAGTAGAAAATATTTGCAAATTACTTGTAAAGTACCTGTATTTAGAAAAATATAAAGAAACTCTCAAAGCTCAATAACATGCAAACAACCCAATGTAATTAGACAAAGGAATTGAACAGAAACTTCATCAAAGAAGATATATGGGCAACAAACAAGAATATGACAAGATGTTGAACATCACTAGTCATTAGGAAAATGTGAATTAAATGTGCAGTGAAATACTGCTACACACCTGTTAGAATGACTAACATTTAAAACAAAAGCAAAACAAAACCAAAAAAACTGACTATATCAAATGCTGGCGAGAATATGGAAGAATTGGCAGCTTCAGACTATGCTGGTTTAACTCTAAAATGATACCACCACTTTGGAAAACAGTTTGATATTTCCTTAAAATATTAAACACAAATCATATGACCTAGTTATTTTATTCACAGGTATTTACCCAGAAAAAAATGCTCATAAAAAAGTTTCGTATATTAATTTTTATAACAATCGTGTGTGTAGGAACACCAACTAGAAACAACTCAAATTTTTGTCAGCAAGGGAATGGGTAAACACACACTGTGCTATGTCCAGACAACAGAAGGTGATTCAGCAAGAAAAAGTAAGTTACTGTGGACATATTCAGCAGCATGGATTACACAAAATAATTATACTACATTTAAAAATTCAGACATACTCCGCGATTCCATTTAATGAAAGCTCCAAAAACAAAATGAATCCATAATGAAAGGAGCACATCAGTGGTTGCAAGGTAAAGGGAATGAGAGATTGAAGAGGGAGAGGATATGAAAGAGACATGAGGACTTTTGGGGCGGGGATAAAGGACAGGTTCATTGCCGTGACTGTGACAATTCTTTAAAAAATGTATTCGTATTTCAAATTGATCAAACTGTAAACTGTAAGCAAAGTTTTGCTACGTAGTGCGTGTTGATTATGCCTCGATAAAGTCAAATATATATTTTTTAAATATAGAGAATGTTAGGAATTATTTGCAAAGTGAAAAGAGAAATACTGAAAAATGGTTCTAGGTCATTTTCCAATTCAATATTGCAGGTTCCTAGAAAAATTTATAAAAATCTCCATTTTATGATAATATTTTCAAAGAGCAACTCCTTGAAATCAGGAAGCAAGTTACACATTCTGTTAAAGGAAGCAGTTCCTTGCAGTGATTCCTCTCATCACCTTGACTGATGATTTATGATGTGGTCTGAAAACAGACTTGCCTCTTTTCCTAGCATCATATTTTTATTTCAGGTATTTACAAAAACGACCCCAATTTATCCTCTTTCTATTGCCCTAACACTGTTTTTCTCCTTCAGTTGGTTCTGTTCTGTAATTCTATCTTTATACTTTTTTGAATTTAATTTATATCTAGCTTGTTCATTTAGGCAACTGAAATATGAACCCCAGCCTTATACATTACATACAGATATTTTAGCACTGGTTCTTAACATACAGTAAATATAAAAATCCTTGCTGATAGGCTGATTGAATATATATATATATATATATATATATATATATATATAATATATATATATATACTGAATATATATTGATTATGTTTGTGTTGTACCTTGTCTTTTGTGCATTAGGATATATGTGTGTGTAACATATATATGTGTGTGTGTGCAATATATATGTATATTACACACATATATATATATATATATATATATTACACACATATATATCCTAACACACATAGCATTTTATTAAGTAAACTAAACAATATGGGTTGTTCAATTATTTAACAACTATTTTTGGAGTTCTTGCTATAAGCCACATCATGCACTAATCTCTAGAGATTCAAAGAGAAATTGAACAAATGTCCTATTCTTGTGGGGCCACTTGTTAAATGTCCCATGACAGTTTCCAATGTATATTTTTAAAGGTGGTATCATTTATCATGTGCATATTATGTTTTCTTGAGCAGATAGTTGTCCATTATATCTAATCTCATAGATATCACTAGTAGCCAGGTTCTGTTGAAGTAAAGAGTTTTCTGTACAGTTAATGACTTCTTTGAGTAGGACTAATACAAACTAAGAAATAGTTTCCCAGATAAAGTATATTTCAAAGCTTGCTATATAATACAAGAAATATGCCTGCTGAAAAATTAAGAAAAACTATTGAGCACTTCAGTATGAATATTGTTATTTTAACATGCTAACTCATTTAATTTGATATATGACATTAGAAACATTAATTTCAAATCGCTTCTATAAATATGTTTAAGTAAACTTTCTGGACAAAATCTCCATGATCACCAATACCACATTCTCAAGAGAGTCTATTTTGCTCTAGCTCTGGCTGTAATTACTCCAAAGTGGAGGCAAAAAATGACTGGGATCAGTATTGTTGAGAAATGCGTGGCCTAGTTACCTGGGAGGCACCCAAGGTTCGCCTAACAACAGGAGATTTTTGACAGCTTCTCAACTGCCCGAAGCAGCCTCGGTGGTTGCTTTTACCCTATTATAACCTAAAGGACTAAAATCATTGCTCTCGTAAATTTAAGTGGGAAAACTTTGCAGGTTTTTTCTAATGGAAATCATTTAACATTTCTGATCTACCACTCATACTTGTAGAGTATACATCATGTATTATGTAAAAAGAAAAAAATGTGTGTATATATATATATATATATATATATATATATATATATATATATATATATATATATATAAGGCATTGGTGAAAATTATATGAATAGATATGTATTATCATTGTATGAATCAAAATATCACCTATAGCCCATACTGGTAAGTCATGTGTACGATTTAATATTTTAGCATTGACTATGTTTGCGTTGTACCTAATCTTTGGTGCACTATCTAAACTGAATCAGAGCTAGATCTGAAAGTAGAATTGAATTTCTTTTGCATGTGCACAATATGTTTTCATAAAAAGTGAAGTAGAAACTGACTGATGACTATGTTCTCAGACATATTACATATATTTATCTATAACTCAGTAATTTTGAGTGAGTAAAAATCATCGACCCCTTTGTATGTGGAAATTATCGAATTAACTCTTTATGTAATCTAGATTTGTGAGGAAAATTATATTACTATTAATTTGCCACTTGGGTATTTCTCTGTGTTTTGCCAATTAATTAATATTGAATAATATGATATTGGAAGCATTGCGTGCCTTTGTTTTTCTTTTAGTGAGTTCTTAAGATACCTTTATTCAGGTTGTACCTGTTTTTCCTCATGTTTGAAACTGTAACTGGAATCACCACTGTCTCAGCCAGTTAATCAAGATCAACATCAGCATTAATAATTCAGGTTCATGGTAGGTACCCTTCATATGATGAAAATGGCAATTAACATCTGTGATCTTTCTTCTAAAAACATACGCCCCACTCTAATCATGTGATGAACATTAGACAAAAAACAAGTGAGGGGAAGTCTACAAAATACCTGACCTACACTCCTCAATGCAAATGATGCTCCAGACACACACTGTGGGCCTATGTCGTTTACCCAAGAGCAGGTTCCTCTGGTTTCCCTAAACTAATGACTCATGTGGTACATCTCTACTAAATGAATGGAATGTCTAGAAAACACACGGTTTGGCTCATATACTAAAAGAGATGAACTTATTTTTGGATGAACATTTTATTTTACCCTTGAAGACATTGCTCAAGGTAATGTAAGGAGTGCAAAACAGTCAAAAACAGCAAAACAAAAACAATGAACTGGTGAACAACGTATTTGTGCTGAACAAATTGACTTAGTTGCCCTCAATTGTTTACTTGTTACTTGGGCTCAGTAATAGAGTTGTTGATTCCTACATCCTTAGAATTGCCAGAGGTAAAAGCTGTTTCACTACGACTTGGTTATTATTTTATTCAATATGTATTTTCCCCATAGGGTTTTATTCACTGCTCACACACACGGAGAGAGGACGGGTTGCATTCCACTTTTATTTTGTTTATCAGGATCAGTTACATTGCACCCCTATCGATCAGAGGCCATCTTTAAGAATGAAATTCAGAAGACCAGTGAGGAAGAGGAAAATCTCCAGGGCCAGAAAAAAAAAAACAGGAGAATGGAATACAGTAACATGCTTCCTCATTACAATCCTGCCTAATCAAATGTATTAGTCTTTGTCTCCCTTTATTTATTAATTTATTTTGTGTGTAATTACTCTCTTTATAGAACTATGAAAAGCAGACTCCAACAATTAAGTCCTTCCCCTCACAGTAGACAAGAAAAAAAAATTATAGATGTGATATACAAAGCAAAAGTAATATTTAATAGATTTCATGTCAATAATCTCTAAAATAAGCCATAAAATTAAGGTTATCCATAAAATTACAGTTATATAAAATTTTCCTCAGTTTTCTGACGAAGCTGAGTGATTACATTGTTCCTGAATTCATTCACTCAGTCAGTGAAAATGTATTTGTGCTCAATTATGGGTTGTTATTTCCTGCCTTTCATTTTGGCGAGGAGACAAACATTAGCTTGTAATGAAATTAATTTTCTCTGGAAAAAATTGTATTTGTAATTATTTATTGTGTTTCTAGGATAAGAAGAGGAGGCTAAGTTTAGAAATTGCTTTACATTTTTTCTACAAATACTCAAACTCAAACTTTTTCTTTAAGCTTTTATAGGTTTATCTAACTGAACTATCATCAACTCAAATGTCATTATCATCAAATGTCACTATCCTTTTTTGCTTTGTTTACTAGGCATTCATAGTCCCTTCATGGAGAGAACTGAATTCCCAGCTAGTAAATATTTTATAATCAGTATATATGACTAATTCACACTCGTCCTTGTTTCTTATTTCTTTACTCGGTTTTTCAATTTATTTTTCTCATTAAGTTATTTTTTTCCTCTACCCACCTCATCATTTTCTCCCATTTCATTTATTTCCAAGTATTTTCCTCATTTTACAGTGAGACATAATATGACTTTCAAATTTATAATTTCTATTTTTCTCATTCCCTTGCTTTTATTTCACAGAAAATAGGAAGTCCTATCATGTTGCCTCTTCTCCCACCCCAAACCCTTTCATCACATAGGGAAAGTGCACATGGCTGGCAGTACCACCAGGAAGATAATCCTGGAAGAAAGCATCAGACTTGAAGTTTTCAACTGCCTTCATGAGGAAAGGAAGTAGGGTTCTTCATGGCAAGGAGACTGTTTGGAGCTGAATATTTGAAACACTTCTGTATATGTTGTTGTGATAAATATAGGATTAGCTCTCTAGAGCTTAGAATTATTATAACTGAGAACAAGAAAAGGATAAATGACAGAAAGCTGTTTAAGAGGTAAAATAGAATTTGCAAAACCATTTCAATACCTTTCGTCAAATAGAACTGAAGTGTTGAAAACCACATTCGAATGCGTGTTCATTAAAAAGAATAAAAGGAGTTAGCCCGCCCTACCCAATTTCTCTCTTACCACTTTCACTAGCATTATGTAACTGCAGTGTGTTCTAGCCCTAACTACTAACGAAATATTTTTCATCTGTTCCATACTCCTCAACATACGGATGGCAAATAAATTTTATTTTGCATGTGCACTCAATTAATAAATACTGACTGCCTGGGGGGCTCTGCCAAGTTGACCTAGAAGCCATATCTGGGTTCAGAGATAAAGCAAGGGTGCGTGTTCGGAATTAGTGGGGGGAAGAGAAGGCACACCACCCCCAACCTGCGTTTACACTTTAGATAATACTGACTTTGACCAGGAAAATTTAATTACCTACTTCCTTTGTGAGTCCTAGTAATATTTAGGAAACTTTTGATTTTTAAAATAAAAAATTGAGAAAGTACAATATTTGAACTAGTAAAAAAAGTGGCAAACATTTATATAATACTTTATATAAAATTATCTTATATATACTATAAAAGAGAGGAATACATATTTTATATAATAAAATCAACTATATTGGTAATGCTTACTATATTATACTTAGGAAAGTTTAGAATTTAGTTAGACTAAAGAAAACTACTTGCAAGTATGTGTATACTAAAAATCAACACCATATCAATGAAACCCCTTCTGTTGTTAAAGTCCCAATTAAAAAAAGCTATATATGTGAAAAAAAAAAATAGGCCTGTACAGTGTATATATAGTTTGCAATAGTTATCTGAAAATCTTTAAGATAGTTTTATCAAATTTTAATTACCCGAATTTTAATCTTGCATTTAAAAAAGAAAGTTTCTTATTAAAAGAGAATGCTAAATAATTTTGATAAGTTTCTTTGTCTCTTTCCGCTCCAATATTCATTTATAGAATAAGTTTGAGGTTTTATATTTCTGATGTTGTTCAACAAATTGAACTGCATATGCTTTTCAATGACTCATTTATAAAATAGCTGATTTGATACTCATATCAATGGAAGCAGGCCAGTGTTTCAATCTAGGAAACAATTCAATTTGAAACAGAGCTAACTGAGATTTCTATATTGAAAAGCCACTGTTCTTTAGCAAACTGCTGAAATGAATTTAGAGGCTGGGAAAACGGCCAAACAGAAACACAAACCAAACTCCTTTAAACCACAGAATTACAACATCAAAGTAAGCTTAATTACCATTCTTCTCATCCTAATCCCTCTGGCCACTTCAACTCTGCCCTGACAGAGCCTCGAAGGTTTTAAAGTGACACACCGGGCTTAATTTCGGTTTTAACAAAATTCAAATGCTCCAATACTGATAGCTACGGATCCAAAAATTTTTTTTAGTTGACTCCTATTTTTTTTTTTTTTTGATAGAATCACTGCGGAAATTTTGCTGAAAAAAATAAAGACTATTTGTTTTCATTCACGCATACCATTGTTTTTAACTATTCGTGGACCGTTGTCATACTTATTTTGCAAAAGATACAAAGGAGTGGCATTAAGAAAGGAATAACGTTTTCACACAGTGCTTGAATTATACCACATCATCTGATGTTCTAACAACCCCGGGGCGGGGGGAGGTTTCTCTTTGAAAAAGAGGGTTCCTCAGTAGGCAGTTTATTCAACGCCATTAAGTTAGAAAATAACAAAACAAGCATTCCAATCCAAGCCCAAACACCAACAGGGTCAGTGTCACCTTTCGGCCTCCCTGACATATCAGGCTCCTCTGCAAGTAATTATTGTCCTGTTCATTTCAGGAATTCTCTCAAAATATACAGTCAATTACTTAAGGCAACTGTATGTTTTATTAGAATATGCTTAGAGATTAAATGTCACATAAATTGTTAATAAATGTATTGTAATGTCTTATTTGCCATCAAAGTCCTGGCCTGTAGTTAGGTCTTACTAAGTCAATAGGTGACTCCCTTAAGAGAAGCAAACGTCTAAATTCTTAGCTACCCTAAATCTGAATGGGTTAATCTTCATTCTTGAATGCATCGAGGATATGTTCTTTTTTAAAAAGAATACTTTAAATAAATAATCAAGACATTGAATGATTTAAGTAGTTATCATTTATATTCTCTACTTTTTTTTTATTACTAGTGGAACTCAATTTGGTTCAGGTACTCAAAGTTTAACTTCTCAATAGCATGCTCCTTTAAAAGAAAGTACAGGTTTTACAAAGCTATCAGTTGTATGAGAGCACAAATATAAAATGTCTTTGATCAAAATTAATTCAATTGCATAACAGCCAACTTGTAACCAGGACAATAAATAACTGCTGACACTAAGTTTGGATGGAACATAATTTATCAGATAAAAACTAGAGGTCACGATGCATTTACGACAGCTATCTATACAGTCAAATTTTGTTGCAAAATAATTTAGTTAGGGCTTTGGAAGCAATTAATTCATTAAAGGCTGCCATTTATCAGCCTAAACAAGACATTTCTCTTCCTTTCAGATAAGAAGCCTACTGTGCCCAAACTATTAGATTCTCCAAATATTTTATAGTGTATAGTTTAAAATTTTAGTAGGATAGATAAAAACTAATCGCAACAAACATACTCTTAAAAAGAGTTTCAGGTGATATTTACTATTTTCCTTAGCAAAAAAAAAAAAAAAAAAAGTCAAAACTTGAGGTAGGCGCAAATATATAAGATGAACATTTATCCCTACATAGACGAACTTGACCATCTGGGAGTTTAGGTAAATGTGTCTTTCTGGATGGTTCAATTTTAGAAAAGTAAAAGGTTAACCTAAAATAAAATATATCTTTACTTTAAATTCAAATGGATTTCTTCAGCATAGAATATTTGCTATATTATTTATTTCTAAATGGTTAATGTCTACAGTATTATTATCAGTTACTGTATTTCTTAAAAGATCCAGTTGTAAATATGGACTATGTATGGAGTCTTAAAGACTAAGCATTATTCTAGTGTCTTCTAAAATCTGATGCTTTAAAATTTAATCAATTGTAATCAAAATTCTGGTCACATGCTTTCTTATAGAATTAAATAATAATAGTAATAAAAATTAAACTCTATAGTACAAAATAGGCTATTCTTTATATATTTCTTTGAGTTATAAAAATGAATGACTTAGATAAATTAAAATAATATTAATCATTTCTAAACTTTTGTCTTTATGAGATATGTTCTTCTGACTATAGATAGTAACAAATATTTATTGATGTACTTATTGATTTAAGTGGTGGGATGCAACTATGAATTATACAGGCCAGGGCTCTCTTGTTTTGTAACTTATCTTCCAACTGAGAAAAAAAAAAAAACCCTACAAATTAAGTACAGGTACAAACTACATATTTGCATAGCAGTAATAAATGTTATGAATGGAATAAAAAGGGAGACATGACAAAGACCCATGTAGTTGGAGGAATGGATTTACTTTTCAATGAGTGATGAAGCCTGATCTATCTGACAAGGTGGGAATTAAAGCGAAATTCAAGAGATGAAACTGGCCAACTTTCACACACACACACACACACACACACACACACACACACAAGGGATAATAATTCTATATAGAGAAAAACGTAATTCCAATGATTCAGAAGAAATACCTTGTTATATTCAAGGGAAGCAAAGGAAGCCACTGTGGCCAGAATGTAATGAGCAAGGGGAGCATTGGTGCAGATGGAAATAGGGACCTAGGAGGGGCCTGATCACACAAGGTCTTGTAGGACGTGATGGTTCTCCTTTTAGACTGTTTTCTTCGCTACTTTGAAATAGAATGCAAATGCTAAGAATCATTCGCTGCTGGGGAGAACTGATGCCGTACTAAAAAGTCCCACTTCAGAGGATAAAGATGATACTTCTACATACAGACTACCTGCAACATATACACTACCAGGAGACAATTTTCTCAAGCTCTAATCTCATGACGCTAAACATGCAACATATAGTTGAACCTCAAACAATATGGAGGTTAGGGGTGCCTACCTAGTCACAGTCGAAAAATCTGCACATAATTTTTGACTTCCCCAAAATTTAGCTACTGTTGACCGAAAGCCTTACTGATAACATAAACAATTGATCAACACATATTTCATACATGTATTACATACTATATTCTTACAATGGAGTAAGCTAGAGCTAAGAAAATGTTATGAAAAGCTTAAGGAAGGAAAAATACCTTTGCAGTACTTATTGAAAAAAATCTGCATATAAGTGGATCTGTAAAATTCAAACCCACGTTGTTCAAAGGTCAAGGGTAATTTGCATCTTATAATGCTATAAAATTTATTTCTTAATACTATAATATGATTAAAAGTACTAAAACTATGTCATATGCCTACTTTCTCAGAAAATTGTTCGAATAATAAAATACGAGTCCGGAATAATATACAGCATGGTATCATAGATAAGGTGCATTTTACTGAGGACAAAAAATTGGCAAAATGTAAATTCTATCAGTATAACAGATGTCATTTCATGTAGCACATGGTATGAAAATAATTATCTTACTAAAATTAAGAATGTATATTTATAAAGTAGTAAAATATGAAAGTGAATGATACATTGGTGGTATTTTTGTAACTGCATTTTCAAATAGCTCAAAATTTTACTCTATGAGATCTATACTAGTTACTACTCGATGGAGTTGTACATAAAACAAAATTCCAAATGCAGTTTTCAGGTATATAAAGATTTATTCTTATCATGTAAATTTACTGCAAAGAAATGGAGCTCAAGATTAGAAGAGTAGTTCTGGTGTTATTATGACTATCACAATAAAATAAAACTATAGGCTATAAAAAACCCTAATATTGGACGGTTCAAAAAGAACAAAAGAAAAACAATCCACATACTAATTATTGCTTAAAAGAGCCTTCAGAAGTGATCCTCATATTCATAATTAGTATAAAATATATATATAAACAAATGAATCAAAGAAAGTTTAAAAAAGGCTATAATTGCTCAGTCACAAAACTGCATCTTTAATCACAATGCAGCATAATTCATATTTAAAACCTTTTTATTGAGATATAATTAACATCACATATAAAACTTTATTACAGCTAACAGAAGTTCAACATAAAATATCAAAATAGGTCAATGCCCTCATAATAAATTATACTAAGATATATCACTAACTAGACCACTTGTGATTTTTAAAATTTCTATTAAAGTATTTTAAATATTTATGAAAATCTATGTACTTCTCCCAATTATCCTTGTGAAAACCACTACCTGCAGTAAAATACACGTTATCTAAAATATAAATATATCAATGCAACACTAATTAAAGTTGGAGTGCTACTGTTGTCTTGATTATAGTGAGGAAATACAGAATTTCTGTTCTATGAGAAAGTGTGATCTATTAAGTAGCTTAAAGAATTATACAATAAGAAAAGTTAATTTAAGTATTGATTATTTGTTGGAAAACAAGATAAAGAACAAATGAGCAACATCAAGTTTCTGAATATAGATACTTAGCTAAAATTGGGAAAAGTTTGATATATTATATATACCTTCAGTTGACACCAAATAAGTATAAAACGCTGACTCATGAACATGCAATTACAGGGTTGAAAAGACTCATAAATGATGGGAATCAAAATGGTTGAGGTCATTTCTAACAGAATAATGTACTGCCTTTTTATCAACCTGTAACATACGGTTCTAAGAACAGAAAAACTACTCGCCAAGTATGTTTCCTTTCTCAGCATTTGACTTAATACTAATATACAAATATTTCATCCCTTAACTTTTTCTTTCATTTGATGTTGAGTCTTAAACTCATTTATCATTCTTATTTCGATGATATTCAATCAATACATATTTTTTCTTCCTCTCCTGACATATTTTCACTGCTCTGCACCTTCCCAGAGAATATCGAGTCAACGCTCTGAAGATATGCCCTTTCTGTCTCCTACAGAGCTGCGTCTCGCCTTTCATCTTAGAATTCCTTCATCTACCATAACAATGGAGTGAAAAGACTGTACTCTCGTTTTAAATACAAAACTATTACTATCCTTTAAGGACTCCTGCCTCTCTTATTGCTCGATCCTTTTAGGTATACTTCTGATAGGTTCCTTAACTTTTTTTCCCCCTGGCTTCTTTTATGATGGAAGGTGGCAGTGAGCACTTTTGTATAGCCCCTGTCTGCAGACACCTCCTTATCTGATGGTAAAAATTGGTCTTTTTATTGAGTTGAAGAAATTGCCTGTGCCACATTTAAAAGAGCAGTGATGATAATTTTGGTTGAAGGGGACTGACAGTTATAAAATGTTAGTGACGTTTCATAATATTCTTATTCTGCTCCTTTTTTTCTTCTGTAAGGGAAAAAATTAAAATTTCTTCTATACTTTCATAGCACTCTCAACCCTTTCCATTCATTTTCTTCCATTTTTTAAATTCTAGGAGGCCAAATGCAAACATATAATGAAGTGTACTTATTATGTAATGAATTGAGAATAACACCACACTGATGCCAGATAATAATACGAAACAAGTTGAAAATTTGTATATTTCTGTTAATAATATAAAATGGTATAGGAACTTTGGAAATGACTGTTTCAATACTTTTTTACATTTATAAAGATACACATTTACTTGCCATATAACCCCGAAATTCAACATCCCACTCATGGACGTTTGTCTGCTAGAAATAAATAATCAATCAATAAATAAACAATAATAACCTTGTGAATAATACATAATAGATTTTATATAGTTTCTAAATATTAAATTCTATTTTAATTTCTGAACTCTTTTAAATAAATTTATCTTTATTTTTATGTCAACTTTAACGATTTTATAAAAATTATAAGTATAAAGGAAAATGCTTTGCAAATGGATGCATTGTCTAATTTATATGGTGATCTAGAAATATATTTAAATTTTTTGAAATATTAAAATATATTTGAAGTATTTTAACATAAATGATTCCTGGCTAATAATGTTTTGATTCTTCCTAAGCCTTCCTATATAATCAAGTTGTTATATAATTTTTCTATATAATTAGCTTTCCTAATCCTATTTTAGACTCAGTTATGATTGTTTAGTATCCTGCCTACTACAGTTAACTCTAGATTGGCATACAAATAAAATGCCTGATTTTAAATTATTGATTTTTATTAAAAGGTATTGAATTATCTTTAAAAAAGCAATTACTTATTTTGTTTGTTTTTTTCACATGAAAATATGTAAAACTAAGTATGAAATGGAGCATAACTTAAAAGACTCCTACAAATCCAATAATATGGAGTGTAAAAATGTTCTAGGCTACTGTAATTTGTTTTCCTCTAAGACTTAATTATCTTTATATAGGGTAACAGGTTTATTAATAGGAAATAACAATTGCAGGTGTTTTTAGGGTCTTGGATATCATAAAACATTAACAATGATGGTATTTTATAATTTATACATATATAAAGTGTTTCAATATGTAGCCTGTATATTGTGAATGTGCAAGTTTATATGTGTTGTGATCTGACATCTTCAGTGAAAATATTTAAATATTAAGAATAAAGGTAATGAGTATTAAAAAAACTTTCATCTTTCCTATTTAGATCATCTTTTATTTAGGCTTAGAGATTTTCTTCATTACCATTATGGCTATTTATAACTTGATTTTTATTTCTGGTAATTGGTTGTATTAATTAACATACATGTTTATCTGATTATAAAATTAATACATCTGTTGTGTAAGTTGCAGTTATCTTGAAGAATGAAATTAAAACCACCAATAATAATACTATTGCTCAGAAGTGAATACTTTCATACTCCAGTGTGTTTTTTTCTTTCTTAATTTCTTTTAAAATTTGAAAAATTTTTTATAACCACTTTTATTCAATGAAATTCTGATTCCCCCATATTATTAGGTATTTTCTATAGCATGGTTTTGAATAAGACCATAATATCTTTTGGTAAGGATGTATTAGCATTTATTTATTAAGGGTCCTCTGTAGGTTACTACCAAGAATATACAAATACGAATACTGTTAGATTAAAAATAAATAAATCTTTACATGTGGATCTGTGATAATTTTCTGGAGATAAATTTCTACAGATTACCAGGTTGACATATGAGAATTTAAATGTTTTGATAACTAGTTACAGTTTGCCTCCAAAAAAATTCTATCACAGTAGTGTTAGAAAACACTCATTTTACCATATGCTCTGTATCACTGTGTTATTAATTTTACACCAATTTTGTCAGGTGAAAATGGCATCACATTTGTTTTATTGTACATATTAATGACTCCATACAATGTTAGGTCTTTTTCAAATGTTTCTGAATCATCGATATTTTTATTTTGTGAATTTATTTACTTGCACAATTAAACTATATCTATTTATACAATTATTACCCAATTTAAAATGAGTATGTCCATTTTTTCTTAATGATCTATAGTAATATGGATAGCCTGTCTGAAGTACAGCGTCCATATCTAGCTTTGTGTTTTTTTTAATTCTATTTTGTTTTGTTTATTTTGCTTGTTAAAAACAAATTAAACATGACTTTCTTGGAAATGGCAAGGAAGTCCTTCAAGTACACGAAAAGACAGCAATTATTTAACACTCTGCAAGTGAGGGAGGCCATACCTGGAAATGTTTGGTTTTGCTAATGTTGGTCATTACTGAGTGAAGCGCAGGGAAGAGTCGGCCCCACTTAGTAGCCAAACCTGAGTCAGAATGCGCCTGAGCTTTAGTGGAGCTGCTTCTGTGACCGGATAGTAGTGTGCTCTTTTGACCATCCTGACAGGAGGACATTGTGTATACACTAGGTGTAATATTTTTTTGCTATGCTTGATAAGAACATGAAGGTCCTGGTCAAAAAATCCTCAATATTCCAACCTATCAGGGTAAATGAAGAATTACTAGATAGATTGATAGAAATATGAAATAGGAAATGATTCTAGGAAGCTATTAGGGGATGTAAAACTGAGTTGACAGAGAAAATGATGAACCATAAAACTGGAAGGAGGAGCAGATCGATTTGGCAGTGAGGATCTACATAGGACCTGCGAGTTTCTCTACTTCCACAGAGAAGTTGGACATTCACGGAAAATGAAGCAACCCTGAATCTCAAATAGAATCAAGGAGCTGTGGAGAATCAAAACTAAGTTAAGAAGCCTAAATAATTAGAAATTATCACCAGAATGTAGGTAAGAAGCCTAAAAAAAAATCTCAAGAAGGATAAAAAATGGATTGATACAGATGGATAATAGATAGATGATAAATAGCTAGGTAGGTAGCTAGACAAATCTTACAACCAGAAAGCAAAGTTCTGTGGCAGGTATATGGTTGTGAGAGTATCACTCCAAAAATGAGAAACAGAACATTCTGGAGAGAAGGTGCAGCAAGAAGGCTGGTTGTCACATCAGTATATTTTGCTGTGCATTTGAATAGATTACCTGCTTAGATACAAAGGTTGCTCTTGATCTGGTTTATCTACTTGGCATGCTAGACATTGGATGACTACCATTAGATATCTTTTCCAATGTGCAAATAGATTTCCTTCTCATCATTTTGTTTTGAGTGACTAGGACAAAAATCACTGTTCATTTTGGTTGGCTTTCTTGCAGTGTTACTTCTACATTTTAAAAAATCCATTCAAGCAGTCTTTGATGCATTTATTCCCTGATATTTGGTATATAATGTATAGTAATGTCAGATTTGGCCAAAGATTAGTCATGTATACACATTCTTGAAAATTAACAACAAAAAATACATAACATGATGATAATTTATATAGTAGTGCAAGGTTCTAATATTTAAATTATTTTTTACAGAGAAATAAAGGGATCCTTTACATATATAGCTAGAAAAGATGGATTTTCTCAGCTGTGCATTTTTTTTTTATCAACCTATTTATTCATGTGAATTCTGACTGTTCTGCTATTATGTGAAGCACGCAATTTAGATTAGAAAGGTTAGTTTCTTGTATTGCAACTTCTTTTTAATACCTTGCAGAAAATACCCAGTATCTTCACCTACAATTATATCTAGGTTTCTAATATAATTACTAAATTTTCACTAATCTTATTTCCTTAGTTCTAGATAAGCCTTTTTTCCCCCTGTGCAGAAGTAGTAAAGACCACACACAGCCTCTGGAGCTGGATGCTTCATTTTAAAACTGAACTCCTACTAGCTAGGCGACCTTGAGAAGTAACATTTTATATATTTCAGTTAAATCATCTGTATAAGGAAAAGAGTAAGAAGACCTATTTTTTAGGTTGTTTTGAGACTTATACACATTATTTGATGTGAAATACAAGAGCATCTGGCATATATTAAATTCTGTATAAGTGACTTCTACTTTCACTATTACCACTAGGGCTGGTATTGCTGTTACCACTATACATATCAGAATCATTCTTGATCTTTCAAAGAATATTCTGCAAAATGTCAACTGTGCAATAACTTTTAGGTTTTGTTTTTCTGTGCTACTTAATGATCTGTCATATGTGTCATTTTCTCGATGAATAGGAAGTCAAGGTAAGAATACACAGTTCTAAGTTTCCTGTTGCAAATTACCTAGTGCTGACCAGAAGACCATAGCATTATGATAATCCATGTACTGGTTCATTAAGTAAAACATGCTACTATTCTTACATATCTTCTTATGTCTAGAATTAATTTACAACCATTACAAATTATTCTGTTTGCTTTAGGGTTTTTTTAAGGCAATTCATTATTTACCTATAAACTTTAAGACAGACTTCACAAAAAGGAGAACAAATAAAACATGGAATCCCAAATATCTAAAACCTGTCCATTCACAATCATCCTTGCCATAAGTTTTGGAAGAAAACATATGCATAAAATACAAATTTAACAAATGAACACTTTTCCAACCACCACCACCCAAGCTTCTATTGTCTAAACGAAGCAGCTTAGAATCAAATCAATTGAAATATTTCCACCCACCCACTCCCAAAAAACGTCTACTCCAGGTTCAAATATAATTCCAGCTCTTAACTATCTTAACTAATGGAAGCAAGAGAATGCCAAGGGAACCTCAGTAACCCATATGAAGAGAGAACAGAAGCTTAAGGACCATGCACAGCAGGCTGGAGCAGGGACAGGTGTGCTACGAAGCCGAATTCAACAACACAGACTCTGCAGTTGGACCTCTCAGATTCAAGCACCCAAGTTACGACTACGCGCAAGTTACGTAACCATTTTCAGACCCTTTTTTATTTTTTTATTTTTTACTTCGAATAGAGAGATAAAGCAGCTATCTCATAGGCTCCATGGGAGGCCATTTTAAGGTAACACGACGAATGCTTCGTAACTTCTACCAAGCATTTCATAACTATCAACCATTATTAATTTAGCCCCCAGTTCTCTCTTATGTTCTGTGGAAGTAAGAGTAACCAAGGAACAGAGATATGGTTCCTATTCCTCTCAAAACATTTCTTGGCCATGCTAACGTCTGTGAAGACTCATGAAAGGAAGACACAAAAGAAGGCAGTGAAGGGGAAGAGGGAATTTAGTAGGATTTCTGAGAGATTAGAGAGGGGTTAGAAAGGACATCTTTAGGATGAGTTTGTCATTTGCCAGTGAACTGAGGAAATCTGATGATAGAGCAGGATGGAAGGGTGGGAGGGGCGTGCGGGGGGCAATGACAGAGGGTGAAGGTGAGAAGCAGGGACATCAGACCCTTCCCCCAGGAGGAAAGACACTTTGTGTACTTCCCCTTCTTAAGGTGTAGAGACTTCAGAACAGATGGCCAACCACAGAATTAAAATTTTAGCTTCAAAGATTTGATGCACCTTTATAATAGGAGAAGTAGAATTTCATAAATTGAAAACCTCACGAGAGTAATTACACCCCTTGTTTTATAGTCTCATCACTTAATCTTTAATTTACTCAGTCATTTTGGGGTCTTTTCTTTGCTAGAGATTGTGAAAAAGACATATTTGGTGATAGATAAAACAACTATGGTCCCTACCTTTATTGGAGTTTATGTAGCTCACTGGGAATGTGTGTGTGTGTGTGTGTGTTGTGTGTGTGTGTGTGTGTGTGTGTGAATCATAACATGATTCTAGGTCAAAGGATTTTGCCATTTTATTGTGTGAAGATGCATCAATTCGTCCGCAGGTTAAACGTTCAGAAGCAGTTATTATTATAACTAATTAGCTATATGGCTGTGTATAAAGGGCAATCTTAAAAATAGATTTTGAAAGTGCAGTGGAAAATAATTTTTCACAGAAAGTGAGGAATACAATGTTACATTTACAAGCTTGAATTACAGCATTCATCGTTAATCTCGAGATTCATGAAAACACACCAAATAGTAGCTTAATACCACTTAAAGACAAGCTAACATAAAGGATATTCCTAAAATAGCAATACTGTTTTTTTTTTAATGTTTTATTGGAACTTAAGGACAAAAATCCTCCTCAATTCAGGAAACAGTGTTCTTTCTCTTTTTTTCTTAATAGTTATAGGCTCAATGTGATTAGAAACACATTTCCTAATAAAACGGTTTTTAAATTAATGTCATTAGTAGCTGAAATAGCATCCAAAGCAATTTTAAAAGAAATGATGTCTCTGTATTAATATATGTACTGTTGAACATAATATTCTATTTGCATATTTGTCTTCTAGACATACTAATAAGAATTTCTATTTTAAAAGTAGTCAAATAGTATTAATAGTATGTAGAAGTAATCTACATTTATACAGACCCACATATATTTATATGTGTTTGAGTCTGTATGTGTATATACCATATAAATTAAAAAGCTAGTAGGCTTTTTATTTAAATTTGATTTTACATTAATAATTTAGGTAAGTTCACTGATCATGGTTATGTTAGGGCACACATTTTCAATACTGTCTGACTTCTTTAAATCATTTGGAAAATTTAAAGACTACATAGCAATATTTTTAAAGACCATATTAAACTAATTATATACATATATACACATATATATTTGTGTGTGTGTGTGTGTGTGTGTGTGTGTGTGTGTGTATTCCTCATGCCTACCTCAGAGAGACGCTAAATTTGAATTTTCATAAACCACTGCCAGATTTATACACTTCTCTTTCTTCCATGTCTACCTACCATAGGACTAAATTTATAAGTTGATTTGTGGAACAGCAGTATTTTTGGCCGCCTACCTGAGACCCCCCTCACCCCAGACTCTTTAGTAAACTGCCCACATTATGCTGTGGGTCTTGGGGGCTGGGGGAGTTATAAGTCCGCTGCACTTGGTGAAGGTTAAAGACCAGACAGACATTCACTTTTGAAGGCTCTACTTACACTAGTACTTGAGCCTCTTACACTTAGTACTTGAGACTAAGCAGATGGATGTATGAATTTGCCCCAGGCTTTGTGTAGGGAGGTAGGGAGGCGAGATCGTGGAGAACTGATTTCGCTGGCAGCCATTCAACAGCGCCAGCTTTGCAGGAGTGCGGTGGCGGTAACGCCAGGGATATACACACCAGGAACACACATGGGGCACTTTATGGTACTTTTGGTTCTCATTTGCCTGTGTGGTATATTTTCCAAGGACAACCACGACAACATGTCCATCTCACATGCGCTTTTATAATGTGACTTGGACGTTCAGCTATTGGTAAAGGCTCTGGGCTCGGCTGTAACAAATAGACCAGCGTGGGAAAGATGCTGTGTGACTTCTGAGGCCAGGACATAAATAGCAATGCCGCTTCTGCCTGAGCCGATGGGATTCTCACTGCTGAAGATGTTAGCCATCATGTACGTAGGCCAACTCTTTGGTATGCAGCAAGCTGGGAAAAAGTGTTAAATGTGGTCAATTTAACAGGCAGCATTTCAGTAAAGGAAGACTGGATTTTTCTAACCTGTATGCATTGCAAAAGCAGTTGCATTTGCTTCAATGAGCAAACACACCTCTTAAAACCAAGGATGTGGGCTAAAGGCCCAAGATAAAGTGGGGCTATTATTGATCACAGAATCCTATATTGTGTTTGCTTGTCTTCAAGTGATCTCCCTAAGGTTCCTCCCAGTAGCCTTTCTTGCCTGTGGTATTTTCTAGACAACTCCAAGCTCATCTACTTTTCCACTCATCTTTCTTCACTTCTACTATCTTTTTGCTGCCCACCTAGAGAAAGGCTCTCTCCAAGTTTGGATGTTTTCCAGTGATTTATTCAAGACAAAGAACACTTTATCTCATAACTAATAATATGTCTTTCCATTATTTTTTTATTGGATGGCTTTGTTCTTTTTAATAGATGCAGATGTGTCAGAGACTGGAATGGAGTTTTAAATATCTGGCAGCTTAGCCCAAGCTGAAAGAGAAATCTATATTGCAATATGTTGAAAGTCCTCATAACATGGCAAATAGATTGCAATATATGTGGGTAGACAGTAAGGAAAATGCATGACATGCAAAGAATCAGGATCAGTCTCCCTGTGCGCCCGTACAGGGAAACATAACAGAGCCACTTTTTGCCTGTGTATTTCAAAGGATGTGTACTGCCACTAAGGGACTTAGCCCAGAGCATGGCAGGAGGCCCTTGGAGATACAATAACCAGGCACTAAACCAAATCCATTCTGCCTTCTCAGTTCTGAGCTCCATGGACACAGAGAAGGCCTCTACAAAAGACTGCAGTAATTTTCAGATCAAAAGCATCTCCTGTGGAACCCATAACTCAGGGAAACAGGAGCTGCTGTGGGCAAGGAGTTGGCAGAGAGCAGAGGACTCTCCTACAGCTAAATGTCATTTGAAACCCAGAGAGAATAAAGTTCATTCTTCAGAAATACATTACTAGTGGCCTCCATTAAAGTGCAAAAGAGAAAACAGCTGTTCACCTCTGTCCTCGGTTCGATGTTATTTTTATTTGCTACACTCTAATTGTTATATCAAAAATTTAATTTACTTTTTATATCGCTATGAAATCTCCTTTCAATTGGGTTTTCTACTTGCTCCAAATAGTATGTTTAATTTATATAAAGTTTTGTTATAAATTAATATCTTTATGAACATTATAGATGAGATTTATAATTTCAACCCAATGACTGAAAATCCCTAGGACAAACAAAAAGAAAGTTACAACCACCTGATCACCATATTAAGATAATCAAATCTCATCGTCAGAAACACCAAATTAAATCTAAATATTTTTCCATCATCTTCCTCATGGAAATGAAACAAAAGTTTACCTTCACTAAGGCTTAAGTATATTGTAAGCTAAGTGCTTTTGTTTTTAGGAAAGTCTTCATATAACAGACAGAATTTAAATAGCACAAAAAATGGAAAACGAGATTGCCTCTAAAGTTAATCAGTTTTAAATAATAAATTATTACAAATGATTTAAAAATGTAATCGACTTAAGTAATAATATATCAGGAAAAGTGAACGAGAAAAATGTTTTCCTTGTTTGTATTACATTCATAACAAGTGGCATTGATAAGAGAATGACAAGAATGAGGTGAAAATTGGAGGAATATTTATGGCAATTTCAAGTGCCTTGAAGAGTCGATCTGAACTGCTTGCATCAAAGAGAAAATAGACTCTTTAATGATCACTTCTCTGACAAGTAACAGTAACATCATTTTTAGCTATGACTGCTAAAATTAGATACCTTCCTCTTAGAAATAAGCATTCCCAGATAACAGCAAAAGATGACAGCCTTCACCTCATAAGAGCGGGAGTGATAATTCATCTTTAAATGAGCAATTTCTCTGATGAAGAAAAAAAATGTTACTTAAGAAAGATAGCAGAATAACAAAAAATAGTGTCACGCTAATTACTTTAGCAATATTTAATGAAATGATCGCTTTGATTTTAAATAGAGCAATACAGTTTTCAAGATAGTTACTTATGAGGACTGTTTACACCAGGAAAAGAGACTGTTATTGGTGACAAACGGGCTTTTAACAACTTGTTATGAAATTATGCTTACTTGAATAAACTACACAATGCAATGTACTTGTTAGAAGTGCAAACAAATGACTTTTAAACTGCCGCCTTAAGGCTGTTAGCTGTTGATAACTAAACTGGCAGGCTGATGCCACCATCATTGCTCTGGCAGTACAGAGCCAGACTATGGGACCTTGTCAGGCCATCCATCACCGCTTGTCACCTGAAGACATAAATACAGATTCAGCATTTCCCCAGATCTATTAGAAGGCTAGTTTGTCTCTGTAGAGTCCCCATGGAAAAATTATGGCTTAAATTCAACCTTTTAAAATGTATACATTGGTACCAGTGCAGACATAGTGTCAACATTCATTTTGCACACTTAAAACAAAATGTACCAGGGAAATTAGGTCCAAAGTGAGAGAAATAGCTACAAAAATATTAAGTTAAAAGCCTCTAATTTTATAAATCATTGTAATTTGACAGATCAATGAGTTAATGGGAGGGAATTACATCTATTATGGCTATGTAGCATCGTCGAAATGTCAAGGAAAGAAGGGAGAAATCTCCTTCCTGGCCTTTTGAAATATTTTGTTAAAACATACTCTAAGTAGAAGTGTGGGTTAGAAAATTACTCTAGATCAGGGGTCTATAAATCTTTTTTTTTTTTTTTTTTCTCTACAGGGCAATATGGTAAATTTTTAGGCTTTGAAGACCACATATAGTCTGTCACAAATGCTTTGGCTTTATTTCACGACCCTTAAATATATTGAAAAAGCATTCTTAGTTCATCAGGGGACGAAAAAAGTAGAGTTCACTGGCCAGATTTGACCCATGGTCGTAATTTGCAGACCCCTGCTCTAGAAAATAAATAAATATTTACATAGTAAGTGAGAAGGGGTGATTTTATAATTTAAAAGACTCCATTCTTGCTTTTGCAGTCATTATTGTTCAAGTACGAAGAATTTAAAAAAAAAAAAAAAGCTCTATTTCATGACATGAAAAAAGCAATTTTTAGATGTCACTCCTAGCGAGAGAGAACGTTTCTCAGACCGGCGTTTCTGGCTACATGTATGCCTTTTGGAAGGGGGAGTGTAATGCAAGTTGGGTGGTACCCCAGGTGCACACTGCCGCTTAAAATGGAACAGAGAATAGTCTGGAGACGAACAGCATTAAATTTAGCTCAATGTCAAAAGCAGCTGTTTGAAATCAACCTGGCGGCATTTCAGACACTATTATTATTAATATATTTTTGGTATTGACTACACGTCACCTTTTTTATCATGTGCCATTTTACTGACGAAAATAAAAGCAACCACAAGATAACGTTAAAATTTTAATTCTTTTTGAGAGTGTGTGTGTGTATATCACAATTGTCTGGAGTGTGTGGTGTGTGGTGTGTGTGTGTGTGTGTGTGTGTGGTGTGTGTTGGTTTATCACAGTTGTCTCAAAGGTAGAGACGAAAGGCCTGGGTAGCTATTTTGATGGGCGAAGCACTGAGTAGGGATTGTGGAACCCTAAAAGAATGCATTTTAGGCTACAGGAGCAAGGTGCGGCTTAGTTTTTCAGGTTTTGCAGGGCGTAGGTACTGCCAGGTACTTCACGCAATTCATGATGTAACACTTAACCCTTAGCGGCAGGTCACAAGCTGAGGCTCCGGAGATTTAAATAGCAATTCACTCCCTAAAATCAAATAAATGACCTGTAAGCTGCAGATAGGTTTTTCTCTACAATCCAAAGTCTTATTTGTGTATTGGTTGGTTGGTTTGGTTTTTTTCCGAGTAGACTCCCAGCCATTTTTTTTTCCCCAAAAGGAAAACAAAGCACCTCCAAAACTTACAGGATGCACAACTATAAACGTCTAAGGTCGGCTAAGGGTAGTTCCAGATTATGTTATTGTGGACTAACGATTCCTTCCTTGCCAAGACTTTTGATTACTTGTAACTTTTGTCAGCTTGGCATCTCTATCCTCATGCCACAGCTTTTCTGTTTCACTTAAATCATGTGATTCTCATTTTTAATGATTTTTATCTGTATGCAAATTTCCACAGAAATTATGAATACCCAGCTTTTTAAATTCCACTTTAACTTTTTTCTTTATATATATACATTTTTTTTTTTGTTTCCTGTTGACTTTAAAATGTCACATTCTGCTTTCGGCTACTTTTTCTTGCTTCTTCCTATATAGCGACCACTTTTTTTTTCCAATGTGGATATTTAAAAAGTGCCAATACATAAATGACAAAGTAGAAAGAGACTTAAGAAAAAAAGGTTGCTTTTACCTAGAGCTTCGGCATGCACCTTGCAAAGGGGGAACGTGGTGGGCTCTGTGACCTTTGTCACATTTCTCTGTGTCCAGATTTACCCAGGAGGAAGTGGGCTGCTGTCGGCTTCCATCCCGGAGCAGGAGTGAGGCAGGGCATGTGGGGTATGGGAAAGGCACTGTGGTCCAGCCCCGAGTGGGGTTTTCCAGAACAGTCTACCTATGTTTTCACTGTGGTTCAGGGGTGACGGTGCATTTCTCCTGCTTGAACTGAGAGTGCGTCCTTTATATGTGAAACAGAGAGCTGGTATGACAAAATTCCAATGAGAAATTTTTTTTTTTTTTAATGTTACACGCAACAAAAAGCATACCTACAATTGCTTAACAAAACTGGGGCAAAATGTTACTAGAGGGAATTAAAAAAAAAAAACACCTTTTTTGTCATTAACTTTAGTTATATATCTTTCTGATTATTGAATAGCAGGAAATGCATAATAATGACCTTATGGGAATCAAGAACTTTCTATTATGTGCTTGGAGGTAAAAAAGTTTGAAGAACGTTTTAAACTCACCACTTTGACGTGGTTGTTTAGGGGTGCAGCATGCTGTAACTTAAACAGAACATCTCATATCGAATAACATTTTTTGAGATATGAAAGCATAAATTTTACTTATATACTGCGCCACACCTGACGCCCCTCCGTAGGTAGGCTGGATCGGTACGAATGTGCTAACAGTTTCAGTCGTGACTGGCCTGATGCCACTAAGCTGGCGTGCATCACACAGCTGGGGACGGGATGCACGTCTTTGGATTCTTCGTGCCATTTTTTGTTACCCCATGCTGTCACGGAGGTGAAGGATGTCGTGCCGCTGGCCTGATCACGGGCTTCTTGGAGGAAGTCACGCAGAGGTCAGGCGCCCTGGAAGAATAATGTACATTCCCAAGTCCCTGTAACAAAGGAGATGGGTGGTTCACCAGCACGACGAGGCGAAAAAGAAGCCAAACTCAAACATGAAGACTGACTGTGTTTTATTATTTACACTGCTGGTAAATGTTTGGACGAAAAATGGTCCCTAGAATATATCTTTCTTCCAAACAGAAGTATTACATGTTCTAAAATTCTTCATCTAAAGATATATCAATATCTGCTGCTCCAAAAGTACCTACAATTTCTTGAGGGCATGCAATCCTTCTTTTTGTTCTTTTGCAGATTCCATTCTTGTAGTACCAAAATGTGCTTTAATGGAGCAGAATACTCCTAAAACCTGTCACAAATTTCCTACTTTTAAATTTAAGCAGGTTTTTCTTCTGGAACCCAAAATCATGTTCAGCATCTCCTCAACCTCAGTCTCTGGTTGGGTCAGGTACTCCCTTGATGTTCCGCACACACTGTAGTTCATCTCTTCAGTTTTTGGTTTATCATAAAAGTTTCCTTTCCCTGCCCTGAGCCAAATGCCTATGTTGACTTCTCTTTACAAACCCCCGAGAGGGTGCTCTGTCCCCCATCTTCATCTCTAACACATGTGGCACGACAGGTCCCCTGGTCCTTAAGGGCAGCATACAGATGCAAGGTGGCCTCACTCACGCTTCACGGCTACCTGTTCTTCGCGTCACCACGAAGAGTTTTACCAGGGAGTACAGCATGTTAACGGAATGGGACGGGTATTAAGACATCTACTAAACCACATTACAGAGGGAGGAGAAGAGAGGAAGAAAAGAAAAAGAGATTGAGAGAGAGAGATAGGAGGGAGGGAGGGAGGGGTGGAGAGAGGGAGGGGGAGAGGGAGAGGGAGAGGGAAAGAGAGAGGGAGAGGCATTGCTTCACTGGCCCAGCCTTCGCTGAGTGAAGCACACACATACACATGGAGGAGGACAGGTGAGGACAAATACTGAGCAAAGACAATGCTGCCCAGACAGGAAGAAACTCTTTGAACACAGCACGATCGATCTCAGCTCAGCAACGGGCCCTTCTTCACCACAGGATGCTATTCCCGAAGGCTTTACTCCCATTATTCCACCCTGGAATTATCACATCCTCAAGAGTGTTCAGTTTCAATAGGCTCAATAATTATCTTGGAAGACTTTTAACAGGCTTCCTGGGAATTATTTCCACTTAAGTTTCATACTACGCAATGAGATTTAAGGACCTCACACCACTTTCCTAGAAGTCCCATAAATGCTTTCGTTTTATTTTTATCCCTACAGATTGCCTAACAAATTGGGATTCTACTCGAGGCAGATCTAAATTATTTTTGTTGGATCTTTTGATGCCTATTATGTAAAGTGTACTAAACTCCCCCTCAGATTTCAATTAGTGAGCCAGGCTACTTCTGGTCACACAACACGGTTTCTAGCCTTGATATCATTCAAACATTAATTTATTTACTCACTCATTCATTTCCCCATTCAAACATATTTGTTGAGCAATCTCTGGATGCTAGCCAGGTATTGTTCTAGCTTCTAGGGACACAGTGACAAGCAAGACAAACTCTCTGTCTTAATGGAGCTAAAATTCTAGCAGAAAATTAAAAAAGCAATTCCAAATGGAGACAAACTCTAAAATAGACCAGGATGAGGGTTAGAAACAGACAGCAAGGGATACAATTTTAAATAGTGCTGTCATGAAAACTTCTCTGAGAGAGGGCAATGAGGAAGCACAGGAAGGTGGTAAATGAATGAGCTCTGGCTGGTTGCAGAGGAAGAGAGAACTGGAAATGCAAAAATCTCTCAGGGGGTAAGAGCCTGTCATAGTTGAGGAATAACTGAAAAATAAGTGTGGAAGAGAGTGGTGGGAGTTGAGTGAAGGGGATTAGTTAGCATCCTTTGGGGACTTGGGTATATTTGGGCTTTAGTCTAAGTGTGATGGAAGCTATAAGAAAAATCTGGGCAGATAATAGTGATATATTTTTATTTACGTGTTAAATTAAAAAAAAAATCAAGTTGATCACTTGTTAACATTTATTGTAAGACAGAAATGTACGACCAAGCTCTGTGCAGCTGCTTTGGCACAGGCAAGTGATAAAGGATGTCATTCTGAACAAAGTGAAGACATTGATGGCTTGAACTGGAAAGGTGGGGGCAGTGTGAGATGCTGAGCAGTGGCCACACTGGAGAACTGGTAACAAATTTGATGCGGAAAAGGAGAGAAAAGGAAGAATTAATGGCGTGTGTTCCTCTGAGCAACAGGGAGGATGTTGGCAATATTATTGAGAAGGTAAACGTTGGGAGTTTTTTGGATGTACTTAATTCTGAGTACCTTTCAATTATCCAAGTATGTTTGTATATTAGAATTAAGAATGTGGTGACGATATCTAGAGACTTCAAAGTTATCAATATAATGCCATTTAAAACTACACAAGTGTAACAGAGTGGTTCTGTACAGAGAATAGATGCTCTCATACTGAGTCCGAGATGATCCCAACTTCAAATCATTGGGAAGAAAAAGAGAAGCCAGCAGAGGAAATTGAGAAGGAACAACAAATGTAGGAAGAAAATCAAAGCATACGGTACCTCTATAGCCAAGTGTATAAATATTTAAAGAAGTACAGGGGTCTTCTACTTCCAGGCTATGGCACACTGATGTCCAGAGAAAATCCTACCATAAGCGATGCACAGTATTTTAAACAAAGCTGTTTTCAAGGCAAAACAGAGCAGGTGGCAATGTCAGAGAAAAAAACCAGGAGACAGAGATGACAAGAAAGCAGCATTCTATAAACAGAAGTTAACACTGGAGTTGGTGTTTTGTTTTTGTTTTGTTTTATTTTGTTTTTCAAAATATTCTTCTGGTCCCTGGTGGCCTGGAGCTTGGTCTTGAGGAGTCACCCATCTACAAGTGGGTGAGGCAAACAGGATAAAAGGTCCTTGTATAAACTTGGGACCCCAATGGTTAACCTCAGGGGAGGAAAAATACCCTTGGAAGGCGACTTTCTTTCTCAATCTTGTTCTGAGTAAAGCAGAGGAAAAAGAATTCCTTTGAGAAATTCTAATTGCACACCAGTATTCACTCAGGTGGATGTTGAAACTTTTACCTTTGTGGCTTGCAAAGTAGGAAGTTGAAAATTGTCGTTAAAATGTTTCATGGGTTGGTTATATTGGCATGCTTTGGGCAAGTGTCTGGCAAAAATAACACACTCCACTTTTCTCAAAGAACATATTTTATAAACAGATCTAAAAGATTTTACATGCAATAAATAGAGTTCCAAAGAATATGAGCTGATGATCAAGAAATAAATATATCTGAAGACAAACCCTGATACTGAAGATTGCTGAAAGATTGGTCACAGTTATGTTGATGACCTTGAAATGAATGTTCTCTCTCTAGTCGTGGAGAGAAAACCCTGACAGAAGTGGGTTCAAAACAGAATGGAGGTTGTTATTAGTTCTCTACCGTTGCTGTAATAAATTATCACCACAAACATATTGGCTTCAAAAACACAAGGTTATTATCTCACAGTTCTGGAGATCAGAAGTGCAAAATGGATCACACTGAACTAAAATCAAGGTGTTGACAGGGCTGCATTCCTTCAGGAGGCTCTAAGGAGAATCTGTTTCCTTGGCTTTTCCAGTTGCTATAGGCTGCCGACATCCCTTCTCCTCCAGCCTTTTCCTCCATCTTCAGTGCCTCTGCTTTGATTCCTGACCCTTCTCTGACCCTTCTCTGACCCCTCTAGCATCCTTCGAGAAATCTTTGATTACATTGGGTCCTCCCAGATACTACAGAATAACCTCCGTTCTTGAAATCCTTAACTACACGTCAACAACATTCCCTTTTGCCATGTGAAGTAACGTGGCCACAGGCCCAGGGATGAGGAGGTGGACATGTTTGGGAGAACACTCTGCTTTCCACAGAGGGTGGAGGCAGAAGCTAGAGTATCGAAGGGATGTTTTGTTGTCTATTTTAAAGTAGGGGCTGTGTTTTCTTTATATATTTTAATGTGTATTATTTTTAATGGCCATCTTAGGTCGAGTCTGTATCCTGACTGGAATTATCAGGTGAGGAGGGGAAGTGATCATGCCAGCAGAGACAGATATGTGCCCCCCCCCAAAAAAATTCTGAAGTACATGAATGGGGATTGGATAGACAGTGCAAGAGTTGGAGAATAATATAAATTAAATGAAAATAGTTTATCAAATACAATATTCAACAGAAAACTTTGATGAGCACTGCAGATTTGGTGATGGGAAGATATAGATGCCATCTTCCGATTGCTTCTATTGCTTCCATGACATAAGAAGCAAGGTTATTAGTAAAATTTGATATATGATTGGAGTTAGCTGAAAATGGAAAATGCTAATAGCACTACTCAAGGTAAAGTTACTGTCAGGAAGCCAAGAATAGGGGCAAAAATAAGACATGCTAATTTCCAGGTGCTACATTACAGACAAAATCTAGATCCCATAGTCAGTGGCTGGAGGAGAATTATGCTGAATAGAGAGAGAATAGAAGCGGGTTAGGAAATTCGGGCATGACTGGCTGAGTGCGTTGCCTGAGCTACAAGTACAAGATAGAGAAGTTCACAAGAAATAGCGACAAGGCTGTACTGAAAAACTGAGGAGGAAAAAGCAACTGGTCTTTTAAAACCCAGAGCCTATAGCATCATTTACCTCATTCCTGTCTTCCATGTAGACCTCAAGTCCTGCTGAATGTACCTTCTGAAGTATTTTACTTTTTTCTTTTTATTTACTTATTTATTTAAATTAATTTATCTTTTAATCGAAGAAATGATTTAATTTTTTTTTACCCTTCTAAAGTAGTTTGAATCAACTTTTTATGTCCTATCTCGTTATTATTGCAATGTATTTTAGCGAGTAAGAATTGTATTTCTGTGTAATATATTTAAGATTACCATCCTGGATCTATTGTTTGCTAACATTGATATTAAGTACTTTAAAATATAAGCTATAATAAACAACCTCATAATTATAAAAATCATAGTTGAGAATGCAGTAGCCTCTGTCATAGTAATAGTTAAGACCTTTTTTTTTAATTGGCTGCAATAGAGCAATTACTTCTCGGCTAGTTTTCCAGAATTTTCTTTCTATGCTGGATAGCGGAGTATGAACAATTTCTCTAATAACAGTGAACCACAATAATAAAAACATTAAGCCCTAAAATGTACTAAAAACTTTCTATTACAGACATTTGTCTAAATACTTTACATACAGTAATTAATTCCATTCCCTACAAAACACTAACAGTGCTGGGTTAATACTATGAACGTTCTTTTTCCTGATGAAGTATCCGAGGCACCAAGATATTAAGTAACTCTGAAAGGTTCCCAAGCTAATAAAAAGGGCAGAACCCTCCTGTTAGCACCTATTGCTTCACGAAGCGTTTCTAAAAACAGTCACGAAGAGGAAAAACCAAGGTTGGGATATACGTAATGCTTTTGCTCTGACTTCTAGCAAAGGATTTAACTTGTATTCTACTTCTCGTATTGACCTCCAAGATAAGAATGACTAATACCATGAACTTGCATGGATTTTGTTTCTGAACTACAGACAGAAGGAAAAGGCATTTTTTTTCTCCCTAAAATGGCCTTGGGGGAATAGAGCAAAGATACTTCTTATATTTATAAGTATATAGGAAATTGAGTGGCATCTTGATGAGTGGTACCCAATGCTTGGCAAACTGGATTCCAGGTAATCTGCTTTGATGAGGATGACAGGCATGATAGTAGAAGCTTGTGAAGAATGGAGAACTAAATATAGATCAGATATAACTGGAGAAGTACAAGGCAACCCTACGTTTCAAGTAAATAAAAAATTCTGTAAAAGTAAAAATTTTTCTAGGTATTGATCAATTTATAGTAATAAAACTATGATGTCTGATAAAATTAGCTACCTGCCTGTTTTATCTCACTGATTCAACCACATGGCCAAAAATGTTGTTCAGGATGCATTATTAAAACAGAGATTTCTTAAAAACATTCATCACACTCGCAGTTTGCAGGACTGCCAATATTATCATAGGAGTACAAGTTACTTTTTCATGTCTTTATCTAAAATTCTAGGCATTTGGAAAAAGTTATAAACCACCTTCTTTTGGCAGTAGCATTTTTACTCAATAAGGATAAAATTGTAAACTTGAAGTAAGATATACAAAAGTACTCAATACCATTTTTTCAAATTGTGGATTATGTATTCGTATCTTTTTAATAAACTTAAAGTAATTATCACAGAATCCATGTGCCACAGTAATAAGATACCAGAAATAGAATCAGGCATTACCGATGTTCATAACTTAAGCGATGATTTGATGCTGTTTATATAATAAAAACAAACAAAAATTATGAAGAATATTATGGAGAGCAAGGAAATAATTTTGTATATGGTTAGTTAGATAAGCTTGGATTCAGTAATTTATTTTCAAGAAAGGAAGTAGGCAGTGCACTTATTTGTTACCTGGTCTATAAAATAGACTAATTAAAAATAATAAGGATGTGAAATTTTCCCTAAAAAAATTAGATCCGAGATATTATTTCTCTCTATATATTTTTTCCCTTTGAAGCTCTTCATCAACCACAGCTGCAATGTTTGGATCAGCAGCTGAACTCTTGAAACAAATATTCAATGCTCGCCATCTCAGTTTCCTACACTCCCATCACCAACTTAATGGTGGCATCCACTCCCACGAGCCCAAAGAATAATGACTTGATTATGTCCAATTACTGCTGCATCACTAAACTCAATGGACATTTTTATTTCTTTATCACAGTAATCACAGCATCCTTGGATGCTGTTGAACTTTAAATGCTCTTTGTTTCTGAATCACAACAATCTCCCGGTTTTCTTCATACTTCTCTGGTGATCTCCTCTTCTTTGAATGATTATTCTGCTCTACGTAGATATTAGATGCTGCAGTTTTTCTCTGACTGGTCCTAGACTCTCTTCCCTCTCCTTAGTTTTCACTTGGGTGATCTCCTTCAGGCTGACGGCTGCAGTATTGACTGCAATAGATGGATCCTAAATTCGGTCCCTGGCATAGACCTCTTTTTCTGAGCTCTAGAGCTATACGTTCAACTGCTTATAGGACGTATTTTCTCAGCTTCAGAGTTATCTCAAGCACAGTATACATGAAACACAGGACAGGAAAGTCATCTCCAAGCAAATTTTACTTTTAACGATTTGTATCTGTGAATGTTCCACCATCTTTAGATATATGCCAACCCTGAGCACAATATTCATCCTTCAGAGCCAAAGTGTCTTTTCAATATGATTATTTATTTCCATCTGTACCACCAACAGTCTATCCAAGCTATAATCTTTTTTCATTTGGGTTATATAATCCCTACAATCCAAGAATATGATACATGCCTTTATTTATTTTAAGCCTTTAGTTTATTTAACAAACACATATGTAGTACTTCCTATATGCAGGCTCTTTTCCAAGGATCTTAAAAATATTTACTTAATCTTCAGAATGACTCTGTAAAATATTTAAAATTATTATCCCTACTGTGTATGTCAATAAGGAAAATGAGTCACAGAGGAATTAAGGAACTTGCCAAACACTACCAAGCTAGTTTGGGTTAACAATACATAAAACCAGACAGTCTTAGCTGTCTATTGTCTTTTGTCCTATTTACAATGTAAAAGATTTAGTAACACATTTTTAAAGTTCACAATCAAATACTTTAAGATTATTTAAGTTTTAAAATAAGGAATTTCTTCACCATTCCAGCCCACATAAGTGTTTTATGTGCTCATATTAGAAACTCTGAGTCTTCAACTCTTTAGGATAGAGATGAACTACAATAGCTATGTATCTCTTTTTTTTTAGCCATTAAGCTAAAAAGATAACCAAACAATGGATCTGAGTCATGGCTAGGACACATGACTTGTCTGGAATATAATAGATTGTACATTAATATCTGTGAAAGCTTTTGAATATGTTAGTATCATATTCAGTTGAAATAGTTTCATAAATAATTGTACATAATTACAAATATTTTTTCTAGGTTTCTTCCCATATCTTTAAAATTCACCAGCTAAAATAAGCTATATAAACACTGGAGCTACTAACCCATTATGTTATTTAACTTTGGGCAAACAAAATTTTTGGTTTCCATTAAGAATATTCCAGTGGAACAGAATCAATTGCTGCTTCCTGTTTTATCACAACTTCTCAATAATTAGTTACTTTAGCTGCACAATTCATTTTCTAGGGCACGATATTATGATTGAAGCATGGATCTTAGATACAAACTCAGAACACTGATCAAACCATTACAAAATCCAATCTACCTTTTAATGATAATGTTTCCTTAAGTAAGAAGACAGCATCAGCATATTTAAAAACAGATAAATATTTTCTTCGAGTCCAGAAACATGCAGAACAATGTGTTTCAGAAGTGCTGTATAACTATTGTTTGGGATAATGAGTTGGCACATACACAGCTCGGTGCAGTGTAATCACAGATGAGTGGCTCTGACAGTGTTACAAAGACTTCGAAACATCCATGGGAAAATAATAAAAGACTCGAAACAGGAATAGATTCAACAGGCTCTTTGCAGTTAACCTTTAGAAATGCCATTTGAAGCTATTGAAAAAAACCAATACTGTAGTTTAAGAAAAACATGTCATTATGAAATGTTATTCTAAAAAATAGTCCTGATTGAACTAGTTTTTGTATCTGGCACACATCGTATCCATATCTTGAACAAGGTGGAAAAGTATTACTTTTCTCAAAATGAAAAAATATGAGAAAAAAGATTGTTTTTTTATTCTAATGAAGAATAAAATATATAGCAGCAATTACCTCTCCTATCACTATTTCTTTACATGAGTTTTATTTCAAAACTTTTCTGGGTGCTATGTTTACTTACTTGAAATGTCAAAAAAAAAGTAACACTACTAGATTATCCTGCTATCTTAACTGGTCTTTGATAAACTGGAACTGTTCATCCTGCTGTTTTTTGAAATTATCAAAAAACCCCCAAAACAAAACAAAAAACAAAAAACCAGAAACCTGCAAAATAACAGAAAATAATTTTACACCAAAGAATATAAATGGAGATCATATACAAAATATGTGAATAACAGATATTTTCAGTAGGAAGATTAGTTTAAAACTTCAGAAGTTTTTGGTTATCTTTATCTCACGACACTGAAAAGATCTGAGAAAATGAAAACATACAGAATAAGAGCAGACGTATATATTTTTTTGAAATCTTAAAAATTGTATTTGCTAAATACTTTGTATTTAAAGAAAACATTTACCATTTTTTTTTCCTGTACACTATTATTTCTCTACTCTTATTATCTGTATGAAAAGGAGGATACTGAGGGGCTGGTTATCTCTGCCGTAGCCCTGCTGTTGCTGTTTGATTCTACTCAAATCCTCCTGTACCCACGGGTACAGTCTTATCATTGGACATACTAATGCTATGTGAAAAGTGAAAAGAACAGAGAGTTCCCTGGCAACCCCTGGGATCCTTCTAAAGCGAGCCAGTTAAAACCACAGCGTACGTGCAAGGGTGTCGATGAGAGCATGGAGTTGAGTCGTGAGTTTTCGGATGCCCTGTAAAGCGCAGGAACGTTTAATAGGCACTGCATTGCTCAAGAAAGAAATCACATCAGAACCCTGACAGCTTAACCATTATTTGAATAATCCTGCTTGCATCTCAGTGAAAATGTAAAAGTCTGAATACCGGAACCAAATCAGAGCTAATAATGTGTAAGGTCCTGACTCAGGGTGTGGACTTGGAGAACTGTTTTATCTTTGCTCACTCCTATCCTCCACACACACACACACACACACACACACACACACACACGCATGCTCATCATCCTCACCTGAAAAATTACAAGTGGAATACAAACATGTCGATGCCTGATTATTAAGTTTTCTGTTTTTACATTATACAAGTTACTTCATGAAATCGAAAGTGAAACGAGACAGTGCCAGAGACACGGCTCGTTCCTTTAACTCTTTAAAGTACAATCAGAAGTAGCCTTTGTATGGCAGTGACGTTTGAAATAATACTTTCGCTTAAGTTTTCATTTTATATTTACAAAACTTCTTGGCAGAAGTGATTATTTCATAACCCCGTTTCACAGATAAGAGAACCAAGCTTCAGAGAGAGATTAAATGGCTCATTAAAGGCCACTTAGCTCGTAAGTGGTTGAAGCAGAATTTCAGATGAGATGTTCTAACTAGAAAGACTTTCTGCTTGTCTTCACATCAAATCTCACCAATTTCCATAGAAAGATTTTAAATGAAGCTTTTTAAAAGGCATATCTGTCTTTCTGACTCATGATCAATGAGTGATTGAAAGTTGCAAGAGAGATTCTCATTAAATAAGGACTGACTTAATGGCACTGTGAAAAAGTTTGTTTTCAAGGCACTAAAAAGAGATTCTTAAAAAAACAGCTATAGGTAATTATCATTTCATACATCTCCCAGATGGCTTTTCCAAGCCCAGAGGGATTAGTGGCCAAAATATGTCTATTTATAGGTACGTACATCTGTTGAGTTGAGTTAATGTCATTGATGAGTAATGACGGATATAATTCATACACTGAGAATTTGATTAGCCAAAATAAGTTATTTGTTTAGAAAACTGCAATGAAGAATGCCTACTCAGAAGAGGTACACTAGTAATTACGAATAATGTATTATCTTCATTAATTTTCCAACCAGAGATTGTTACAAAAAGGAATCATGACAAGCGACAGTAGAAACGGCTGTCTTCGTAAGGGTTATTCCTGTTGGAATAACGACAGATTAAAAATATTAAATATCCTGTATACTTGAAAATCAATGTCTTTAAGAAAATTCGTTGCTCTCTAAACTCTCTCTCCAACTGACCTAGCCCAATTTTTTTTGAGTATTCTCACCCTCTCATACCAGCATCTCCATAATGTCCACCACATAAATGTCCACCGACCATGATCACTCCCATCATTGTGTTTCCCTAATGTTTCTCTAAATCAGTTCTGAGCATCTTTGTAGGTAGTCTAACAAGTTGATTATAATGTCTCTGTTCTATGACCAGAGATGTTGAAAACATTACTAATCATGATAATTATAAAGGGGTATATGCCTCATAATAATATGTAAACTACATTTGTCTTATTCGATTTTTTTCTATTTGGGTTCCATTTGACCATAAAGATTCTATTAAATTATTGTAAAAGGATACCATAAATAATCATATTTCAATAAATTTGAAATTTGAAATGAAATGGGAAATTTCCTGGAAAATGCAGCTTACCAAAATGAAGCCAGAAAGAAATAGAACACCATGCTAATCCTTTATCTTTTCAAAAATGGAATCTTCAAAAACCTCATTGAAAACAAACAGGCAAACAAATACTTCAGGACAAAGTCTGTTCACTGGTAAATTTAAAGCTGATATCAGTTTTTCACGAACTTCACCAGGGAATAGAAAGTAGGGGACACTTTTCCTCTACTGTCTAATGGTTTAGAGACTAAAGAGTGTAAATTAAACCGACAAAAGACAGATTAAAAGGAGAAACAGTATATTTTATGGAGGCTTTACAGAAAAGTGAAAACACAGAACAGTTAGGCCGAGGGGCTTACATGCTATTTTAACGAGGAGTAATAAATTGTGGAGAAGCGACTAGACACGGCGAAGGGGATCGGGGCTTCTAGGCACAGTAAATTGTGAAAAGGCAAATAATGAGGGAAAATAATGAAGAATAAGGGTAATTTAGTATGGTTTGTTTGTGTGGACTTAAGATAGTGACATCTCCAGTGACGAATCATCTCCTTTCATAGTCATTCTCTCTCTGGCTTAGGAGAGAAAGGCACGTTTTCAGATAGAAATTTAGGCAGAAATTAAGGAGGGAAGAGAGTTCCTCCTGAATTTGCTGTTTCTTAATAGCCTTCAACTCTAAATAATCCTTACGCCAAACTGGAATATTTTGCCGTGGCATAACCTGATCCCTTCATCTACTTTAGTTTACTCAAACAAAGGACCACAGAGTGGCTTAAGCAACATAGATTCATTATCTCAAAGTTCTGGAGGCAAGAAATCCAAGGTCAAGGTGTCGGCAGGCTTTGTTCCTTCCGAGAGCTGCGACACAAAACCAGTTCTACTCCCCCGAGCTAGTTTCTGGCGGTTTGCTGGCAACCTTTGGTGTCCCTTGGCTCGTAAAAGCATCATCCCGGTTACTGTCTTCATCTTCCGTGGCATTCTCCCTGTGGGTGTAGCTCTGTGCTCAAATTTCCTCTGTTATGGGGATAAGTCATATCAGACTAGGGCCTGCCATAATGATCTCAACCAATTAAATCAGAAATGATTGATTTCCAAATAAGGTCACATCACAGGACACTGATGTTAGGATTTCAACATATGTATTTTCGGAGGATACAATTCCACTCACAATATTGACCTCATTTTTTTTTTTTTTTCCTTTTACACCCAGTTCATTGTGGTAGGCTGGACTGAAACTGATTTAATAAAACAGCAAAGATTATGTGGTAGATTATGACAAAATAAAAGTGATGATTTGAAAAGATGAAGTGGAAAAATAAAAGGCCACCATCGGTATGATAATGAGAACCACTGTAAGTTGTAAATAAAATTTCTACTTTGACAGAAAATTAAAACAGAAGAGAATTTCATTTATAACCAATGAAGTTGTTTCGAAAGAATGCTTGGACCAGGATAAAATAAAAGTGACTTCTCATTTAACAGGTAGGACAGGAGTTGTTGGATTTCTTCTCCTCCCTTTGAGGTTCTAAAGAGAGAGAGAATATAAAGAAGGTCTGTGCCCTGGAGACTGGACGAGCTTTGTGAAAGCTTAAAGGGCAGATTTCAGGGAGGCTGCATCAGCAGGACGTGTTCTGACAGGATGCTCAGAATGCTCTTCTCCTATATCATCACTGCGAGTTCCCCAAACTCCAAGTGTCACCTCATCAGCATGGCTGTCTATATCTAAATACACATCCCTTATGTTTAATAGCATTCCCCCGTCATTAAAATGGAAACCAAATTCTGCTAGTCTATTTAGTTCACTCTTATATCCCAACCATCTAGGAGAGTATTTAGAAATGAGATGCCCACAGCATTTGTTGGAGAAGTGGCCTTTGTTACCGACTAGGTTATAAGGGAATGGGCAGCAACCTAAGTTTTACTTTGTTTTCTCATCATTAGCTACACTTACTCATGCCATATATTCTTAACTTTCATTCTTCTAGTTTTTTCTCTTATCATTCCTCTTTTTCATTCTCCTCCCTCCTTCCTTCTTTCCTATCTTTCTGTATTTTGATTCTTTCTGTGATGCTTTATTCTCTCTTTTCTCTCATTTCCATTTCTGGGAAGTGGTTTTGTTCTGTTTTGTTTAGCTTTGTGAATTTCATAAGTATTTTAATACATTTCCTACATTTGCAAGTGAACCTGACTTTGGAGGGTCACTCACCAATAGGACGGTTTAGCCCTATTAGAGCCAGAGCACGTGGCAGTAGAGCAGAATATCTGATTTTATGTTCAGCTTATAGAAGACGCACCACTGTTAAACCATAACTTTACTACTTTGAATATTGATTTACTCAAACACAGAGCAAAGACAATACACCACTGTGTAGAGCTGTCCTGAAGATCGTGAGCTAATGAATTCATGCTAAGTTTGTGTATCATGCCCTGGTACCATACCAAGATTTCAAATGATGTTACTTATTATTATTGCATTAAATCCTAGAGAATAGACTGAGGATTTAACCAAATTCACAGCCTCTAATTAACTTGCTAATCAAAGGGTCATCTTTTCAATAACAACAAGAGAGCAGGTGACCGGATCACAGTGGTGTCATGAGAACAGCACCTACAGGAAAGCAGTGTTCAGTCCTCACCCTTATAAATATTTCCCAGTATATTGCTGGTTGTAAGTTATCAGGTGGTTTTATTTGGCTTAATTTCACAAGTATTTCCAAATCAGTCACCAGATGGCTTAAACCATATCAGTTTGCTCAAGTATTGCATCCTTAAGAGGCACTTTTTTTATTAAATACGTGAAATGTTCCTTGAAATAGTTTATACAAAAGAACAGCATAAGTAAATAAAATATAGTTTATGAATATAAATTTTCCAACTTTAAACTAAAACACAAGCAATAAACAGTCAAATGTGAAACATTAATATATAGGGAGATAATTTCCCCTATACAGGTATAAGGAGAAATATTACAGTAGTGCCCAGCAAAAATTTTTGCAGTGGCAGAAATGTCCTCTACCTGCTCCGCTCTGTTTGGCAGCCACTGATCGTGTGTGACTACTGAGCACTGGGGATGTAGTTGGCACGACTGAGGAATCACATCTTTAATTTAATTTAATCCGATTAACTTACATTTTAATTTTAAAAGCCACTTATGGCTAGTGCCTTTTGTATTAAAAGGTGCATATTTATAATGTCAAATTTGTATGGAAAGCCTTTTAACTACTGTTAGTAGTTGTGATTTGGTCAACAGAATTGGTTTCACAACATGCAAATGCTTGTAAAATCACAAGCTTGTTTTATAGTGACCTGTTATGTCTTGAAATATGTAGAAAACCTTAGAGATATTCAGTTTGAGAGATACTTTATCTAAGTAAAGTACATAAATAAGTGATTATCTTTACCCTAATAAGTCCAATGTTGCTTTCTAATAATGATAATTGTGATATTTTATTTACCAAAATGAATAAAAAAATCGTATTGAAAACCTTATGTAGTTTCTTCAGAATCAAAAATGACTTTTAAGTTCCAACAATCTATTTTGCCCATGTTTCATACTGAAAGTCCGTAAGATCACGGAAAATTAATACTGAGCAAAGTAATTTCTTTCAATCCATTCTAACTCAATTCATTATTGAAAGAAGAAATGAACACAACTTGATCATTAATATCTATTTTTTGCCAACATCATCAGTATTGGCAAGAAACTTTTAGACAAGCAAATTTTCAACCTTTAAGCAAAATCTTCTGAATGAGAAACACCAGAGTGGGTCCCAGAAATCTGTGTTTTAGCAAGTCCCCGATTCCAGTGCATGCAATACAACCACCATAACCCAGTCTCTTAAACACAACATTATACTACATTGGATCTTCGCTATTTTGTATGAGACATTTATGTTAGATGTCTGTACTTGCAATAATTGAAATTATTAGAGTACTGAGTCCTATTGGACTGCTGTAAAAACAAACAAACAAGCAAAAAAAAAAAAAACACTGTCGGGGGACTTAAACAACAGACATTCATTTTTCACAGTTATGGAGGACGATAAGTTTCAGATTGATTCAGATCTTGGTGAGAGCCCTGACTCTGGCTTGAAGATGGGCACCATCTTTTTGTGTTCTCACATGGTCTCTTTTCATGCATGGAGAGAGAGAGCGAGAGTGAGAGAGAGTGCGCGAGAGAGAGGAGAGAGGAGAGAGGGAGCGCGTGCTCTGAGGTTACTTTCTCGTTTTATAAGGGCACCAAACCCATCATGAGGACATCACTCTTATGGCTTCCTTTAAACCCAATTTCCGCCTAAAAGCCAACCTCCAAATATAAGTCTGACAATAGTCAATATAAGTCTGGCAATTTCAAATAGGCATATTTATGTGGCAATAAGCTACAGATACTATAAATAAGTTATGTATGATTTACACCAATGATGATGCTTTACACCAATGAGAACTCATTTACTCAACATATATTTCTGAACCACACTCAGGCATCATGCAAATGACAGGCATTTAACCCTACACAGAGGAAGATATATATAATCAACATGTTAATATAGGAATCACAAAATAAAATATCTCTAGAAGAAAACATATAGAGAGAGCATAAGAAAGGCAGTGATATCAAAATTTGAAAATAGGTGATTATAAGTCCCACCTAATGACATTGAAATGCAAAATAGTTTTGAAATTTATTCATTTTTTATGGTGACATTGGTTAACAAAATCCAATAAGTTTCTTTTTATTTATTTACTTAATTTCCTTCTTGAGATGCAGAATATTTTAAGTAAATTAGGGACCGTAAATTTAAGTCTTCCCATGTCCTTCTATCTGAGACACTAACTATCTTACAAATAAAATTAAGTTAGTAAAACCAGCAATCCCAATGTGGAATGGTAAATGTTACATTAGGAATAAATTTGGGAGTCAGAAAAGACTTTCCTAAAGCCATGGCATCTGAGTTTAGGGTTAAAAGTTGCAGCTGGGGCTTCACAGAGAAAGGGCAGGGAGCGTGGCGTCAGAGAGAACAGCAGCATGGGAAATCATCTGAACGGCGGCCAGGTAACTGTATTATTGGGTCTGGGAAGAGTGGTGCTGAGAGCTGAAGCTGGGGTAAGTAAACAGGGCCAGCATCCTGAAAAGCCTGGTAAGCCATGTAGAGGCTCGTGCTGGGAACAGTGGGGAGTCAACAGCATAGTTTACCAGAAATGTGACATGATCCGATTTGTACTTTAAAGAGGACATTTTGACTACAGTGTGGGAAATAGCTTTGATTTGCAAATACGATTGGAGAGAGACGTGCGTGCACTGAGGCTACGAGAGCAGTTCACGCCAGAGATGCTGTGGCACGCGCTGAAGTATGTCAGCAGAAGCGGTGAGGGAAGGGACCACTGTGAATCATATGTGGAAGACAGACCTGACACAATCTGGTGATGGAGTCGCTGTGGGAGGAAAGCAAGAAGGAGAAAGTCGCGGTCTGATGCTATCTAGTCTCCTGGCTTGAATAGATGGGCAGAAAGCCGTGCCACTTTCTTTTCAAAAGTGAGAAGAGTCGAACATGCTGATCAAGATCACAATTTATCTCTGATTCCGCCCCATTCGGCGTCTTTCACGGCGTGATTCCACAGTTCTAAATTGAGCTGGAGGATGTAACGTGATAGTTCCGACTCGATATAGAAGATGCTGCCGAAGTCTCAGTGGCACATTTCTCACATTTTATTTTTTTGAAATCGGGACACCTTGTAATTGGTGCCAAAATAAATCTGCCCGGCACTTGGCAGAGGAGCACTGAGAGGAAACTACCAGGGGGCTATTCTGGCAGAGATCACACCTGTGTGCGTTGACGCTTTTTCTTTTCTTTAATGAGAGTAGTTAACGAGAACGCATACATAAACTGGAAGTCATTTTGGGATTACCAGGAACGCCTCCACAGAAGAGGAAGTGGCAGAGGATATATTCAAATCACAGCATGAAGTCTAGCTAGCACGAGAGGCATGGGGTTAACAGAAATCACCAAGGACCACCCCCTGCAGCAGATGAGTCTTTGGACAAAGGGAATAACACTAGACACTTCTTAATCTAAGAACGGAAATGGTCAAGCAGCTCGACTTGTTATGCGTATAAATGGGGAAGATTATGGGAGGAAGTGTATGGGTCTCAGATGGATGCTGCTGAAACCAGTCCTATTTGCTAGTAGCCAAAAAGGATAAAGACAGTGAGTCTAAAGGCAGAATACAATGGCGATAAAATTAAAGACCTATGTCGGACTTCAGCACTGAGAGAAGCCTTCTTGACCTCCCTAATCTCTTTCTCTTTCTCTTTCTCTCTCTCTCTCTCTCTCTCTCTCTCTCTTCTCTCTCTCACACACACACACACACACACACACACACACATTGCCTCCCACATCCTAAACCACACCCTCACAAATGATGTTACCTTATCTAGCTTCATAAGAATTATTACTAAAGATTATGTAAAAGCTATGCATTAAATTATTTTCTGCTTACTGAATGAGGGTATAGCAGTGACTGAGTATTGTATTCTAAGTGTGTGAACAGAACCAGACACGCACACATTAGGGATTCAGTGAAGATTTTGTTGCATGTGGGATTCATCAACATGTTCTGTCAATATTGTCCTTGAGGATAACTAGTGATTAAAGTCCTCAGAAAAAAAGTTACTGCACAGAAATATGCTCCTAGAAAAATACTTATCTATTTATAGAAATAAATACTAGGAAGTGTTGAACAATCTTGGACAGAATCAGCAATAGCCGCATGTATTCCACTAATGATAACATTAATCTCTGCTGTTGTCTTGTTTATTTTTGAAAAGGCATTTTAATATTTAGCTTTTCTATTTTAGTTCTAGCTTTGAAATCGCCTCTTTGCACCACTGATGCTCTGACTTATTTATCAGTCTTTATATCTTTTCTTAGTAGGAAACTAAAAATTTTCCTGATGCTTAAAAATATCACTAGCTAATTTAAAGGATGGACTTATATAGAAAGCTGTCATTTTAATTTATAAGTAGTTCCCTACATTTCAATACTTCTTTAACTTTAGTTTCTTGAAGATTCTTCCTTTCCCTCACTTGAAAAGGAGAAATTCCAAGGCTAAGTGCAACATTCATATACAAATCAATGTTATGATTATTTACCTAAAGAAAAACAAGACATTGTAGATACATAATAAAATATGAGGAGAAGAAACAGATAGTATTAAAATAATATCTGGTTTTATAAAGTAGCCTGAGGTCAAAAAGCTCCATACATTAGAGCTTTGTTGAAGTTGGAAAGATGGATGTGGAGGACTAAATGTTATAACCGAATTTAAATGAAAAAAAAAAGTAAATTTCATCAATTTGGCCCCAGATTAAAAAAAAAAAATCTCTATTCTTTTAGACTCGTGCCACATGAATCCATGAGAAGTATTACTTAAATATGAACAGGGTAGTGTTAGGTGCTGTGGAAGATTTTAGAAAGTAGTTAGATATGTTTCCAGCTTTCAAAAATCTTAGACTCAAGAGAAAGAAAGATCAAGAGTGGTGTGTCAAAGAGGAAGCACTCGATCGTCAGGGGTTTAGAGAGCAAAGATTATTCTACCTGGAGAGTTTAAGAGAGGTTTGATCGAGCAAACATTTGTTCTTGTCTGAGAAAGATGAGTATGATTTAGACATTTGGCTGTGGAAATAGAATATTCTAGATAGTGGGAATGATATGAAAACGGATCCATAACTGGACAAACGTGGTTTGTGTATGTAGACTGTGGGAATTTTATTTGATGAAGTTTGAGAACTGGTAAAGAAAACAGAGGAAAGAAATATTGTATGCAACTAGAGTATGTACATTTTGAGTGTGAGTAGAATTTTATCTGGTTTGTGATAGAGAAGCAGTGAATATTTTTGTCTATGAGGGCCTGGCCTGGTATAATAATTATTGTATTTCAGGAATAGATGTCTAATATATTAGTATTAGTAGGTATGAAACCTATAAACAGAAAGCTAATCAGGAAATTATTTTTAAGGTCCAAAGAATCTTCTAAAGTAGAAACTTGGTAACATGATAAACTAGAAATAAAGTTTAGAAATCAGAATACTTAATGAAGAATTATGAAACCTGGCCAAAAAAAAAAAAGTTAAAGCAAATTATAAGTAATCTGGAGCTATGACAATGCTTAAAACTTTTCATGAAATGGCTACATATATATTAGTTGAATTTGTTTGATGGTTTTTTATTTTTTTGTGATCGAAATGGGGTTATTGACCATACATAAAACTAAGGAAATCCAAATTAAATATGGACTTTAGTTAATATATCGATATTAGTTTATTAATTATAACAAATGTACCATAATCAATGTAAGATATTAATAATCTTATTAACTAAGTGCTGGGCATACAGGAATTCTCCATCTCTGGATTTTTTCTGTAAATCTAAAGCTGTTCTAATATAAAGAGTGTATTTAAAAGTATATTTGTTACTGTGTTCCGAAAATGATATAAATATAAATGCTTTGCAAAATGCATGGTATATAACATGCAATATAGTAGCTATTATTTATGTAAACATTATATTTACAAATATTAACATGAATATTGAATAATAATTATTAGTAAGTGAAATAATTCCACATTTGCCATGTCAGCCTCCTCCTCCCTGATTTTAAAATATCACCTGTTAAATGTGTGTCTCCTGCTGGGATCTGTAGTCAGCGAACACAGTTTAGCAAATCCCTAATTTGCACTAGTCTTTAGATTGCTATTGTCAAATTTAATGGTTTTAGTAAAAGTTCTGTCTTGATGACAGTCAATAAAAATGAGTTGTAATTGTATAAATGCATTAAATTTAATAATGCTTTAAATTTCTAGATTGTGAGATAAGCCCATTGTCTACATGCTCACATATGGTTTGGATCAAGAAATTTAAAGTAGAAATTTAAAGTAATTATAGATAATGACACTCCTTGGGGATTTTCATGGGGTTCTAATCATGGTGGCTCTGTTCTTGTAGTTCAGGGAACAGATTTGAGTCTTCATGGAGAATCTTCTGCTTAACTGACAGAGATTTCAGGCCCCTATGCTGGAAATGCAAAGGATGATCTTGTGGTTTTATCGGCTCTGATAAACCAATAACTAGGGTTCAGTTCAGTTCACTCCTTACAGAATTCTGTATAATCTGTCATTCTTTCTTCAAAGTCCTTTTCCTCCCCTCACTGACTCTGCTCCAAAATCACAAATCTCATGGCTTGTTCTTCAGACACACGAAATCATCTCGCGCTTTCCTCGGGGCATCTGACTCTCTTCCTTTGAAACATTCTTCCCCATTTCTGTCTCTCCCTCCTGCGTCAGGGCTTTGCTCAAAGGTCGCTCTCTGTAAGGCTTCCTTTCCCTGCCTGCTGTTTAAAATTGTAGGGCCATCTCTGCTGCCCAAGCCCCATCCGCTTTCCCTGCCTGACTACCCTCCCCCTGACAGACATACAGTTTTCTAATTCTATTTTACAGATCGTCTTCTCTCACTTAGATCAAAGAGGTTAAGCTTTTGCTTGTTTTGTTCTCGGGTCATCTAGTACCCAGAATGTGCCAGGTACATAAAAGATAGCAGTAAATATTTTCAGAATAAAAGAGTAACAACAAAAAAATTATATCAAATTCATTATTTAATGAAATTCTATATTTTTTGGTCTCTCTTTCAAATGTGATTCATTATTTTGCCTAATTAGGAAATTATATTTTATGCAGGATGTAAAAGTAGATAAAGTTTAGATTACGTCATCGAAACTCCAAATCCTCATGGGATCATGGATTTTACAAAGGAGCCACTGTGATTTTACATATATGATATAATTTACTAAATCTTAAGGATATAGTCGAATACAAAGGTCTTATGAAGACACATACTATCAGAATATTCTTATTGCCTTTTAAGAGTACCTTGCTGGTGACTGAAAAAGATGGTTAAATATCTCTCTGTAATCTATTATTTACTTACTCTGAGTTATAGTTCATTATCTTCAGTTGAGGATTTTCTCATAGGCTATAAAGATTTCTCTGGCAACATGGTAGTAGGAGATTATATGATAAAATAAAATGTTATAATTTTTATTAGCACGTCATAATTCCAGTAATGCACTAAAACCCTCAAAAACAACCATTAATTTTGATATATGGCATAGATGAGGACTAAATAATAAATATGAAAACAAATAGCATAAATGATTTAGACCTACAGATGGAGTCTAAATTAGTCAACAACTAAGGGAAATATAGTATAAAGATATCAGTGTGATTAAATGGACAGACAGTAGTTGTCTGTCGAATAAACTAAAGCACATAAAAAGGCTTTAAGCATGCATGTCTCATGAAAAGGAAGACAGTCTTGCTGTATACTTTTATGAATGTGTGCTATTTACTCTCAGGAATGCATTTCATTTTGGCCACTACACATTACATAAATAATTACACAAGAAGATGCTATTACTGTAGGGCTTCCTTTCCATTTCTTTTCTTACCTTTTTCCTTTTTTGAGGGGTGGGGGGGGCTACATTCTAGTTCCTTAAAATATATTTATTGTCTTCACTCTAGCTTTTGAACTAGTTAAAACCCAATCATTTGTATAATTTGCCAGCAAGCAAGGAACAGAGACTTTCTTCTTGTATTTTATGCTTTGTTGATGGTATTTATCTTCATAATTAACATTTATTGTATTTTCATGTTTATAAAGATGGCATAAATGACTTAAAATGTTTTTAATAAGAGAAAAAATGATATAATAAAATCCAATCATATTTATACTCCCAGATTTAGCTTTTGTGGACATTTTATATTTTCTTCAAATGCATTTTACTAACTACATATTAAATAATTGTGTGCCACAATTTTTGCTATCCCTGTGCTGCTTTAAATGCTGGCTTCGTTTTTTGCCACTGAAAATAATGTTATGATTGAAATCCTAGGATGTGGTCTAATGTGGGTACCTCAAGAAAGGGAGCCTGCAGGAAGGTGTGGGTGCAGGGACTTTACATCAGGGAGCAGCGGGAAAGGGAGCGAGGGACAGAGAAGCTAGTTATTGAGGGAGTCATGGTTTCACAGCTGTGGACTGGCAGGGCTCAATCCCCCTGGGGAATGTGGAGGACCTGTGTGGAATACACCCAGAATTGCATGAATCCATTTTGTCTCCCCATTTCCAGCCCCCGCCCCCTGACTGTCTGGCTGCTTTGGCCCTGAGCTGAGCGAGCTGAGTGAGGTTTGGGAAGAGGACAGCAAGAGAGCCAGTGCAGGCTGCTGCCAGCCCTAAGGCGTTGTCTGCAGTAGCTGCAGGTGAATTAAAAGGAGGGTCCCGAAAAGCAGCCAGCAGAGCCACCTTTCCTGGTTGAGCCAGAGAGAACATGAGAAGCCCACAGTCCCCAATCCCTCAGCCTCCACCGCCCCCAGGCAACCTGAAGGTGGAGCAGAAGTGGCCACAGCCTGGCCTGACCTTCAGACCTTAATACACCAGGTTCTGAATGTTCCCGCTGCTCAGACTCCCCCACCAGCATGTTAACACTGCATTATCTTTTGTACCTTCAAACAAACGGTCTTTCCTATCAGCTATGACTGCATGTCTCTACCGCTAAGCTGTTGGAAAGTTGCCCCCTCCCACCGCCCCCCCCCCAATCTCAAAGTCCTCTCCCATTTTCCTTTGAAAATATTACAGTCAGGCTTGGGCCACGAATCCACCAAAACCTCCAATGTCAAGTCCGCCAGTGACCTCCTTGCTAAACCCAGTCTCCGACCTGGGTTTTTTGACCCATTAGCAGCATTGGGCACGATCCTGTCTCTTCTTCCCCCTGAAAAATGTCTTCACTTGACTTAAAGGAGTTTTCCTAGTGCATCACTAGCCACTGTATCTCAGGGTTCTAGGGTGTTTTCTCCCCAGTTCTCAGATTTTAGCATCGGAGTGACTGAGGCCTCAGATGGTGGACCACGCATCTTTCCAACATACACTCCCCTTCCTGTCCTGGCCATCTCTTCCCGTGTCCTGAATTTAAACACCATCTGCATGGCGATGATGCCTAAATTTATATTTTTAGCTGAAGCTCTATGCAGACTTCAAAAATCCTGCATTTGGTTAACTACTCACATGAATATCTAACGTGTGCATGGAACTTGTCAAAAGCCACGCTTCTGATTTCTCTCTCTTCAAACAAAGAATAAATCTCCTCCTCCCATTGCTTCCCACAGCACACTCAATGTTTGCTCTGTTGCTCCGATGTTTAAATCATTTCCTTCACCTTTTTTTTCCTTCCACCCATCCCATAAATTCTGCTCTGTTATCTCAAGACTTATCATATCTAGACACATTGGTCCAAGCCATCTTCCTTCACTGAGATTGTTGCAAATCTCAGAAGTTGTCTTCCGTCTTCTTCTTTTTTTTTAATCTGCTTTCGATTTGGTCAGTGAAAACAGTCACAGCTCCAGGACAAAACGTGAATCAGAGCGTGTCTCAGCTCAATGCTTTCCAACGGCACCTCACAGATAATATTATACTAAAAATATAAGATAAGACTATGGCAACTGGAAGGTGAGAGGACTGAAAAATTATTTATATAGAAAGGAGACAAAAAGGTAATAATAAGAAGGAGGGTATGCAAATATTAACCTTATAAATTAATTTCTAAACAATTCTATTTCACTGTTTATTAATTTACTCATATCTCAATAAAATGTGCAAAGAATTGCTGGTTAATTATTCTAGGTGGTGTTGTATTTTCAAATATTTTCTTTAAGACAATGTGATCATGTAGGTTATCCAAAACCAAACTTTAACCAGAATTTCAACAAATGCTTAATTGTCTCTACAGTAGCATAAAAACTATTCTCTCCAATATCAGCAAGTTGGCTGCTTAACTCAAATCGGTCTTAGAACTTAGAAACTAATCAATGACAAGTAAAAATTAAAACATTCTAAATGATTTAGCATTTTGTCTATGAGTAAAACTAATAGAAATTGGATTACTAGAATTGTTATTTTCATTAAGCTGAAGGTCCATTTATTTTCTAAAGGAAGATCTAGTATGTTCCATATAACTCATCAAACTTTAAATAGTATTATAATGCAAAAATATAACCCAAAGCATATTGAGTTTTGAATTGCAATTTGAAGGAAATTATATCAAGATGTTTAGAAACTAATATGTTAAGATAATGAGTACCAGAATTTTATCATTCACCAATCATATAATTAGATGAAAAAAAATCTTTTGTCTAATATCATGAATCTAAGTTTGCATAAATGAATTATTCATAAACTTAGAAAATATTAAATTTGGTAAAATTAAAATTAATAATGTTCTTTTCAAAGCATATGTCCTCTATAATTAATTTATTAAAGTTAATAATGCTGAATGCCATCATATTCTAATGTTCAAATTAAATTTCAGTTCCATTCTACTTCAAAATACCAGACTACTAAAAGACTGCCAAGTATTTTAATGTCTTTAATTTATTTTGCCAATTAAAAAAAAATAAAATACTTCAATTTTCCCAAATGCTAACCTTCCAACTTTTAGTTAGGTGATACACTATAACAAGTTCTTATTTTAAACAAATTTACTATTATCCTTTAAATCTTGCTTATAATTATTTCAATCTAAATTAATTCAGTTAAAAACAGCCTTACATTTAAAATGTATAAGCATATGCAGATTAAGAAGGAATTTTAGTAAATAAGTAATTAGCAACTTTCTTCCTTTGAATCTAAGCAGTTTAAAAACAATCTTTTTTCTAGCATCCAACTAATACTCTTCTGATTAATCATATAGTTAAAATACTAGTTATGTAGTAAGTATATAAGTAACTCTCAGGTACAACATCCTCGTTTAACCTTTCATTTTAGATGTGAAATATGCAGCCCTTATTCTGTTGCCATTGTTTATGAGAAGAAGCACTAGGTGCTGAAATATAATTTGCCAAGTTCAATATTAAAGCCCTAAGGTGCTTAATGCTGGTAACTAATTCCTGTCTTCTGAGTCTGAGTGCATAAAATATTATAAAAGTAAACAGTTAATCAAACACCACACACTTGATCATAGTTTACAGATGTTCTCATTTAACTACTTATAAAAATTAACTATATATTATTTTGAAACTATTCATTATAATAGTAAATACCTGCACATACATCTTAGCCTAAATGAAAATAAAAGGCTAGATTTGAAATTACTTAGAATAAATAATTAGCTTTGGTGAGTTTTTCTTTGTTGTTTATTTTATTACTTAATGAGACAGCTATGCTAATTTTAAATATGTTTGGACATAAAAATATAAAACACTTTTACTGAACATCTGTCCATATTAGGCTTTAGAACACCTTCCAAAGTTTATCTTTTCAAAGATTATCTATTTTTTCCAGGTTTATATTAATAACAAGTGGTATAATTAAAATTTGAATCCAAATTGTTCTAACTTCAACCTTTTAGTTAAGTTACTAATTTATACCTAACAGGTTAACTATACTCTAAGCAACATATAAACTATAGTAATGTTGGCTATATTCAAATTTTGAGTAGAAAGCAAATATTTGACATAAATAAACCTGGGACTAGAATTGAAATTTTCTTTTGAAAAGATTTTCTTCCAACAAATTGAAGATAAATGCTTTTCTGGCCAGTTCAAGGCGAAATCTTTTGGATTTTAAATAAATCTAGATTACCTTCTTGATTTTAAGGCCATATTTCATGGAATTTTAAACACAGAATGTATTTTTATTTACCAAAATCTTATTCAACTTCTTCTTCTGTAGAAAACCTTGCTCATAAAGTTACAGGCCAGTTTAAGATTCTTTTTAAAAAAAAAAAAAATTGCTAATCTCCACATAAAGATATCCACAAATATAAATTTACATGCAGTCTTGAAGTAATTCAAGTAGAAGCTAAGTTTTGGCAGTAAGGTGAATGAAGGTTTGTTGTTGTTGTTGTTTTTAAAATAACAGTTCTCAAAGAATAATTCACTTCAAGACTAATTTTAATTTTAAAGCAGACCAACTCGAATGACTATGAGAATATGTTGCAAGAAAGTCCAACAGGACATATTCTCTAATTTCATAGATCTTACTTCTAAGATAGTTATAAACTATTTGATTTTTATCCATAAAGAGGTTTCTCTTACATTTAGTACTAACTGTGCACTTATTATGAAAAAAGAGCAGTGACAACAATTGAAGCTGGCATTTCTTATGGGCCACATGAGGTGAAAGTTCAATTCCATTTTGCATTATCTTTTAATTTTGGTTGTCAAGCACAGACCAAATAATAATATGTTACTACTATCACTAGTAGCATTGACAATGAAGGTCCCATTTGTGCAATCCAAGTGAATGCTGATGCAGAAATACAGTTACCCAGATATAATGTTAAACTTTAGTTTTTATGCACATATATTTTAAATATCAATAATTCCTAAAAATCTCAAATTTCTCCATAATTTTTAAAACATATATTCAAATGTTAATATTGTATAAAATATACTTCCCACCTATTATTACTAAAGTTCTACTATTTTCTGATGTTGAGTGTGTCAGAAATCAACATGCATTCATACCCTGATAGGACCCCATATTTTTAATCCGTTTACTAGATGGAGTAAAAGATGTGAACTTCAAGTGAGAAGAATGTTTATTCTGGAAACCAGTGACTTAAATTCCCAACAATTCATCAAAGTAATATTATACGGCTCAAAGTATTATTCAATTAAGATCTTTTAGGAAAAGAAAAAATCACTTTAAGGAAGAAGATTGTTTACCTAAAGCCTTCTTTAATAAATCCAGATTTAAAAGATATCAGAAAAATCATTTTAAAAATGAAAATAATGCAAGAAGTTGTGTGGCACATCCTTTCAATATCACGTAAGGGCGGAAATCCATCTAAGGAGTTTTTGAGAGAATGTATTTAGCCCAACTCACTATTTCTTAGTGGTTAACGTTTGCGGACCTATTACATGGTAACTTGTACATTTTGCGCAATAGTGGCACAGATTATTGATTTTCATCGGAACATACAATCCCAAAAGTTCATGACCCTATTAGAATTAACCACGTATAGTTATTCCAGAAATCCCAACACATAAAAAACTTTGTTAACCAGTCGCAAAACTCTCACTACTTCCCTCTTTATACTACCTAAAATTCATGATTTTACTCTTTTATATTACACTTCAGCAAAGGACATGCATATACAAAGGAATATACACGAAATAAATTATAATATGAGATCAGATGGTGTCAGGGTTGTAGAAATATATAGCACGCCATTTTTTAGGACAATAGTAAAGTCTTTGACAATACTTTGTAAAACAAAAAGACTTTTGGACGAGTAAGTGTATGCAGGTAAAGATGGTTGAGAAATAGATGATTCAGTTATTTGTTACTGAAGCATCAATGTAGCATACACACATACACACACAGACACACACACATATCTCCCAACTCCTTATGTTACCTATCTTTCTTCTAACTCTAAAAAGAACCGTATCCCAACTATATCATACCTAAAACTCCCTTTAAAAAACAAGAAATATACTTTGTTTTTATAAAAATTTTGGGTTACGAAAGCATTGAGCAGGAAGTTAGAAAGTGCCAATCCTCACCCCTGACACGCATGCGTCGCTTCCCATTATTCTCATTCTGTATCAGGGCGGTGCATTCACTACAATGGATAAACCGATATCAGACATTAACTGAAGTCCGCAGTTGACAGTAGGGTCCAAGCTTTGTGTTGTCCAGTTCTACAGTCCTGCCATGTGCACAATGTCATGCAGCCACTTTAAAAATATTGCACAGAATAGTTTTTCTACCCTAAAAAAATCCTCTGTGCTCCACTTATTAATCCTTCTTCTCTCTCCCCATGAAACATGATACACAGAAAGTCTTAGGACTTGAATTTTTCTGTCACGTATTTCAAGATGAGACTACTTTCACAATGAATGCTACGCAAATCTCCACAATATACACTGACTTCAACCACCAAAACAAATAATTTTTTTAACACTTTAAATATCTTTGAAAATTAATTTGTTATTGTTCACTATGGAATACTCATACCTAAAATTATTTAGAACGTACTACATGCTAGGTGTTGTGGTAAGTACCCTATAAGTTTTATAACTTTAAATATCATAACTATAAGGAGGCAGATACATTTCTTAAGGTTATTAATCAGACTGAATGTATGTATTAATCAGATTGGTTAATCAAGCTATCCAAAATAATAGATAGGCTGATAACCCATTTCCTCCATACAGGTGAACCCCAAACTCTTTGTTAATACACTAATGATCTACCTTAGACTTCTTTGTAAATTTATTGGCTTAAAAATTAGCAAAGTCCTGTTTTTATAAGGATGTACTTATATATCAACCTAGAATTTACAGATTTATGGGGTATTGGCTGGCTGGAAAGTGGAGCTTAGTCACCTAAGTCTTTTCTTGTCTGAGGACTTAAGGGAATAAAAATGGAGACGTTAAACAACTTACACAGCTCCCTTTGTTGATCCATGTTTCTACACGTTACTCAGAAAAACTGAAGGCACTGTAAAGTAGAAAGGAAGATATACGTGTGTGTGTGTGTGTGTGTGTGTGTGTGTGTGTGTGTGTGTGTAATTTTTTTCCCTATTTGGAAGAAATATTTATTTAAAGGAGCATGTGATGGATTTCTGGCCCTTCAAAAAAAAAAAAATGTTTCAGACTTTGTGGTATCATCTGAATCTTTGGTACATTTTGGTGCTGGGTGTGATCACATGGGTCAGCTGTGACATTATACATCTGTGGTAATGCAATGAGATACTACGTTTTTTTTTCTTATGGTGTTCCCCAATAGCAAGTAATACAATCAACTAGATGCTTAAACATGGATCAGAAAGTGTTAACCTATCTCAACAAAACTATCTAAATATTGTCTACTTTTAAATATTCATTTATTTGTATTATCCACAAGAAGTAAGATGGTTACACACACATAGGTTTATCTGCCTAAATGTTTACCAATGAAGTGAAATTTATCTGCTCAAGTAGGTACCACAGGGGCTGAACATTGTCTTTTATTTTTTAAATTTACATTTATATTTAAAATTAGATAATTTAATATAAATCATGTTATTCAGCATTTCCTTTTCTAAACTATTACAAAAAGCAAAACATATTTAATGTCATATATATTAGAGATGAAATCTAGACCAGAATGATTCCTTTTTATAAAATGTTATAGAAAAAATATATGCCAAAGGCAAAGATATGATCATGAATAGCAACTATATTTAACATGTTAAATATAAAAATGTCCTTCCTAAAGCATCCACTCACTATACCTTTAAGTTTAATATCAAGTTATGTTAAAAATGGTAACATTTTAGTCATCGAATTAAGGAGATTTTGCTACTCAAACTGAGTTTTTCAGAATAAATAAAATATATAGTTTTTTTTAAAAAATTGGCTACAATTAACAGTTGCAAAATTTTAATAATTAGTTAATGAATATTTATTAGAAATACTGATTATGATCATAATTCACCATTTTCCATTTTAAATGTCACAATTTGTCTTTTTCATTTTTCTTCATCTTAAAGTCTCTCCATGTGTTCTGTTTCAACTCTGTGAACTTCAGAGACCGCTAGATGCTAGAATAACATCTGACATCTGCAAATATGTCCCTTCTCTCTTATAAACTTTAGATGGGATAAGTTCATCCACGGCCTCAGTGGAGGAACAAAAAGTCTATCGAAAACAATTTCGGGGAGAGAGATTCTTCCACTTGTATCTTACTTGCCTCTTGCTGACATTCCCTACTCATTACAGATCTGCCGACACTGGCCACATTCCAATATGTGAGGAGCTAGAAGAAATGTTCTTTCCCTAAATTGGTTTTTGTCTTTCTTCCCTATGTGCCCAGCAAATGGAATACCACGGATCAATTCACAGCAGTTGCGTTCTGCACGGCCAGGACACAATTAGCTGGCCGTCTCCATTTTCTTTCCACATTGACAAGTATCTCTTCTAGATATAATGCCACCATCGATTTTTTTTTTTTTTTTTTTTTTTACTTTACCTCTACTCACCCAGATCTATTCTGGGTCACAGTTTTCTAATGGGCAGAGTCCTTCAAATATAGTAAGAAACGTCATCTTTCTCTGCCACGCTAAGTCACCTTATTTACCACATTAAGAAAGCGTTTTAATCATCCTTTCATTTAAAACTTGCTCTGTTTTTCACTGTTATTTACATCAAACGTTTAACCTCATTCAGATGACGACTTCATGAAATGAATGCCCTTTTAACAGAGGCAATCTTTTCTCTTGATCTTAAGTGCTTTGTGCAAAGTAAAATTTAAGATATGTTTACTCTATCTAATGTGGCATGAGGGAGGCATGGAGACAATCAAATATATTTGACATGTATAGATTAAAACTAAGCAATGAGAGAAAAAAAAAAAAAAGAACTTCTACCTAATTTCCTAACTATGCAGAGAGGTCTTTGAAACAATGAGAGAGAGTGACACAGATATCAAGATGACATACAGATTTATACTGTAAGGTACAGGATAGCAAGAACATTTTGTGCCTCCCCACCTCTACACATAGATATTGTTCACCGTAAGGGACTTGCATGGATGCACAGCCCTCTCCCATGGATGCTTGGGGTTCTAATGCCCAGCTCGGACTTTTGGAGAGAAAAGAGTTCTAGGGGGAGATCTGAAAAAAGGAACTTTTGATGAGCTTGTGAGATGAATTCTGTATTGACTAAAAGATCAAAAGTGTGTTAGAAAATAAAATAATTACGCATAGCAATTTCTGGACTCTGTATGTGTAATCTTCTAAGAATGAAAGTGTAGTTTTGGTAATAAGTGGTACTTTCTTATCCTTTCTAATATTTACCAAAGCTAAGTTATTACAAGTGTATATTTAATTTTTAACAAATGTTTTTGTGATTTCTAAATAACATATTCCATGCAGATTCTTACAAAGTGGCATTTAAAAATAGTTTCTAAATCCGCCTATATCAGGATTACCTGAAGAGCTTTCAAAAATATAGATTTAAAAATCTGACCCAAATTATATTGAATCAAAATCAAGACAGTGTCCAAGACTATGAATTTTTAAATTGTTCTCAGAGGATTCCTACATAAAAGTTCATGCTGTCCAAAATAAAGGTAAAAAAATTCCTAGTAAGTCTGATAGTATTCATTATAATAATAAATGTTAGTCTCTCTTATAAATAATCAATAACATTTGGGTTTCAAAAGTTGGTGACATGCTGTCTTTAATAGACAGTCCCCACAAAACTGTAATTAAGTGATATAAAATGATAAAATAAATTTGTTGCGTCAAACATAAATAGCATGTAATATTTAAGTAATTGTTATAACGAGGTTATGAGTTTGAAAAATGGTAGCCTAATAAAGTTAAATATCTTTTCATCAGGACTCCTAGAAGCCTTTGAAAGACTAGTATGACCTTGCCAGTTCATACGATATACCATGTTGTACTGCTCAAACTGATCTGAGGTTGGATTTTTTTTTTTTCACAAAACTTTTTCAGAACAAAACTTTACTTGAACACAGTTACCCCGTCTCCCGGCCTGATACACAGCATCTGTGCCATGTATACCTTCAGACTTCTAACCAAGTGCCCTTGTCCTTTGTCACAAAACAAAATCCATCTTAGTAAACTTTAATGAACTTATTGGTTTTATTTAATGATTCAAGAATCAGGCAGCATCTACATAGTTAATTAAAAGAAGCTCTAACGACCTAAACAAAATGAAAGATGAGGATGAAGCAGGCAAGACAAGGAAATGACTAGCAAAGAGTGGATTATTCGTGTCAAGTTTACCTTCCTTCGGGCAATGGCAAGGGGTCTATCGTTCATGTTGCTTCACTGGTGCTGACCAGGTAGATCCAGATTGACTGGTTTAAGATTCCATTCCTGAGAGAGCTTGAAACTGTAATTAAGTTAGGTATCAATTCTTGGTTTGGTGGTGTGGACTAGCAAAGGTGACTTCATTTTGAACCTGTCTGTTTTTTAAAACCATACATATTCTTTTTTTTTTTTTTTAAGGTGAAGGATAAAAGAATACACCATGTCAAAATATACTGCTTTGGTATGTTAATTAGGTTGAGCTGTAGACACTTGATAAACAGGAGATACACGAGACACTTTCTCTCTTTAAAGTAATTAAACATGGAGGCTATCAGACTGAGGCGGCTCTCTTGCCACCGCGGCCAACATAGCAAACCTGAACCACAATAAATGCCTGTAAATACCTCAAGATTAAGATGTCAATACCTAAGAACAACCAATCACAGACAACTAGGCTTTACCAAATCAGGCAACCACTCAGGCTATTGCCAAAAGCACATCGTCCTTGCTTCTGCATCTGTCCTGTGAAAGCCGTTTCTCTGACTTCCTGTGGCAGGGACCCCCTAACCACTTTTGTTTGTGTTGATCAATTGGAATCGATAAGAATTGCTTGAATAAACTCTTGAAAATTTCAATGTGCCTCAGTTTATCTTTTAACACTCTGAAGTCCCTCTTAATCTGCCTAAAGACAAACCCTGCAAAAAAAAAAAAAAAAAAAAAAAAAAAAGGCATATGTCAAAGATGCCTATCTGGGAATTTCATCAACCAGAGAAGACTGATTCCTGTCACAGGAGAAAAAATGAGAAGATGACACCACAGTAGAAACTTTGCTGCCAGCTACCAAAATGTCCATCTGTTTTTCTAAGGACCCACTCATCTTTCCTAAAGGCCATTTTCTCTCCCCTGATAGGCTTATATCCCCGTTCTCCTTTTCCTATTAAGATGGTATTTGATTCTGAATTCTAAGCCACCTGAGAATTACTCATTTTCCCCTGTGTGTCTCCCATGTGTACTTGAGGTATGCATGTTAAGAAACTTCTGTGTTTTTCTCTTGTTAATTATCTTAGGGGTCTCAGTAAAAACTCAGAAGGGAGGAAGGAAAGTTATTTTTCCTCATCTACATAGGATTTACAAAGTGTTTTATAAATTTATTTTTCTGATTCTTTTTATTGTGCATTGCTTAATGACTCCACGGCACCCCACTATATAGTATACATGTTTGAAGGAACATTTAAGTGTCAGCTCGTCTAGACTATCTGGCATTCTCTGAGACTGCCATTGATCTTTCTTTTCAGTTATGGCTCATGATAAATGGCTAAGATACATAAGATCTCCATTTCTTATGAAAATATTATCAACAGTTTTGTTTCAAAATCCATAATCGTGAATCATTTACATACCTAAACAATCAGGTTGTCTCACTTAGTACAAACTGATTTATCAACAGAATTATTCAATACAGTATTTTGGGGTTAAGAAAAAATTAACAAATCATTTATATGTGTTTATGATAGAAATATACCTTTTTCCCAGCTATCTAAACTTTTATATAGCCTAAAGTTTTAAAAATAAACTAGTTTCATTTTCACCATAATTTTTATATCAGTTTGGCCACAGAGGACTTTGAAATCATTTTCACATCTTTAATGTTTCAACTGTTTCATTCCTAAAACTATGTATTTTCCTTATGGTGCATAATAAGATTTTATTTTGTTCTTTTGTGCATTTTTACTACATATTCTGAAACATAATCATTTTATTGTCATCCACTTCGTCGATGTCAATATTGAACGATAATAAAAATATAATGACCTGTTTTAATAAGCCCATTATAAGTATTCATGTATTGTGATCTCTCTTATGATTTGATATTCGTAAGTGTGACTAGATGGTTTATGAAGAGTAAATAACCGAGCAGTACTATGTTTGTAACCTCAGAGATAAAATAAATGACTATGTATGAGAAATAAGTAAACGGACATGAAACACACTGGTGGTCGCAGCTTTTTAGCTTCTGAGAAATGACTGAAAGTCCATTAGGTTCTATAAGGCACTGAATTTCATGAGCAGTTAGTGCTAATGGCTTTCTACAGTAAGCTATCCCAGGGTGTTTGTAGTTACGGCAATAAAGTTTAGGTGATATTAAGGCCACACTTGATAAATCCGACTGACGTCTGTGAAGAATACAGTGAAAGGGGTAATTGTAAGGTAATTACAGGTAATTCTATATAAAAAGTGGTAGCAAAGAACAAATTTATGGATTGAACCATAAAACATGTTTAGAATGACCGTGGAAATGACAAATATCGATGATTGTTATGTAACGCTGAAGGAGGTGGTTAGGATGCGAACGACACAGGCCATGCAACAGGTTCGTATGCGCAGCAGTCAAAATCAAACTAAACACACACTTGCAATGGCGAGTGTATTATTATAAAATACATGACGTATCATCAGTGAGTATTCCTACTTCTAGAAAAGTTCAAAAACTAGTAAGAACCCCAGAAAGTAACCTTATCTTCCTCCTGGGTCTTTTCCTTCCAATAGAAAACGACAGTAAGTGAGTATATGATAAAAGCGAATGGAATTGCCCTCTCAAAATGTTAGACTACATCATTGAGTATCACACGGGCAATAATATATACCTTCTGCCCAGGGGGACTGAGTGATTTTTAGGTTTCATATTGCTAAATCAGAACCTCACCTTTTTGTGAGAGGATCACTTAACGCTTCTGATAGGGCTCAGAGAGGATTCAAACTTAAAATAGCTCCTTACAATACTGTGTGTGTATGTGCGTATGTGAGTGAGTGAGTGTGAGTGTGAGTGTGTGTGAGTGTGTGTGTGTGTGTGTGTGTGTGTGTATAGAAGAAATCACTATTCTGCAGAAGAGACCCAGCTTTCATCAGAGTCTCCAAGTGGATTTATGGCATGACTTATGCAAGTGGAAAACATTAAATTATTGAATGTGTGCTTATAATTTCAGTTACTTAAATGAGATTACCCTAAAGTATATGCTTTATCCTTGTTTGGCGATGAAAGTTTATATAACATGCATACATTTTTATACATATGCAGTTATATACATACATACATGTGTATTTATAATAAATATATTTGTTATTGACTGCTGGAAAGCAAGGCAATTATATAAATAAGTGACTTGCTCAGAGTCCTAAAACGTCTAGTATTATTTTAGAGATTTTTATTTCTTTTTTTGTGTGTGTGGTAAAATATACATGCCACAATATCTATCATTTTAACCATCAGAAAGTATGCAATTCAGTAGCATTTACAATATGGTATAACCATGACCATTATCTAACCCCTAAAACATTTTCATTATCCTCAGTAAAACTCTGTACCCATTAAACGATACTTTCCTTTCTCCTCTCTCCCCAGCCCAATAACCCACGTTTTGCTTTCTATCTCTACAAATTTGCCTATTATAAAATACCTCTTCTAAGTGAAATCATACAATATTTCTCATTCTACATTTGACTTATTTCCCTGAGAATAATGTTTTAAGTGTTTGTGCTATGGCATATGTCAAAATTACATTTTTTATGGCTGAGTAATATTCTATCATATGTTTACCCCATTTCATTTATCCATTTGCTTGCTGATATACACGAATCATTTCTAACTTTTTGTTATTGTGAATTATATTTCTATAAACGTGCAAACATGCCTTCTTGTTTTCAGAGTTGCTCATGAGAAATTGAACAACAGTCTGATTGAGGACCCCTTGCCTGTGAAGTCCTCACAGGACTTCTCAGAACCTCTGTCTTTCCCTGGGCAATGGTTTGCAATGACTTTCTAAATCCCACTGTATAAGAGGTTGATTTTGAATATTTAAAACAAGCAAAAAAACCCCACAACTAGGTGTTATCCCTAAAATTACCTGGAAGCTTCTTTAGTCTTTTTTTTTTTTTAACCCGCAGGATTAATTTTGGTCTCCTGTAATATACTATTCATCAGGAAATCAATTCATCTGTTCTGTCTACATATAGATGCACTGCATTTTCAGATGCCATAGTTTCTAATTCAGAATACCGGCATTAAGTGTAAATAAAAATATTTACATGCTTGCTTTAATCTTAAAAACTCAAGGGGTTCCACCTATGCAGTACATTATGTAAAAAAATTTAATCTAAATTGAGAATAGAAATAGATGAATGACGAGAGTCTACTTTTAGAAATAGTTGATAGGAGAGATTGAGAATAACAATATCCCAAGAGGCCAAGAACAGTGAAAATTAATATGTGTCAATATATGATCTGCGTCTGTGCTCACATTTTTCATCTTGAAAATAATTATCAAAGGCATTATTTTACGATTCTAAAGATCAAATATTGTAGCTACCTAGTATCTCAATTTTGTGTTAAGGTTACGTTTTATTGCACTGTCTGTTAGAATGAAAATGAAAACCTTTTTCTTTTTAGTGTGCCACTCAAACTCTGTTTCATGTGACTTTGGCTTTGGCCTTACTTGTCATCGCTAACAATGCTAGTGGAATCTAATCGTATCCATTTTTTCTTTTCACCAGTGGCTGATTTACATTCATTACTGACTCTGAGTTGCTGAGAAACATGAAACAAAAAATGTAAATTATAATAATGAGTTTCAGACAACAATGTGAAGATACCCCGTGTCCTGCACATTTCAGACATACTCATGTAGAAATACTGAAACTACACTATAACGATGCATCATAATCTTTTCATTAAGACATTTTTTTTTCCTTTTTGATCACATAGATCACCAGATGCATTATAGAAAATCTTCCTGAAGTTATTTACGTGGAATAACAAACATAGGTCATTGGACTACACAGCTCTCTTTCCGAAGGCTGCTAAAAAAGGTCTTTCTTTAATGGCAAACAGCTTTTACTAACTTCCTGGGATTCCAGAAATGCTAATCAGCAGTTCTAGTCTGCAGTACATTTATTACACCCTGACATGCTGGAGACAGCCCGTTACAAATAGAACTGCCTCTTGAAAAATGCTACTTCAGTGTTTTATAATAAAGTGCACCAATTAGATGCATTCATTAGGACAAACTGCTTGTCTTTTCCCATATTAGAGCTTTTAAAAAAGCACGATGTATTTCATAGCTCACCCTGCTCTGTCTTATTATTAATTGAACATAGCACATTACAAAGTTTTAATCCAATAACTGTAAATACATAATGAATAATGTTTCCTTGGAGACTGTCAGGTCTGCAAGGGCCCACTTGGATTCATACTGCAAGATAAATAATATAGGAGAAGGCTTTTCCTTTTCCAAAGGGTTTCTAGATACTTGAGGGGCACCACTGTAATAAATAACAATCTTGACTTATAATTTAAAATTGGTGTTTCATTTAAGATTAATTAAAGTCATTTCCTGAAATATAGTCTAATTTTATCAGAAATAAAGCTTCAGAACCTTACACATAATACTCTTAAGTTTACATATTGCCCTATTGAAATTACTTATGCCTATAATATTTTGATATCAATAAAGTTCTGAGGCTAAGAATTCCAAAGGGAAAATGGAATCATAAATGTTGGACGTGGGCAAGAATCTCCCCTTTTCAGGGTGGGGAGGAAGAGGATTATTATACAACACTGTGAATGCAATCGAGGACGATGGATCAGACTGCTTTTTCTGCTGGCAAGAACATTATTTTTCTGTTTCCCACTTATCCACAAACATATGCATTAGCTGCAATACCCAATTTCTCTCTATAATGGTTACACTTTCATGAGGACTCTGACCTGTTTTATAACTATTTATATCTTTGAATGCAGAAACACTACAAGTGATAATACGCTTGACCACTCATTTTATCTATTCCTAATTTATAAAGTTTGTGCTCATATGCATTATTAAGAAATGGAAAAACTTCAGCTCCCAGAAGATTTTGGATTGACCTCAAACAGGATGAAGAAAATGAAGAGAAATCTTGTTAGTTAACAGAAAAAAAGTGATGTTCTCACATATTCCCCTAGATATGATATCTAGTTGTTCGAAATAGAAATCTGCTTTTTAAAATATTATATTTTTAAAATTATTTTGCTCAAAAACAAATCTTTTAGCTGGTGCCATTTGTTAGTGTGGTGCATTTAACAAATCCCATTTGCCCCTGTCATTATCATAAAAATGTATTTATAGTCACAGGTCTGTTATTACATTCTGATTATGAATAACAGGAAGAAATATATTTGGCATATAAAGGTAAGCATTATATAAATCATATCCAGAGTTGGTATTGAAGACATTTAGCATTGCCGATGGCATGGAATCTAGCATCAGAGGGATGTACTGATCAATTCATATGGGTGCCACACACAAACAAATGTCATGGCCACTCTGGCTTTTACTAGCTAAATAGCAGCAAATGTATATATAAAACTGAAATTAAAATTCTGTGAATGACACATATCCTTAATATCTCAAATAACTCTGTTTCTTGCCACTCCCTCTAATTTTAATCTAGTTTATTTTATATGAACATATGAGCCACAAACCACTACACTGAACTCATGATCCACTGATCTAGATAAACAATTTGCCAAGCATGACATCAGATAGCACCGCCCGCCATAACACTCAAATGAACAACTTTTACAGTACTCTCTTTTCCAAATATTTAGTGAGACTTTTGGTCACACATAATAGTTCTTCTATCATCATCCATGCAAAACAAAATAGTTTAAAATATTTCACAGTGGGCCCCATGTAGGCACTACACAAGTGACTGGCTATCACAGCTGTCTTTGTCAGTAAGATGATAAAGATATGTTTTTCTGTATTCATTTTGTCTTATGACCCATATATTATCATATTATGTAGCTCTACTAGTAAAGAAATTATCAAAATCATACTACCTTAGGTTCTAAAGTCTTCTGTGCGATTAAGTATAATTGAAAGATATATTCTAAAATGGGTCAGGATTTTTTAATCTTGGAAAATTCAAGACCTTTTCACTGTTTAAATATATAAAATATTACTTGTATTTTGTATTTCTTTAGACAAGGCTACGTAGTTAAGAGAGTAACAGTATTAAGTGAAAAATACCTTTCTTGACATTTGTTTTCTTATTATAGTATAAAATTTATTGTGATATTTTAAACTTTAGAGATCCAAAAACATTTCATTTTTAACACATATGCTGAAGTTTACAACATAATGCTAGGATGGTTTTAAAGAGTTTATTGATTTGGAAGATTATTATTTCTTCTTTATGGTGTCAAATGGAGTTACATATGCACATAATTAGAATAAAAAATAACATAATAGTGACTAATGAGCCATTATATATCTTTATATTTGAACATCTTGGAGAGAAACACTGAAAGTAAAACCGAGATGTAATTGCTGTCACTTTGAATAATGTACCCCAAACAAAAAGCCAAATGGTATCTTGATGTCCTCTTATTTTCAGATATTGTTATTTTTGTCCCTAGTGATATGAAGCCTTTGTTTAAAGACTCTGTAGCAACCCAAGTTCAATTTAATAGTATTCTTATATAGTTTCTTTACATCATCTGTTATAATATTAATGAAACTTGTTCTGCCATTCAGATGCATGTGTTTCTTTACTATTGATGTGCAAAGGTCCCACAAAACACTAGATATGCACCTGCTTAATCAATAAAGCCACACAGGCACTGCGGATCAGGATGACAGGTTAAGTCTTTGGTGCAGTTTACAGTGAATCTCATGGGTTAAAGTAACAGAAAAGTCATTTTAACCTGATATTCATTTGGAAGCCAGAGGATAAACTAACCATAGTCCTCACTCATCTCGGAGAAGCCAGGGTCCTGATCACACCAAACGGTAGGTTTGCAGGTCACTCCTACACTGGGTGTGAAAAGAATCAACCTGTGTTGTGAGGGAGAAAAGGAAGCGAAGGTGGTTCTTGACTCGGAAGGAAAAACATGGCAGAAAAGAAGGAAGCGAAACCATTGATAAAGATCGGATCTCGAAATTTTATGGGAGGACAAAATTAGAGGATGGATATTTTCTATTAACAGTGAAGAAGGCTTTAATACTGGAGACAGCCCAGAGCAGAGAAATGGAGAAATTCATAAAACCATAGACAGACTATAGATGAATGAAGAAAAGAAATATGGAATGGTTAGAATAGAAACAATTCACTTAGCTCTAGTGATGCTGTAACAAAGGAAAATTGGAAATTTATGTAGTAAGAATTGGGTATCATGAGTAATTTGTCTCATGAAAATGTACTTAATGTTACTGACAGTAAATTGGAAATAATCTTCACGCTCGGTGAGGGTTCAGTAATGTGCCACAAATTTTGTTGACATCTTAATCCTGTAAGGCCACCTCAGTTAGTCTCTTTTTGCAATGGCAGATAGCTGTGTCCTTTTTAAATTCTAATGACCAAAGAGGTAAAAGCAGATTTGGGAGAAGTCACTGATGTCTGTGGAATTTTAGTTTTATATAAAAGATTTACATAAAATTAGGGAAAATAAAAATTATATAAATCATTTAAACCAATGACAAAGCTGCCTCAATGAGTGACATATTTAAGAGTCATTTGACTCGAAAGAAAGAGCCTTTATTATTTTAATTTTGGAAAAATACCTCATTAAAGCTTGCTGCGTCTACATTCCGTGTGGGTTAAGGGCAGCACTCAGAAAATACAAAGCAAGAATATTGATGACAAGAGAAATAACCTTAATATCTGTTAAAAATCCCTTCTCTCCATCTCAAATCCAGTCTTAGTGAAAAGCCTCGGGATTGTTTGCCTTGTCTCTTCATAATAATGTTGTATTTACAGTCTGCCTATCCAAACAATCTTCTTCACTACTATTATTTCTCCAAAATGCAAACTGAAACAAAACTGGATTATGTTTCACTCTCCTGAGTATTATATGCATCTTACCACGTGCCTTCCTGTAGACTGAAGCTATACAGTATCTTCATCAATTGTTTCAGCTGTTTTAGGGTTTAATCTACCAGAATGACCATATCCTGCTCCTGGGTCACCATTAACTACTCAATATTTTCCAAATATGCCATATTCGATTACGCTTATGTGGCTTTGGACATGTTCTTGAATTCTTAAAATTTCCTGAAATGCATTTCTTATTTTCTTACTAAGAAAGCACTTTCTCTCCTTCAATCCAATTTATATGTGAAACCATAACTTATTATTGTATAGTAATCATCGATAACATCTTTTATTCATTAGATAATTCAAGTTAAGAATGTTTTTAATTCATTTTTATGTTCATACCAAATTATTCAGTAATGTTTGGTTGACCTTAACTTATGAACTGATTAAATTCTTATTGCCTTCTCTTCTAGAAGTCTAACATTTTAATTTTGTCTGAAAATATAAGATATATGCATGACAGAAATCCATGTTTTATCTCAAATTTTCAAGCAAACCAATAAACAAAAAACACAGGCCTCTAGACTGTTTACAAACTAAGGCAAATTTAGTTTTCTGGACACTGCACTGTGCTATTTGTAAGTTTCTTTCTTATATCTTTACTTTGAAAATATATGTAGCTCTGAACATTTATTGCAAAGTGTTCTGGAAATAATGTATTGCTTTGCATTTGGAAATCACATTAATTTATCTCTTCAGCAGTTGTTTGAAGTTGATGCTATCAGTATTGACCACATCAAATGTGAGTTAATTTTCTAATTGATCACTTACCCACTGCAAGCGAACTTCAGGTCTTAAAATTTTAGTCAATTCATTGAAGTTATTTAATGCATAACAAAGAGGCATACTGCTCCTCATACTCTTTCAAATTCTTCAATATGCATACTGATCAATTTGTTAAAACATTTTTAATGAGTAATTACAAAACTAGTATCTTAACACTAGGAAAATAATAATGGTAAGGTAAAATTATTTAAAAGGTACTGTTTGAAAATAATCAGCCCCCAAATAAACATATTTTGAACATATTTTCATACAAACATTTTGACTCACATGTTACAAGATAAATTTATAAAGCTTACATATCATTTTATAACATACATATATATCACATCATACCACACTTTATATCTTAGTTATTTGGTGAATATTTGTAACTTCATTAAGAGAGAAAATACAAAAGGAAAAGCAGAATAGGGTTAGGTGCCAAAATTATTAACTATTTCTGCTTTATAAATAAATATAGATTTAAACCTGTTATGGTACACATAAATGGAGAGTTCTACTGAGAAATTTTTTTACGTGTGTCAGCATCTCTGTAGCTCAGGAGAGTCCTTTATTTTTGATTTTTGGTTTTGGTGATAGATTGGAGCATGTTTAGAAGCTTATGAGAATGAGTCAGAGAGCTTGAGATTGAAGATTCAGGGAAGACAGGAAATAATTGACAAAGTGAGGTTCATGGGAAAGAAACAAAGACAGTATCAGAACCTAGGTAGAGAAGGATTTGACCTGAGAAGCATGAGAAAATATTAGCTGTTGTGATTTAAAAAAAAAATAAAAATACAAAGATGAACGAATGTGCTGGTGCCTTTGAGTTTCTTGGTTAAGAGGTAGAATTTGAAGGAATTTCAATGTTATTCCTCATAATTCCTTTTTGGATTAGAAAATTGAATCATTTTCTTAGAGTGGGTTTTGGGGTGAATATAGATGTTTTAAAATAATCATAGTGAAGGGAGAGAAGAAGGGAAAAATGAAAAGATGAGAAAAAGAGTTGGGAGGGAGAAAAGAGAGAGAAGAGAGAGAGGTAGGAAGGAAAGAAGAGACTAGTGAGGAAGGAAGGAAGGAAGGGAGGGATAGAGGGAGGGAGGAAGGGAGCCTAGGAAAAGCAAAGATAGTTCTGGGGCATTGCTGAGGGCTGACTAGACTTTGAAAAATTATAAATTTAAAATGGCACCAATCTGCACAGTCAATCGTCCTCCAGCAAGGTAGACCTGATTTCCACAAAGAAGTATTTTTATTCAAGGTCGGGGCTCTTCTAGATAAATATGTTGTATAAACAATGTGACAAGGTAATTGGGTTCATCATATTTAAGGCAATAACCTATGAACTTGAATGCAGATCATATAAAAGTATGGAACACAGAAAGATTTAGAAAATATAATGAAAGGGTGAAGAGGTCAAACATGCAGAAGTCGTCAGAGATGTTAAATTTGCTTTAAAAAAATGAGATAAGTTTCCTTCCTCTGTGTAGTAACAGTAATTAACACCTGTCTGGCACTGTGGTTGCATTAAAGCAGGGGCAAGCAACTGTCGCTAATACAGCTGGTCACCATGAGAAGAAATATAAACACATAAAAATGTAGCTTCAGAATTCGGGTGTATGTTTTTCTCATTTAATGTTTTGCTATGTTTAATCTTTACTTCATTAAAAGTCTCTAGTTATAATTTTTAGGCAATAACACTTCATTTCTGGACTAAACTTTTCTTATCAAGATATCCAATAGCATTAAACTTCTTCAAAAAATGTCCTACTTGAAGAACATAGTAATAATGTTGCTGTGTACATCACTGATAACAGGCTTCCTGTGTGTGCATTTGTGCATGAGCAATTAAAGGTTTCCTCTCAATTTGTTATTATAGGCTGTTCTCTGTGAAGACATTAGAAAAGAAACATTTTCAAAGTTGGTATTTGGAAATTCTGTAAAATACAGAATTTTTACTTCATTTATCTTCCTTCAACTAAAGTAATTTTTACTTCATCTAACTTCCTTGAAATTCATAAAAAGATGCCAAAAAACCCAATATCTAAAATGTCCCATAAAACAAACAGCTAAAGAAACTAACCTATAGAGCATTCTTGCAATGATGTGATAATTGCACTAAATAGAAAAAGATGTGTAAAAACAAAACAAAAACTAATATAACCTATAAGAAAATACACAATTTTCTAGGAATTATTTCTCATGAAAAGCCCATCTAAAATTCCATTGATTAAAATAGTATGTCTCCGGATCTTAATCAATCATGAAATTAGACATTTCTCTATAGAAGAGAGAAAATAATGCAATACAACACCATGTGTAATTGCAATTTCTATTTTCAATTTAGCTACTTAGCCAGATGTTTAAAAAAATGGAAGCAGGCAGAGACATCCAGAGAACACAAAGTGACCTTGTGACTTTAATGACTCTACTGTGTGTCTCACCAGCCTTTGAAACACCAACCTCTGAGAGGCATTATTGCTAAGAAAACAACAGGTTTAATGGGAGTATATTTAAAATAGCAGACAAGAATGTAATGAGGAATCCTCAGTTGTTTTTCTCTCTATTCCTCTTCAAAAAACTTCTCAGTAAATTGCTGACTGTATTTAATGTAAGTGATATTTCTAAGATATAAGTACATATGATATAAAGAGGTAACGAATTTATGTCATAGAAGGATTATCAAAGTAACAAAAATTATAATCAATAACTCAACAAAATAATGGACAACATAATATTACTGAGTAAAACAAAATAAAAAGTAACAGTGAAAGCTCAATAATGAGGCTTTGTGTTAAAGATTAAAAAAAACAAGTTGATAGAACTTAGTAAAGAAATAATAGAGAAAAGTTAAAAAGAGTATAGAGATTTATATAACAATAAAAGCACTTCCCCCAACCCCCCCCCAAAAAAAAAACACCCGAGACCATTAGAAATTTCTTCTGAAAGCCATGCCAAATATTAGTATTAGGGAAAGGCCAAAGACATAAATATAAACAAAAACTAAATTGCAGAATTAGAAGACAAAAAAAGTTTCAATTAAATAAAAATAATAGCCTTGAATAAAAGAAAGAAAATAGTGCCAAAGAATGAGGAAAACAGAGGGGAAAAAAACTTTTAAAAAGTATGAACATTATAATACAAAGGTCTACTTTCTACCCAAGCTAATATGGGGGAAACAATATTAAAATAAATTTAATAATTATTCAACTTTAATACTAAAGAATCATATAAGCAAATGGGCAGAAAAATCAGCTTACTTACAAACAGCAAAGGAGACTTATTAGTCCCCTACTATATCATTACTCATATATCTCCATAGTAACACTGAGTACCAGAATTTGGATGAGAAATATTTGTAATCTTAGAAAGGAAGTAAACATGAATTTTATCTCAATATAAACTTTGCTGCTATATAAAGCACTCGAGTATTAAAGATCAAAGGGATTCAATTTATGAATATTTATCTAGTGTCTTTGCATGTGAGTATAATGTGATTGAAATTGCATGTGATTGAAATTGTCCACAAATTGTCTGATTTTGAAATATGTTTTTGAAAAGTAAATAAACTTATACTCTGAGAATGTAAATGAAAATAACAATGGTTAGTATTTTCTCAATATTTAGAAAGATGCATATATCTTAAAACACAAAAATTCTACTTCTGGGTGTAGACCATAGAGAAACCTGTGTGCAAGTTAATATTTGTACCTGTCCAAGAGAATTTATTGCATAATTTCTGAAAGAGGAGATTATTCAAATGCCTAAATCATCAATCATGTTAAAAATGTTTAATCAATTATTATCAACATAGATAATATTTCCAAAGCATATGAAGAAAAAAGTTGCAGAATACTAGTATTGTACCAGAAATAAAAATATTATGAAAAATATTAACATTAAAGGTGAAGTTATCAAGTAAATGAGATAATCTGTAACAGTTCAGAGCAAATAGCAAATTGCATTGTTTTGCATAATCATATAAATTTTCTTAATGCAATACCATCAATATTATTTTAAATCTTATTGTATCATGAAATACACATATTACCATAATCCTTTCTCTGTGTGTGTAGACATGACATATACATGCAAAATACTCAATTGTTTGGCCTAAAATTATAAGGCCTTGAACATATTATAGTTGCATTTTATCATGATCATTTGTGCTAGAAAAATAATCTGTACTTTATAGATTTATAATATTTGTATGTATTGTGTTGCTTCAAAATAAATCCAAATTGATCTGTAACAATGAAAACAACATCCTAAAAAAGTGTAGGAAGTGAAAACACCATGACATGTAAAAGCGTATTTAAAAATAACTTCTACGAATATAACTACAGACGTTAATGGAGGAAGGTTTTTTCATCACACTTGGCAAGTAACTTTGATATAGTAATATTCAGATACAAAACGAATGTCTCCTAAGTTGTATTAACCGTCTTAAGAATCATGTAATTTTCACTCATATGTATAAAACAAAAATCAATAAAGAAAACACAAAGATTCTCAGAGAGTAACAACGGAGTGGCGGTTACCAAGGGGATGAGGGTTAGGGAAAGGGCGAAGAGGATCAAATACACGGTGATGGAAGGAGCCTAGACCTTGGGTGAAGAGCACACAATAGAGGACACGTGCGGTGTATTATAAGTTGTTCACCTTAAACTTATGTAATTTTATTAACCAATGTTACCCCAACAGATTTAATTAAATTAAGAAAATAATAATATCTTTTAATCTAGAGATTGTATCTATACTTTCAATTGTACTGATTCATACTAAGTATGTGTTTGTTGCTAGCAGATTGGAATTAATAATATTCCTATTGGTGTTCACATATAAATACAACAAAATATTGAAATCTAAAAATATTAACTAGTTTTTAGAAGGTATTTTTGAATAAAGAAGCAAAGCTTGGCAATTATAAATCGATTTAATAACATTTAGGACACTGATACTAAACAATCTGTGTTGTATAATACCATTTTTGGTGACATAAATAAAATATAGCTATAATTTTTGACGTTAAATGGTTAATAGAAGGGAACTCACCATCAGTGATCAAAGTTCAACAAAACAAAACATTTTTAATCGAAATTGCCCAGAAAAATTACTAATTGTCTTTACCTTATACATAACCTAATTCATTCAAATCTATGGATCTGTCCCTAGAATGCAAATGTAGATGCTCATGCAATAGATATCAACTTAATTTTAAGTCCTGATAGTGAATACAGTAATTTAATGTATTCATTAAAAAAGATAGTTCTGTGCTAAAAAACTGACTAATGTATATGAGTTGAGATATAGTGGGTAAACACCTGGCAATAGTAAATCATAAATTTCGATAATTGAAATGTAAATGTAGCTCAAATCATATGTTACTTGTTTCTCAGATTAAAAAAAAATCATCCCAAAATTTGTTTCCTTCACACACTCACAAAAAAAGGTGTATGGTTAGAAAAACAAAAGTTGCATTGCTGTTTCTTCTCTGGTTTTCTCATAACTACTGGGAATTTTTCCACAAGATAACAATTGAGTTTTATCAGTATTCACCTAGCATTGCAATTTTTTTCATAATAAATATTGGTTTCTAACAAATAAAGCATCAATATTACTGTGAAAATCTAGGCTAGAATCTATAACACCATATATATCACACACAATCTGGGATAAACAGAACTCAACTTTTCAAAAGCTCTGAAATACCAACTAAGAGGAATGGAGATAATGGATAATTCTTTCAGTACATGAAAATAGGCCACATTGACATATAAGCAATATATCTGAAATGTGCTGTGATGGGCTGTCAAATCCAGCTTCTCAGAGTTAGACATATAGCTTTTTCATTCTCTCGTTTTCTCTCCACATTCTCATCTATCAAACACAATCCTTGGGCTCATATTCTACCTAAAGACTTTTCTGACAACTTTGAATCCCATTACTTTTTTCTCTTCTCTGTACATTTTTTCATGCTCAACTTTTTGGGTACAGCTTCACGAGCAAGAGATAAACAACATTTTCTAAAGCCCATCAGAGATAAATTATGATAAAGAGGGACAAAGGTGAGTTAGCATGCTTCCAGCTACAAATACCAAGAATCTACTGAAATGTTTTAGAAACAAGTAAACTGCATTAGCTCACATAAGAGGAAGTCCCGGGGCAGGTAACTCTATGGCCCTTTAATTCAAAGAAGTTTTGAGGCTCCAAGTGTGTTCGTTATGCCCTTCTGTCTACGTCTGTCTATTAAGGTCAAGCTTTTCATGCTTTCTCTACAGCTGCAAGAGCTCCAGGTATTGTTTAAGTCTTTCAGAGTATAAACTTTTCCTCTAGCACATTGAATATGTAGGGAATTTGATTGTTTACAGTAATCGGTATTTACTTCTGGATGTTTCAAATTCACAGACCTAAATGACTCTGAGTTAAAACCTAAAGAAAGCACACTGGCAAAGAAAAAAATTATGCTGCAGACTTTCGTTTTTTCTTTTGCTTTCCATTCTAAAGTCGAGAGGAAAAATTCTAAGAGGAAGAGATGGATTCCAAAAATGAGCACCTGATTTAACTGCTGATGTGTACTGGATGAGCCTTGATCAAGACGACAGAGTCTTTTGTGACCTGAGACTTAACATTTTCAGCATCCGAGCCTCTGAGCGCCATCCAGCACTAAATAAAGTCAGTGACGGATGCCATGGTGGCCACTGCTAGTGTGGGCGGTCTGGCGTCTTCAAGCTCTCGTTAAAACAAGCCTCCCTGATCCTTCTTAACAATACCCTCGAGCCCACTGGACACCAGGACTCTCACGCAGCTCTGAAGAACAAGGAAGCTGCTGACCTGGCCCACGGTTTTCTCACATCCCTACCACTCTTCATATCGCACTTCCTTCCGTTTCTTGATCACAGCTTATTTCAGCTGATGATTCAACTTTAAAAATTCCCTCAGAATGTGAATGACCAATATATATATAATGCCTCTGATTATTAATATATTTAATGTATATTAATATAATAAATTTATCCTTAGTGAAATTAGAAGAGATACAGTTTTAAAAATGGTTCCCTTAAGTGCTTACTCATTCTTCTTAGAAACTACAGCAAAATTTATTTTAGCTCTGTTGGAAATTCTGTACAGTTTTGGATCAGCCTCAGATTCTTTAGATTCTATAATGTTTGATGAGGATGAAACTACTTTGACAAAATTTAAGAAAAATTTGCTTTCATTTTTGTTTAGAAAATTTGGTAAACATAATATATTCCAGGAATCATAATGTCATGCAAACAAAAGGCAAGAATAGAGAATGAGCTTAACAGTTGTTCAATTTGCTTTTTATCATTGACATCGCATACAGACATGATGGTACCCACCTTTTGGATAAATAGAAAGGAAAAAAATCGTCAGTGAGAATCTGACCACATTCATAGGTTCCCTGCTCAGGGTCAGACATCTGCTTTACTCCTTGACATACTCACATTCACAGTCTTTTATTACCTTTGGTCTTATTGGCTCACAGTCAATAACACATCTTCACAGATAGATTGTTTACCCAATTTCGTTTTTTGCCTTAGGCTTTTGACAAACCAGAGAGTGTTAATCAGAGGAGGGGAAATCCTGTAATTTATCTTAATTTTAGAATTCATGTCTAAACATTACATGTTTTACTCTCAGGCACTTGATTTACTTCTTCAGTTACAGGTCTCAGTGTTGTAAAATTCATTGATAATGAAAGCCAGGAGTACGATTTCACTCGCATCCTTCCTACCTTGAATCTTTGCGTACTCCACCAAGAAAACAAACAACAAGCAATCAAACAAACAAAGAAAACAAGAAATTGTAAATGGCTTCCATGCTGTCTTTTGACCCTGTTATTATATTAAAAATAATTCTATACCAAACAGGCCATACGAAAAGATTGTATCATCTCCTGAAGTATATTTAGAGTAGTATTTTGCATTTAATTACTTCATGTGATTGCTATTTCATTGAAGAATTGCAAACTCTTTGAAGTTAGGCCTCAGATCATTTTAAAATTTTCCTATCTACTTTAGCATCCTTCCTAAGATAAAATTAGATACTTTAAATATAATTAAACTTTCCTTTAGATAATTAAAATAATTATGAGTATGTTTTTTTGATGGCAAGAGATAATATACTATTTCAATTGCCATTTAAGAAAGATTTTGACATTCACATGTAATTTTCAATATGTTTAGAATAGAACATCCCTTATAAGAGGAAGGAAAGTCTTCAAATTTTTAAGTTATTATAAACTATTGTTTCCAATGTTACTCTTCAACCTACATCAATCTGTTACTATTTTAAGATAAGTATGGAAGGTGCCAAATACGAACATATTCTTGATGACTAGCATAGTGATTTTTGTGAAAGTGAGTGCAAAACAGAGATTACTCAGCTCTATTTTGTAATAAGACTTTGGATAATATGTCCTTGAGTGATTTACAGGAATTTTTCATACAAAGTATTCTCTATGGCAAACATTTGGTTGATTGGCCAACACTAGTATTATCTTTCTAGAATTTCCAAATGAAATCAGACTCTCTGTTCACAGGTAATCATTCAGTTTGGAAATTGTACAAAACTAATCAGATCAGGCTTTGTACCTTGTAAAATTGCTCTGAACACAAAGTGCAAACATTCATCACATTAAAATTAAGAAAGTAAAAGAAAAAAAGCAGTTTCTAACAGTCAGAAGGTGGCTTAGCCCTCACATCCAAGTCATGATATTTCCCTATCAGATGTAAACACCTCATAGAGAGCTGAGACGTTACTCCGAGACCGCGATTAAAGGAGACAGCTAAAGGCCACTTCATAATTTTCTCTAAGCACAGACACAAACAAAATTATCCTAACCTCCCCCAAACACAAACACCTTCCCTACAGCAGAAAATATAGAAATAGTCCTTAATTATAGCTTAACCCTTGTTATTGTCTCTACTCTCTGTTGATTTTATTGAGATAGACAGCCAAAGAATTGCCTCCACGTCTGACAGCATCCAATCCAGAGGAGGTCTGTGCTCCCTTACACTGTCCCTCAACCAACCAAAACCCAAATCTTATAATAGGATTTCTAACACCTTCTCACCAAGGCTCCCCATGTTTCATCACGGTGTGTGCCCCCCCTTGCTGCGACAACTGATAAATCCAGTTGTTATAACTATAGGTGTGTTTCTGGTGGTCTTTGGCTTAAGCGTATGAAGTGTAAGTGACAATTTTTAAAGGTAATGCGGCAAAGAAAAACAGCCATGGTCATCAGATATCTAAGTTATGCTTGGTATATTATTTTTAGTTCTCCTATGCTTGGAAACAAATAAACTCACACATAACAAAAACCCTTTTTGACATTTAAACCAAGAGAGAAACAGAGCAGAAAATGATATGAGTTTACTATTATGAGAAGCCACATCTAGAGTCAGGGATAATGAGAGGAAATTGCGTCGGTGTGTATATGTGTGTATGAACAGGTTTCCCCCGCCCTTCATTTGAAAAGTAAAATTAATCAACTGTTGTTTTCTCAGTGCCTCACCACCCTCCCCCCCCCCGAAACTTGGCAGGTACATGCAGTAGAAGGAATAATGACCAAAATGTCCAAACTCTACAAACTCTAATCCTTAAGGCCCGTGAATATGTTACATTTGATTTTCAAAGGGACTTTGCAGATGTAATTAAGGTTATGGACCTTAAAATATGATTATTTGGATCACCTGAGTGATCCCCGCCCAATCACATGAGCCTTTAGAGGCAGAGCATTTTCTTTGGGTGGAAGTCTGAAGCATAACAAAAGGAGAAGCGGGGGGATTGAGAGCAGAGAGAGACCTGACCTTCAGCTCTTGGATAGAGGCCACGTGGAAAGCTCGAGAAGCAGTGTGACAGCGTCCAGAAGACTGCACCCTAGCCGACAGCTGGTGTGGAAATGGAGACCTCAGGCCTGTGATCATAGGGAGGAACCGAACCGCTGACACCCTGAATGATGCTGGAAGAGGATCCAGAGGCTCACGAGGGGAACACCGCTTTGCTGACACCTTGATTTCATCTTTACAAAACTAAGCAGCAGGACACAGTTGTGCTGCGCTGCCCTGGATCCTGACCTATAGCACTGTGAGATAATAAATGGGCCTTGCACCCAACTGCTAAATGTGTAGTAATCTGTAATTGCAGCAATAGAAAACTAAAGATTGTGTTTGAAGCTCAGGGTTAAGCAAAATAGTTTGTTTTGTATCTTTTTGGAATAACTCTTTTACCGGCGGGGGGTGAGGGCTGGGGGGGGGTGGGGGAGTGGGTAGATGATTTTCTAGCTCAACATCTATTTTTACTTCATATGCTTTTTTACTTTTCTCTAAAATCCACAATTCAGTTTTGTATATTAAAAAATGTACAGCCTATTCTTATTTAGAGGATGGGAGATAAAGAAAGGTATATGAGCCCTGGAGGAAGAAAGTATCTAGGCAACAGAAAGTGTAGTAAAAGCAAAGAGCATGGAAAAAAATTATCTGAGGATAAGTTAACTCACCGTATGAATGCAGGGAGAAATTTTATTACACTAACGCACTTGGGTACAAGACAGAAAAATCTCAGAACTGCTCTAAAAAGTTGAGGAGGTGAGTGGATTCCGAGAGGTGTGAGGCGTCTGAACGTGATGAACAGAAAATAGGAATAAGATACAGGTGTGTGTGTGTGTGTGTGTGTGTGTGTGTGTGTGTGTGTGTGTACACGTGCATGCACTGGAGAGTTATCAAATATTCAAAGGAAGGGATTCATTTTGAAACAGGCGCCTACTCAAAACATGCATGTAAATATGGTGAGTATAAACAAACACGTATGCATTGATATGCATGTATTTTTAAATTTAAAAGCACACATGCATATAATGGTCTTACGAAATTATTATTTTGATTGTTAACTAGTTTACATTTTTACCAAGTCACCAAGACACAATATATGATTTATACACTGGAAATATCTGATTCTAGGGAGACCGAACACAATAAGCATTTACAAAAAAGACAACGGTTTACCCAGTCAGGCGTAGCTACCTGTTGGTTGGGGAATCATACACTGCTTCACAAAGGGAGAGGCTTCTAATTTGAGTTCCATCTTTTACTTAGAAAGGGGTTTTGAATTTAGCATTTTTCACATTCTACACGATTAAATGTAAAAAAATCACTCTATTTTTCATTAATTACATTAGAATTATTTGCTTTCTAATAAAATCTAATAAAATTATACTCCCCACCTTGAGTGTGCTTCCATATCATTTTGAAAATTTCCTAAAGTGAGTAAATTTAGCTTAGAGGATTCTGAATCATTGAAAAAATTGGATTCAACTAATGTCTACGAAACACCCGACTAGAATGATTTCGACAATTTAAAACCAGATTTTCTAAAAATCTGGAAACCAGATTTTTTGAAAACTAGCTATTGTTCCAAAAAATCAAAATGAGATTTTTTTTCTTTTTTTTTTCTTTTTTCCTTTTTTCTTTTTTTTTTTTTTACCTGCCATGTCTAAAAGCAGGTGTTCCAAGCCTGGTGCGGTGACTCCACGGTGTTGTCAATGTCCCTGTCCCTTCTAGCTTTCGGCTGCTGTACCTTTAACAGGTTCTCTCATGACTGTAAATGTTTAGAAAGACACTTCAACATCTCCATCCTTCTTCTTTTTTTTTTTTTTTTTTTCTGAATGCTACCCAGAAGGAAGAAAGCAACAGGCTAAAAGTGATGAAAAAGCAAAACCTTCCCAGTCAGTCCAGAAAATGTATGCTTTTTTTCTAGTTGGCCAGAATTGTGTCACTTGAATAATTCTCGCTGTTAAGAAAGTGTGGAAAATGTAGCTGATAAGCTGGGCACATGGCCACTTTGAAAAACAAAATAGCTCTGATTGGTAAAGGAGAACTGAAAAATGGATTTGGGATTGTATGAGCCATGTGTGATGAGGCTCAAAACCTCTCTTAAAGACACTTCTATGCCCCCATCTTTGATATCAATGCCATGCAGTTATACATTAATTTAGGCAGAGATGCTAATTATAATGTCACTAGGTAGATATGCAAATACTTTTCTTCTTTGATGTTCTTATTTTTTTGGATATCAACAAAATGGTGTAAAGTTTATACTGAGAGGCAAAAGACCCTGAGTAGCTAACACAGTAGTGAAGGAGAAATTCCTAGTTAGAAAACTGTTGTTACCCATCTTTAAGACCTACTGTGATGCTGCAATGGAAGACAGTGTGGTATTGGTAAAAAAAAAAAAAAAAAAAAAAAAAAACACAAATAGATCAATGGAATAAAACGAGAGACCAATGAAATGGCTCCATATACATATAATCAACTGATCTTTGACAAAGGAGCAAAGGCAGAATAAGGGGACAAAGAAAGTCTTTTCAACAAATGGCAGTGTAACAACTGAATGACACATTCAAAAAGAATGAATTTAGACAAAAACCTTACACCTTCATAAAAATTAACTCGAAGTAGATCAGAAACCTAAATATAAAATGAAAAACTATAAAACTTCTAGAAAATGACAGAGAAGTAAACCTAGATGATGTTGGATATCACTATGAACTTTTAGATACCAAACAAAAGGCTGGAGCTATTAAAATGATAATTAGTAAGGTGAACTTCATTAAAATTTAAAACTTCTGGTCTGAAAAATAACATGAAGAGAATGAGAAGATAAGTCACAAATTGAGAGAAAATACTCACAAAAGTCGCATCTGATGAAGGATTGTTATTCTAAATATGCAATAATCTCTTAAAGTTCAAAGATAGAATACAAAGAACCTTATTAAAAAGGGGGAGAAAAACTACACACAGACACCTCAACAAAGAAGACATACAAATGGCAAGTAAGCACGCAAAAAGTGCTCCACATCATAAGTTATTAGGGGAAGGAAAATAAAAACAATGAGATACCGGTACACGCCTATGAGAATGGCTAAAACCTGAAACGCTGACTCGACAAATGCTGGTGAGGATGCGGAGCAACAGGGACCCTCATGCATTGCTGATGGGAACGCAAAACGGTACAGCCACTTTGGAAGACAGTTTGGCAACTTCGTACAAAACCGAGCACTCTCTTACCATATCATCCAGCAACTGTACTCTTGAGAACTTTTCCAAAGGAGCTGAAAATTGCCTTCCACCGATATTTATAGCAGCTTTATTCTTAATCGCCAAAATTTGGAAGCAACCAAGATGTCCTTATATGGGTGAATGAATTGATAAACTGTGGTTTATTCAGGCAACAGAAAATTATTCAGCACCAATAAGAAATGAGTTATCAAACCATGAAAAGACATGAAGGAAACTTAAATATATATTTCTAAGTGAAAGATGAAAAAAGGATGTATGATTCAATTGCAGGACATTCCAAAAAAGGCAAACTATGAATACAGTTAAGAAAATAATAATAAAACAGTAGCTGCTAAGGGTTGGGAGTAGAGATGGATGAGTAGACAGAACACAGAGAATTGCCGAGCAGTGAAAATTCTCTATAATACCGTAATGATGGATACATGTCATTCTATATTTGCCCAATCCATAGAATGTAAACATCAAGAATAACTGTACACAGTGGATTTTCGGTGATTACAATACACCAGTGTAGGTTTATCAACTGTAACAAATATACCACTCCGGAGGGGGATGTGGTTAACGAGCGAGGTTATGCTTATCTAGGGATAGAGCATCAATGGGAAATCTCAGTACCTTCCCATCAATCTTTCTGTAAATCTAAAACTGCCCCCTAAATATTATTTAAAATAAAAATAAAATTATGAAAAGAAATACAGAATGATAAATATTTTTTAATTGTTTGAAGATAAAGGAACTATAAGTTAATTCATTTAAAGAGTGAAAAACCATCATCTCTTGTGGCTGGGAATGAGGGAGTATGGGCAGAAATTCTTATTTATTGGGATTAGGAATTTTTAGGTAGTTTTAAAAGTAATTATTTTAACTTGTTTTAATTTCATATATATATAAACATATTTTTCCATAATATTTTGGTGTAGAGCCAAGCTTTTCATCTCTATTTTCTGAGTATAGATACTTTTTTTATTATTATGATAAAACACACTCACAGTTTCCCTACCATGATTTCCATTTTCAGTTCCTTTAAGGTGAAGTGAGAAATTCAGAGACACTTGCAAAGACATCTAAATGAAGCATCCTCCTAAATATTTTTGTTTCTTTATATTTCTGATCTTTTACAGTTGTCTCACCCATACCTATTTTCAGTAAATATTTTTAGTGCCTTTACTTCATCAAGGTTTTTAAAAACATCCTTAGTTTTTATAAATACAGCATTCTTTTTTTCATTCATGTTCAGTATATTTTACAAAGAAAAGAGACGAACAGCACAGTGTGTATTTTTATTCATTCGTGTTCAATTACAATTTGTTAAATAAATATCCAATCAAAATTCTTCATTTGACCTCATTTTGACCTTGGGTTTTGCTGATGCTTTCATTATGTGCTTTAAAGCAATCTAAATTTAACAGCTCTCCCTTTTATTCATTAATTAAACTATTTTAAGAAAATATGTTCAAATTATCAGGTGCAGTAATGGAATATAAGAAGTGTAAAAATCAGCATTTTTCTTTTAGTTCAGGCATCTTCAGATACAAAGGAAGTCAACTGTGCACGATTAACTATATGATTTTGATAAATATAAGAGGCTGCTCTATTGAAGCATTTCACCTTAGTGTATCATCTAAGGACATATAACTTAGGCAGAAGAGAGACCATTAGTGTCAGCATCACAGTGGCATGCTGGTAAATGGTTTAACAGTCTGCCGGATGGGGAAGGGGAGGAAGCCTGATTTGTAGCGTGTGCTGATTTATATACTATACATACTCCCCAACTGCTGATTTAAACCTATCAATCTGATGTCATGGAACGCGGAGTTAGGATGATATGGACAGGGTTGCTCTTCCAAAGGCAACGCCCACAGTATAAAACTGACTATGATTTAAAAAAGAAAAAAAAAAAAAAACAGTTACAGGTATTGTAATAGGTAAAATAAAGCTCTATTAAATTATTCTACTTCACATTTCACATTAAATGGCAGTCGGAATTTTAACATTATCCTCTAAAAAATCATTTTTTCTGTGAAACTAACATTTAAAATTTATTTCAGAGGGATTATTATACTACATCATTTTAATTCCACCAACAATTTGGAGTATATTTGACAAAAGAGCAGATGGCCTAAAGTGAGGAAAGGCTTTCTATATTATATAAAGATATGTACAAAAAAGATAGGAAAATGGCCTCAGAAAAACTATGCTTCATTAGTTTAGTCTTTGCCTTTCACTACTCTTTTTATAGTTGAAGCTTTGTTTCACGTATCTCTCATAAATGCCCTAGGCTAAGAATTCCAATAGAATTTAAATGACAAAAAAACTATTTTAGTATAAATTGTGCCTAGCTTTACATTTTTAATACTGTCTTTCATTGTTCATTGTACTACATAAACATGTACTTTAACCTATTTACATGGTTGAATCACTTTAATACAGAGATTTTTAAATGTTTTAAAGACCTTGTTTTTAACCGAGGGTGTTATCAATGGACCTGTAACATATATGACAGTTTATTATTAATAAATAAAACATTTCCACATCTTGTTCCAATTACATAGTTTTAGCAAATCCTCCAATTACTATGTATTCTCCAGTGAGATGGCCTGATTTATTGGTGGCTTCCTGTGTGACTTTCGTTCTCCTGTCTGTGTGCAAATCATTCGTATTGGAAAGAAATTAATTTTGAGGAAAACTTTTTAAGGTTACATGCACAGCTATAGATTTTGTCCTTAACTATTTAAATATTCTCACTGCACTTGGCAAGTGATACAACCTAGCATTAAATACAAAATATTTATTTAGGTTGAATAAAGTTAAGGGATGGTATTTGGGAGACTCTTTAAAGATTTATTATTCTGATATAATTGTAGATATTTCTGACTTGTGGTAATCTATATACATTATATGAATGGATCTTTAAAACACTCTGAAAATTTTGGAGAGGACTTAGTTTGTGTTAGCACTAGGCTAGAGTCTAGGAATGAGTTCCCATTACGAGGAGGGGTGATTTCGGGCAGAGGAAACGATTTATCTTTCAAAAAGAGGTGTGAAAGTGTGGTGTGCCAAACAAGAATTAGCACTGGGCACAGATTTCAATACACCAACATTTAGTAAATTCCATCTCTATCACATTCATAACGTATCGTAACTGAAGAAAATTGCACACATGAGAATTGAATGATCATCTAAAGACAACAGGCCAAATTGATAATTGAGGTGAATAATTTGTGTAATAAAGTAAATTTATTTAAGGGACTTGATTACCCATATTCATTATCTGCATGATGTGAAGTGCTCTCCTTTCAATTCTGCTTTAACTAATGAGAACATCTTTTTAGCATAATTGATGTTAAAATGATCTTCCTTATAGATTATATTTTATAAGTTCGTGCTACAGAACTTTATTTCCTAGGGCAAGCATTTTTAGGTTCCCCAAATATTGACATGTATAATTCAATGATATTTCATAATATTAACATACGTTTTTCTTGTCTGTTATTTTCCCTGAGTTTCCTCTTTCTTTGCCTATTTTCAAGTGAAAGATATGAGGCAGAACAAAATCACAAGTATTAGGTCTGTAAAACTTGGTGTTTGCTTCCCAAACCCTACATTTCTATGAGTGTTGGTAGAATTGGAGTAGGTTGGTCAAAAAAAAAAAAAAAAAATGTCGGGAGGGGGGATTTCATGCCACATGTAGATAATACAACATGCACAGACTCAAAAAGGGAAGATCACTAGGGTGAAGATGGCATTCCTTTATGAATTTGGGGGAGTTGAAAACAAAATGCTGGTGCAGAGATCTGATAGACAAAATCATGTCCTAACCTCTCAGAATCTAGGTGGGCTCCGTGGAACCATAAGGCTTCGTGAAACAGGGATGCAGGAGAGTGAGAGTGGTGAGATGTGACAAAGACCCCACCAACCCTTGCTGACTTGAAGACTTGAGGATGGAGGGAGACCGGGAGCTGGTAAATGTAGACGGTCCCTAACAACTGGGAAAGACAAAACTGTTCCTCCCCTAGATCCTCCAGCCAGGAATGGCACTCCTGACACCCTGACTTAAGCTCAGGGAAATCGATTTTGGACTTCTGATCTCCAGAAGTGTAAGAAGATAAATTCCTGTTGTTCTAAGTCATCAAGTTTACATACTTTGTTAGAGCAGCAATAGAAAATACGTATCAACAGAATGTCCAGAAAGGTGGTAAGAAAAGAGATTAAATGGCTCTGTGGTGGCCGTTTTTAGCAGAGGGAGTGTTACAGATGGACTCACAGAAACATTCTCTTGCACCAAGCATGGCGCAGAGCCAGAAGCAAGCCCATGGGTCTGACAAGCCAGACTACGAGGATGACAGATGTTTCAGTGGGACGGAGGCGAAGCAGTGACCAAAGGAAGCTGGCACCAAAAACTAACTTCTGTGCGCTGCGCATGACCCTAAGCCTGACTTCGCTACAACCCTTGCTTCCAAAATAATTATCAGATCCCTTATTTAACATGCCTTGTTTATGAACCAAAATTCAGAAATTATTTATGTATGTATTTCTGGTTAATTTATTCATTGGCAAGTCTCAAAATACTGATTTGGTAATAAGCTATACTCAAAAGTAAGTGTCTGCATTGCACTGTTTTCCTGCAATCCTATTTTAGACAGGGAACCAAATACACTGTTTCTTTCCTTATATCTCATCAGATTCTCAATAAAATGTTGACTACAAAGTTTTAATATGTCCATAATCTCATTCAAAATATCATAGAATTTGAGATATTTAGAAAAACATATGAAAAACCAAAATACATATATTATAGAGTGTACACTCAAATACACCTAAGAGTATTTATTGGGGGTGATTTTTACCAATATTTGTGAAAATTCTTAAGTGCAACATGAAGAATAATGAAAATATCTATGTGGAAAATAAAGCAGCAGTAAAAATATATATAACCTAATTGGATTCATTTTCCTCTTAGTTATTTTTAATTTCAGGTTCTGGAAATTTTAAGCAAAAATAGAACAAGGCTATTGGCATTCAATTTGCTGTACCCTTAAAATTGGCAATTATACTTGAAGCATTAAAAATGTTTCATATGAACTTAACAAGAGCTCTCACCTGGTTTCAGAGTTAAAACATTTAAAATTATTTCTTAGCTGTATAATTTACCTCTACTATTTCTTTTAATTTTAATAAATACTTAAATTGATGCAGTATTTAATGAGTAGTTAAATGTTAAAAGAAAAATTAATCTTGCTAATTTCAAAAGAATAACAAGACCAAGATTATTTGCAAGGGTGAAGGGTACAATTTTCTCTGTCAAGTCAATTTAGAAGGCCCAAAATATCCATTTTACTATAATTGAATTTTAGAATACAAGAATCAGAACCAATCTAACATATTGATAATATTCATTTTTTTCTTGATGGATAGGCATATTTTTGATTATCTAAACTAGAGAGAAAGGGGGAAAATAACCTCAAAACATCATTTGGTGTATATTTATTGCATGGTTATGTCTCCCAGCTATTCAAATTAAGTTTATTGAAGAGGTGCAGATTTCAGTTTTAATACTATTGTGAAATATGATGGAAATATTTGCACTGTAAGAATAAAGGTAATGCATGGCAACAAAATTACTTGACTCAGTCTACCAATTCAAATGTTAATCCTTCATAGACACACTCAGAAACAAGTTCTGTCAAAATATCTGGGTGCTCCATGAGCCAGCCAAGTAAAACACATAATATCAACCATCACGAGACTTATATTTTCAAGGAAACAATGAGAAAGTGTTTTCCAGAATGTTGGTTTTTCAAAAGGATGTATTATCCATTGCCGACTGTGGTGATTTTACAGGTTTACATTTCGTGTTTTTAAAGAAACTGTGAACACTGTGAGCACTACACATCTGTATTGTCACATGAACTTGAAATCTGTGTTGGTGACCTTCACGACTGTCTTAATTAGCTGAGTCTTACTAAGTGAAGGCAGTTACAATGGTTTACTCTGTTGCTTAAATATGTTCATAGTTTAACACCATTTTCTTCAAAGGAAGACTGCCAATATGCCCTTAGCCTGACCCGTTCTATTATTTAAGTTTCTGGAAATCAAACAGAATATGAAAATCAGGCTTTTGTATAAAATTGGGGTTTAAATAGAAACACATTTAGGTAGTAATTCAATGAAATAGTGAAACTAAATGAAATTGTGTTTGCTTTTGTGAATCTGAGATAATATCTCCTTCTTGTGCATATCTTCATATACAGAATATTTAAAAACACGTTATTTGTATAGTGAATTATTTAAGCTTATATAATTTATGGGTTTCATCTTTAATAGTCCACTAACCTTTCTACAGAAAGGAGTAAAATGTGATTATTCTAATTTATTTAGAAAAATGCCTCTCTAATATTTACTCCACCTTCTCTACCAAGAAGTAAGGAATGACACATGGCCAGTGATAGGCTTATTGCACTGCCTCCTGAAAATACATTTTCATAAAGTCTAAAGAAAAAAGTACCAAGGTCAGTCGTAAACTATTTTAAAAGTGTCTATCTATCCCATTAGGGCACTGGAAAATGTGTTTCAGATAACTTCAGGGAAGGTTTTTGCTTATAAAACTAATGTATACCTTGCATATTACATACATTTAATGAATATTAGAGAAAATATGTAAATGTGGAATAAATACACATATACATACACATATGTACATAGTCATTCCTTTGTCTAACATTCACTATATACTATATATATATGTATATGTATATATATGTGTATATATATATATATGTTTTTTATTTCTCACCTTATCCCACTCAGTTTCTAGCATAACTACCAACTCAATAATTATAATAAATGCTCAGTAAATTTTTGACAATAAATGAATGAGTAAATAAATGTATGTTAGAAAAATCAGGACATGCATTTTTTGACTTTCTAACTCTACTAAATAGAAAATACTTCTTGAAAAATAATCATCAACTGTCATGGGTTGGCATTATTTTCTATTTAAGTAATCATTCATCAGAAAAAGCAAAGTACGTTATTCATAATAAAACAAAATTAAAAAGCCAAAGTTTCAAAAGTTAATATGGAGAAATTTGAAAAAAAATTAAAAATTTTCCCCATATGTTCAGTATTAAAGGAAAAAAAAAAAAAACACCTTAAAATATGCCTTTGAAAACATGAAGAGAAAAGGAGGTCCTGAAAGCTCAAGATAGAGTGTTTCAAATGGCAGGGGGATAATATGAAAATGCGAAATGTGAAAATGAGTGAGGAGCACAGCCCTTCGCTCCATCAACACTCTCTGAGATGCTGTAAAAGGGACATATGGGAGCTCAGGCTTAACCACGAAGTGGGAATTTCCTTGCAGCGAACACAATGATTTTATAAAGCTGCTTCTACTTCTGAGGAGGTAACGCGGGTTACAGATAACAAAGAATGTCATATTTCTTATCAGCTGTTTGAAATGTATTCTTTTAAATAGAACATTATGCCCGTAGCATACATATGAATATGTATACTTTCAATCATAAATATTTCAGAATATATTCTACCTATCTTAATTTTGTCCCAGAATTGTTTAGATAAAAAATTAGACTTTTTTGTTAAAAATCTGCCATATAGGTCCATTTATTTTACATATATTTAATTTGGTGATATCATCAACATCTAGGGACATCTTACGTAACAGACACTATTGCGTATGTAATTCTCAGTGATGTGTGACTAGGATTTTAAACACATCTAATAAACTTCAAAGCACATGCTGACATGGGTATCTGGGAGTTGAAGTATTGATTAGTATAGGTAGCTGCCATATAAAGCTAATAATACTGGAGAAGGTGCTGCTTATCTGCAGATAACATCACTCTGCCACATCGGTTTTGCTAGTTGACCAGTAGGTATGATTTGAGATGGTATTTGAAGGGGTTCTACATAGAAGAAAACAAAATATACCAACATTAGTGATTTTCATTAGTGCCATTAATGGAAAAAAATTGTATGGCACATTTAAAAATTATATACATACAAACATACACATGCATACGCATGTATACATTTGCATATATACTTGCAATATATATAGATTTATATTTATATTCGTTCACTCCCAAAGTATTGTGAAGAGATTACTAACTGATTAGTCTAAACTATGCTGTTACTAATTGACTAGTCTGAACTAGACTGAACATAGCTGTACTTGTCATTTCATTTGGAGCTATACGAGTTGTTTTAGTTACTAAAAAACAGTGTTCAAAAATCTAGATTATATCGAAACAAATTTTATAAAACAAATCTATTTTTGTAGCTCTGTAGATGGATTCATTTGAGATTATAGTGAACATATTCCTTAATGCATGCAAGCATGTATAGTGATGTGGAAGAAGCCTTTGAAGTACTAACTTATTATTTTAACTGCATTTTTTCACTTAAATTCACAAGGCTGCATCTTCTGCCCGACTCCAGGCAGCTAGACCTCGGTCACTCCTTTCCTGAAGGGAACTGTTGTCTCTGTGGCACTTGCATAGCAGAGATGTAAGAGGAAAGTCTGTATGAGTATATTTAATGCAGAAAAAAAAATCCCATGAGCAGGACAGTGCATACCAACAGGGAGAAACCCGCCTACCATGGGACATTGGGCGATCAACGTCTGAAATCATTTTCAGTGGCCATAACTGGGGGTGGAGGAGTGCTGTAGGCACCTAGTAGAAAAGGCCGGTTAGCTCCATCCTACAATGCACAAGACAATTTCCACAACCCGATTATCCAGTCCAAAGTATCACTAGTGGCGAGGTCGACAAACGCTGGGCTAGAGGAAGTGGAGAAAGAGGAACCTCATTAAAGCGAGAAAACAGGCAAAAGCGAGAGATCACTCAGTTCCATCCAAGAATGCAGCCTTCCCTGGGATGAGGGAGGTAGGTAGAGACTGTCAGTTTGCAGAGAACATCGGTCTCCATTCCAGTGGGTGCTAGGTATTACCTATGGCAGCAAGACACTTTAGCTGTCTTCTCTTTGCAAATGAATAAGGATTTCCCTTCTACGGCCTCAGGCATGCCAGGCACTACTTTTCCAAGGTGTTCTGATGCCTACTTTGACCCCACAATTTGTTGCCTTATCAAAGAGCTCTCGGTAGGCCGCACTTGTTTCATTACCCAGGACGCCGGACACTTAAGGGGATTGGCAACGTGGACGGAAAAAGCCTCTGTGTCTGGCCCACATGGTATGAGATAGCATCAGCTGAAGACTGACCCTTGAACAGTGTGTTGGCTGAGCACCTGACACCTGGTCCCACACACACCCTCTTTGCAAAAAGTAAAGTTTTTGCATGATGCTGTAATATAAAAATAATCAAAAGGTCTTGTCTATGGCCATGCTACCCTGAACAAGCCTGACCTGTCTGATCTTGGAAGCTAAGCAGGGTCAGGCCTGGCTAGTACTTGGATGGGAGACCACCTAGGAAAACCAGGTTCTATAGGCATAAAAGATTAAAATAATAAATAAGTAAATAAGGGATGGTAAGCTGACAAGGTCCTTGCAATCTGTGAGGTCAACCAAGGATTGCCTTGCCTAAAAAAAAAAAAAAAAAAAAAAAAAAAGAAGAAAAAATCTTTATCCCAGCCGACAATTAAAAGGAAAAAAAAAAAATAGAAAACTAGGCTGAAAGAAAATGATATTAATTTCTATTGTTGTTTGCCTTATATACATAATATTTTCCCTAGTAAGTCCATAGTAATTTTCAGAAAAAGCGTTGTAATTACTTTCACGAGATTGATGGCAACAGCCAATCTATTATAGATTTTTATGACCTGCTAATTTCCCATCAGTCCAGGCACTTCTCTTCATGTGCCAATGTTTTAGAGAAAAGTTATAGAACCGAAAGCCTACTTACTCCTCTTCTAATTGCAGGTTGACAATTATTAATGCAATTTTCTTGCTAAAAGAGAAGGCACGCCTCTTCACTTTTTAAAAAGGTCATTTTTATAAGAAAATGATAGTTCATTATAACTTCCAAATGGAAAATTATTTTCTAGTAATATAAGTAGGTTCTGTCCCTCTTTCACACTTATTCCTAATCCTAAAATGACTTCCTTTCTCACATTTATTATTCCCAATATTGTCTGTAAAATTTCTTTTACATAAGAACCTTTCCAAGAAGGCTTTATTGAAACATACCATGTAGAGGATTATAAAATTAATGTCAACTCAAAAAAAAAAAAAAACATTTTGAATGCTATAAATGAATCAATCGGTAACAGAGTGAGTGATTTTTTTTTTCCCCTCCAGTTATAAAAGAAAGCAAAGGAACATGCAGAGAAGGCTTAAGAAACCACAGGTCAATGTTAAAAGCCACATCAGAAAAGGCATGTGGTAGAAGTGGGTCACTGTGCAGATACATTGTTCCCTTTCTCCTTTGGAGCTTGGCGATCTGGGTTCACTAGTGTCCTGGCTGGACTGCTTACTTTACATCATATGAAAGGTCATACTCTTATTTAGGCGTACAGATACATACATACATATGTACATACATACACACACACATATTTTAAGTGAAACATTGGAAAAAATGTTGAGAAGCATTATGCCATACTCCAGTTTTGGGATACATCATTTCATTACTAAGTAAGTTAGACAGAAAACAAGATTGATGGGAAGAAGAGAGAACTTGAGGAAAATTGGTACTGAAGTCAGAGTGAAACAAATAAAAGAAGGTGCTATAAAAATTATTTTGATTAGAGACAACATACATATGGCCGTTGACTACAGAAGTTTTTGCCAATACTCTGCAAATACAGATTTTAAACAAAATTTCAGAATGAAGAAGAACTAAAGGGACTAACATTCATAAGTGCTTTAAAGACATGGATTTTGACAAGGGAGCATGTCTTTAAAAATGACCCGGAAGGAGTTCCTCCCACTCAGTAAATCCCTCTCTGAATGAGGACTTATAGTCTTTCTCAAGCGATTAAGGGAAAACTCATCAGTGTGACTAAAATGCCACTAAAATGATGTGACAAAAGAGAAAAGCAGTATTCGTGGAAAAGGTAAATTCAGCAGTCTGATTAGATAAATACTCAGCTGATGTGACAATTATTGAAACCAACATTTGCAAGTTGCATTAGATCTGCACCTTTCCCATTTAATTTATTAGAAGGCTCTGAATACAGATTAACTCTCTCAGCCTAATATTTCTTGGCTCATTAGCATTAAAATGAGACTGCAAGTTCCTTGGAATAACCTTTAAACTGTTTCTTCTAACTTAAACATAACTTCTGACAGTATCTCTAAATCTCCTCGAACTATTATTTTGTCATGTTCAACTCTTCTCAAGCTGTTTTTAATTTAGTCTTTACCAAGGGCTAGAGTTTTAAAATTGACTTTTAAAAGCTATCCACAAATTTTGTCTTACAGACCGGGGGCATGTAGCAAAGAACTTCCAAACCCTTTTTTTAGATATGCTAGCAAAACTTCAGGCCATATGGTGGCTCTGTGAGTAAGTCCCTGAAATATAGCAAGGGGGCATAGTGAGGGTGTTCAGACAAAATGTTTTATGCATGATGTTTCCCCAAATCTTAAGTAGCAGAAAAGAGAGCATAAACAATAAAGTTCTTGTTACGATGCTGCTGCTTTTTCAAAGGACCCAGGAAGGATCTTTCCTGAGGTCACTGCATGGCAGAGGTTAGTTCCACCAGATAGACTGCACGGAACAGAATCTCTTCAAAGAAAAGCATTTTAAAAATGGAGGAAAAAATAAAGGGAAGACAGAGAGGAAAATGGACCTTCATGAGAAGACCGAACAGCTGCAGGCAGTGCTGGAAAGAAAAGAGTCTCAGGACTGCTCACATGACAAGCAGCTCAAAAGTATCATGTTAACTCTTTCTTTTAAATGAAATGACAGTGGGAACATGATCGAATAGGTCCGTTTTTCAAATCAGTGTGACAGTAAGAGTTTTTTTGGGGAAAATCTGGGATATTGAATTCACACATTAAAGTGCATTTCGAAAAGGCAAGCAAGAGATATTTTCTAGGTCAAAATCATCTTCAGAAAATAAAAATATGAATTAACATCATGCATGCTCAATGTAAAATGGACCAGTCTTAAACTGCATGATTTATAACTGTGCCTGAAAGAGAGTTTTTGAAGGCATGTCAGGAAATCATATTTTTATGCTTCCTTTCCAAATGTGCTAAACTAAAACAATCATTTGCAATATGTCACAAAATCAAACATTTTAACATGAGTTATCAGCAAAATTGAGAGGTGGTTATACTAATGATTTGAAATTATAACATTTGACTAATTCCGATGTCTAGTAGTCCAACAATATTAACTATGCCACCTAATATGCTTTTTAACGATTACTTATAGTTTCCTTAGGTTTTCCTATTTCTATTTTCAATAGTCCCTAATCTTTTAAAACACATGAACCATTTTATCTTTTTCTTTTAGTAATAATATTGATTCTGACACATATGATTGATCCAACCTAAATTAACCATTAATAAAATTGATGATTGACTTATATAAAAAAAGGCAATGGTTATGTAAGCAAAACCCTCCAGTCCACGTGAGAATAACCATCACGTACACGTGTAGGAACCGCATATGCTTTGCAGAATTCTGTTACACAGCAATAAAACAGTGAAATCGATGGCTTTGTATTGTCACTTCTGGTTTCCCATTATGACCTTCACGGGAGTGTATTCTTCTCTAGTATAGTGCTAAGTGCTCAGAAAAGTTAGACCATAGCTCCTACCCATTGAGAGAATACTTTCAAATATATTCCACTTTCTGCAGAAAGAAAAGTTAACAAACATACGTTTCTTAGTGAAACCATTTTGATCTAGAATTAATAGCTTTTTTCTTGACTGAAGAAATACTTTTTTCTACATTTTCTACAACATTATGTGGCCTATATTTCTATGTATTACATATCACCAAGACTTCCCATTTAGGCAAACAATTTCAAGTTGACTCAGTTTAAAAATAATAACTTGAAAATCAGTAAAGCAACTATGATTTTGTCTGCCCAGAGGAAAGATCATATTTCCTCTGCTAAATTTTGGCAACCATTTTTAATTAACATAATTCTGCCATTTGATTATCACATATGCATGTGAAATAATGCAGCAGAATCAAGCTTATTTGAAATGTTTTCATATAATTATATTAATCACAGACAACCTCTATTTAGCGGTAATAAGATACGATTTCTTTCTTAACAAATAACATGGTACAAAAAAAGAATTTTAACACCTGTAATTCACAGTCCTTGTTGTTCTGCTTCTGAATATACAAACTTTTACTTTTGAAAGGTTAGCCAAGGCTTAGAAGCTGACTGTGCTCATACAATAACCTCTGCTGTACTTGTTGGGCAAAAGAGGGTTTGTGAATTTTCAAATTCCTGCCACCTTTTAAAACAAGTGGAGTAATTTTTTTGTGTGTTTTGTTTTTTGTTAAATCACTCCCATTTCCTCATTTGCAGCAGATGCGGTTGGATTGGGGGCTAGCTAGCCATGTTTTTTGTTGTTGTTGTTGTTTGTCTTTATCTTTGGGTTTATTTTTCTTCTCTGCAAAGGGAAACCTTAGATAATTATTTTAGGGATGTTCTAAAAAAAGCAAACTCTAATTTTTTTTTCATATAATTTAGGTATATTTGATTTCATCTTTCAATGATGGCCAATTTAGATATACAATTCTGAATTGAGAGTTTTCTCCATTAGTCTGAAAGTGCTATTGCATGCTTTCTGGTATGTGTATTTGCTAATGAGAAATATGCCTTGAAATCGTGTCTTTGTAGGTATTTTGCATTTTCTCTTTGACTTAAAAAAATGTGTTGTTGAGCTACAGTTTCACTTATTTACTCTAGCTGTACATGTATTTGAATAGATTTTATTTAGTAACCTGGATCTTAAGGGGGCATAGCAAAACTTTATTGGGTGTGTTGATTCCTCCCCTCCCAGAGGAGTCAAACTTTGTGTGTGTGTGGGGGGGGGGGGTTGGTTCTCTAAGGGCTAATTCAAAAAAATAAAATAAATAAAAAAATAAAGAGCAGCCACCAGAGATTGTCGTCTTGGTCCATATGAAATTCATTTTCTACTTTCCTAGGAACCCAATTCTCAGTTCCCCAGCAAGCAGGGCCCTCAGTGCTGGGTAGCTCATTCCCCCCGTTAGCTTAGGTGTTCCTTATTCCCTCGTGTCATCTCCAAAGTTTATTCATACATTTCTTTTTCTTGAGAACCAAAAAGACCTGCACCACCATATTTTCCAATCTAGCACAGAATCCATCTGAAAATACATGTAATTTATAATTCCCATGCTCAATTTTATATTTGTTCGAAGTGTTTTATTGATCTTTTTACCATTAAATGCATTGTATATCAATTTTATTTTTCCCAAGTATGGTATAATTTTAAAAAATAAAATGTTCAATTACATATTTTAATAATTTTTCAGCTTCTTTATCAATTCTGTACTCTACTTCTCAATAAATTGTGGCCCCGCTTTTGTTAGCTAGTTTCTATAGCTCAAAAATAATGCATTTAACTGACATGCCTATAAGACATAGAATTTTCTTCCCTCTTTCATGGACATGGACCATTTGTATTCTTATGTGAACTCTGCATCTCTTTACCAACTCTATCATTTCTTTTACTCATAGGGTTGGCTATCATGGCTTCTCTGACGTTTTGTAAATAACATCTATTTAGGTGTGTCAATTTATCAACCCTGAAAATAGACCCCATCCCTTAACATTTCTTAGATAAGATTTCCAAAGAAAAAATTCAGTCGGTCCATTTATTTCATGGCAGGCCATCGTTCATAATGTTCTAGTACACTATTGTCGAGTTCGACATACCTACAGCCTAGGTGACTGAGATGCTGCACCCGTCAATGGCAATTCAGCTATCCTAAAGCAAGTTGAGTGAGGACAGACACGTTCTGTTAGCAGAAAGGCACAAGTGGACTTACCTTGGTTTTCAATACAGATACAAATGGTAGAAGCAGGGCCTCACGACCCTTTTGACCTTCAAGGTCTTAATCAGGAAGTATCGGAAAAGTTACTCTAGGAATCAAAGAGCCATGGTGGCCAAGTAGTCATAGCAACTACCTTTTAGTTCTTCGATACTGGTTTTTCACTGTAAGGTGGGCTTCATCAAGTGTGGGGTTATTCGTCCACCAATAAGAATCGAGCTGGGATTATTCCACCATGAGATAGGACAGTTTTACCCAACTGATGATGTTTGTTGCCATAGTAACCCTGCTCAGAACAAGTAATAGAGCCAGTTCAGATGTGTGGATAGCACATATGGTCAGCACACACACACACACACACGTGTGTGTGTGTGTGTGTGTGTGTGTGTGTGTATAAAATTCAAAGTTATGTATATATAATTCAAAGTTAAAAAACCTTATATTCAAAATAAATTGATAAATGAAAAGATCAAAAATCATATTTGTTCAAAATTGTATTTAAAATAGATGTCCACATGCTCTCATGTCTAGATCAATATGTCTACAGGATAACTGATGAAATTAAGGTAAATGCAAAAATTCATATAGATGAGAATATCAGATCTTAAATGAGTGGTATGTATATTCAATGTGGAAAATAATTATTTAAAATAGAATAATTTTAATAAGTGAAACGATTGTGTGTGTATATATGCATATATGCTATACACAGGAACTGTGTAGAAATTGTATTTAGAATTTAATGGGACACTTTTCCTTACCATATGAGCTCTACTTAATATAAGTGGCACATAGTAAAGGATTTTATTACATTAAAGTTACTGTGCTAGTAAGGATGTAATTATAAATGTGATAGATATTCCTCAAAAAATACCTAAATTCAGAAAAGAGTACAAACACACACAGACAGAGATACGGTATATTACACAGCATAAATCAGAAAAAAGGTATAAAAATTTTCAAATGGAAAAGTCTCATTTGATGAAATGGCATATAAATGAGACATAAAATACAAGTAAGAGATTTTCAGATGATAAAGTATAAGTAAGAGTATTCCTGGACAGATATAATATATATAATTGCCCCCAAGCCCCAGAGAAAGATCGTGAAATTACAGACTACAAAATAACAGCTACCTGGAGTAAAAGTCATGAAGGTTGGGAAGGTTGATGGTAGCAAAGCAATAAGATTTGAAACTAAAGAGACAACCAAATCTAGCTCATATAGTCCGTGTATGATAGACTATATGTATACGTATACTAGTCTAAGGCCAATGGCAAGTCAAAAACTTGGAAAGTAGTGAAGGGTGGAAGAGATATGTGATCATGTTTGCACGTTGAAAGATCATTTTTATTGCAATGTGATAAATTGATGAGGAAGGCATCTGGGAAAGGCAGTCAGGCAAAGCAGGAGGTAATACCAGCATTCTATGTGAGCAATGAGCCAGGAGCTCAGCCAAATAAGCCAAATAAGCAATCTGCTATGTATGGTAAAAAAATAAAATAAAATAAGTGATTTAAAGTTATGTTTTATATGAGAATCATATTCAAAAACTTTATTTTAAATATTAATATTTCAGAGCACAGTGGTTGTTAAAATAAACGTGATTACCACATGGTTATGACTGATCTTATGCTGTCCGTGTTCTTAGTAGAGACACTGCCCTAGAACTGGACACCATCTAAAATATGATATTGAAATTTTTTTGTTTATTCTGCTGACATTTAATCTAATAAACTTTTCATCTGAACAGTATTTAGGACTTTTAAGCCTATATGGGCTATGTCTGCCCTCAGGTTTGCCAGAGGCAAAATGTCCTTTTGTTGGTTGAGCGAGCATCATACATTCCTCTGGGATTCCCTATCATGGCTCATTCAGCTAGTCCTTTCGGTTTGTTCAAAATACTCTTTTCTCTTTTTCCTCCTTTTTTTTTTTAAGCTGGTGAGAGCCTGTGTGATTGACTGTATGTGTGTGTGTGTGTGTGTGTGTGTGTGTGTGTGAGAGAGAGAGAGAGAGAGAGAGAGAGAGAGAGAGAGAGAGAGAGAGAGAGAGAGAGAGAATTAAAGTGAAAGAGCACTTGCTTCAAAAAGAAATTAAATGGATAGAAACAGACCCATCGTCTTTTAGTGACAAAAACTCTACAGGGAGACAATTCATGGGGAGACTTACATTAGTCAGTGAAAATGTATGTGTGTGTGTGTTCTGTGATGTTAGGGAGGTATAAACTCTTGATTCATTAAAATTATAATTATCATGCTTTATCACATAGTTTTTGGACTAAATAGAGCTTTGTGTCTTTGCCGTCTTTCTCCCAAATCTTCTTCCCTTCTCTCTCTCTCTCTCTCTCTCTCTCTTTTTTTTTTGTCTTTCTTTCATTTTAGTTTAGATTTTAAAGTTATATAAATGTAAAGAGACTTGGCTGGATTATTTATCCAAAGGCCTAAAAATATAAAGAATATAAAAATATATAAAATGTATAAAAATATAAAGAAATATTTTCACATATCGAAATAACACTTCATAAAAGAAATAATAGACTTAATGTTAATTAAACATCACCACAAATTTGTTAATCCTGTTTTGCCAAAGTACCAGAATATTAAGTAGTAACTTCTCACATATGTAGTGAATTTCAAGTTGGCTAGTTTTCTGTTGCCATAAATTAGAATCTCTTTATAAAACTGAGAATATAAATTAAAGCTATGTGATAATTCAATAGTAAGGTTTCAGATTTATATTATAGTATGTAATACTAGGAAACTACCTGCTTTTCCTTAAAATAGAATGTTCAATACATTCTAAAGACTCAGAAATATACAGAGCATGTTTCCGACCACACGCTAAGTCTAAATGAAATCAGTAAAAACAGGCTATCATAGGAAATACCAATACTAACAATTCAGCCTCACTCATGTGTAAATAATTGTTGTGCCACATACAAAATGACTGGGGATATTGGGAAAAAATCAAACAATAATAATGAAAAATAATATATGAACATTCATGTTATGCAACCAAAATAATGCTTAAAGAATCTTATAGGAGAAACAGAGGTCCAAAATCAAAATAAATCACCCAAAATTTTATCTTAAGATAAATTTTTAAAAAAGTAAATTACACCCAAACAACAGACATAAGATACAGAACACAGACAAATAGAAAAATTACAAAGACGTGTGTTGATTCTCTGAGCAGAAAAAAAAAAAAAATCTGTTTTTTTTTACAAAACCCTTATAAGCAGCTACTTAGATTGATCAAGAAAAATGGAAAAAAAAATCTCACAAACTATAGTATAAATGAGAGAGGGGTTATTACTGTAGGGACTATAGATAATTAAAGGATAATAGAAAATATTAAGCCCAACATAATACTAACAAATGGAAAACTGAAGAAATGGACACATTCCTTATAAAATGCAGCTGAGTAAAACTCACATACAACAAAACAGGGCATTTTGTAGCCTATGTCTACTACAGAAAATAATTCAGCATCAAAAACATTTCAGACCCAGATGGTTTCACTGTTGTAGTTTATCAAATACTTGAGAAATAATACGAATCTTAGACTAACTAATCTAGAAAACAAAGGAAGAGGTATCCCTTCTGACTTGATTTATGAGGCAAGAAAAACCGTAATCCCCTACAAAGACACAAAATAAATTTATGGAGCAATACTGATTATAAATTTAAGAAGTTTATTGAGGCACATGTAAGTTTTTATTTTATCCATTAGCTATTTATCAGCATTTCTTTCATATTTAGATATATTTACGTTAATAATAATGCCAAGATTACCAAAGAGATGGCTTAACTCATGGCAAATGTACTGAGTTACTATTTCTGAGTGATGTCTGCCTATATTTTTATAAAGTATTAGCCAACTCCTTATCATTTGTACCACCTTTCTTGTTTCTGAAATCTTAGACGATAATTTAAAAAAATATTGTTAAAGGTCATTTTAACTCTTTACACTGATTTTATCATTAAATTTGCTTTTTGTAATCCCTCTTTTTATTTGTAAATTGTGTTCCCAGTCTATTATTTAATGTCTGCATTTTAAATAACAAAAGATTTTTCATTCTGAAATGATGATTTCAATTTTCTATTTAGCATGTTTAAAATAGCAAAAATAAAATATTTCAAAAAGCTAAACACGTTGTATAAGTTTTTAGGTATAACTGCCTAAGCAATTTAATGTATAGTTTGAAATGTATATTTGAAAACAGATGAAGCACGTCAATGAGCCACAATGTTTATAAAAAACACAAATATATTATATTTTTAATATCTTACTGTTTCATCACTTGTCTTTAAAAAGTAGGTATAGAGGATTATTTGAAAGCCGTTGTTTTCTCTATGAGATTTCATTAATTTTTCAAGTGAATATTTCCTTGAGATACTTGACTTTAGAACTGATTAAAATGAAAATGTGTCTAAGGAACCTAAGAGAAGATGCTGCTCTGAGCATGTTTGTCAACCAGGAACACCTGACAAATTCAACAAGAATATTTTTACTCCATTAAAAAAATAACATTGCACCTGCAACTGATTATAAAATATGGATATACATTGTACAAAATAAGAATCTTTGTAATACAAGATTATCTCTGTGTCATCTCTCTCAGGTATTCTTCAGAACTTTTGAATTTTTAAAATTTTATAAGGATTATAGGATCAACACAGTGTTAATGAAAGACTTTTTATTTTCCTCCTTAGATTTGTTATTCATTCCAATTTTCTTCTTTCTGTGACTAGCCTCAAACATTATTACCATCCATTTGGAATATGTTTCACACCATAGATTTTGTTGCCTTCACTAGATTAAGTGCAGACTTGGACATTAAAATTTTAGGGTTTTGTTTTGTTTGTTCTTACTCTACCTTTCCTGAGCTCTCTGCTTTGTTTACTTTCTCACCATTTTTTTTTATTAACCTATATTTTACCTCAGTGGTAGCTCCCCACACATCATTTGTTTTTTTGTTCTGATTTTCTACCTGTGAACAAATACGTACGCATTATTTGGAAATTAAATTATTTGCTACGATTTTCACCAAATCACATAGAAATTTATGTATAAATAAAAATATCTTTAAAGAGCAATAAATACATACTCAAAAATATCATATTGTATCATGTATTGCATAGACTTTGAGTTGAGGTAATATATAATTATGTGATCATTTTTTGGTTTACATTTAAATCACCATGCATTTATGAGAATAAAGTCAATCTGGCTTAGAGAGAAAACGAGATCCTAAATCAGAAATTAAGATTTTGAACAAAACATTATCACTTAACATTTAAAAAATACAATGGCATTTTGTTTTGCTTGATATAACAAGACCTTGAAATGAAGTTGTAAAAAATTATCACGGAGTAGATATGCCTTTTCTGCCCCTTAGGATTGTGAAACACGTACGCACTCTATCATAAGCATGTGATCATTGTAATTCATAGCAATAACAAGCCAGATTCATGGTGTGAATGTAAGCCCTCATGGAGTTAAGCGTGTGCTATTTCATAGCTTTATTTCTGAGAGTCCTTTTGGTAGGGCTCAGGGATGTTTGCCTCGGAGAAGGCCATCTCAATAGAATAGAGAGGACCAAGATTTAAGCTCTATTGGATGTGATTTCATAATTTTATCTTTTTTTAAAAAGGCAAATAAAGCCAGGCAAATAAATGAATAATAAAAGATAACATTACTATAGATTTATATACATCAACAGATTTTTATATGGTGAACTTTTATAATATTTCTCATAGCAACCTAACAGATGGTGCTGCCTTTTTAAAATGCTAGTATCAACATCAAAATTAATAGTTTTAACTAACATTAATTTGTCTGAATTAAAGAACTAGGGCATTTTTATGTCAAGGATTATTTAAATTTCATATAAAGATAGAAAAATCTTCATATTATATATACAGTCTGCATGTTTGTGCATATGTCATATGCATATATTATATACATTATACAATAGTACCATTGTAACGCTTTAACACAAAAGGTAGCCTTATAGCCTGGCTAATGCAAGAATGCCCTGGTATACAGACTCATCCTTTGGCTGACAAGTGTACCAGGTCTTATAATAAGAATTTCCTTTGCTTGCTCTAACAAGCAAATTATCTGTTTCCTGGCAATACTCTTAAGGACCCTTGAATGCATATCTGCCTTGAAAGGATGGGCCAATCTACATGGCCGTTTTCTCCTTTTATTTTTAGTATTTGGAAATCAGCTCAAGTCAAAACCAAGGAAGCAATTCTACCTTGCAAGGGCTGCAGCTGGTGGCCTCCAGGGTCTTCCCATTCTTAGCAAGAGAAAGCTTGGCTGACACAAACACGGTTAGTTTAAAAGGAATATCAAATTTCTTCCTCACCCTCATGAAGTCTTGCCCTAGCCTGGCCAGGATCCAAAGAGGAAAGACTCAAGTGGGGAACACTTGGCTGTCAGTGGGAATGACGCTCAGAGACACACACCAGGTTATGTGGACGTTTGAATACATCACTACAAGTTGGAGGAGGTAGCATGGCTTCCCTCCAACCATCTGGTGGAAGTGAAAAATGTAAATACTGGAAAACAATAAACCAAAGGTTTGTTTCCTGTAGTCTTATGTTATTATTTCCTACTTATGAATCATTTATATAATAAAGAAAGGTTTATAAATATGTGTACAAACATAAGAAACAATAAGTCATCCTTAATAGTCTAATATTATAAACTAATGGTGGATATTATCAAAAAATTATTGATATAAAAACAATTACTGATGTGATTATGCGGGTTCTTCTCAATAGTATGTTTTTCTTTTTCCCTTTTTACAAATTAGGAAATCTTAATCAAAATTCAACTGCAGAAATTTTCAGTCTCAGAGAAATATATCTTGTTTTCTTTATATATTTAACCATTCTAAGCAAAAAGTGCTTAGTTTCCAAAAGAATCAAAAGATACATAAAATTCTATTGCTAATGGGAAAACCTGAACGATATGTGTACGTTTTTCTCAATCTGTGCCATTTTTGTATTTCTACATGTGCCAGGTGATTAAAACATTAAAGAGACAAATAATGAACAAGGAAAGCTCGCTCATTCCATCTCTCATGGAGACGGAGTCTGATGGAGGTGGACCACTGTTAACCCACGTCAACAAATCATTAACTGAATGAATGCATTATGTAGAGTTTTCTTTAATCCTAATACATCTCTTGCTCCACTAACATAATTCCCCCATCAAGCTGAGAATCACAAAATATAAATTAAAATATTTTTTCAAATCATTCTGTGTATGTTCCTACAAATGACAATGTCACGATGTTTTTAGATGAAGGAAAATATACATGGGCTCCTAATATGCTCCACATTTTTATCATTATAAATAAGTAGAAAATACAAAGTTCCATGATACAAAAAAAATAATAATAATCAAGATTTTATAGTTAAGTATTAAGGTAATTGAAGTTTTACATGATATAATCAGTTCATATCATTCTTATAAATATTGGATGTTTTATGCCAGCAATCTAAACATTAAACGTCACCTTCAGAATTCTAAATATAAATTGAAATAATTTTAAATTCAAAATACCAAAGTCCCTCTCAAAAACCTTCTTACGAGCAATATCTAAGTATTATATATATATATATATATATATTATAATATATTACATATATTATTTAATTATTATCATCATCATCATTTACTAGGCCCTAGGGATAGAAATAAAACACAATCCCTACCTTAGAAACTTTATATTCTAGGTGTTTTGCTATTTCCCCTTGTTAATGATTTTATTGCTCAAAACAAATCTGTAGATTAGTTCTGTTTATTATTCAGAATTTTTTGATAGAGAAAATGAAACCTACAGACTTTTAGTTACTTTCACAGGGTAATACAAATAGTAAGAAATTTGGCAATGTTATAGATCCCATTCTATCGACTCGAAGCCTAAACATTTATTTACTATAGAATAAGGCCTCTGATAACTCGTCCTGTGATAACTTGGTTGTATCTGAGAGTACTAAGAAATAAAGTATAACATAACATATATAACATATTTTATACCTCTGGTAACTGAAGTATTTTTAAATATTCTCACAAAATAAAAAAAAAATTTTGCTCTAACATAGAAATATTTGTTTTCACCACTAGTTATATAGCATGACAGCAATGACAAATTAACAGGGTCATATTCTGGATAAATCACTACAGTATTTTGCCCCCTGGGATCTGCTTGGTTATATAATCACATGGTCTAAGCTAAATTTCACACATATCATATAATTACCTTCCATTCAAAAAAAAGTAAATACATATTTACAAACTTGGGAATTTTTTTTGGTATAAATCATTTAGATGCTGGGTCTATTTTTTCTCCCACATTATTTTTTTAGACTAATAGTTTCAATTATATAACAAAAAAATTCAATATTGACTCTTAGGACCATGAATGTATATTTTTCTTTCAAGGCCTAACTGGAAAAAAAAAAAAAAAAAAAGCCAGACTTCAAAATTTAATTCAATATTTTGATTTTTTTAAAAGTGTAATATTGAGAAAATACAGCAAAATATAGTCCTTTTTATCCAACATTATTTTTAATATAAACACAAATAATTGCTGATGACTATTTAGCAGGGTCTTAAAAAAAAAAAAAACTTTTACCTCGTCCTATTATTTTCTAACAAATGTAAAACACAGATAATTTCCTTTTTAAAGTGAAAAACAATTTCAATCTTTCATCCTGAAGGCCACTTTACAAGGAGTGAATAGTGCTATGTAATATAGAATATTTGAAATAAAGACTAATTCTTTGAACTTAGAAATACGATGAACAACAGTAGTTACTAAATTGGATGTCACACTGTGCTAAATATGCAAGAAAAAAATCTCTGTGCAGATGGTGAAAATCAAGTTAATTTCAAATTTCACAAGCCATGTCTATATGATGAGAAAATATCACTTCAACAAACTATCTATCTGCCATATTCAGCCATCTTAAAATCAAATAAATGAAATGCAAATAACTCATAGCTAGTTATACAGAAATGTTTTGACTTTAAAAAAAAACGTTAAACAATAGATGTCACTGCACTCAACAGTTCTTTGGTATGCCCATTGTTGTAGTCACTATAAGATGCTTATGCTATGGTATTAAGCTAATTTTTAGTTGATATTTTAGAAGTCATTACTTAAAAAAAAAATGCTTCATGCGGTTGCTTATGGTCTAAGTTGTTTTAACTAGTATATGTGAAATTATGTCCCAATAAACAGTTGAGAAAAGTAGAACATAAAATATTTTTGCAATGACATTTATTTTGGAGAAATAATACATCTACTAAGTGCTTTGGAACTTACATGTTCCTATGCCCATGGAGCCTACAGGTAAATTGCTAGATGACTTGGATAAAGCAATTAAGATATCAATGTGTCTTTTTTTTTTTTTTTTTTTTTTTGCTTCATAAAGCAAAAAAGAAAAAAGGAAAAAATCAGACACATTGCTCTCGAGGTCACTTCTTGTTTCAAAGTTTTTGATTTTATCATACTATATATGGCACATTAGACCGATGCTTCTTTGAAATAGATGGCTGCAAGTTTATAGCAAATATAAGTGTCATGGAACAATATTTAAATATGCTTCAAATTAAACTACAGAAAGTAACTGTATAGGTTATGCCTATAATATTGAAAATGAAATTATTTTCTTATAAAGAATATTTGGGGATAATACCATGCCCTCCTAGGTTTTGATTGATTTCTTTTATGTGTCTGTGCACAGCTTTGCTGCCTTCTACATGATGGCTTCTCAGGACCTTCATATAGGACCCTCAGATGCCTACCCCCTTAAGGTTCACTCTTTGTGCTATGAAGTCGAACAGGCTTTGACAAACACATACTGTCATGTATCTACAAATACAATATCATACAGAATAGATCCCCTGTCCTATATTATTCCTGTGTTTTACCTATTTGACCCTCCCCCTCGGTCCCAAACCCCTGGAAATCACGGATATCTTCAGTCTCTATAGCTTTGCCTTCTCCAGAATGTCATATAGTTGTAATTATATACTATGTAGCCTTTTCAAACTGGCTTATTTCACTTAATAATATGCATCAATGGCTTGTTACCTCATTTCTTTCTATCACAAAACAATATTTCATTGTTTGCATAAACCACAGTTTGTTTATCCATTCACCTCTTTTGAAGGATGTCTTGTTTCTTTCCAGATTTGGGGAAAATGTGGCTATAAACATTGATGTGCAGGTTTTTACGTGGACAAGAATTTTCAGAAACTTGAATAAATACCTAAAAGCAAAATTGCACAGCATTGTAAGGAGTTGCAAATTTTATTTATTTGGCATGGGGAATTTTATCATGAATGGGTTTTGGATTTTGTCAAATGCTTTTTCTGTATCACTTGATATAACTATATTATTTTTATTAGGTTGCATATTGATTTGGTAGTTTACACTGATTAGTTGTTGAACATGAAACTAGCTTTGTGTGCCTAGAATAAATCCCACTTCATTGTGCTGTATAATTCTTTTTAGAAACTGCTGTTTTTTGACTTGGTAATATTTGATGGAGATTTTCGTATCAATCTTCATGAGTGATATTGAGCTACAGTCTTCCTTTCTTGTGTCTTTGCTTTTGGTACGAGGGTAATGCTGGCCTCATAGAATGAGTTAAGAAATATTCCTTCTGCTATTTTTTGGAAAGTATTGTGAAGAATTGGAATTTCTTACCATGAAATTCAAAATTCGACTTTATTGCCTTTTCCTCTTCAATACTGCCCAGACTATATGCTGGTTAGGAAAGGACAAGGGAGAGGGTACGGTTTGAGCTAAACTAATACAGAAATGAGAAAGAGGAATGTGAAATATTTACTGAATATCACTGATGTCTGTTATAATTTATGCCGAGTGGATATTTACATCCACTAAATAACATAGTCTAAATCTTTCTTCTTTTTCTTTGTTTTTGCTCAGAAACAAAGGTCAGCAAAGCCATAATGTTCAATAGTTTTTAGCCATGTCATCACATATTAGTGAGTTCACTTTAATTCTCTGCAGAACCCATCAAATTACATAATGACAATCTTCAGTTCATTGCATTGTGATTCTGAAGAAAGTTTTGCTTTCATTGTTATTTTAATAACATATTTGTAGGGAAAATAATTTGTCTATGGTCCCTCATTTTAATTAGGAATTACTGATTCTTAAACTTTTAAATATCTTCTTCAAGAATACAGTGAGCAGTATTTATAAAGATAATGAAAATCTGGCAATAACCGAATATCTAATAAAAAAACATTAAGTATTCTTTACTTGTACATAATTTTGAATCATATTGTCACTGAAGATTTATGAAAGGTTTATTTTAAAAGTTAAAAAGTGTTAGTTATGTTGTGAATTATGAGAATCAGAATGCAAAAGATTAATTTAAATATTTTACAATCAGCAAAACTACATAAAATCAGAAAATGAAGCCACAATGTCTTCCCTCAATTTTTATTTTTAAGAATTTATAAAACTGGCATTTTACTCATAGAATTTGAAAACATAAAATCAACTTTCTACTTAACATGTGTATGGTAACTTCTACTTAGTTCTTAAACCATACTTATTAAAGTGGATCTAAGAAATATGAATATTTTCGGAAAGATAGTCTGCAGTATCCAGGGTACATGTGAACATAGAGCATAAACTGAATTATAAAGCAGGCATCGTTTTTCTTAATTTTCAAACATACAATTTTCAAATGGACTTCAGTCTATTCCTATTTGCAAAGAGCACGTTGACAAGATCGTGTATGTGAACATACAGAAAGGCTGATTTTTTTTTTTTTTTCTAAAGCTATGAAAGTATAGAACTCCCTTTTCCAAAATTACAAAGTACTACACCTCATTTGCATCACGAGGTTTGGTGGTTCTTTAAGAAATATCTTCCCTAAGGCTGGTTTGGCCTTGTTTTCCAACATGGACCTGACTCTAAAATCAGACAGCGTACAGAAATCACACCACACAGATCCCAGGGGCTGTATGTCAAGAATTCCATGCTTCTAATTCTTTACAGCTTCCAGAAAACGAAGTGGGAGGTAGGAAGGATTCACTTTCAGGCAGAGTTTTAGCACAACTTAAGTCAAGAGTTAACAATCTTTCTCTGTAAGTGGCCAGATACGTGTCTTAGGCTTTTGTAGGCAACACACATCTTCGTTGCAACCATTTTGCCATTAAAGTGAGAAGGAAGCTGTGGATAACACTTATGAAATGGGCATGGACATGTTTCAATAAAATGTATGCACAGAGCAGTCAGCTGGCCATGCTGTGCTATCTCCCGAATGAGGTCACAGGATTTATTATATGTGCCTTGGACATGAGTAGTTGCATATTAAGTATTTATAAAATATCAAAGTAATCGTTAGTTTTTTTTTTTTTTTTTTAGTTTGAATTATCAAAGTGTTGATAGTTTCTATATAACTAACTCTCTTGAGTAATAAATTGTAAAAGTGGTTCTTTTTGAATCATTCTCTAGTATCACTGGCTACCAGGATGAGATTTCTAGTTTCCTTTCTAATACTTAGTATTGCTAATTGACCAATCTAACAATAAACAAATAAATAAAGCACCCACTCTTCAGGTGAATCACCATCCTATACACACATACGATTGAGTACGCTTTCTTAGTAGTTAGTTATGAGCTTTCCTGATGTAACTTAATATACGTATTCCCCCAAATTTCACATTCTATAAAATTACACTAAAAATACATGGCTATGAATAGGGTAGCCATACAATTCGTCAACTAAACCAGGGCACTTTTGAGAATGAAAGAAGACATTATTCACAATTATGCCTGAAACAAACAAACAAACAACTTAAACCAGGACTGTCAGGGGCCATCCAAGGACTTAAGATCACCCTGTTTATGGGAAAATGAGTTGGAGGAAAGACAACTCAGAACACTCACAAGCCTGTGCCGACGCTGGAAGTTAAACCATAATTGGTCCGTCAGGGAGATCATCTGGACCGCTCAGGCATCTTAGAGGTTGCCTCTGAGATATTAAATAGGTATGATAGCAACAATGTAGACGTTGTGACAGCAATGTCCTTAGCCAGGGCTACTCCGCTGCTTGTGGGACAACGCAACGGGAAAGTCCTGCATTAGTGGAGCTGCCGTTCAGCTCAGCACGGTGGGCTGTGCTACTTTGTCGATAGCCCAGGGCAGCTCAAGGTCAAAGTTCGCCTTCCTGGAAGAAGACCTTGGGCCAGGTGCTCATTTTTAATTTTGTCGTAATACAGCCCAAAGAGGTCTGGCTTTAGAAAAGCACATTTGCCTTCTCCTGTTGGAAATATTAAACTCTACCTCTATCTCTCTAACTTTTCTTGCTTAAGAAATGTTGTGAATGGGAAAATATGATTTCCACATTCTCCTGATATTCCCTGTTTAGCAGTCGGGCATGAGAATTGATGTTACAAAAACGGGCTATTTTTCCTGCAACTCCAGATGAGGCAATACATTAAAATGTTTTTTGACTCATTTTAGACTCCCATGCAGTTGTAAATAGTAACAAAGAGAGAACTCCCTTGTACACTTTGTTCTGTTTTCTCCAGGGGTAACATTTTGCAAATTTGTAGTATAATATCATAACCAGGATATTGACATTGATACAATCCACCAAACTTATTTGGATTTGCCTAGTTTTACCTGGATTCGTTTGTGCATGTGTGAAGATCTATACAAATGTATCATCTGGGTCCTTCCTGTATCCACCACCACAGCCAGGATCCTGGATAGTTCTAACACCACGAGAATCAATTTTGTTACCTTATATAACCACCTTCACCTTTCTCTCCTCCCACCCCTTGTCTTTGTCACCTGCAGCCACCAATCTGTCCTTCCAAAATGTTCTCATTCCAAAAATATTATATACGTGGAATCACAGTGCATAAGCTTTTGGGATTACCCTTTTTTTTTTTTTTTTTTTTTGCTTAACATAATTTTTATTTTTATTCAAATGTTTGCATGGAACAATAGTTCCTTTGCTGCTAATTAATATTCTCTCAGCACTGCTTTAGCAACATGTCAAAAATGTGTTACGTTTCCATTTTCATTCAGTTCTATGTATTTTTATTTCCTTCCGGAATCTCTCTTTGACCTATAGGTTATCTAGAAATAGTTTCTACATGTTTAGAGAATTTTTTATTGTCTTTCTGTAATTAAGGTCTGGTTTAATTCATTATGGTGAAAGGACACACTCCGTACTGTTCCAATTCTTTTAGTTGTGTTAAGGTTTACTTTATGGCTTTAGCTATGGTCCCTCCTGGTGAGTGTTCTATGGGCATTTAAAAAATAAAATGTTTTATTTTTTTCTGCTTTTTAAGTAAATACAAATGTTATTTTCTTTTTGGATGAAGTGTTATATGTCAATTAGATCCTATTGGTTGATTCTTTTATTCACATCTTGTATAACCTTGCTGAATTCCTGTATAGTAGTTCTACAATTACTGAGAAGGAACTATTCAAGTCCCCAAATATAATTATGGATTTCTTTATTAGTTTTTAACTCTATTAGTTTTTGCTTCAAGTATTTTGAGGTTCTCTTATTTGTTAAATCTTCCTAGTAAATTGAATCTATAGTATGTAATATTTCTCTTTATCTCTCATCATTTTCTTTGTTTTGAAATCTACTTTATATGCATTAACTTTTAAAAACTTAATGTTTTAAAATAAATTAATTAAAAAATTCCCAAGCTCCAATTTACCTCTTCACTGGCTTATTTCCAATAAATGCACTTCTGACATTCCTCCTGAATATCTAAATCATTATCTCTAAGTTAGCTACACTTTTTTGTGACATTGTGACATATGACAATTTTTTACTAAACTTCCTAAATTATCAGTACATTCTTTACTCACTTAGTATTTTTTTCTAAAAAATTAGTACTTAAGACATGTCATACTGGGTAATCTGTTTTGTTGTTGATGTTTTTTATTCCTTTAGAAAAGTCCTTAAAATAATACTAAAAAAGTTTATGCTATTAACCAGAATAAGAGCATTTTTATAAAGATAGACATGTTTATTTGGAAATCAGAACACATGTTCTTTTTTATGACCTCACCTTCAAGTTTATTAAAAGTATTTGGAAATGAAATAGAAGGTGACAAGAAGTTTGGAAACTTTATATGTGATATATGGATGTGGTTAAAGTATATCAAAGATGTGTTTGGAACTTAATTTTTTATGAGGAGATAACGGCTACACTGAGGAACTCAATGCAGGTCTTAGTGAGTGAAAGGCAAAAGGAGAAAATATTTCATCATTAATATATGGGGGTCGAGTGTATCTAACAGTGATTCACATGCTGAAGTGCAGCAGCAGCTGCTCATATTTCCAGAATCAAGGCACTGAATCATCATAAAAATAGTGTGTGACTTCCGGGTATAATATACCTTCTTCGTAAAATAATGTCCTGAATTTTAAATGAGAATTTTGCATTATGAATGCATTATACAGATCATTCTGCCACAGATTATAATAAATATTTCTTTGAATTTTACTCTGATGTATCATATGTAATAATGAGTGGAACCACACAAATACAAATAAAAATGAAATATTCATCTTATGTGGCACTTTTGTAAATCTCTCTTAAGATTTGAGTATATACCTTTCCTGTTTTCAGTTTAAAATGTTAGTTATATAATCATTACCATTGCAACTGAACTTTAGAACATTTTTTAAAAGAGAAAAGCCACTCTCTTTAAGTATGTGAGAAAAATACCTTTAGAACATGCTAAATGTATTATTTTTACTATTGAAGTCACATTTCATAATATTTTGTCAAATGTCAAAAATCTCAATAACTGTTAAGAACATAAAATAGAAACGTATGCGAAAAATATCCTCGTGGACTTAGAAATTACCAAAATGTTGGTTTTATACAAGTTGAGTAGCTCAAAATTTAAATTCTAATTACTTATGCCAAAAGTAAAATAATATATACAATTTTTGAAATATATATATAAAATCACATCAATACATATCAATTAATTTTGAATATTTAAAACATGTAATTAGATTATACTTCATGTTTTACTATTCTTTCCTTCACTACAAAATAGTTCTACTTAATTAGTCATAAATAGCAAAAAGAATCATCTGATGTAAATTCTTAACTTGCAACATATTTGCTAAGAGACAACACCTACATAAGAGATATGGAATATTAAGGAGAGTAAACCATTGCAATTTTTCACAAGTAACAATTTTAAAATACAGAAAATTCTCTGAGGTGATAATTTTTTCTATAAAAGTGATATATTCTATAAGTAATGTGGGCAACAAAAATGATGTAACTTTATTGCTAATTACATTCTAAAATGACATAATGATTAAAATCCAGTATTTTAAAATAATTTTTATGTGAAACATTTTTTCTCTTTTGTAATTTTAAGCAAGCCACGATAGATTTAAAAATTTTAAAACACTGAAGTACATACAACTTATAGTATAATAATGGGAAGGATATATTAAGTCTTTCCTTTTGTTCAGAGTCTTCTGTAAAATAAGTGATAGATATATTTTTACTGGCAATAAATGAGAGATTTGGGGTCTTCAATTAATTTTTATACAACTTTAAAAAAAATTAGGTATTTAAAAAAAGGCACAAAAACAAAATTAAAAAAAAGAGCTAAATAAATTTACTCTGCTAAGATAGAACATCTTTAAATATTAAGTACACTGATAATATGTTGCAATTGTTTAAATAAATTAGATGTAACTAGCTAAAATTTATTAAACTCTTACCAAGTTTAAATAACCAAAAACTACCTTTGGATAAAATACCTCAGGCTTCATTCACAGCCCAATTTAATTGGAAACTCTTCTGTCCCTGTCTCTGTGTGTCTGTCTCTGTTTCTGTTTATCTAGATCTGAGCGGATAGATAGATGATAGATAGATGATGATGATAGATAGATGTGATGTTAAAAGATACACTGATGCACATTAAAAATTTTAAGAGTTTATTTGAGCAAAAATTGATTGCAACGGGGCAGCATCCAATCTAGCAGGGAGAAAAGAGCTCTGAGTTGCTGTACGAAATGAAAAACTCTGATGGGCGGAAGGGTGAGGGAACGAGGACTTTATTCCAGGCAACAAAGCAGGTTGGTTATTGCAAGGCCACTTTACTTTAGGGGATCTATCAGGCTGATTATCTAACTAGTGCTAATCAAAACATTCCTGATTGGCTGCTGTAAGATTCCATTTCTAGGAGAGCCAAAACTATAACTGAGTTAAATCTTGGTTTGGTGACATGGGGCTTAGCAAACTGACCTCATTCCAGGCCTACTGTCTTTTTAACTATATATATAATCTATATTATATATATATAAATACACAGACACACACACATATATACACACATATACACACATATATAACTATGTGAGCTGTTTTTAACTATATACACTATATATACATATAACTATATACACACACATATACATTATATGAGCTATTTGATTTCAATGTCCATGCTTTTTAACTACTGTACCGTTTTTTCCTGTCTGTCTTGCATTTAATCTAAGGTGGCTTATTATTCCCATGGCTTTCTATGCCATGGACTCACATACACATCTCGGTTTGACAGAAAGCCCGGATAGAAAGCCTAAGAGAGCTTCCCGCTTCGAGCGTCATCTCCATTCACACCATCCTCTGTATGACCATCGGAGTGTTCTTTTTAAAATGCGAATGTAAACACGTCCTACCCTCCCAGTATCCTCTTCCCTGCCTCCTTTCCCTTCCACTGGCGTGTTCAGCGCTGAGCAGGCACAGGCGACTCTTGCACGTGCTCGCGACGTCCGCCGCGTCCCCGGGCCGCGCAGCCCGGGCTCTGCTGTTCTCCTGCCCGACTTCCGCTTTGCCTGTCGCTGTAGAGTGTCCCTTGCTTCTTTTTCAAAACTCAACTAGGCACCTCTTCTCTAGGACGTCTTGCTTGATATACTAAATATGGTTAAATGCCTGTCTTTTCTTTCAAGATTTTCATTGATCTTTTTGTGAAGTTTGCCTAAGCGTATTTTTTTTGGCATTTATCATGCTGAGCTTCCCGGATCTGTGTGGTTTGATGTCTGACATTAGCTTGGGGGAAATTCTTAGTCGTTATTGCTTCAAATATTTCTCCTATTCCTTTATCTTCTCCTTCTGGTAGTCCCAGGACTCACAGGCCACACGCTTGTCCCACAGTTCTTAGATATTCTATTCCAGTTCTTCCCCTTCCCCTTTTTCTTGTTGCTTTTCAGTTTTAGAAGTTTCTATTGCCGTATCTTCAAGCTGAGAGGTTCTTTTGAAGGCATGTCACTCTACTAATGAGCCCTCAAAGTCATTCTTCATTTCTGTCATACTGTTTTTGACCTCCATCGTTTCTTATCTATTCTTTCTTTAATATTTCCATCTCTCTGCTTATATTACCCATCTATTTTTGCACATTGTCTACTTATTCCACTAGAAAACTGAGCACATAATTTACCATAGTTAATTTTCAAATGCCGGTCTGATCATTCCAACATTCTGCCATATCTGACTCTAATTTTGACACTTGGTCTGCACTTCTTCAAACTGGGGTTTTAAAAAATCTTTTAGTACACATTTGAATTTTGTTGTTGAAAGTCAGAACCCAGAGCTGACTCCTGTGGAGGTTTCCTGCTTGTGGGTCTCTGCTCTGGTGTTAAGTTTTGATTCTCCGCATCCTCCTGTTGGTCTTCCAGTCTAGGGATCAGCGATTTGTCCTGTAACCTTAATTCTTTGAGAGACTTAAAAAGAGTTGCTGATTTCTCATTTGGTCAGTTTTAAGGACAGAGCGATGACTTTGGAATTTTTTAACATGCTGGACCAGAAATTGGAAGTGACTGATTTTTCAGTGCCCATCTTTGGTATCTCGACAAAAATGCATATGCGTGATCTCATTCCTTAGAAAATTGTGTTACTCCAAGAATTGTCCATATCGATTTTAATACAATTGTGTGTTCATTATCTCTTTATACTGACTACTTTGTAAATTTCTGAAAGAGGTTATTAAATCTTTATTCATCGCTTCAACACAGAAATTAACTCAGTGTTTGATAGTAGTAAATGGTCTGGGAACTGGATAAAAAATAAGTGATAATTATACTAAAATTGCTTATTTTGATATAGGCTTGCTAAGTTTAATTTGTGCTTAGATATTTGTTAATTTACTTCATCTTTTTTAAAATATAAATAGGTAATATTCAGTAAAGACAAGCTAATTTACAGTACAAATTCAAGCAATCCCCGAATCTCAATATCTTTAACTAGTTAAGGTTTACTTCTTATTCCATTCACTAATGGGTGTCTGAGGTCTGTGGTACATCTGGGTTTTATTGGGATTCAGAAGAATGATAGAATCAGACATCTGGAGTATCACTGGTGAATGAAGCTTTGGCTTAGAATTGGCACACTTGACCGCTACTCATATTTTTTTGGCTAAAGTGACATGCCCATACTAAACTGTAAAAGCAGTAAGACATGCTAACCTACCATGTACTGGGAAAGAAAATGCACCTTCACTTTTTCCAGTTTTTAAAATCTATATATTATTATGTATCTTCAGAATGACTCCACATAATAACTTGTGTCTAGGCTTTGCTGTTAAATGTGAACCTCAGGAGACTTTTTTTTCCAAACATTTTCAAACATTTCGCATTACTACCTAATATTCTTATTTTAAATTTTATTTTTAAAATGTCCCCGGTTATTTTATGACAGGGACTATAAAAAAAAAAATCTAAAATTGCCATTGGAGTATGTACCGTACTTTAATCTGAATCTGATGAAATAACAGCTGTTCCCAAAAAAATTGATTAAAAGTAATTTCAAAGGAATTTATTAGGATATTGGGGTATTACGCTATCATGGAGAAGGACGTTGCAAACTAAGTCAGTAAATGGAAATAAAGCATCACACCTAATAATAGAGGGCCCTTGGGAACTTTTAACCTTTCAGGATGTCATATTATTATATTTATAATAAGACAGTTGGATTAAATGATATCTATGATTTCTTAACTCTAAAACTCTGATATATGAGAATTGGTAATAAAGACATATTATACAGTTGCACCTTCCTCCTACCTGCTCTGTTTATAAATCGCCCATTGAATTTTCAATATTCTCATGTATATCTAAGTTTTAACTTTTCTTTGACTAAATAGGCAGATGAAACTCAATAGCACAATAGTGCATTTTCAAGGTCTGCCTTTGCAAGGAAACACAATTCCTGGATTTTTTAACTCTTCAGATTATTTTTTAAAGAATGCTTACTGATTAGAGGAATGAACATTGGATAGTGTTTCAGAAATATAATTTAATAAATACCTTTTAAACAATCCCCAGTAATTCTAGGCAGTTTAAGTTTTTATTTCTACTAAGAATGAAATATACTAAATGTGCAAGTCAGATAATCACGAGATGGATATGGATATGCCTTTCCCATATGAGACTAAGTCTCTCTTCTCAGTGACGGACAGGCATCTGAGAGATATCCATATCTAAAAGAAAACTCACCTACCTATACGGTGGACCGGCCTAAGTAAGAGCACATATTACACTTCTATCCAATAAGCCCAGCAATTATACCACATGCAGTGGCTGAATTAAAATGTTTATTTCCTTTATTTTATTTTCCCATGAGTTATCTATAGCTTTTACCTGGGAAAATAAAAAGAATGCGGTTTTCAAAAGTACAGTTTTAATAGTTCTCTTGTAGATAAATTACCCTATGAACATTTTATTTATAATGGTCAACATGAGTCTGCTGGTATACTGTAGAAAATTATCTCAAATGGATTTCTGATAATAAAAGACCTATGACATCAATTAGTCAAAAAACTGTTTTAGTCTCTTTCCATAGCTATTAACGCTTAATGAGAGCCTATGATGTCCACATCTTTATGCTACATACTTTCTACACACTATTAAATTGAATTTCTATTTTGTAAGGTGACTGTTATGCCCAATTAGACAAGAAAAAGGAAATGGAGGTTAGAAAGTGAAACAAACTGTCGAAGGTCACACAACTGGTAAAGAGTAGGGGTGGCTTTGTGTGTGCAACTGGTATAAACAGTTTTTCATTCTTTTCTTTTTTTTTTTTTTTTCCTAACTGGGCACATTTTTTTTCCTGTCTAGAGATAACCCAATTTGAATCTAGTATGTGTTGGTCAACAAAATATTCCAAAATTTTTATAGATATTTTTTACTTAAACTATCAGTTTTACTGATACAAAAAATACCAAATTTTAAACTATTTAAAAAATTGTTTATTATCAGAAAAGTACTAAAATTTGATCATGTGCTTGAAAAAATAAGATTCTTATTATTTTTCTTTACATTTATTCCTTAAAAACATAAGATTTAAAAGAAAATTCATTTCCTGGGGGGGAAATTTAAAACTAAAAATACTTGATATAAAGCTGATATTGTCATCTAAGAATTTTATAATTAAAACTTAAATTCTAGTAGCCATTTTGAAAAGAACATTGTATAGTGAAGTGCTCCTCAAAACTATTTCTGGAGTTATTGATTAAGGATTATAGGTCAAATATATTATATCCCTTTAGTGTAATAAAACTTAGTGGATAAATATACAATTTGCTACTTAATCATTTTAAGCAAGAAGCATTTCAGGTTACCACCTATAACTTTTATTTATTCAGTAATGAGAGCTATGTAGAAAAAGACTTCAATAAAGACTGTCCAATATACATCAGTGATCCTATGATTCGTTCTTTTATTCCTTTATTAAATTATTATTTTTCCACTCATCCATTCTTTTCACTAAGGTAGTTGTAAACATATTTTAGGGTAAGACAAGTTATTAACAAGAATTCTCCAAAAAGCATCTCTCCAGGTATAATTTCAAAGCCATATCAAGAAGTCAATTATTTGGAGGTGCTGAATATCTATTGTTAAAACATAATCGGTTAGATGAGCTAGACCAGAATCATTTTAATTCAAAAATTGTTGCTAGAAGTGATCCAACACAATCTGGAATTCATGCAAGCTGAATTTGCTTTAAGTTTCATATTCTCACACATACATACTTATTCAGCAATAGGTTCCACTACACATACTTGAAATGATTAAGAGAACAGGTCTATCTTTAATGAACAATGCACTTGCCAGACCTAGCCACGGGAGCACTCGTTGAACCTCCTGACCTCCACAATAACAGAAGGATCCCTTTGTCAACTTGTGCATTGTTCAATTTACAAATAGCACTGCACTGGAGTACTAAGTGATTGATAGTCCTGTGGTTCTTGACACTGTTAAAACACAGACCTGACTTTATAAGTTTAAGGGTTACCTGCAACAAACGTTATAAGAAACAATAACACAGTCATCAGGATGTACTAGTTTACACTCAGGAATCAATAGACAATGCTTTGTCGAACTTAAGTAAATAGCCACTTGACTGCAGAAACAGTTCTTAGACTGAAAATTTCAATGCGATATAATACTTTTTTCAAGTCATCAAAGAAGTGATTTGGAAATGGTTGTTTTGAGTAAGGAGAGAGATGACAGCTATTTAGTATTCTAAAGCACACTTCAAATCCTAGCTGTGAATTTAGAGGAGAGAATAATAACTTCTGTGTAATTTACTTAGTATAGAGTAGGGCAAGCAGCATGGAAACAGAAGCCAATGCAACCGGTTGCAAATTCTCTTCCATTTTATCTGAATGTGGGTAGCAGCATATTTGTGTTCATTTCCTGCTGATCCTGTGCTCAAACCCTGTTAGCATATTATATCACAATTTGCATTTATATATCAATGCCTACAGATACATGAAAGCACTAGACAAAAATCAGGAGTGATGACAATTTTCAAGTGAAGACACAATCTAGATTTCTTTATGTAAATATTTATTTCAGGTCATCAAAGATTGATGTTAATCTAACGAAATGAAGAGTTATTAACAATGGAAAATAATAACAAAAGCTCTAATTCTGCAGTCAAACAAACTTGGTTTTGAGTCATGATTCCTCCACTTCTTATTTGTAAGTAACTCTATGTGACTCATTTTCTTATCCAGAAAATAGAAAAAAATAATTATCTGATGAGATTATAATTAACATTAGCCATTATTCTATATAAAGTACTTTGTACACAATCAACGCCAACATTTAAATACCTTTACCAAATACCCCTTTATTAAAAACAAGTCCTTTCTTCTCTGACTCGTCAGGTAACTACTTGACTATTATTTTTTACAGGTATTATTCCTTTATAATACCTCCATGGTATTATCAAAAGGTTAACTTGGTTTCTTTCTGAGGAAAACAGAGGCATTTGTGTTTCACACTGGCCCTGTTTGTTCACAGAATGAGTAACAGCTTGTAGCTGGAAGACATGGGTTTAGGAATCACCTTGAGGACATTTACGTATGTGACAACACTCTGACTATCAAACTCTTCACATGAAATTTTGGGGCATAATATAAAATGTCTCTCAGTGAAGACATTCATAGTTAAATGGTATTGTATACAGAAGTCATTTTTGCATTGGATACATATCAGTCTTAACAATCATCAGGATCAACTAATGCCAGGTAATAGGAACTATTTTTGCTGGTCTGGTCTTCATTATAATGAATTCTCTAACATATCTTTTGTTAAAATGGTCCGTTCTTATGAAACATCTATCTTTACATCCTTATCTACAAAGTAAGCATTCTAAAACATATGTTGCCGTTCATCATTCTGAACTAATATACAGATATTTCAAAATATAAATAACCTATTACACTAAACATGATGAACAGTCTTTATATTATAGTAGTAGTTATATTAGTAGTTATTTATACTAGTGGCTTAGACTAGTGGTTATTCCTTTGTGACTTTTATACTCAAGACATATTTTCATCCATAATAAATATAAAATTTAGTTCCCTCAAGATTAGTCATTAAGAAAAAATATTATTGTGAACTACCACATCATACAAGATAATATCAGCATGTGTGTTTATTTATATCACGTATTTTTTTTTCCCAAAAGGATTCTGGTTACTAACACATCATGTGTAAAATCTCATTCAGAAATAAATCTCGTGATTTTTTAAGTTAAGCAGTAACGTAATGACCAGATTATAAATTCTGGTTCTGAAATTAACAATGCCTGATGCTTCCTTTTGGAAATAGATTAATCACAGAAAACATGATAGTTGTAAGTAAAACAGAAGTAGAGGATTACTTTTGGGTCAGGTACATTATTGAAAGCTAGACCATCCTCTATGAGTGAATTCTATTTTCATGTAAACAATTTGAACTTTCTTCCTGGATTTTTAATTAAAAGACACAAGGTAATATTGTTTTAGCATTGCATCCTAAAGATACTCAAAGTGAGCCAAAGTAAGATTCTCTTCTTACTGCCTCTGAAGCAAGCTATTTAGTTTCCAAAATGCTTTTCTATTTATTACCGTCCATTCTGATTTTTTATTTAAGTTTTTGTGAAACTATTTCTGTTCCAGTCAACACAATTTAGTCCCTGTACTGTTATTGTAAATCTAAAATTTTTAAGGAAATGTTTATCAAAAGTTTGTAACTCATTTGGCAGCGAATGCTAGTAAAACCTATGTCAACACAAACTAACTGGCTATTTATAGATTACTTCACCTTGAAAAGAATATTCATATATTTTACTGAGAAATAATGATATGGAGCTATTCAGTAGGAATATTATATAATTTGCAAAATGTAAAATTCCAAAACACATCAGTTTGCAAGATATTTTTATATTTTATGTGCTTAGTTTAATAATTTGAGGACTTACAGCAGTTCTTGACTTCCTGCATTCATTGCTATAATACTTTGGTTTGATGGACTGTTTCCATCATAATATAATTGCACTTAATTTTTTAAAGCACATGAAAACAAATATTTGTGACCACAAGTCTTCACTTTAATTTCATAAATAATAGAGCTTACGTTTTAAGCCAACTTATTCTTCAACGTATCACAATGCAACACAATATATTTAAAAATCTACTAGAGGTTCTGCATTGTTTGATAGATATGCAGAAAACAATATTTCTTAAGTGCCTAGTTATAAACTGCACATTTCCTAAAGCAATGAGGAAATAATTAATAAGTAATATATAACATGTTGTAAAATTGTATATGATAAAGTTCTAAAAACTATTGGGAAAAGATGAATTATGCAATAGATTTTGGTATCACTCTTAAATATATAACACAATAGAACCTACTTCCTTTCTGACATAGAGGGAGTTTTATGAGATATTACCTCAGTGGTATATGATGACATACTCTAAATTCATCAACTGTTTCCTGCAGCCCATACACATCGATGTCATATCTAAACTAAAAGGATATGACAACACGGATATAAAATTCTTCATAATACATTACAACATGATGAAGAGGTTTCTGGCTGCTTCCTCACTCTGTTTTGAGTAATTAGAAAATTTAGACTTTATTTAAAGCCACAAGCGCTCTTAGTACATGATAGTCAACTGTTTCTTTTTCTTTTAAGTTGTACCTTGTCTTGATCTCAACTTTCCACTGTTCAGGCAAGGCTTTACAAATAAAGCATAAAGAAACTGTACTTATAGAAGCTGAGAATTGTAGGTATATCATATAAGTACCAAAAATTGTTAAGATTCAAAGATATGGATACATTTTGTCTGAAGATAAGTACTCAAAACATGTTTCATGAAATTAAGGCTAGCTAAGTCATCTATAATTTTAAAGCAAATACGCGAATGGACATTATGGGCATGGCTTTGATAACTGCCCCTGAGCGCGAGGGGGAAGAAAAGAAAGAAAAGAACAGAAACCATAACTTGACATTGAAAAAGTATGGACTTTTGTGATTCTGCTAAATAACCCCTTTCTGAAGGTGGGTATGCAAATGGGTGCACATGTAATACACTGGCTACACAACTAGAATTTCCTACGATGCATTTTAGTAATAAATTTTCAGATAATAACACCAATGAATAAGTCGTGGAAACCGACAAAATGGACAGTTCTCAGTCGAAGGGTGGCTGCCGTGTTTTGCTCCCCAAAGTGAAACTGAAGACCGCTGCCCTTACACCCCCTTCCCCTTTCCCGCTTCTCTGGTAATGGTTGGCTGACGCATTACTACCCACTGGGGCAAGGCCACTAACTCAGCCACTGCAATCGGTGCGGGATTGCATCAAAAGGCTTCTTCAGGCTATTATGCCAGGTATAAAAGCGATACAGGAGTTCGGTCCGGACCCCTGGAGAGCCCTCTGCAAAGTCTTGTCAGCTGCCATCTGTCTGAAAGCCCTGTTCATCAAGTGTAGCCTAGAGCAAATAGGAAATCTCAATAGGTAGTCTGTTCAGGAGAATAGAAAAATCAGTGGAAATTAGATGGTTTTATGGCAATTCAATCAATGAGTGAGGCAATTTTCCCATTTTTATCTATTTTTTAAACATTTTATTTACCTAGTGTCTAGGCATAGTCTCTGAAAACTATTTGAAAAGTCAGTGCTTATATGCCCTGCTACTTAATTTTGTATACTGAGCTTATAACTTATTATTGTCTTTTAAATAGCACAGGACTTCTGAAGACAAGGGAGGTAAATTTCAACCAAGGAAATCAATTCCGTAACTTATAATTTAGTGCAGATAAATATAAATTCCATCTAGTTATGTTTCCTGTAATTAAGAAAAAAAACTCTTTTTATTTGGTGGCTATAGTATAAAATGTATTGCCTGGTATTTGCCTGGTATTTGTACTTATTTGCCTATGTTGATGTACATGACAAACATTGACTGTAAAATCTGTTGACAAGCTATTTCATCTCAGTCCATTTAATTTAGCTTTACAGAGATATACTTTGCAAGATATACTAATTTAAAAATACATGTTAATACGTGTATTAATTATATTTAAATTGATTTTATCTCATATTTTAGTGGCCCAAAACAATGTTTTTAGTAGTATAATTATTACTGTTAGTATAATAGTATTAATATTTTAGACCACAAACACATGAGATAAAATCTATTTAAATGTAAACAACATATTTATTAATATGCTATTTGATGACATTTGAAAACTCCTTATGAGGTAGAAATATTCTCTAAGTGATAGGAAAGATACTACCAGTGTTCACATCTATGTATTTCTTTTTTGTAATAACCAGTGAGTATGATGACTCTTGACCTGTAACTACTTCACTTTTTGTTCCCCTTGGAGAGTTATTCTTTTTCGAAACAGGCGTATTAGGAAGGGGTCACATGAAACTCTACATGTCCAAGAAGAAACTCATGATGGCTTCCTATAAAAACCATTGTCAAGTATAAAATAATCTGTGATAAACCCACCCTTATTATCGGTAATGATAAGAAATAAGGCCTGGGAGGGGCAGTGTGTATCTCAAAATCCGGATACCAAAATTATTTCTCTTAAGCTTTGTGTTTTTGTCTTATTATTGTCAGTCATGCTTTTTCATATAGCTTATAAATATTTCTCTATTAAAAATTAATTTTAACTTGTATTTAACCAAGGGAATGACAACCTCACAATTCAGGATAACATTTACATGAGACGAGGAACCGGGAAAGAAAGGCAATCTACAAATGGAGAATAGCACGATGAAGCCCTTAAATATTTTTATAATGTTCTAGTTCTTAACTGAGTATAGATACAATGGTATTTGAAAATTATTATCATGTATATTTCAATATATCCACATATTTATGCAATATTTGTATGTATGATATATTGAACTAAATTTACATATATAATCAATATTTTTGCATACATACTTTTGAGACATCTTAAAATTAAGGGTTGTTTTTCTTTTGCCGCCATTTATCTTTTGAAAAATTAATAAAAATCACATTTTGTGTTTCTATTAAAAAATAAGGGAACCATGCAAATGTATAATGGCTATTGTCGGTTGAAACAAGTCAGAGGTGTCTGCTTAAGGTCAATGTATTTTTCTTTTTTCCATAGTACCCGTGAGATCAATTCACTTTTTTTCATATTCACTCCTATTTGTATTGGATTTGAAATGGTGGCTAAATATTTTAAAACATCGAAATCATCCGAATAAGTGAATATATATTATGACATCAGAACAACTAAACAAATGTAGCTTCACTTTCAGCTTCATCTTAAAATACTCAAAAATTGGAAAATATGTATTCTATTCCTTAATCCTCCTGTTATTGGGTATATAAATAGAACAGAGTAATTTTTTTTCTGGGTAGCACCCAAAGCATGGAAAACATGAAGAGTTCCCACCATAAATGCCACCAGTATTTATAACAGCTCAGGATATTTTTTAAAAATAGGCTACAGTTTTACTAGATAGGCTGCCTTTCACTCTATACAGTTTTTCCCATACTGCTTACGGGCTTCTAGATTTTATACAAGCTACTAATATGAATGATTATATGCACTGAAGAGTAATTGTCCTTAATGTTGAAGACATAAAAATTTGGTCAACAGGTAAGAAAATATTCCAAGAAAGTTGAAGTGATACCATGTCTAGGTCTTATCAAAAGATTAATGATGATCAATGGTATATAAAAGCTGAATAATCATGTTGATAGGAGAAAATGTGTCTTGGAGAGGTAAATTCAGAAACACAACAAAATATAAGGAAGTATATGATTAGTGAGATTCCTAAACATATACATGCTAGGCTCTAAATAAAAAGCCCAAAGTGCTGCGTGCACACTGTTTATGACTTCTTAAATTATCTATTGTCTCTCAGCATCCCAATCCCTTGCTCAGTAGTGCCCCTCACTCTCCCTGAACAGAAACCCGAATATCCAATTATTGTTTTCTTTTCTTTTTTCTTTTTTTTTAACTTGGTTCACAAGTTTGGCTTGACTTTTGAACTTGAACACCACTTCTCACAAAGCCATATTTTGGGATAGTCATCCCATCCATGGATTCCACAGGTATTTTTAAAGGAGAAAACAAGAAATTGCACACCATTTTGAGTGAAAATTATGAGTAAAACCACCTCGGCAATGCAGGGCCTGATGAGGAGCTGAAGACGGCCAGGTATTAGGCGGACGGTATGGAACCAGAAAGGAGAGGTAGATGACTCTCCTGGCGACTGTAGTGTTATTCTTCTTCAATTCAAAGAGAAATGGTAACATATAGAAGGGAATTTTATCAGAAAAAAATGGAATGACGTTATCTCAGATTTGTATTTTGCCAAATTGTATTCGCCACCGTATGGCTGTGAACTGGAGGAAGGCTAGAGTTAGGAGCCTGTTCCAGTGTCAAAAGCCGATGGCGAGTCAGAAAAAGCTAATACAAGGCAGATTCTGCGTAGAGAGCAACTTAATGATAGAAGTTGAATCCAACAGGGCTGGTGCTCGATGCGAAACGTTGGGGATATGAGACATTAAAGCGAAGTCTGTTATTACTGATTTCCGCAACGGATTGGAAGGCGATGTCATTAAGCAAGAGGCGAAAAATGGAAAATAGCTGGTTTTGAAAAAAGATCAGAAGGGTTAACCTCTGACTGCACTGAATTTGAGGCACCTGGGAATCCAGCCAAACGAGTATTCTTGCAGGAGGCGGGGTGGCTCAGTGTGAAGGTAAGGTGGGGTGGGATGAGCCCTCATTGTCCTTAGCAGGATGGAGACCAGCAGGGCACAGGGCAGAGGCCTGTGAGGCAGGACTGCTCGGCGCATGTATTACCTGAAACTGCATTTCTACGAGTTGGTGCTGCCGCAAACAGGACCTCCCGCCACAGTCCCTGCAGGCCTCCCCCTTGGTAGCCGGTCTCCCCAGGACTTGGCCCCTGGTTCCCACTCTGGTAACCACGCCGCAACATTAAAACCTTTTCATTCCACTTGCTGGACCTTGATTTATCTATCGCTGGGGCCAACCATCTTTGCTCCCCCAAATCTCCCTTTTTTCCACCCCTTCATCAACCCTGATCTAGGGAGGTTTTTGCCCTGCCTCCATTTCTCCTTAATGCCTATTAAGCTCAGAACTTAAATCATTAGTCACGACAAATTTCAGTTGAACTTTCCTCAAAACAAGGAAAGGTTAATTTTAATTTGAAAACCTTTCCAGGAGGTGGAAAAAAAATAGTGGAATGTCATTTTTTTTTTTTAAAAAATCGTTAAAAGGTGAGTTTCCAAATTAAAAAAAAAAAAGGCTGAAGTCTTTAAAATGCCACATAAACATGCGTTTTATGCACATTCGTTTCTATGATACATACAATATGGTATGAAGCAACTATTATTTGAATAAAATGTATTTTCTTGACAGCATGAGTCACATTATCTTTTATAAAATATAGTGTTCGAATCTGTCAGTCCCCAACAGACATTTTCTGATGAAAACTTCCTTCTAGGCAGATGAGTCCACAATAGAAAAACTAGCTCTTTTTTGATAATTATATACAACTTACAAACACACAGAAGATATAACAATTTCCACAAAGGGTAAAGGACTTTTTCATCTGAATTGTCACAGAAAACTAGAACAGCAAATGTTTATTTAATTTTCTACTAAGAGCATTTAAGTGAAGACTAGACCTATCTATTTGGATTGTGTTGTCTGATTAAAGAGTTGTAAAAGTTTGGGGATATTCCACGATACCATTTGATGTATCATTCCATGAACATACTACCATATTATGAAAATAAAATATTTCTAATAATCTATGAAAATAAAGTATTTGACTGCCTTCTACTTAATTTTCCAAATTCTGAACAATTCATTAAGACCTAGATCATAACTTTCTGAACATGTAACTAAAGTTAAACTATATGTTGGTGGTATTACAAATTGGTACAGCCACTATAGAAAACAGTCTGTAGGTTTCTCAAAAAATTAAAAATGGATCTACCTTTCAACCCAGCAATTGTACTTCTGGGTATTTATTCAAAGAAAACCAAAACGATAATTTGTACAGTTCTATGCACCCCAATATTCATGGCAGGACAATTTACAATTGCCAAGATATGAGAACACCTTAAATGCCCATCAACAGACAGTTGGATAAATAAGTTATGGTTCACATATACAACAGAATGCAACTCAGCTATTTAAAAAATAAAATCCTACCATTTGCAATGACACGGGTGGACCTAGAGGTTCTTATGCTGAGTGAAATAAGTCAGACAATGATAAATTCCATATGATTTCACTTATATGGAATTTAAGGAACAAAAAGAACAAACTCATCAAAAACTGCTCCACAAACAGAGGACAATTGGTGACAGACAGAGGGTAGAATGGGTTGGGGGCTGGGAGAATGGGGAGCAGGGTTAAAGAAGTACAAATTAGTAGTCGATAGATGGTCACGGGAATGGGGAGCACGGCGTGGGGAGTGCAGTCAGCATTAATGTATTGGCTAGATGGAAACCCGGAGGGGAGACAGAGCAGTTAGGGGGATCATTTTTTAAATTGCATAAATGTCCAACCAATGCACTGTACACTTGAAAGTAAAAAAAAAAAAAAAAAAATCACGAAAAAGAATTTCTAAGTAAAAAAGCTATAAATCATGTATTATGTATTAGAGGTTTATTCAGAGAATTACTTGTTCTTCTTTAGCCCATCTATACCTACGTTTTCTTTATTAAAAATACCCTCTCACACAGTTCTCCATGTCCACCTTTAGAACTGTGAGTTAGCCATACCCAGCATGACTAGATATGTAGCGCTTAGATCACAGAGATCTCATGTTTAAATAGTCTCACTTTAAGAGACATGAGCATATGCACATATTTCTACGTATTGCTTCACTGAACTCTTTAATCTCAGGGAAAAAATTTCATAAGGTATGCAGTAATGTTTGCACATTATTTATAAGAAATAAGAGAATAGGTTTTTAATTTCCCTAACTCTTTCCACATAAGCATAACATTTAACATATTTAAATCCCATTTTAGAAAGTACAGAACCACTCATTCTAAATGATATGTTTTAATGTTATTTTAATTTTAATATATTAAATATGATTTTCCCCAATAACAGAATTATATCATTGCCATTTTAATCGTATTAAGTGAAAATATTTATTTAATTTGTGTTCGGAAAAAAAGTGAGAAATGAGATCTTTTCTAACCAAGAATAGATTTTATAAGATTGCAAGAAAAAGAGTTAGACAAGTACAGACAAAAAGCAAACTGCTAAAGGCGCTGTGCTTCAAGAAGACAGAGCAGCGATCTTGACGGAGGCTATCCATGAATTTTAAAGGAAGTGAACAAGAAAACCAGTGAACCTTTAACTGACATTTTTTAAAGTTCACTAGACTTGGGAGAGATTCTAGAGGATTTGAAAGCAGCAAACATGACGATGTTATTTCAAAAGGGTCAAGAGAGAAGCAAGAAAAAAAATTTATGAGAGCAGCGAGTTGAGAAAAGTCTTACTAACTAAAGCTGCATGCTCGGAGAATATTAGGAAAATATTCTTTTAAAATAATCAGCACAAATACACTCATTTGATAACGTGCTTACATAATATAAGCAGCACACATAAAAGCGCGGCGGTTTAAATTTGAAGTCAGAGTTCATATTTAAATCAACCTTGAATAGTCACACTCAAGAAAAGGGAAATAAAATGTTATAATATTTGAAATGTTTTTGAGGGTCAAAAAAAAGGAGAAAGAGAAGATATCTTAGATTTAGAAAAACACTGCATTAGTATAGCATCTAATCTATGGATAACAAAGTTGCAGAGACTGAAACAGGTTTACGTTAAGGAGGATGCATGATAATCCATCAGAGGACCCCATGGAACCTAATTCTAAGCCAATCTTCCCATAAGGATATAAGTCATACACAATGTATGTTCTTGAGAGAGCAAGAGCCTGTCTATATATCGTATTATATGTAACAAAATATTGCCACAGTTATTACTAGTTCTTATTCTGACTTTGATTTTTATCCACTAAGCAGTGGGAAACCATCAACAAATCTAGAGAAAGGTGATGACTGACTAGCCTACTTGGATTTGGATTTTAGAAATATTTTCTCTGCCATTAATGTTAATATTATTCTAATATTAATATAATAGATGTTTTGGATGGTTCAAACGAGTAATATATTTACAAGCTTTGCAATGGTCTAGCTGAAAATATTACTGGGCCTTAAGTGAAAAATGGTCCGTCGGGTTGGCAGGGAGACACTGGGAACAAGAGACACGCACGGTCTATGGACCTGTAGGACCCAGCAGATCACGAGATGCAGAAGGGAGAGCAGGGACTGTATTCATCTTTCCGACGTGGATGACTTTTGGATAAAAGTACAAATCAGTATAATAATGGGCAATGACAAAGTAGAATGTCCAACATGTTGGCAAGACCGGTGGGGACATTTAGGGATGGGATCCATCGGCGGTGTTTTGTTTGGTTCAAAAAATAGAAACTGACCTTTGAAAACAGAACAGTGAAATTACCGGAATGTTCTAAGTAGGTTACGATATCAGTGAGGTCTGTGGAACCAAGCTCAGAAAACTGGCAGAAGCCTTGGGACGCCGGGCAGTGAGAATGCGCACGATGCTGACCCATAGGGGACCGGCGCGACCGGGGAGCCGCTGCGGTGTGCCCGCTGGTGGCCTCTTGCAGCAACACAGCCTCCAGCACCACCCGCAACCTCCAGTAGTTACTGCATTTCCCTGCTACTCACTGTAGGTCCCGGTGTCACACGGCAGCCGAGTAACCTAGCCAAACCTACGTCACAGGTTGTAGTTTGGCATCGCAGTGAGATTTTTATTTTTGTTTTTTCCTAAAAGACGACACCCTGCCTTGCCACCCAAGTAGATACCTGGGGTGTTCTGCTCTACTAAAAAGTGTTTTCTGATGACAGTTGGCTGAAAAATAAAATAAAAATAAAACAACGAATGTGCTCTCAGAGGGTAAATGAGGTGCAAATCTCCACTGAAGATGTTGCCTACGTACAAGAGTGATTCTGGAGCCTCGGGGGTTTGGGGTTTTCTCTCTCTAGCATGTGAGTATTTGCTAAAGTTGTGGCAAAAGCTCCGATCACACACAGAGTAAATCTAGAATAAGAAAAGATTGCTAGATATTAAGGATACTAAGGATTTAAACATAGGAAACAACATGATGGCCCACATAGCAGAATGAAAAGAAACAGTCAACAAAGCAGAACTGAGAATAAATCATGTTCTCACACACACACACACATACACACAATCCCATTTCAGAGGAGAGATGAGACAATGTTAAAAGCTAAGACATTGCAGTAACGCTGTAACTGGCAACTGAAGTTGATACTAAGAGGACTTCAGTGAGCATCAATTCAGTGGAATCTTAGAAGCTGAAAATTATCAGATTAATAAAGTAGTGGAAAATGATGAATTGAAGGTAGTAGGCATTAAATATATATATACCTATAGATATGTGTATATATATATATATATATATGCATACATACATACACACATACATATAAATTTTTACTGTTAGAGAAAGGAGAAAAGAATGGTGATAGGATAGGAAGTTTTGTCGTGTTCTTACTGCCCTGGATATTTAATTGAGAGTAACATTAATGTGATGATAGACTAACAGGAAGGAGGCTGTAGGTCTGAGGGTTGAAGTCAGGGGTGAGAGGACATTTTGAAAGAACTCTAGAACTGAGACTTTAGAATGAAAGACTGTTCTTACCCAATTTCATGCTATATATTTTCGGTTTCTCCCTCAACCCGAACTAATTCAAAAGACAAAGAAGAAGATGATGAAGGGGAACTAAACAATAAAAATGCAAAGAAAAAAAGGAAAAAAAAATAAAATTAAATCACAGCAGAGGAACACAGACAGAAAGCATAATATATTCTGCAGGGTTATCTACTCTTTTTTTTTTCCTTTTTCTGGAAAAGACAAGTACTTTTTTTTATACAAGTTAAATATTTTGTAATAATACCTTTAGATAAGGTATCCACTGATGTCTTCTCAGGTAGAAATTTCTATATAAAGCCTAAGTAATTAGGGCCTCAGGTTATGTATGAACATCTAATGGCCCAATTAGTCCTTCAGGGAAGCTCGCCTCATTGTTCCATTGTTTCCTCTGCAGTGTTTCCAATTTTAATGTGGGCTCTCCCTATTTAGAAAACTTGCTTTGTACTTTGATCGACTCTCCCTGAAAATTAAAGAACTTCTGGATCTGACTTATATATATAACAGTTGCAGTCTCTCTCCCTCCCTCCCCCTCAACCCCGCCCCCCACCTCTCTCTCTCCCTGTCTCTCTCGCTGTCCCTGTCTCTCACACACTGGATAGCCCAAATAAGCTCATCATAGATGGCCTCTGACGAAGACTCTCCCCTTGACTAACATTCAGTCAGGCTCCCGCTGAACCCTCTGCTCCAACAGGCCCCATCCCTGCCAGGCTTCGCAGGGCTGTGCAGCCTGGTTTTAGCAAGAATCCTGCTAGGTCGGTTTAGAGCGACTCTCCCACCATTGGCCTCTGGTCATTCTCCATGTGTAATCAAATTCCTCATCCTCCACCGTTCGCCCAGGTGGTATCAAACCCCCTTGCCTGTCTTCAGCAAGAATTCTGTCTGGTCAGTCCAGCAAAAATTCCCTCTGCCCCCTTGATATCTCCCCTTAGTGATTTTCTACCCACCGTTCCCAACTCTACCCCGTGGCTATAAATCCCTACTTTTCTCCGTCATATTCAGAACTGAGCTTTGTTCTAACCTGAGGTCTCTTTTCCCTTATTGCAATAATTCCTAGATAAAATCTGCTTTGACCTCTTTAACCATTGTCTGGTTTTCTTTGATGTCTCTTGCCCTTCCAACATAATCTAAAGTGAGGCTCATTCATATACTATATAAATGCTCACATATACTTATTGTATTACCAATAACATAAATTTAAATATAATTTAACATTGTCTAACTTTCAATTGTTAAATGTGTTGTTCAATAACTTTTCTTTCTGCTATGCCATAAATTTCCTTTCAAAATATTTACCTCTCTCCCTGCTCTTTTTATTTGCAATGATTTCTACCCCTTTAATTGAAACTATTATATGCTTGATTTTGACTTTATTTCTAGCTGTGGTAATATTTAAAAATAAAAATTATTCTTGCTTATAGTTCATAAAATTACAGTTACTGATTTCAGACTTTATTTTCAGATTAAGAGAAAACTGTTTCCTAACATGTTCATTTTCTGTTAATAAAGGAACTAATATACAGTAGTATTAGAACATTTTTTAATAGTCATGATAATTATAGGGGTGGTATTCCTGATGCATTTTGTTTATTATCCTCAATCTTCTTCGTCTTATACTTTGAAATCCCTTACAACATATTCATTATTTATTTGAAATAGAACACAGAGACATGCATGGACATCCTACCTTCTTCTGGAGTGTGCTTTGTTACCAAGTGTCATCCAAACATCTAACATGATAACTAAAATTACAAACGATCTACAGTATTTATCCTCATTGTCAAAGCTTCCTTTTCCAGATATTACTCGATAAAATTAAAGAAGTAAATAAAGTTATAATGGATCTGTTATTTATCTTGGTAAGTTACTTTATAAGAAATATGTCGTTATAGAATGCGAAGAATTCACATACTCTTTAGGCTATTTTATTTGTTTTGTATTTTGCAAAAATATCCAAATTGATCTTCTATCTTTATTCCTGATGATTTTTTGTATGTTTCTTGTGACAGTACCTTTCCACGAGTCATAGGCATTCTATTTCTATTTAGACCAATACTGCTGCCCTCTCTAAGAGCTGGTTCATTTCATCCAATGACTACCGGAGTTAAAAAAGAATTGCCAATCTAGTAATCTCCTACTCTGCCACCGCCTGCCAGTTTCCCCCAGGTCAGCCTTTGATTGGATGGGAAATGTATGCATTTTTGCACAAGTCTAATCAGAATGCATGCCGGAAAACTCCACTGCACAATGAAGAAGACTGCAAAGCCCCCGAGTTTATGTAAATAAGGGGGTGTTTGAGGAAGCCAATCTAGGACTCAAAAAGCTTGATTTGAGTGTGCCCAAGAATAGCTATAGAAAAGCATCTCTAGTTTGCATTTTAGCAGATGAGTTCTTGCCGATTTTTGCATCCAAGGAAGTTAGTGCATCTCTTTAAAGAAATACAAAAGCATTACAGAAAGTGTTTTTTTTTTTTTTTTATGTACAACCAAAAAAATGCCAGCTAATTAAATTAATTCACATTTTTGAAGGGTTTTATCATTACATATAAAAAATGACTGTCAGTGCTTTCTTCATCAGAAATCAATTCAAACATAATTAAAGCCAATCAAAAGAATCTGCCTTCTATCCACTCCTGCCATTGGCATACACTAATCAATCATTTTTTAGGTGTTAATATGCCCAATCTCACTTTTGTTTATTTTGTAATGTTTTATATCACATATTAAGTAAAGTAAAAATAGTGAGTTTTCTATTTTTATTTTGGATCAACCAGAATCAACTAAATTGTACACACTTCCAAGGATGTTTTTGGAAGTTGCCCCAAAACCTCTAAATTATTCTAAATTATTTGGTATTTTGAATATGCTCCCTATTAATTTTGTCATAGCATAAAAACAGTTGTTTGCCAGCGCTCTCCGAAACCTCGCTTTTTTCCCTCCTTGAAGACTGGTCCTACCTGAAGGCATAGATTTGATCATAATCTCCGCTGTGTAGGAAGGTCATTTAGAGGTGGTGTTCTCCTCTTACCTCTGTGTCAACTACGGTAGCAGCCTGTGGTAAATAGAGAGATGCCACCCACACCGCAGATATGTCTAGGTACGAATCCCTGGAGCCTGTAACTGTGGCCTTATTTGGAAAACAGGTCTTTGCAGGTATGACTGAGTTAAAGGCCTAGAGATGACGGGATCAGAGGGATCATTCTAGATTATCTGGGTGGGTCCTAAATGCCATCACAGGTGTCCCTGCAAGAGCAGAGGGGCTGTGTAGGCAGAGGTGGCAGTGATGAAGCCATGAGCCAAGGGATGCCAGGAGCCTCCAGAAGATGGGAGAGGCAAGGGCTGGGTTATCGCCCAGGGCCTCCGCAGACAGCAAACCCATCGAACCTCTTGATTTTGGAATCCTGGCCTCTAGGGCCCTGAGAGAATAATTTCTGTCATTTTGAGCCACCAAGGTTTTGGTCGCTTGATACAGCAGCCCTGGGCAACTCAGTCTCTTCCTTGAGTTGTCTTCCTCTGTCCAAGGCCTGGACATCTCTTTCCTTCTGTTTTGAAAACTTTCAAACGTCTACTATCCAGCTCAAGTGTGTTGACAAGTTCAATTTCTTTCAATCTTTTATTATCCCAACTTTTAAGCAGTCTGAGACTAAAATCAGACACATGTTTTTTTCTGTTGGAGTAAGGAGTAAAGTAGCCAAAATAAAGTTCTTGGTCTGAAGTTATTCAGAGGTGACAATATTAGGAAAATAGGATTCCACCATCAGATTATTCAATTACCATATTTATTTGAATTAGAGTTTGGGGAAAACAATCAACTAATAATATGTGTATCATGATATTTACTATCTTTACTCTTTACAGTATGTATTTTCTACATTGTCTTATAAGTTGGGGTGACTAGTTCAATGCAATTTTTAGACATTGTTATATCTTCTGCCCAATTACTATATAAGAATATTTAATCCTAAATAAGTGAAATTTGTTCAAATTTCAAAATAAAATCTTTAAATTGAATATTTATCTAAAGTATTATTATGATGCCTGTAGATATTATTATTCCACATAGTTAAAGCAAGCCTTTTCCACAAGTCCACTAGAAATCTAGCCTGTGTATTTGTTTAACCTGGCCAAAAATAATAGTAATAATGATAATAATATAGTAATAATAATCCAAATTCAAAAGAGACTCTCGGGTACATGATAAAGCGTTATTTAATGCGCCACCAAAATTGTGTATCATAAAGGTAAAGTGAACTCTTAGAGAACCAGTGCCCAGAGCTGAAAGAGAGAGATTGAGAAGAGGGAAGAAGGGAGGAGGCGGGGGAGAGAGAGAGATTCTAGACCTGCCGCAAGTCAGCACGGTGATGTATCTGAGGGCCCCGAAGTAGTTAGCACTTGATTCAGGGCAGAAGCAGATTTCTCCACTCTTCATCTTCCAGTAAAGACGAATGGGCTTTCATAATGGACCTTGCTCTGACAATGGCAATAAATGACTGTGATATCTGAACACCTTCAAGGAGACCCAGAGATTCAATATGCAAAGTCTTTCATTTTATCATTGGAAGTGCAGCCTTGGATTATTACTGACAGCCAAGATGAAGTTAAAGTAAAGGTCATGCAGACTATTGACAATAATAAATTTTAAGATTTGGTATCTTTTTGCTGAGGCCTTTTCCAAGTCATTTATCAAAAAGAAAAAAAAAGGAAAGAAAAAGAAATAAGTACTTGTTTTAGTACAGTGTAAAACAATGTATGCATTTTCCGGATTCTTTCAGAACAAATATCATACAACCAGTTTTTAAAATGTGTTAATGAAATGATTTTCAAAATTCCATAGTAAGGATATCAAATTGTATAAACACTGATGTAGTATAATACAACTGAATTTTGATAAAAGTTCACAATATATAGTGAGACATTTATTTTTTGTTATTTATGTATATATATATTTTTGTTATAAATATTATTATTCATAATTGCTTATTTTAATTATGTATTAAATATTTCCTTACCTTGAAAACAACAAAATGTAGTTTAAATTCACATATAACTTTTATATTCAACAAAATATAGCATTTAAACTTGTTGAAATGTTTATAGTAAAACTGTATGGAGAATTAGAAAAGTATTTTTCTTTTTGAATCAAATCTTCTTGGTACAGTGTTATAGTTCTATTAACTAAATTATCTATTTCTAAAATTATAATTCGAGATAAACTTGATTTTAGAACTTTATTTTTATGGCTATCAAGTTTCTTCCTCATTAGAATTACTCTTTGCTTTTCATTTTTAATTTACTAGTCCCCCATATTCTCCATTCTCACCCTGTACACATTTTATAACTTGTTGCAAGTTAGGAAAAAAAAATACAGTTTGGCTTAAGGCTTGTTCGAAAAAAATATCTTGGGGAAACTACAACTTTATGACTATAGAAGCAATGATTATAATGCGTGGAAACACTTGATTCAGAGTACAAAATCCCTCTCCTCCAACAATAGTTGACTTTTTTATGACATCATGAGATCACCATAAGAGAGGACAGAGGAAACCACAGACAGCATGCAAATTACAGATAAACAAAGGATATCATCAGCTCAGCCCAGGGGCAGTCCGTCAGTCAGCCTCAGTTCTCAGATGCACAGCTACTGTCACTGCCCCCAGGGAAGGTGTCAGAACCATGGTCTGTTTGTGGGCTCTGAGCTGTGGCCACGAAAATTGTGGGGCGGGACCAGGAGGTGGGGAGCCCCCTCGTTAAGCAATTTTTCAAGTCCCTTCAGCACAACAGGATGGAAGAACACAAAGAGAAAATGTCCAAGAGGAGGGGACGGGGATTAACAGCCACAGTCCAAGAGGCGGAGCAGATCCTGGGGCATCCTCACCCTGTGGATTCTCTAACCCAGAGCAGCTGTGGGCCACGTTTTCTGGAAGGATGCGCATTTTTGTTAAAATGGGCATTTCCACAACTCGTTGCCATTTAGAATAAGATAGTGACAGAATACAGTTTAATATCTCACTATAGTTTAACAGGCACATATTAATCACCTGCGGGGGCTGTCACGATGTCATTTACTTCGGGTGATATAAAATGTGAAGGAAAAGGCTACATACGCTGTGATAACTGCAAAAATATAGACATACATACCTCGATGTCTAGCCGTACAGATATGATGAATACAAGCATATTATGCGATTTATTTATAAAAGCAACTGTGCAAGGGAAATTAAATGTTCTATATTAATGATTATAACTAGTATTAAGATCAGAAATATACTTTTTTTTTTCCTATTAAAAACTATGTAACAGAATATGGCCCCTGGTACTGAACAGAAGTTCCATTCTATTTGTTGGCTGCATATCATTTAGAGACGCCATACAAAAAGTGCATAAACGAGGGAAAAGAGTAATATAGACATTAAATAGCTATTTTAATAATAATAAATAATAAACCTGTGTTGAACCCTGTGTCGAGCACTTCTCATATACTGAAACAGTTTGTCAGCTCTTTATATATGTATTAAATTACTGAATCATCTCCACAATGTATACATTAATGGTTATTCATTTCTATTTTAAATAAGAAATAAGAAGAAAACTGGCAAACTTTACAGAGATCCAATGGGCAGAGCAAGGATTCACAGCATGGCGACTTGAGTTCTGGGCTGTGGCACTTGGGGTTACCTGAAGAGCTGCCGAAATGCCTTGGGGTTTACAAACTGAATTCTTCAGTATCGTGTTGCTTCATCAATTAAGGCATGGTATTTCAGCTGAAAAACTGACATTTCGAAATGACTGATGAGTAGAACGCTGATGGGCTGTCAAATGCGTACAGAATGGCATCGATGCGGAGACAGCAGTGGGAGCCAGAGGTGAAGGTGCCTTTTGCCTCTCTACTTACTCTCTGGTTAAGCCAGCTCCTGAGCATAGGTCTCCTCCCTTACACAGTGGATCCAGTTAAGGAGGGGTTGGTTAATACCTCCTCCTAACCTCATGAGGATTAAACCTTAGGCAGTGAGCGCCTGGTGGCTAACCTTTCTGTAAACACAGTGGCTATTTTTATAAATATTACAAATTGCAGATTAATGCTGACATAATTTATTGTTTATTACCACCATACAAGCATCTACTCTCAAATAAAACTGATGGTTAAAAAACAAACCTGGACATTTAAGATTAGAATTCATATTTTATTTTACTATAAAACCTCCCTGCATTGTTAGACTTTTTACTTAAAGGAGTTTTGTCCTTGTTTAAGGGTTTATGCTTTCTTCAGATTACGTACGTGACGTAAGCGAGGCTCACTTTCTTAACTACAAAATCTAGATGCATCAAGCTTTAGAGAATCAATAGGAGACATTCCTTTCTGATGACAATGCTACTTCAACATTTAACTAGGAGGAATAACAAAACACACAGGTGCACGTGCAACTCTCCCAAGATTATACTTTTGAATGATAACTGAAACGGAAGCATTATCCTCCTCCGACTACCAGGAAATAATTAGATTTTTAAATAATGTTGGAAATTTGCATATTTGCATATTATTTTTAAAAGTCTTTTATATTCTTGTCGGAAAAGGGAAGTCGAGATTGACATTTCAGGAACCCTTTTCTGATTCTGTTTATTTACGAAACGGCCACTACAAGGAACATTTACTTTCAGATGAGCAGAGGAAACGTGCTGAAAGGAAACAGTTGGTGGCAGATAATACCTGCCACTGTGTCGCTGCCATTCCGCATATTTTGTTTTTATCCAATAACTGCACACTCAATAGTGTTAAATGTGAGCCGATCATTTCCAAGTTCCTTGGGAATGCAGAAGGCAATGACGTTGCTGTCTGCTCTGCTGCGCTTCTGGAGATGAAAACTTGTGTTCGCTGAATTCTCCTGGCACCTGAGTCTGCTGTTCTGCGATTCTCCTAGCATCATGTTCTCAAACAAATCAGTGGTTTAATCACTTTTAACAAGAGATGGAAGATTCATTATCGTTTTCAGATGTTACTAATCCCCGGGAATAAATGCATGCTAAATTATTAATGGAAAGATGTGAGGTCGGGTATGCATTTCCTAATTCCAAGAAAACTGACCAGAAAAGGAACAGCGCTGAGAAGCAGGCCTCGCGTTCACTTATTTCCTGGTTGCACAATCCGCACTGGGACCATGTAATGCTTCAAGACTCCTGTGTTTATCGTTCAAGCCAAAAGCTGAGGTTCTGCTGCCCCACGCCTGGCCCGTTCTTGAAACGTTAGTATCGTTCGTGTTGTGGCCATGGCTTAAAAAAATATATATATATACATATACATACATATCTATCTACCTATCTGTAGATAGATAGATAGATAGATAGATAGACAGACAGATAGACAGATAGATGTGTTCATGACTAGTGCCTTTTGAATAGTCTTTGGAACATTTGGAGAACCTCTCGCATACTGAATCTGACAAGCTCTTCACACAGACTGGTCGGAGCTATACACCATTCTCCTTTGCAGAGAAGTCATATGCGTGCGGCTTAGTTTCTGAGTCGGAACACCCACGTAATAAAGAACTTGATTCAGAAGTGAGCATCGTCTGAAATCGGCTTTTCTGAGACACTCATTTTTGCCGGCACGGTGAGGCGCAGAACATCAGCACTCGGCGCTGACAGAGGTATCTGCAGGGCCCCCAAGCTCTCGGTGATAGCAACCCGGATCCAGCAGAGACCAAGTCATTGCCAGCAGCAGTGACGGGTGCAGAAGAGCAGTGATGTCCACGTGCAAAAGCCTGTCCTTAGACCAAGCTTTCAAGAAGAAGTTCCCTGCACCGTTTTGTTTTTTTGTTTTTTTTTTTGTTTTTGTTTTTGTTTTTTTTCATATTCTGGTAGTCTTTATGAATAGTTTTCTATTTTAAAGTCTGTATAGCATTAATGCCTGGCTTAATCAGTTAGGCACAGCTAGAAAAGACAGTAGAAATGCCAGTAAATGCTGAGAGGTATAAGTTTACTTCATGATGTAGGGCTTTGCAGGAGGCAGTCATATATCTATGTATTTATGGTGTCTCTCTCTCAATATTTTTCTCCCTTTTTACTTATGTTTTTGGCTTTTTAAGCAGGTGTTCAAGGCTTTCTGTTCCAATATGACAGATGTCATTACTTTTTCTGTCCTATCAAAGACGTTAAGCTGTCTAAAATACTACCTTGTATTCTTAGGGTACATCATTTTAATGACGGTCTTTCGTCTGAATTCTCAGAATTTATTCATTTCTTTCAATATGTCTTTTAGTAAATATTTGTCAAGCACCTATTAGGTGTCAGGCAGTCTTGTAAGTGAAGAGAGCAGAACAGTGAACAAGAGATAAGATATAGAAACACTCATTCAGCATATAATCTGGACAGCAAGAGCTCTACTGATAGAGACAGATAAGTCACAGTTCAGGCACTCTGAAGAAAATAGGAAATTGAGCGCCTCATTGTGTGTGGGTGGAGGGGAGGGACATTTTAGATAGGTAAACATAAATAATTACATTAATGCTAACATCTATCATTGGAAAGAGGAGTGGGGATCCACAGCCTGTCAACTTAGGTGAACAAGCTGCAAAGAGTTACAGATCATAGTACGCATAATTCCCAGTCCAGCTTCCAATATTTGTCTGCCATATTTACTGAGTGTTTTCATCTATAGATGTGGGGCTTCTCCCATCTACATGAAATGTGCCTGCCGTTCTCAACAGACGGCGCATAAACACAGAGAGCGCCCTATTAGAGCTTCTTATCCTGTTTCTCCTCAACTAGTATTCTAGTCACAGGAATCGTATACTCAGCTTTTGAGTCATTTCCAGTAATCCTTTTCCTTACCTTATCCCGATTTTTGATTTGTGTGTATTTTTAATTATAGTATCTGAATACATGAGGAATGAGACATAGTATTTGGGGTCAGGGCAGCGGCGGAGGAGACTGTAACACTACCTAAGACTCAGCATGCGGTCAGAAGGAAGGCTATTTCGTTTTCTGCTTGGTGGAGACTTTGTTTCTGATCCAGGGATTAGAGTAATAGGGGAGACATAAATGTCGTTCTATCTACTCTCTGGAAGTCAGGCACACACCAGCATCACACTGATTGTATATTTAATCCACTCCTCTTGGCCTTGCACTTAATGGAAATTCCTCTCCTTTTCTGACAATACGCTGACAGTGAGTCCCAGGCCACGGCATTGCACAATTTCATCTTTTAAAGTCTCCTCCTAACCACTTTAGTGAAAAGGTGTAGGAGGCTGCTTCAAGGACTGCTAGATGACATTTTAAACTGGAAATGAAAGTATAGATTTTCGAGTTACCAATATACCTGTGAACTCTGTATAAGAAATAATGTGTTTCACGACAAAACAGATGTGCTACATACTGACAACAGAAAAAGCTAGAGTTAAAGCTAAATAAATAGGATATGCATTTGCCAAATTTCCATTGTGATCTTCATGACTTTTTTCTTTCTCTAACCTGCGTATCACTTATGAACTATTTCTAACACATTCTTCAAGTCAATCACCATGTTAACAATATATATAAAAGTTATTGAATAAAAGAATTATTTGACATGTTCGGTATAGTTGTGCTTTACCAAGAAATTATAGTGTGAAAGAATTGGTTCTTTTTTCCCTTGACGTTAAAATGTGAAAATTATACACAAATCATTTATGTTGTTTCTTAATGCTTACAAAGACCTTTTCCTGAAATGTTTTTAATTCAGTTAATAGATATTAATGAATATTAATGGAGAACCAACTGTTTCTTTCTGCACTATTTCACACACCACATGCGGGAATAAATAAAACATGTTATATACTACCAGCATGGAGTTTACCTTATTGCCTTTCATCTCTGTCAATTTTCATGCGTCCTTCAAGTTTTGTGCTCGATGCTACTTTTCCCAAACTATCCACTAGTTCTTAACTGTAAAGTCTTTGGTCATGGAAACCACGGAAGCTTCCAATCTACTTTCTCAATAATAATATCTATTTATTGAATAGAATTCTATTTAACTACATAGGTATGCCTTGCACGGAAAATGGCAGCAAAGTCCAGAAGTAAAGAGTGTGACTGGTGAATAGGTACATTTATTGTTGTGGCTATTTTATGTCCAGGCTGATGCTATTTAGCCATCACATAGGAGCAGGTATTATTTTGGCAAATGTATATTACAACAGGATCATTTAACTTCCTCATTTGAATCTGTGTTTTGGCTTCCCTTTGAGCTTCAATTAGAATCCCAACTCAAAACACGGCATAAAATCCTTTTGGGATCTGAGCCCTGCCACCTCTTAAATTCATCTCTTGCCACTTCTCCCATGAATGTCTGTTTGGACACATTCTAGAAGTCAACAATTATTTTCTAACTCAAACTTTTGAGCAAATTATTTCTTTTGCCTAGATACCCATCAGCAATGGCTACCAGTGAGCACCTCCCATTTGTCCAGTCCGTGTTCAAATGCCATTTGGCTTGAGAAGAATGCCTCAATGTCAAGCCTCCTTTTGTCTTCCCCTCTTTCATAGCATCCTTTATTACACAGCATTTATCACAATTCTAATACGTGTTTATCTGTTCATCGGTTGAATATTCTGCCAGGATTTTATTCACTGTATATTTTCAGAGTCTGGCACAATTTCTGGTAACTTAAAACATCAGCAATCACATTTAACTAATCTACATTAAGTTTTAAGCAACTAAACATCATGATGTTTTATCTATTTACTGCTGAATAGGTTGCCAAATTTTTAGTTATGTTAATAATATCAAAAGCTATAGCTATTCCTATTTCTTTTTGGCCCAACAATCGAACATGTGAGTAATTTAAAAATTTGAACTCTATCATCCATGTATATTATATCTGTTAAAATTTCTGCCAACTTCAAACTTAGTAAATATATCCTTTATGCAGTTTCTTTAACTTCCAGATAAAATAATTTGGTAAATTCACTCATTGAGCTCCCTTTCTGTTTCAAATAAATAATAAGAAAAGATAAAATAAGGAAACACTGACAAAAAAAAAATATAAAATAAAAAATTGTGAAACAAAATAATTAATTATGTAAGTGGTCTGGAGAGTCCAAGCTGATTCAGAATAAGCAAATGGTCCAGAGGAAAATAATGAGAATAAAGATATTCCACATAGAATGAGACTAATATCAGATTCAATGATTAAATTCTAATCACAACATACAAAGGCATAATCACTAAAACTTTTCACAACTGGAGTAATATATTCTCAGTTCAAAAGTTTATTTTGAGTTCGGAAGAATATAAAAACAAATTCATAAGTAGGTACTTGATACTAAAACTGTAAAACACTAAAATCAAAAAGAAAATTCTTAAAAGCTACCACCGGAAAAACTGACACATTTTCTATAAAATCATGATGATCGGATGACAGCAGACACTTTTTTTAACACTAAAAACAAGAAGAAAATGGAAGGGAATATTTCATCCCATATGTTTAAGGAATACATGTTAGGATGTTATAATTCAGAATTAATTTCCTAAACTGTCATACAAAAGTTCAAGCAAATTCTGTGTGCTCATTTGATTGTTTCTATGAATATAGCATAAGAGATAGCCTGGAATCTTTTTCTAAAAATTCTTAAAAGCACTGAATGGAAATTATTAACTATTAGTTTAAAAATAGCTGAGATCTCATAAAATAAACAATAAAGAAAAGATCTAAAACAAACAGGAAGTTAAAAAGAGAAAGTTAGCAGCCTACTTTTGCTATATGTCTTTGGTAAATATCTAAAAAAAATATATCTAAAAATTGCACTGGCAGCAAACTGTCCAAGTAATTGAATTCATCATAATTATTTATATCTTTTTCACATCCTACCTTGCTTTTCATATTTTTGACAATTGTTAGCCATTTACTCTTACATCAGCTTAATAAGTTCCACTTAAAAAATTGTTTTTTAATAGATATTTCTCTGAATTCATAGATCAGCTGTCACAGGATAAAATCTATGATAAAATCTATAAAATATAGAGGATTTTCCTCTAGGGAAGAGGTACATTTCTTTGTTTAGGTCTTTTTTATATAATCCAAAAAACATTTTATAATTTCCTCTAAATATATTAAATATCTTTTATCAAATTGATTGCTAGGTAACTTACAATTCTTTCTGTTATTGCAGAGTAGGATTTTTCTTTTATTATTACTACCTTTTAAAATTGGTTGCTGCTGTTGTATAGTAAAGGCATTATTGATTTCTGGATTTTGATATATCTGGCAACCTTGCTGAGATTTCTGATTAATTCTTATTGCTTCTAGATTTCATTAGATTATATATGTTCACAATTGTATCATCTTTAAACGACTAGCTTTACAATGGTTATATTTAATTTATTTTTATTGCTTTCTTATATTTTCTAGGACCAGTAATGTACTCAATAACAAGAGTGATACTGAGCATCCTTTTCTTTTTAACTTCAGAGTTTTTCTAAGTTTTACTTTGGAAATTATGTATTCTCTCTACTCCGTAATGATAAAGCAGTTCTTTTGCAGTTTTCTAAGCTTTTCTTCCTAGTTTATGAGGGTTTTATATCATGAATAAGTGTTAATCTATATAATAATTATTTTTGTACTCATTTAAATGGTTATTGAGCTTTCTATAATCTGATGTATTACGTTATATTGGCATGCTTTCTGATAACTATATTTACTGGAAAAAACTCTCTATTTGGAATATGTCTCAATGATATGAACGTCCTGCCATAGCCAAACATCATCATTTATATGACTCAACAAAGTGATACTTTCACTTGCTTTGTGCCTCCTCTGAAAGACAGCAGCTAAGGGCCTCTACATGGCCTCTGGTCATGTTTGAACTGCACCAATCCAGACAGCTTGGGTTTGTGGCACAGCAGTTGTCCTGGGACCATTCCCGAGGGCCCCTGTATCATCTCTGTCCAGTGACAGAAGAGAAAATAAGACACACGCAGGTTTCTTTAACGTATTGCCCCAGATTTTGTGAACATAACCTTTGTTTACTTTCTACTGAAGAAGGTCGCATCGATTCACAAGGTCGCATCTAATTTTAAATTATTTCTAATTAAAAATTGTTACATGATCACACCTAATATCTAATTTGAAAACAATCGTGAATATACATTTATTTATTAAGCGCCCCTAGTTGAGTCACTTTTTTGTTCCTATCATATACTATTGTTCTCATTAAGCTATTTACCACAAAAAGGAAGAACAGGTTAAAGAGCAAAAAGCCACCTTTGTCAAATTGACTAGTTTTAGTGTTGTTCACATTTAGATCTATAATGAACAAAGAATGTCTATGTAGATGTTGTGGGAAGAGATATCCATCTTTATTTTATTTTCCTTACAGGGAATGAGTCTGATCTTCTCTCACCCTGCTGTGATCTTTCAGATTTCCCAGGAGATGGAAAATCTCTTGGTGACCAAGGCCAGCAAACCTGTCCAGAATCATGTGACTGTACTTATCTATGCGAACTGCATCAGAGCCAGAGTAAATTACTTGGAAGAGCCTGAATACCTGATGATCTACTTCATGCACTATTTTCTCTACTTGAAATGCACTTACCTATTTCCCCCCAAACACTTCTACCAAAGCTTTTTGTCATTTCTTAAGACAGATTACTTTTTACCTTGATGACACTTTGCTTACAAGCCCCCCCAAAAGACCAACAGGATTCTATTTTGCTCCTTTATGTGGGGCTCCTAAATGAAGAGTCTCTTTGAAAGAATTTATCTTTCTTCTTTAGCCCCTTGCATAGAGCTTGGAGCATACAGACGTATGCTCAACTGTACACATTCATTAATATGCACTGTATGCCATAATTTTTAAACTGTATATAAAAGAAATCTCTGATATCATATCCATCCATCCATCCATCCATCCACTCACCCACCCACCTAACTGTGGGTATGTGCTTACATTAATAATGAATAGTTATTATACCATAATATAGGAATAAACAGGATTGCTATTATGTAAATTGCATTTAGGTCCCATTCTAGGAAAGACTTTTTAAAGCAAACAAAAACCATAATACATACATAAACATTTGTTTCTAAGTTTCTTAAGCTACATTGTGACTCTACGTATATGGGCAGCAAACCAAGCATTCAGAACAAACACCTGTCCTCGCTCTCACACTCCACAAATTCATGTGTAAACAGAGCAACACAGTGTAGTGCACTCATTTGTCGTCCATTCTTTGTGCATAAATATAAGTCTGCTTCATGTTTATAACTCAGTAACTTTTGAAAGAAGATTAATGACATGAATATTTGCAAAGGAAATGTCTTTGTGACCAACGTTGGTGCTTCTCTTGAATATCAGTGTCACGGTGCTTTGCAATGACTGGCTTTTTGCTACACAACCCTATTTTATGGAGGCGACAGGCTGTCACATGTAAGATTTATTTCTATTACGTCTTTTGCTGTTTTAATTCAGTCTCTTTTCAGTGCTGTTTCCTTTCCTTTTCATATGTTAATTGTGATTTGAACCAATTAACATATCTAACATATCCTAGAATTAATTTTTCAATTCAGATTGAGGCATGTATTTTGCTGAACTATATTAGTCATTTTTAATAGTTCGGTTCCAGTACTTACTTACATTTTAGAACAAAGTTATGCCTATAGTTACTTTGTCGCTGACTCTCTGGCTTCACTCAATGGCCCATTTCAAGAACTGAGTTTTAATGATACTATTGCAAAACACTTGTTAAGCACTGTCTCTGAAAGCAATATTAATATTTCCTGAGCAGTGAGATTTTTCTAGAAATACCACTGTGAACTCAGATAAGATAGTCTTCTGTTAGGTCACATGAAAGGAGGTGGCTCTGTGAGGGAATGTGAGAAAGAAACCTAGAGCAGAAAAACATGGCTACATTTTTTCAATAGTGGTATCTGAGATGTCAGAACTGGCAGGAGTCAATAACTGCATTTATGCTTTGCATAGTACAAATAACATTTTATAAAACTGTGTAAACTGCACACATGCCAAAAGTCATTCTGTTTTATAGAAATTTATATTCATTTGGGATTATCAAAGATTTCATCTTTACCTTTCAGAGAGGTTTTTTTTTTTTTTTTTTTCCAAAATTCCAGTGTAACTTAAAAACGAAATAGTAAAAACCTGCAGGTTATAGAATTGAATTTTCCCTACAGCAGATTTTTAGATTAGCATCTGTTTACTTATTATATATCCTACACCACTGTGGTTTTGTGCAGATGTGAATAAAAGATAATGTTTGTATTGACAATTTAATTATCTCTCAAACGACTCTGAAGACCCACAAATCTAAAATCTAAAATATATGAAAGCATAACACACAATGCTCTGCTTACTACCCAAGTCTTCTCTGCATCAGGTAAAATAAGCAATCGTGAACAACCAAATATCCAACGTGCTGACAAATGACCACAGAGATTCAGGACCTTCCCTCACATCCATGAATAACAGAGTCCGCCGACACAGTCTTTCCTATCAACAAAACACTAAAGATCTGAGGTTAATTACCATCGAGTGACCACTCAGTACCACCGAAACACCCTCATCTCTGTTCTCTATCAGGTGCCGCCTTCACCCACGGCCGGCTTATCTTGCAGTAATAACACTGATGCACAATGTCAGATCTCATATTCCTTTCTCACACTATCCAGAAGGAACAACTTCATTTTCCCAATGATGCCCAGCATTCTGGGGGTGATTCCAGTTAGAACAACTTAAGGTAAGATGTGAAGCTGCAACTTTGCCACAGTGTGTACCGATCATGGCCCTCTTGGATATGGGTGATGGCATCAGACCCACTCACACTACAAAGCTGCAGGAATATGACGGGGGAGCATGTGACAGGGACACAGACAATGTGCTGCCTTCCTATGACACAAAGACTTGGATTTAAAGACAAGTTATTGTAAATGCCTGAAATAATGGCCAATCAGAATCTTTCTCTAATATTGTACTGCAGATTATTGTCAAACCACAAAAGCAATAAATGGCCACTGCGACGAGGCAACCCACCACACAGGTGCAGCAGACGACCTGCGTATTCCCGCCAATGCAAACCTTTATCACAGCGAGTCAAGCAATATTTCAAAAATAACCTTCACACAGTCAGAAATACACGAATAAGAATTATATCCAATTGAGCACATAGCATACATCATTTTTATATTAAAAAGTACCCTTTCTTGTTCATTTTTATAAATTTAATACTTATGACTCTTTTCGTAAGAAATAAAATCCACGTAGGGAAAACTGAAAAACGTTAGGAGCCCAGCATAACAAGTTACTTATAAATATACCTCTCCCACTCCAAAATAAAACGCCCTCCCCTATCAGTATCACCTACGATAAGAAATCGGCCACTTCGGTAATCCTGGAAGCGTTCCACTTGCGCCCACCACACACAGTGCCATCGCTTTCTCTGAAGAAAGCAGCGTCGCTTCCACTCAAGATGGCGTCGGAGGAAGACGCTGCGTTTGCCCCCCTCACGACCACATCAAAATGACGATGGAAGACAGGACAACCGGCGCTGTTCAGCCTGAGGTCGGGCTGCACAGAAGTCCTACAGCCTGGAACGCACATAAGAGGCCACCTCGAGACCCGTGGGGGGCAGAGATGCGACATCGCCAGGCCCACCACCACCCGTGGCGGCAGAGAATCGGAAGGGCGAGCTCGGCAGCAGAAGCCCCCCCCCCCCCCCAGAGGACCGAGGGGTCTCAGCCCCACACCAGGCTCCCAGCCCCACCGCCTCTGGCTGTGAAAATCAACAAGGACTGTGGCTGAGCAGGCATTCCTCTTAAGACTTACTTGGTGACGGACTCACTGGCTCCAAGCTCCGGCACTAGAGAAGCTGCTCGAGAAGGCGCGGAACTGAGTCGTCTGGCTTCAGGACGAGGGTTTCTCCGGTGCCGCAGTGCTGGCAGTGTCCTCCGTCCCGCTGCTGAGCCCTCCCTGCTCCCAGCACGGGACACAGGCAGGCACCGCCGCAAAGTCTCCATCAGCCTGGCGCATACTGGTTGCCCTGAGACTCTGTCCCACCACAGGTGTGGGCCCACCCAAACTGCCTCCAGTGCTTTATTTCAGGCAAATGGCTTGTCTTGGCTCTTCCTGCAGACTTTCCTAAAATCACTTACAGACTCACAAAACCCAAACAAGCAGCATCTGGCCTCAGCATTTCCTGCCCTCTTGCTGAGCAGCCCCAAACCTGACGCTAGCAGTAGCTGGCCACGGCTCCTTGCTTGGCCTCTCGAGGCACTGTTAAGCCCAGCACAGGTGGCAGTCATCTGTAGATTGCTGGAGACTCTTACCAGGTGGCCCCAGAAGTACACAGGCTGCAGCTGAACTCGCCTGCAGTTGGGGCCCTCTTTGGAGGCCCTTAGGCGGGCACACCTGGTGGCCTGCTTCAACCAGAGCAACCTGATGCACCACCCAGGGCTGCATCTGAGGGGGACACACCTGAAGGGCAGACTGGGCGGGCACCGGAGCCCTGCTAAAGTGAACCCTGCTCTATGGGGTTGGCCCCTCACAACCAATCATCCCACGAGTCAGTCCCTCCGATCATGCAAACAGCAACTAAGGCTCAAATACAACAGGAGGGCACACACCACACATACAAGCAGCTGGCTCAGGTGACCAGGGAAGACTGGGCCCCACAGGACACCTCCTCCATAAAGCCACTCTCCTAAGACTGGGAGATGGACGCGCGCACAGGGAGACAGTCAAAATGGGGAGACAGAAACCATGTTTCCCATGAAAGCACAGAACAAAGCTCCAGAAAAGTAACGGAACGAAATGGAGACGAGCAATCTACCAGACGCAGAGTTCGTGGAGCTGGAAAACGTGGAAGGGAACCAGGCAGAAATGAAGAGTGCGATGTCCGAGATGAAGAGAACGTTAGAGGAGTCAGCATCGTTAAGTGGGGGCTGAATCAGCGATTTAAGGATGAGGTGGCGGAGGACACCCAATCAGGACAGCAACAAGAAAAAGGAATCCAAAACGCATGAGAACAGGTCAAGGGGCCTCTGGGACAACGTGACGTGTAATGACATTCATATCATAGGGATACCAGAGGGGGAAGGAAGAGAACAAGACATTGAAAACCTATTTGAAGAAATAATAATGGAAAGTTTCCTTAACTTGGTGAAAGAAATAGACATACAACCTTATAAAGCACATGGAGTCCCGAACAGGATGAACCCAAAGAGTCCCACATCAAGACACGCCATAATTACAATGCCAAAGGTTAAAGACAAAGAATTCTTTGTTAAAGACAAAGGCAGCAAAAAAAAAAAAAAAAAAAAAAAAAGCAATTAGTTACCTACAAGGGTGCTCCCATCAAACCGTCAGCTGATTTCTCAAGAGAAGGAAAAGCTAAAGGAGTTCATTAAGAAGGAAAAAATATAGATAAAAATAATAATAAATGGTAGTAACGTAGGTGTCCGTCAAGGATGAACAGATCATGAAGAGATGGTGCACATATACATGGGATATTAACCCTTAATGAATGAATGAATGAATGAATGAATGAACAAATAAAACCTTGGCATCTGCAACAACATGGGTGAACCCAGAGGGTGTTATGCTGAGTGGCGTACGTCAGAAGAAAGACAAATGCCATGCGATTTCATTTGTGAAATCTAAAGGACAAAATAAACGAATAAAACAGAAACAAACATAGACACAGAGGACATTGTGAGGGTTACCAAACGGGATGGGGGTTAGAAGAGTGATGACAAAAGGAGAAGGGGTTAAGAAGCACAGCTTGGGAGTTACAAAATAGTTATGGGGGTATAAAGTACAGCATAAGGAATACAGTCAATAATATCGTATTTACTATGTACAGTGTTAGATGGAGTAATCGCTTTGTAAGTTATATAAATGTCTAATCACTATGCTGTGCACTTGAAACTAATATAATATTGTACATTGTAATTAAAAAATAAAAACAATTTGAAAAACCTAGGCTTAAAGTAATCACATCTTTATAAGATTACATCTGAATATGCATCTCTGTACATTAGTTTTATTTCACCAGTTTTATTTTTTAAAGTAAAATGTACAGTAAATACGCTTTAGTCTCTTCATGTTTTACCTCATATTTATGAGATTCATGCACTGAAGACATATATTGTTATAGCTCATTTTCCATGCTGCATAGCATTCTATTAAAAGAATATACCATATCTCATTTATTTATTGGTATTTAATTAGTGGTCGACATTTGATTTACTGTCAGTTTGTTGCTATTGTGAATAATGATGCTTTTCATGTATGTGACTATTTCCGTGAAACAGCACACGATTCTGCTAGATATATATCTAGGAATGGGTGTGAGGAGACTCTTCAAAGTTTTGCTAGGAACTTACTACCTATCTGCATAATCACTTTAGAAGGGCAAAACCTGCCTATCAGAATTGTTGGTTATAAATAAACCTGGAGTTTCTGGATTTACGATCTACAGCTGAGATAGAGAATGTGAGTTAATCATGTACCTTTCTACCCATGATTAGCAATGTGTGAAAAAGTAGAAACTCCAGGACTAAGTAGCTTCCCCTGCTAACTTGTACCACACACAGTGGGTGCTCATCTCTGAGAGCCCAAAACATGCCCTTTGGAGAAAAGTGATTTAGGAAGCTGCTTATGACAATTCCAGGGCCCCTCGATTACTGATTGATGTGGTCTCCTTTTGTTGTACTTTGCTAATTACGAGTAAAGCTCGGAGATGAATAAAGTTTGTGTATCATGTGAGTCCAGAAATCCAGTCCTTTGTGATGGTGCCAAAATAATAACAATAACTGATATTTATACCATCACATAATTTCTATTTAAGCTACATGTGGAATGAAAACTAAATTCTATATACTGCAGTGATTCACAAAATAGGCCAATATGCAAATTAATATCTCTCATTGTTACTTTGACTTTTCACTCAAAGTGTAATACCACAAAATTTGTCCTATTGTACATGGAAGCTCTGGGAATATGAACAAATAAGGATATATAAAAAGAATAATTAGCAAGGACTAAGCTTAGTTTTTATTATTTTGATATATTTCTCATTATATTATATCCATGCCTGTAGTCACAAATTTTAATCATAAAATTACTTTGTCTTCCGTTAGTCATGAATTACCACTTGTCTCATTCCTAATGACTTTTCTGCTCTAGAAGCAACTAGATAATGGCCTTGCCACAAAATTCATCTCCATTTGGTCTTATTCAGTCTCTTTCTTGTTTTATTTGGCCACATTTTGTTTGCTTTTTCTTAGAATCTAGCTATCTGACAAACTGTTATCTAAAAATTTGTCCCTTATCCAGTTCATATGTATAACCCCAAAAAACAGATTTGGAAAAAAAATTCTTAAAAGTCGACTCATGCAATACTTCATGCAATAATTTTTCCAGGTTACTCAATCAGTTAAAAATCACAATTTCACATCATGATTGTTTTTTGTTTGTTTGTTTGTTTGTTTTTGCATCACTCAGGGGCCTGGAGACACACTGCACTTGAAAAGCTAAATGAGACAAGTTTAATAAATGAAACTTTTAAAAGTTATAAATTAGGTTTCAGTCTATCAGTGTGATACCCTGGAGCTAAGAAAAATGGGGAATTTTGCCTTCCTTAGGCCTGAAAAGATAGAACAGGGATTCATTTTTCCCATCCTCTCATCCTTTCTGGAGATTCCTATTTTCCAAAACCCAAACGTAAGCCAAGGAGTAGGGAGTACCTTGCTGCAATCCACACGTAACAGTTTTCTGGGCACAGAGCATGACAGAGATAAGTAGACAGTCGAGTTAGAGGAAATTGCAGGCGCTATTCGACAGAGCCACTGAAATCTTTTTATGTACTTCTCCAGTTGAAAATGTGCATGGAAGCAAAACATGACAGTCCTTTCCAAGGTGTGAAGAAGAGCCTCGAGTTAAAACATGAGCCAGTCTAGATGTCATGCTGTACTGAGTATCTGTTTACCTTAGGGAATCTTGATAATCTAAGAAACAGTATCATTACCAAAATGTAAGTAATTAACACACATTATATAACTAGCACACACAAAGTGGTGGCACACTGTGACCTGATTCTAATAGCTACTGAATATATTCATAATGTGGTAGAAGATCCTTAAGCTACCTTACCACCGCACCAATGTAAATCTGTAGCTTTAAGACTTAAAGAAGATAAATAACGCTGTCCCTCTTGGAAGGTGTTTCTGCAGACATTCCATTCTTTGAGTGAGAAAGGGATCCTTAGGACTCTCATCTGTAGGTATCTGCCTTAGCTGTTGAATGTTATTTGTATCCAACACAATGTTTTTTTGACCTTGGTGAGAAACCTCTGCTACTCAAGAATTATGTATTACTTGTGATGTTTGCTTAATGCTCCTTGCAAGTATATTAAATTGTAATACCATGACTATAAACATCAGAGTGATAAATATTTGTCTAATGATTACTCAGAAATCAGTCCCTATTACTGAACTTTAATATTAATAATTTATGAAAATATTTTACTCATTTTGAAACTTTTCAATCCCTTTCTAAGAAAGCTACATTATCATCATCATCATGGATGCTAGTAACTACTTGATGTTAAGTACTTTACTATGTGCTAAGCACCATGCTAAGTGCTTTGTGTATATTGGATACTTACAATACTTCTACAGCTCAGTCCAATTCAGCTGCAACATTTAAGTTTCAATTTAAGTTTAAATTCAATTTAATTAAAGTAAAACAAAATAAAAATTTCAGTCTCACTAGACATATCTCAAGTGCTCAATATCAGTGGACAGAAAAGATTTAGAACATTTTATCATCACAGAAAATTCTATTTGTCTGGTTAATGAGACAGAAATACTAAATAACCTGAACCTTCAACTATAGAATATCTGACTCCCAAACTACAGTCAGAAATTCCATATTACACTGTAAATTTCATGACTAGTAGAGACTATCTCTAATGTTTGCAAATATTTTTCAGCAGAATGCCTATGCGTAATAGACCACCCATGAATTAGTTGTAGAAGGAATGAATGGTTGAGTGAATAAAAAATCAAGATAAATGACTTAAAGTTAACTACATATCTGGCATTTTTATGGGAGGTAATTATTCAATGTCTGATTTAGTGTATGACTTTACGCAGCTTCTCGCGTACACTTATCCCTTCAATACGGAGATAATTCCATATATATTTGTGTTTCTTATAATTTGAGATTTGTTATATAGTGCTCTATATCTACAAATTAATTTCCCCATTGGATATATTATATTTTTGTTATACATTTTGCACATTGGTTAACTTTGTAAGACTTACTCCATCAAAATAGCTATCAATTTAGTCTCAAGAGTACTTGCCTCATGAATCTGACAAAAATAAAAATAAACTAAATGTTTCATTACTATCCCCAATGGATTTTACTCATGTATTTCCAATACCCATTAATCATGATGACATTGTTTTATCAATTTACCAGTATGTACACTTCTTACTATCTCCCTGAATATCCATTGTACCATTCAAATTTGAATTATACAAACTTCTCTTTCTACTGCATTTCTGTAGTGCACTGAAAATGGCATAAATCTTTTATTTATAGTCAGTTAGTTCCTCTAGAGATTCGGCAATTTCACAGGTACTTTTATTCATTGAATAGTGTTCAGAGAACAGGTGTGAATATTGGGAACTCCTCCTTTGGTTTTGTACAGAACTTGTTTTGATAACTAATGTGCATCTGGGATTATATTTTTACTTTGTGTATATTCCTCACCATGATAGGCGGCTTTCAACAGCTGTGAGAAAGCAGTTTTCTGTACACTCAGGAATGTTTCATTAAGATTCGTAAAGTTTAACTAACAGTAGAAAAACATCATTTATGAGTCATATTAATGTGTGAGAATAAACCCTCTATATGAGCAAAATTTCAATAAAATTCTATACAATATTTCTAATTTGTGGTCACTGAAAATTCTAAGCAAATCTAGGAAACAGCACCACTAATCTCTGCACAAAAATAACATTGATGAGAATAAACTTGGCTTACGTGTCTGGAATTGTGTGGCATAAGGCTTAAAACAAAGGTCAATGAAATCTGCTGCTTTGACGTTTACTAAAACTGTGATGGCCTCAAATGGCCTCCCCACCCTGCTCCCATGGGTAAGGTGTCCTAGCCTAGCATCCCAACTTATCCAAGGGGCCAGACACGATCCCTGCTTTTCCAAGAGCAGAGGGATTCATTTTTCTGCTGGCCTGTGGAATTATTCAGACAAGCCAATCACATCCTTCCATGGGAAACAGGAGCACCTTGCACTCTTGAGGTTCTACCTCCCATGGCCCCTGTTTTACTCTGTTTCCAAGTTCAATGACTTATGGCCCTGAGTAGCCTATGGTGTCTTTTCCCCCTGAGCTATGAGTATATGTGAGTAATTATCTGCCATCAACCTCATCTGTTCAGTGATGTGTGACGTGTATTTGGTCATCTTTATAACCCTGGAGTGGAAATCCCTCCCTTAACAATGAGATGAACAGAAGGTCATTAAAACAATTTGATGTTTTGTTGAACACCATTTAAAATAGCATCTGCATTGTCAGAAACTGAAGCCCTGTAACTATGCCAAGAAGACACGTAATAGGCACTGCAATCTCTTTTTACAGCTAATTCCTTTAATATTATATTTATCAGTAGGTCATTAAAGTTATAAACACTTAAAAGACAGTGACTGTAAGTTGAAGTAGCATAGAGTCTAATGAGAGACAAGGAGACATCAACAAGAAAATCAACGAGATGATACACAGTGCTATGCAACCAGATTTTTAAATCTGATTTCTCGGTGTTCCGTGAAAGTAGAAATGGCATTGTGCCTGGCACACACTATGCATTTAGTATGGTTTTCAGAGATAAGTGAAGAAGAAAAGTATGCTAGCTACATCAGAAGGAGTAATAAGAAAAGGCTTCTTCCAAGAGATACCAGAAACTAAGATGAACTCCATAACGCAAGCCAGAATAGCAATCCTGGGCTGATAATGTGACAGGCCAAGAAAGGCCTTAGAAAAGGAGATTAGGGCCCTTAACACATTCATGTTAATAAGGGATGTGACCTTGATCTTCTACTGAGTGATGAGCTAGATTGAGCTGAAAGGCCTGTCAATAAACATAAAATGGTAACCTGACTTAATTGGTAATCTGATAAGTATAAAATAAAACACTATTGAGTCGCCAGCCTATATCCATTATATTCATACAGTAACTCGAAATGTCTGGGAGTCTAAGCACTTTCAGGATTATTGGGAACAAGGATTCTCATAGATTGCTGGTCATCTCTAACGGATGGTAGTCGAGAAGAACATACGTGAAGTAACATACATTGAGAAAGAAGAAATTATGTAGCAAGGTAGAAAGGGGCATCTTGCCCTTTTCATTTTTTATGGTGAATAATATCACTTTGAAATTCAGTCCAGTAAAGCATATTTAGATGATACAATCTAGGTTTAGCTAGTTTAAGACTCGTAATTGAATAAATGATCTAATTCCCCCCCCCCAAATTCCTAACTGGATGATAGTATTAATAACATAAGATTTAAGTACACTGCAAAAATAAGTTAAAATAATAATTGTCTTATCTAATCAGCTCTGGCTTGATGTCGGACAAAAAGTAAATTATGAAGATGATTTTAAATATAAATATGTTTGCGTGATCTTTATTGCTGGACCAGACCCTAAATGCATACTTTCATTCACCCAATTGGAAAGTATGAATTCATCAAAAATAGAAAGACTTTAGTAATATTTTCTCTATTGTATAATATTTTATTTTATATTTATGTAAATATTTTATAATACCTATATTATTACATTGCTATAGGAGAAGAAAAGAAATGCTTGAGTGTGTTGACAAAAGAGCCACTGAAGTAATAAACTGTGTTAGTTAAACGTGGAGGGAAAAAGAAGTCAGTGGATAAATGAGGAGAAAAACGGAAGTGCCAGTGGAATGGAGCCATGTTTGATCTAGTCCATCGGGTCTAACTCTTCCTGTAATGGTGAGGGACGGGAGCGTAAAAAGATTTAGGATTCAAACTTAAGTTCTTGCGTTTCTCTTTGAATTTCTGCTGTAACAATCTCTATATTCAGCCTGCAGGGATGTAAATACTATAAATAATAATAGCATGATCTGTTCATTATGCGTTACCACTAGAGATGCAAACTTAAAAGTTATTATGATTTGTTTTACTGAAACACAGAACTGGCCTTAAGAATTATCTAGAGAATATACTTCAGGCACAATAAACTCGCCTGGAAAAAATAAAAAATGATAGAAGCAAGAAAATACTTCAAGAGAAGAAGGAAGAAAGAAGGGAGAAGAAAAAGACAGAATGTAATAGAGACCATAAGTAAAAAGAGAGAGAGAGAGAGATTGAGAGAGAAGAAACTTGTTGGCAGTCCTTAATGCCAGGCAGTGGCATCATTCCTAGTACAGGTATACAGAAATAGCAGTTTGAAACTTGACTGGATATATGGCTAACTCACTATGTTCTTCACAGGAGTTACCTTTTCTAAACATAAACAGACCCCAAACGTGATTGGCTTTCCAAAGTGATGATGATGCCAATTCAAATCTTAAAAACTTCATTCAGAGCAGCACAATTTCTTTTTTCCATTGGTATATGTCAACATTATTAGAATTAAGAAGAGGAATAATGTTATAGGAAATAAAGAGAAAAAGGAAGATAACACATCATCAGGGGAGGGAGATAAAGACAAAAAGTAGAATTATAGTCTTTATTTCAATCAACATGTGCTCAAATGTTGCCTGCCCAATGGATTTATGAAACACCAAGACCCTGACTCTCATGTAAAGCTTCTGTGTTAGCGGGTACTCCCTGAACTGTTCTGGTAGAAGACCAGATTTCTCACTTCGCCTCTCTGATGCCCGGTAAGCAGGAATCCTCCTTAGACAGACAGGAGTGGGGTCCTGGCTCCCCACCACACCTCTGATAGCATCTCCCTGACCCGAAGGGACAGGAATATGGCGTTATCGCTCTCCACATGGTCCCCGGGAATATCATGGGGGAGGGGGCTGGCAATCTGTTAACCAGTGGGCTATGGTGTAAATCCTTAGTAGTCACCTAGGACAGCGGTGAAACCACTCTCACAGGCGCTTCCCTGCTGCCGGCTGTGGGGAAGGCCAAGCTCTCCTGGTCTCCTGACACCACACGCTGCGGACCCAGAGCCTGGCGAGGATGAGAGCTCTGGCGCCCAATTCTGCCTTCTCTGATACCACCCGAAAAAGACCAGTTGGAGAGCTCCCATTGGTGTTACCAGGTTGCCAAGTTCTCCAAGTTTAGAACATACTGTATAAAAAGAAAACCAGGGACATCACCGCCATGTTGTTCTTTGAGTACCAAGGTCCATAGCCGATCTGCCTTCTCTCCACCATATAGAATCTTCTTATGTTTGTTTCGGCCGCAATGGGAGGCAGATAAAGGGAATGCATGCACATTTCATTATTCTGGAAGCAGAAATCTTCTTACCGCAGTTTTAAAGAAGCATCAGTTAGGGCAGTGCAGCTTTGGTCGAAATTATTATGCTTCCTTCAACACTCAACAAAAGAAGAAAGTTGACCTCTGTTCCTCTGATTTTTTGAACGCACCTAATTCCTAGCCTTCAGGTTATTAATTTTATGTTGCATTAGCCCATCCAGCTCTTTGTTTGCAGTTCAGAGATGATCTAAATACTTAAAGCCTTTGAAGTGCAATGGCTACAGAGCATATTTTATCAGGTGAATGCCATTGATTATAATTGTAACCACAGCTAAATGGAGTGAGTTGTACATCAGCTTACTGACACATTCCAATTCCAAGAATATTGTAAATGAGGGGGGTTTGTCTTAGGATAAAATATTTAATTTTTATTTTCAAATTTTTACTTTCAAATTTTGAATTTCCAACACTCGATGTGGGTCACTTTTAAAATTAGCAAGCAAACCAAAAAGCAGCAATGTAGAGCAACAGGTACACTTGTGATATACCAGTATATATTCAATAAAGCTAGGATTCCAAGAATATTTAATAACAGAGCAGTGTCAAATTTTAATGCTGAATAAAATTATAAAACAAAAACACTCGAAAACTAACCATTTTACTATACAAACTCCCTTCTTACAGGTGCTTTGACTTTTTTGTTGTTTTTGTGCAATTTTCTGTTTTTCACATTCTTATGGGTAATATCTTTAAAATCGTATATTAGGAAAATGTTAACTTTTAAGCATGGCTATAGATACACAGAATATAAAATTTGTATTATCCATAGTCACAAGAAACTGATGGAAAATTTAAAATAACAGTTGGAGCTAAACAGCTAGCTAGTTTCATGAAATGATAATGACTCCAGTCCTAGCCTTGGAACCATTTGGGACCTTCACACTTCTGACACCCCAGACGACCAAGGTGATGCCATTTGACCTAGAGTCAGCCAATTAAACTCTCTTTTCGGCGGTTTTGAATTTTGAACTTGATGATGCAAGGGTAGAATAAAACATTAGAATTGTTTCATACTAGCACTGGCACCCTAATAATTGAATATCTCTGTTCCTATTTTATCATTTTCCTTTCCTATCTCTATTTATAACAACTGATTATGTAAATATCCAAGTGTCTTTAAAAAGTTTTTTTATTCTTAATTAGATTTAGTTACTGTTATTTACTAAGAAAAAAATATCCAACTGATATTTGCAGAAGCTTAAGTAAAATTATATCATTAGAAAAATACTTTAATATATCACAATTTAAAAAACAGAGGCTTCATTTAGTGATATCAGGAGTAATTTTTAAATTTTGCTTTGTTTATTTTTCTTTGGAATCAACAAAATAAGCAACATTTTATGACATTATTTTTTGCAATCAATAAAGTCACTGTAAGAGGCAGTAGAAATCAGAGAACTGAGCCGAAAAGAGAATCTGCTCACTAGGTAGCACAGCTCCCTACACGTCTTTGTTTATGCAAATGCTAGCAACAAAGTAGATGTGGAAACGTTACACGAATATCGAACACCATGTGTGTCAAATGCTGAAATAAAGTTTGTAATTAATTTTTCAATTCAATCGTCATTATTTTCCCAAAAGGATAATAAAAATAAGGAAAACTACATATACAGATGTTATTCAATTCCTGTTCTTTCCTCTATTCCTTTTTTTTTCTCTTTAACAATAAAAGAGCTGAACTAGTTTTGATGGTCATTATAGCAGAATCCCTAATCTTGGTTCCACCAGGGTCTTGCTTTGAAAATCATGACATTTCTGCCTTTGCAGTAATGTGACTTTAACTGGAGCTAATGCAATTAAGGACATTGTGTCATGTCTACAGCCCAAACTTATCTTGACCATTTTTATGTAAAATATTTCTGAGATAAAAGGTAAAAGCAGTCTTGAATCTCAAATATTGCTTTGGTACTTTAATCCAAGCGAATGCATTTTGGAAGTAATTTCTCATCTATTTTGAAGCATCTGGAAAATAGATTGGAGAATGTTTCAATATGTTTTGTACATAATCAATTATTTTTACAAAAAGCATAAGTAATAGAATGAACTGTTCACAAGTGGGTCTTATCTTTGGTATTCTATAACAGGGCAGAGTTGAATCTCAAGAATGGATTCAAATATGCAGAATATATAATTTTCTATTGCCCATTATCTCAATGAACTCAGACAAAAATTTTGAAATCAGTACCATTTACAACTAAAAAAATTATTTTTCTTAATTCAAATGTCTGATGTAAATTGATTATCAAACTAAAATATCTAAGGAGTGGATAAATTGAGTATTTGTGAATCTGGGTTCTTTTAATATTTTCAGTAATATATACACTTTGCACCAGAATGACTATTTTTCTATACTTTATTTAAAACTAAAGAATTATGTTATAAATTAAACAAATTTAAACTCATGATTTTGATGTAAAAATAAAACATAATAAAGAAAAATATAATTTTTTAAAAAATAAATTGCCTCTTTAGGTAATACATTTTCATATATATTATTTCACTGCTGACTGTATGTCCATGTGGAAGAAACTACAGAATAGACAAAGAATATTATTTATTTGATGGGAAAAACAGCATGCAAATACTAAGCTGGTCTTATAGTAACGGGATACTTTTCTAAAAGTGCATTGATCATTCAGACAGCAGTGATGTTTATTACAACAGTAGATTAATTGCAATTATTTATTATTGTTATATGTTATGAAAATAGCTTCCTTCATAAGGAACATTTAATGCATTCCATATTTTGCATATTTAATCTCAAAGTTAGTAAACCCAGGTATCTATAAACAATTATAGTAAATTATATTAAGAATAATATCTAATAAAAACATTCTCAAAGATGGTTAATAACCTAAAACTTTATATTTATCTCCAATCTTATTAATAAAAGTACAAAATGTATTGCAAAATGCACCATCACAATTTCCTCTCTTAAAATAGTTCTAAATCAGATGGGAAATTACTTTAAAATACATTTTTTTTTCCCTAGTAAAACAATCTCAGGTTCTAATTAGAACAGAGTTCTTTGGTAAAATACACTCTCTCCCACTACTATATAAATAACTGTTTTACCCTTTTGTTCCTGGGGATTTATGAACACACACAGTGTGTGAATGTTTGTACATTATCTTTCATTGGTCAAAAAAGAAATTGATGCATGTAAGTAAGATCTTTAAGAAAAATCATGTGTTAGAGAAGTGTCCAAGGAAAAAGAATGAGCTTGGGGTTTAAGACATTTCTTAAAACTAACTTGAGTTAGTTGTAGCTCTGTTTTGGCTCACTTATGAGTATTGCAATAAGGCCTACTTACTTTGCAAGACTATTCACAGGATAAGATACTAAATGAAGAGAGGTACTTTATAAAATATAAACATACATAAGAGAAAAAACTCACTGTAGACTTATAGAGGGCATTGGCATACAGAATCTGTATGTGTGTGCATTTATACTCACACGCATTACACAAATACTAGAGCTATAGAAACATGAGCCTGTGCTTTGCGTACACAGAGTGTGGTCGTATGCTAAAGTTAGATCATATTTATGTTAAAGTTATACTTTTTTCTGTGTTGCATATCTATATCAATTAGACACAGCAGCTTCAAAGCCAGCTAATTTAATCACATTTTATGTAATTTTTCCATTCTTTCCAAACCAAAGCTCTGATGTGCTCATATTGACTTTGATCCAACAGGAACAATAATAATAAGAAGAAAAAGATAAACTACTTTTGGCACATTTAATTTGTAAAAAGGAAATAGAAATTGAACGTGGTCATCATATCGTTAAACTGACCAGGAGAAACAACAAGCGTACTTTTTTAGGCTAGGCTTTAATATTGATTAATTGAAAATCCGTGAGGCATAATTGGTCAAAAGTCCTCTACATAATGAGGACAGAATTCCAAACTGCTGCTAAGATGGGGGACTCTTAGCTCTGACAGGGTCAAGCGATGGGGCATCGAGAGAGAGTGCCAGATCATTGCCCACCAAAGCACACTGGTCCAAAACAATGAAAAGAATGCTATCGCTGTGTTTCTAGAACAAATCGTTCCTGAAATCTATGCTGACTGCCTCCACGTTAGCATCGACAGAATATAAACTTTGGAAACCGAGATGTGTCACAATTAAAAGCTCGCTATCAAAATGACATGTCTGATTTATTTTACTTTTTTGCAATGTCCAAGCTCTGTAGCTAGTAATATTTGTCTTTTTTATTAAACATTTTTTTTTTTTTTGGTCACTGTGAAGAAAGTTAAAATCTCTCACAGGTGGTTTATGAATGTTTCTTAAGTTTCAAAATGAATGTTTCTTAGTTCCCAAAATATGGCTTTAATCTCTAAGAAGATTTATGACTTGTTTACCAAAAATGTTGGAGATTTAGTACATGTTCCAACATGTACTAAATCTCCAAAGACTGTGCATTTTGTTCCTAGCACATTTTTAAAAATTATGATAGAACTAATGATTTTCCTTCACAGGAAAACCCTTGTCTTAGGCACATCTGGATCATATTTTTATGTTCTGTACTTTGATTTCAAAGAATATATTATGGATAGAGTACACACTTTTGGAGATTTTATTTGTCTTGGTGCTGATGATGTCTATATGTAAAGCCCACCCTTCAGTGATTTGAATAGAGATAAAGTGATTTACTTTCATAAGATTAGGACAAAATCTAATTGTGTAGAGTAAACTAGATGGCGAGTATCGGTATGCTTCTGGCCATATTATCTCAATATTTAAGGAATTTATTTTCACCGCTAACCCATTTCTGAATGCCCTTTAATGGTGGTCATATCACACACTGAGGCCTACATATTTTCTCTACAAATATTGGGAGGGGGCAGATATTTAGGTAAAACATATAAAAACAAAACAATTGCCTCTGGAGACATTGCCCCTGGGTTTAAATTGAGGAGTGCTTTAAACTGTCCTTAAGTAGTTACTCTGTCTTTCAGAAGCCCCTCTGAGCATCTACATTTGAGGAAAATTGGTAAAGTTTTATATGTTGTTTGTTTGTTTTACTCAGTCCATGGTGGAGTGTCTTTTCTATAATCGCTTCCTTTCTACAAGGCTACACACAGCAGCCTTGAACCTACATTTGCCATATTATGTGAAAGTCTAGAAAAGCCACTCACCCTTTACAATGATGTCTCTACTGCAGAGCTGAACTCAGGGGGGGTGACTTGAGCAAAGACATTATTCCCATGGGTTGTAACATCACCTTTCAAGTACCACCACTAAAACAAAATGATTCTATACAGATGTAAAGATGGTCCAACCCATTAGTAATCTAAAGAATGCATGTTAAATGACAATGAGATACAACTTCCCAACCGTTAGAGGAAAAGGAAGCCTGACTGCCTGGTGGAATGCGACGGGGAGGAAGGGTCCCGGGGATCCTCGTCCACTGCCCCTAGAAGTGTGATCCACACGGCCAAGTTGAGGAGGCAGCGGGGACTTGTTGTTAAACATGTGACTAGCGACAATCCACTGCCAGGGCTACGCGCTACAGAAACTCTTAAATCTGTGGTGTTGATAGTGATGCCCCAAAAGATCCTTAACAAGCTTTAAACAATGGTGGAGATTCAGTCGGGATAAGGAAATCACTTCAGTTATTTTAAGAGACGATTAAATATTTTAACAAATCGTAAGTAGATATCAATCGGTGAAGTAGGTATCAGAAAAAGCAAACAAACAAAGGTTTCACAAAGGTAGAAGCCGCAGGAAGAAGCCATCAAAAGACTAAGAGTATTAAAACTACAGAGCTTAGAAAGGAAGTCCTGTGAAGCTGAACAGAACAGACCTCTGAGGACGGAGTGCTGGGCTTGGGTCCAGCGATGAGAAGAGCCACCGACTGTCTGGCGCCAGCGTCTCCGAGGGTGCACAAGGTTTTGTGAGTTTTGGTAAAACTACAACGTGGATCGAACTATCGTTATGGGAAAGAACTTCTACTGCTGAGCTGAGCATGTCTGTTAGGGTGATTCTCAAAGGAAGCAGAGAGGAGCAACTGGAAGAAAATAGGGAAAAAAAAAAAAAAAACCCCACAAAACCTTCCCTCCTCCTCTAGCCTTGCCGCCCCCGAGAGCACCCCATATGAATGCCACCTAACTGGGAGTCAGCTGGCAGCGTGGAAATGTGATCTGCACAAGGCCCAGCCCCATAATCTCATAGCGGGGGATAAAATGAGAAGTTTGGAGTTGAAGATCAACACCTAACAACTGCTCTAACCGGAAATTGCCTAACGGCACAGCATTGTGTTAAGGATTATGTGTTAAAGATTATGGTGTGTTGAGTAAGTAATATACTATGCTTCTGAATCAGTTAACTAGTTTACAAGACAACTTTCTCAGTGGAATACAAGAAAAAAAAAAACATTTATTTCTTACAGGTCAGGAGGAAGCCTCTTTGTCTATGGCTGAGCGAGGATTTCGTTGAGCGAGGCTCACTCCCTTTCAGCTCAGCTGTTGATGCTTTTGCCTGTGTGGCTCTCTAAAAAACATGGGCTTTCTAAATACTTGGTTCTAATCAAATTAATATGCCAAATGTCACACATAATTCTTTTTAAGATGTGCCTCTCTCTCTAGAGTCAAGTAGAAATACTTTGCATTTATCAGGCTTCTGTAGGTGTATTTTCTTAATCTTCCTTAGAGCCCATTACCGGTTGAAATGTAGCAAGTTGGCACCATCATTCTTTTAAAATTCTTCACAGAAAACTGTTATGGTTTTGGTCTGACTAGTTCTGCAAAGCCAATGCCACATAGTTCAAGGTTTTGTTCAATTCAAGACCAAAACATGTCAATATACGGTCAAGCCTAAATTCAACGAAAAAGGAAGTATACTTGTCTATTACGAGGCCTTAGCCAAGGTGTAGATGCAAAGAAAGGTAAAGAGTTGGGGCGAATCATTCAAAAATGAGTGAAAAGAAATCAGATTCTGCTAAATACACTGACATAGTTGCAGTAAAACATTTTAGTGGTAAGTGAAAGAAGTAAATCACAGAAGACTATATACCAGGTTGACATTTAAATAAAACTAAAAACATGCAAAAATGAACAACAGATACTTTAAGGAAACATACACATATGATAGAAATATTTGAAAACGAACATCGAAAACGATTCACCAACTTTAGGACAGTTTTTAACTCTAGTGTTGGTAGAGATAGGATGAGGTGAGGAAAAAAGCGCAGGATCTGCTCCAGTACAGGTAGTGTTTGTTTTGTTTTGGAGGGGGAAGGTGATTAGCAGTTACTATTATTTTCATCTTATCTCTCTTTCTCTAAATTATATATACAGATTTTTATGTGTAGCGTATATACTACATACATGTCTTAGAAGTTTTAATCTTCTCAACGCTGAGAACTTGAATATCAACTAAGTACATAGTGACAGACGTGATCAATCTTGTTGTTCCCCAGAGGAGTTAATGATAGAGAATTGAACAGGGGAGGAGAGAAGGGAGGTAAGGCCAAACGCATGGCCAGACTCTGGCAGATTCAAATTTGCCTTGCTCATTCTTTTCTTCTATGTCCAACAACACAAACTGGGGGGATTTTTGTTCTCCTTACAAGTGTAAACATTAAGGAGATTAGTACCACTTGCAATTAAGTGGTATCAACAAGGAAGCAAAAGAAACATTGATCGCCTAAGTCAGTGAAAGAAAAGGAACGATAAACAGGCTTATGGAAACATCACAAAAAATTAAATCTATAAGCTTGGAAATCTCTTCCATTGTACTCATGATATAGTACCCAAACACTAAATAGTAATTTAATAATACGTCAGTATAAGTGAAAGAAAGATTTAAGAGACTGGCCTTGAGAATACATAAAAGGTTTTTTTTTTTGTTTTTGTTTTTGTTTTTTTAAGTTGCCTCATAACGACAGAAAGAATCATGTTAACTGAAAGTAATATGCCAACATGACACTAATCATAATTCGCAATAATTCAAAAATCCGCTGCTGTTCAATTTTCAGGTATTAATCAAACAGGTAATTCACTGGTTTGGATGGTAGGTATTTGAAATGAAATACCTTAGATTCTAAAACTTTTACAATTATTAACAGATACTTCTTTTATACGTTTTAAATATGTTTTGAATGTACACACATATTTCTATATGTACATATTTTTATACATGCATCATCTGCAGTTTTTAATACATTTAAATCATGAAATCAAGTCCTAATTTTATGCAAAGTACCGGAGAACAATTACCTTTTCAAAGGTAATTAAATACACCCATATTAAAAGGGTGCCTTCTGCCTTATAATAAACGCCAGTAGCAGCTTACCAAAAGAATTGCCGTCAGTTTCTAGGACCTGTGTGTAGCAGTGCCTCGGCGCTGGGTGTATAACTGTTTTCAGGACACGAAGGTTTATTTTTTAATGCACCATTCAAAATGACTATGTTAAAATAAATGTGACCATTTACACTCTCTTTTCCATTTCAGGAGTCTTGCAAAATAAGCCTGGGGCCTCTGCGTTTTCAGTTAACCCTTGGTTGTGGGATGCGTGTTTGCGATCAGCTAAAGAAGTGTCAATGACTAGCTCCTGATCAGCCCTTTGGCAGCTTATCCATGAAATAATTTACGTTTTTCATCCACTCATTTTGAAGTTCTTGAATCAAATGGCATTATTTTTTTTTAAAGATCATGGGGGATTTCACCATTCAAATCACAAGGGTTTTTCTCATGAAGGTAATGGAAAGCTTGAAAAACAAATTGAACATCTTTGTTCAAAATAGGCCATGTCAACCGGGTCACGACCCTTCACAGGGAAGTGTCCCTCTTCCTCCAGTGGGAGGCCCTGTGTCTCCATGCAAGCGGCATCTCGATCACTGACTGCTTGTGCCTTTGAGAAGTTAGCAGGAGTCCTCTAACATCTTTCCACCAGACCATCCAGAGAAATAAAAAACTCCCTCTCATAACACACACATATAGAACTGCCCCACAAAGACTCAAATTTCCCCAGTTGTGGTCATGAATTAGGATGCTTGGATTAGTCAGGTACCACTGGCAAAGCATGACAGGGGGAAGAGGGTATTCTACCGAAAGGGAGATTATTTCATCATAAAAAGGAAAGAAGGTTACTGAGCAAACAAATGATGAATATCCCTGCCTTCCACATCTGGCTCGCGCGCGCTCTCTCTCAATCTCTCTCTCTCTCACACACACACACAAACATTTCCAGAGTGCCTAGAATGCATATTTCCTCCCAAGAAAATCCTTCCCTTAGATTTTAAACGTGCTCATCATTCTCTAACACACACACACATCACATCAAGGAACAAAAACTCTTGTCCTGACTGAATATCGCCCTCCAGCCACTACCTTTGCCTCCTGTCTCTCTCACATGCAGATTTCTAGAAACGTCTCCTAGAATTGCTGCCTCCTTTCCCTTCTTTGGCCCAGTCCACACTTCCTAAAATCATTCCACCAAAACAGAGCTCCTTAAGGCGACACTTGACTGACTTGCTGCTACATCAAGAGACGTTTTTCGGTTTTCATCTAACTGGACATCTCGGCAGAACTTGACTTCACAGACCACTCCTCTCCTCTCGAAGAAATGTTTTCCTTGACAAAACCGACCCCACGCTACCTCGATTTTCCTAGTGCTTCTGGTGAATTTCTTTTCATGGGCGTCTTGCAGGTTCATCCTCCTTATTCCAGCTTGTAAGGATTGGAGCACCACAAATTTTGGCGTTTTGCTCACTTCTCTTCCTTCACATTGCATTCCCTTCCTAAGCAATCTCATGGTTATGTCTCAAAACGGACAGAGATGGCTAAAATTCTGTCCCTCCAACTGAGGCATTTTCTTTGAGCTACAAATCTTGTATCCAACTGCCACGCTAGAAATTTATTTTGGATGCCTTAGCGGCACCTTTAATTAAAAATGCCCTGCGGAAAACCAGATAATTCCCCCTTTTCTTCACCAAGCACACACACCTGCTCTTACACAGTCTTCTTATGAGGACACCAGTCTCAGTCCGGAAAATCGCCATCCACCACACCTGGTGCCTGCTCTCCCTCACTGCTCACATTCAGTGTACTTCTACTTCCTGCAGACATAACTTAAGGATTTCTTGAATTCATCAATATCATTTCACTTAATTATCACTATAAAAGCCAGCTCTGCCATCATCTCATACCTGGAACTCCACATTAGCCACGTAACAGGCTCCCTGTCGTCTTGTCTTCGGCCCTCCAATCTCTTCTTTCCAATGCAGCCAAAGAAATCTTCTGCAATTCAAACAAAAAGCACTCATCAACCAGAATCTAACACGCTGTCTAAAATGCCCCACACCATCCACTCCCATCTGCTTCCCTCGTTTAATTTGTGCCACCTCCTATCACGGCTTTCTTTCAGAGGACACAAAGAATCACAGGCCTTCTTTCAGTGTTGAGCATGAATATCGCTGTCATGGGGCCTTTGCCACATTTCGTACTTTTCATTATGAATGGAATGGTTTTTCTTGCCGCTTTCACCTAGTGGCTACAAATACTACAGATTCCACCTCAATTGTCCTTTCCTCAGGGATGTGTTGTCTGCCTCCCGATGGGGTGAAACCTTCCTAGTATGCCTTAAGACTCCTGTACCTCTCGTTTACAATACCCATTGCATTTATAATTCTGAACTGAATGTCTGTTGAATAGTTGAATTAACATTGAAAAATATTATCACTACCATCACCCCACAGACAAAATAAGCCACACTGTTCTCTGCAGAGCAGACATCCACCAGCTCTTGCATCTAATTAGAACACTAGGTTCCATAGCTTGTGTTTAATCTCACTGCTCATAGCCAGATGTGGCTGCTTACAAACCAGCCACAACTGCCCAAATGTTCAAATACGCATTTTAACAGAGCCAGTATAACTGATGATATAATAATTCCACTTAGATAGGGAAGGGTTAAAAAAATAAAAACAAACTCTGGCCACTGGCCCAGAACCTAAGTTATTTACTGCTTATTAGTACTGATAAATATTCAGTTTTCTGATAGTTTTAATTCTGTAGATAGAGCTGATGCTCTGAGATGTTGCCTGCATCTCCCCGTACCATATGCCCAAGATTGAAGCGCTCGTTTTCCAAACAGGGAGTATTGTCCCTCAAGAGCTTTCAGAGCCAAAGACCAAATAGTGTTGTTACAACTGAAACAGAAAAGACCGAGTAGAAGAAAAGGTTTCGTAGGAGATAAGTAGAAGGAAGAACAAGAATACAGCACATGGACAGAATCACTACAGAGCTCTCGACAAAAACGGTCCCCTTCTGGAATGGGGACAGCTCACCAGACACAAAAACCAGGGCCAATTGCCTCTAAGACCGTGTGTCCCACGGCCTGGGCTTCCCACATTGGTTCCATGCAGATGCAGTCTTAGGGCCCTCAGATTTCTAGAAGTTATTCATTGGGTGCAAAAGGGGATCCTTTCCCATTTCCTAGATTAGAAGAATGCTCTTGAGAATATAGTTTTTACAAAGAGATCGAATATTGGTTTTAGAGAAGATGAAGCCAAATGTGACTATCTAAAATGCATAGGTTATCTTGATAAAAACAAAGATTTTTAATATATATTTCAGTTTAGTAAACATTAAGGCTGGTGTTAATTTGTATAGATTATTTAACTTTATAATGCCATAGTCTCCGCTCTGAAAATATAAGACATTAATTAGATTAAATGACCTTGACACTCTTTTTCTGCCATAAATGACCATGATTCACATTTTTCTATGTGTCTCTATTTTCTAATTCTAATTTTGCTCAAAAAACAGATTTTTCTACATTAGTTATCATCTGTTTTATAGGACCTATCATATTTCTATATTACTGTTGTCACCTTCTTCACCCATCCCCCTGAGAACCGTGAGCTACTTGTAAATATTTATCTTTTATAATTTGTCTTTCTATTCTTATTCTATACTCATCAAAGTATCTTATACTTAGTAGAAAAACAGTGTGTTGTTTAATAATTGATCAATTATTCTATAGGAAGATCAATCTAAGCTTTTTAAATGTCAAACCCAGACCCTTAAGACAAATTCACAAATACCATTTATAGGATTAAAAATAGTAGCCTTTACATATAAGGCTAATTGGCTTCTACCTGTATAACAAAATTACCCTTAAAATATGTTGTCTTTAAACCAAAACACTGGTCAAAATTTATAAACTATTGTTGGAGAAATACTGGAATGGATTTTTTTTTTATTTTTTATATATTTTTTACATTATAGACTAGTGTTCATTAAACTATCTTCTTTGATCTGAAATGGCACTTTCCAACCAAATTTCCAATTCCCTCCAACATGTAAGGCAGGGTGATTAGTTGACTTAAGAGCTATGATTATAATGTCTTTGTTGTTTTATTAATCAGAATCTTTCTTCTTTCTTTAGTGGCAAAGAAAATGAACATGTTCTGAATATCTGCTAAACCCGGAAAATATGATGGATGCCAGTATATACCAAGAACTGAACGGGGCACAGAATATATATCTACAGAAATCCTCTAATCAGTAAATTGTACCTTCTGGCTTGCACAGTTGCAATACTGACTGAATGTTTTGGTCACCCCAGTTTTTCTGAGACAGTGAAATGCCCTTAGAGAATCATGGAAATAAGATATTCCTTCCTTTTATACTAATCAAATCCCAGGAAGTTCAGAGCAAATTTGGGGGACTTGTCATAAAATTGTCTACTCTCACAAAGTATCCTATTAATTTTAAAAGACATGATCATCTTAGAAATGTATTTAACCTTCAAATATGCTTTGATATGCATATTTAATCTGTACATAGCTACTGCCCTCACCTGATTAAAAATCACCAAGAATAGTAACTAATGTCATTAAGATCCGCCATGTTGGTTGATAGAGGTAGATTATGTTTTGGCAGGTTCGAGATGCTTTTCGGTAACCCTCAATTAGGCTTGACATGACATAGTACGGAACTGTACAAATTATACCTTTGGATTAATAAGAAAGGAACTATTTTCAAAAAAAATATAAGTTTAAACCTGATATTGGTTAATGGTATATCTGGTTTCAGTCTTCTTTAACCTATATAATACACTAAGTAATTAATTGAAAAAGGATGTATTACATGAAAAATTGCTCTGTTTTCACTATATGTAGTTATTAGCAGAATCAGCAGTTTAGCCTAATAAAAAAAGTTCTTTTAATTGTGATAACTTGGTCTGTTGAACATTGATTCATTGTTTCTTTAGATTACAATGGCTCTCGATCAACTTATTTTAGCATACTTTGATGAAAAATAATTATAAAGCAAAGAAACTTACTTGGTATTAAAACTAAAAAAAGAACACTAATTCAATGTGATTGAGCAGATAAAATTCAAATGCGTATCTTTCAAATTGATGCTTTTCAATAATGTCATGTGATTACTTATTAGTTTCATTTTACTGAAATTTTAATAACCTTAGCTCTTTGACTATTGCAAAGAAAGTAAATAAGACACATGGTATTTTAATTATGCAATTATCTTTAATTTGGGAAAAATAAATAATTATAATTTATATCAATTTGCATTATATTGCATGCACATTTACATATATTGAATATATGACTCAATGGAGACATAAAATTCATAAACATGATTGAATGCCCTTCTCAACATCAAAGGGGCTAATATTATTGAGGAAATTAAGTTTGCCTTGCCATTGAAACTTCATAATCTAGAAAATCCTTTATTTCTGAACTATTTTCCTACAAAAACATAATAGAAAGGCAAAAGAAAAAATCTTGTTCAAGATACTAAGATTTTTTGAACTAAATTCAGGAGGTGAACAGAAGTGGGTAGTTTGCTTAACGCCTCTGCACAAATTCATTCACATAAAGTTGGTCATCTTACTTATGCCATGCGTCATAGTGTTAAAGGCAAGGGGTCCACTCCCGATGACCTTGGCCATTAGTGAGTAGGTGACCAACACTGTTAAAATACATGTTTAATCTTTTAAATCTTCCAACAATTCTGCGATAGTCCAGGACAAATTTTATGCACCAAGAAAAACGTAAGAAGTAATTGCTTACTTGAAATCTAATTAAACCCTTAATGCTTTCAAGGCGTAATTCTTGTTCTCCAATGGCTGAATATGCATAATAATCAAACTCCCTGTATAAGAAATTTAGTGTCCATTTTAGAGAAATTATCTGTCTTAGTCAGTTTGGGCAGCTATAACAAATTACCACCGACTGGGTGGTTTAAACAAGAGAATTCATTTCCCACAGTTCTGGAGGCCGGGACTACAAGATCACGGCTGCAGTAGGTCCGATATCTACCAAGGGCTTCCTGCCTGGCTTGCAGATGGCTGTGCTCTTGTTGTACGCGTTAGGGAGGGAGAGGAAGTTCTCACGGCTTTTCTTATACGGGCTTCGATCCCATTCATGGCCTACTCTCCCAAAGGCCCCTCTCCTAACACCAACACATTAGGAGTTAAGATTTCAATATATGCTTTGGGGGTACACAAACATTCAGTTGATAGCACTGTTTAATACAGAACAGTGAGACATTTCAAATATTTATTTTGCTGGTCATGAATATTTTGGAGGATAAAATGTAACTCATAATCCCCCATCTTCCCCTCTTTGTATTTTCACTCATTAATCCACAGGCTAGCAAAATAATCACTGTTTTATTCAATAGTAAATTGTAATTGTTCCTTCACGCAGTAAAATTAGTTCTTATGTAATTCAAAGTGCATATATAAAGAATTCCTACGAAGTTTTTTTTTTTTCTTTAGTTTTTAGAACTGCCCAGGAGTACTACACTTTGTTCAAACACTTAATTCACATACTAGCAACTTTTATTTTAATAATAATTCAAAATGCTCATATACATTGAGCCTGGTTCTATTGCTAGATTCTGGATACAGATATTACAAACAATAACCCACTCAGCCTGATCCAACATAAACCAATAGACTCACTATCGTGTCCCATGTTTTACACATTCCAGAAGTGCTTTCCAATATTGTCACAAGTGTATATTCCAAATATTTCAAAGGAAAACCCTCTCGATTCAAACAAATTAACTTTATTTTTAAAGTGAATAAAGAAGTTTGATGCTCAGTATGTCAAATTTCAAACTTAATTAAAAAAAATACTACTTTGTGAATAAATTGGAAAAGGTCCATGAATTAGAATTACATAAATGGTTGCTTCATCTTTAGCTACATGTCTTTGTTGAATTACCTCAGGTAGGTGACTTAGTTTCTTGAAGATTCCACTTTCCCATCAAATTCCTCAACATGAAGACGACATCCACATGGATGCTAAATGTCTTGCATCTAGTTCATGCTCAATAGAATTTGGTTTATTAAAATCCATCAGGATGAGGGTTTTTATTTTAATCATTCTTTCTTTCAGATAGCTAAGTTATCATAAACTTAGAATATTTTGTGCTGTATTTTAGGACAGACAGACCTAACCTAGCCCTATTGAGTCTTAAAAGTTTATTGGGACATTAGCTCCTTCAAAAGTATAATTTCTGAAATATTGACAATTGATTTTATCAATAGTAATGCATTTTATAAGTCCCCCTAAAATTAGCATATTTACAATTGTTTGGATGACTTAAGAATGCTTTTGAAATATAAAATATCCCTGAAACACTTTATATAAAATATCATATAATGTTTCTATGAAAATATTTTGCATAATCTCTCACATACAAAAAGTTCAAAGGAATCAATATAGGTAACTGCATATTTAATTTTGTGCTGAAAACTCTGATCTCCTGAAAGTGAAATATTAGGGCAAAGATTTCATATTTTATTGCTTTAAAAATATCCCTCAACATGTCATATTTTTAATTACATCACTTATAATCTCTCTAGATATGTCAAAGAATATTTATATTTGTAAATAATCTATGAAATATAATTCTAATTTAAAAAATAATACATAAACATTTGTTATCTTAAAATATTAGATTCAGGAGAGGAGTATTTATGAGGGTGTAAGGCATTATCTTGTATAGAAATGAAAGCGAGACAACATGAGATTTGGGATAAGATGCACAATTTTTAAAAATGCACCATTAATTTTAATAGAAACTTCACAAAATAGTCTTTTTAGAGGCGATAAGTTAAATAAGTGATGTAAATTTAAAGAAAAAAAGTTTTTTTTTTTTACTTTAAGTACAAATGAATGCTCGATAGCTTGGCATTATTTATAAGCTAATATACTTGTGTATCATTACTTATGTAGGTAGACTAGATTGTAACTAGAGCACAGATATATTTACATTCTCTCTGGAATATGGAAGTCACTATTCATGATTCATTGAAATACTGTTTTCAGAGCAATTTCTCAGATTACATAGGGCTAGCATGCCTTGAGATTTCCTTTCATTTCTTCGAGGACAATAAAATAGTGTAAAATAATAATTTTGTAGTGCTTTAGAATGTTAGCACTCAGCACAGACCTTTTTAATATTCTTACGGATACTTAAAAGTTTGTAAAAAAGGACAGAAAAATTAGAGACACTCACTTAACTTCCTCTTTCTTGCAACAGGAATTGCAAGTTTCATAACAGAAAAATAGAGTTCCAGGTATCAAATGGTTTAAAGGGATTTGTAGAACTAAGCAAGGGACAGGAACTTAATGGTACAGAATATGCCTCCTCTGACTAGTATAAGAAGGACTAAAGAAAACAGAATAATGGTCTCCTTTGGCAGAATGAATTAAGATATCTAGCACTATTTTCATAAGAGGGACTATTTATTGATGGAAAGTTATTAATTTTAAAACAAAAACAAATTAACAAAAGCTTAAAGAAATCAACTCATGTCAACGGGCCATGAGGTCTCAGAAGATGCAGTTTTGCCTATGCCTCCAAGAGAAGTCTGGGAATGGCTGAAATGTTTTGCACAGTTCGCCAATGGTCATCGTACCCACAGACTCATAAGGGTGGGGAACACCAGGTCTGAAACACAGTGCAGCCAAATGCACAGGGGAGGAGAGAAGGTGCGTCATTTAGAAGTGCCTACGGCATTAGCACACTTGCTTCATATTTAGTCAAGAATGTGTTTTGGGGATGAAATGAGGACTGGACTACAAGCAGGTAAAACCATGATTCCAGTAGAGGGAATTCCTCTGTTTACAACTCCAAACATAACTGTGCCAGGAAAATGTAAGGATTAATATGTATTTCTCATATTCATAAGAGAATTGATTTTTAAAGAACTATTTATGTAAGGCTATAGGTAAAACAGAGCAAGATGCATGAGGAATTCCAGCTTTTGTGGTTTTAGAAAGAGTTTTATTGATAATGTGATAGGAATAGTTGCTCTTATAATAATTTTAATGGACAAAACAAAAGACTGAATTGTCTAGTTAGTAAAATTACTTGAGGCAGAAGTTTTCAGAGTTTGTCTGGTTGGGTTTTTTTCTTGGTCACATTTGCCTCTCCCTGTTCTAATAAATTGTTTTTAAATCTCAAAACATCGAATGTATAATATTCATATTTCAATATAATGCATCTAAATAATTTCTCATTATGAGTGAACCATATTATATTACTTGTGTTTCAAATTCCCTAGCTCCTAATTAAGTTTTCCAAAGCAAAAGCAATGTAATCAGCCTGATTCTAGATGAATAATGTCAAGCTCAGTAGAAATTATTAAATTCACTATCTGTAGAATAATCTGGCACCTGTTTTATATTGCACACATCAAGAGGACACTCAGAGGAAAATAAAGTCTAATATAACCATTATTAAATGTTTATTAGTCACAGCCCCAAATTTCATTTATTGTTTTGTTGCAAAGAAACATCTATTTCCCAAGCACAAACATCTTTAAGTTTTAATAATTAAAACATTGGAAGTCAATATTGTTCTTGCTCAGGTAGCAGGCATTATGGTGCTTATCTAGTAATAAAGCTTATTTATTACCATTCGGTTTTCCTATTTATAGCCTAAGCTGCATTATTTGATATTTTTCTTTTCAAAATGATCCAACCGAATACTTTTAAACTATTGCTTTGTCATTGAAATAGAAAAATATGGAGAAAGAATAAAGCAAAATAAATACATTAAGTAAAATGATAGCCTAACATTATAAATTTTGAAAAAAATATTTTGGCATTTAGAATATAAAATTATGTTTGTATTTTTTTCTCCGTATTTATGATAAATGCTCAATGAGAATGAGGAAACAGAATAACTTGGGAAATGAAAAACTAATAAATTTCTCAGGACTATTTATTTGATATTCTCTTAAAGTTCTTTTTTACAGCTTTATTGAAGTATAACGGACAAAATTGCAAGATATTTAAAGTGTACATCATAATGATTTGATATATTGCAAATTATATTACATTCTTTCAAAATATTTGGTTTTTATTAAATTTTTTTTTTCCTACGAGGCAGTTGTTTTGGTTGTCTCAAAGTATAATCTCTATATTTTGAGTGACAAGTAAAACCTGAGCTCAATTCTTTTATTTTCAGCTGTGTGACGTAAAGTCTGCCCCGCGTGTAACTTAATGTTCACTGACAGATCTGGTCAGAGGTTCACCTTGACCACTTGTGACTCTTTTCCTTCTGGTCCCCACACACTATCCAACAGGTCTGGTTACCCCGCAACTGGAGTGTCGTTCTTTAGATGGAAAGAAAGTGGGTTCTCTCTCAGACATCCTCCATGGATGGCCATGGCCAGCAGCCACAGAAATTTACTGCAAGCTATTTCTTTTCTCTAAGTACATTTGATGCTTGCATAATATGGGTTTGAACTGCATGGGTCCACTTACACTCAGATATTTTCCAATAAACATACAGTCTGTTCACCCACTACCCCCCAATCTCTGGGTTTTGCATCAGGGAATTCTACCAACCAAGTGTAGGCTTCATCCGTGTACAGAAACAGACTTAAATTATCCTGTGGATTTCTGACTGCATGAGGGTCGGTGCTACTAAGCTTCCCATCATTCCAGTGTCAATTGTGTGGGCTTTGGTCACTCTTCAATACCTTCGAGCTTGTTGGTTTTGTTTGTTTCTCCAGAATTCATAGTTGTAAACTGATCTGACCAACAGGAACTTAGAAGCAAACTCTACTGTCATCGAGTCTAAAGCTGGCCTTGGTGTTTGACTCCAATATAGGCTCGACTTTGATTTCATGTTTCCTTTCTTTGTTTTAGTTATTACTGTGTTTGTTTGTTTGCTTTTTGGCCTTTTTGGTGTTCTAGTTTTTGCAAACTCATGCATGACATAATGTAGATACTTCATAATATTTCCTTTTTTTTTTTGGTAAATTTCATCAACTGATTTCACAAATGTTTCATCTACTATTTTACTGGACAAGAGAAGGCATTGTTTATTATTATCCATGTTAACATGAATATGCCTTTTTAAAAAGATATATCTAATTTTCTTATATCCCCTAATTCCTATAAGCTTTTTTTTTTTTTATGCAAGCATTCTATGGCAAAAAAAAAAAAAATCAACAGGAGTACAGGAAATAAGGATTCATTCTTACCGTGTTTCATCAAAATTATAAATATATTTGGTTGTTTGAGAAGGGAGAATTCAATTTTCAATTCTTTTATTGAGAAAAATTAGTTACATTTTGAAGTAACAAATCTACTCAGGGATGAAGGTAAAATATTACATAAATGAAAAGCAAAGCTGGATGAGTTTCAAAAAAATATTGAACTTGTTATTTCTCTTAATGTAAGATAACATACACACTTTTAAATTTGAGTGCAATAAAAAATATTTTTCTCTAAATTGGCTTAAAAGTTATCTGAGTACAGCACAGATCAATGATGAATCTGATATTTTTGCTTATCTTCATGAAGATTCATGTGGCTATATATATGGAAATATTTTCAGGCATTATAAAACAGGAGCCACGAGAAAAGACAAAGTTATCTGATGAAAGCACAGTTCAGTGATGGAAGTGAAAACTGTTCTGAATTCCCTGAGTTTTTGACAAATTTTTACATGAAAATGTATGAGATCACATTAAAAATAATAAAATACAAATCCTAAGAAAAGCCATTGTCGAACTCACAACTTGAATTCTGAGTCTCCCAGTTCTTTCTTTTTAACTTTATTCAGGGGAGTCAAAATTTAAGGCAGTGTTTATTGTGAAGAGCCTAAAACCTTTTGGGTTGAAATTAAGAAAAGGAGCATGCGAGTTGTTTGAATTCGGTTCACAGTAGGGCCCAACTGAAAGAGCGGGTAGAGACTTTGATGAATAGACACAGTGCACGGGCTCCGGACGTGCAGCTGTCTTTCCCAGTGGTTTTACATTGCACGTGTTATTTATCTCTCTAAAACACTGTTTTCATTTTAAAAATGAGGAGTAACGATGTCTGTTCTGCCACATGACACCGTTTATGAGACCCCGGTGAGGTCTCATATAATGTAAAATGAACAAATGTTACAAAGAATGAAATTAATAAAAATACGAATTTAAAATGTTTGAGATCGGATTTGAAGTTAAAATTAAGCTTCTTTGTAGTTTCATAACTTAACACAGTGTTATGTACCTTACAGTTAATTATTCATTAAATGAGTGAATAAAACAAAGCATGTGGGGTACTTAGCTAAATACTTTACCTAAAATGAATTCTTTAAGCATACATATGTTTATTTTTAATTTATTTTTCAACAAATATTTTAATATGTAACCATAAGCAGACTCTGTACTAAATTCAGTATAAAATGGAAATTAATAACTTAAAAACATAATCAATGAGCTCCTAGATTAGTGGAAATAAAGAAATGCATATGATCTACTCCGACCCGTCATATTACACGTCATGAGCACAGACTATAAGTGCTATGGGAAAATAGATGAGAAAAACAATAATTCTTTTGGAAAATGTTGTAAAAAGATGAACAAAAGAACACTATTTGAACTGGTACTTAAATGAAAAGGCGAGGAGAGGAAAGGTAACAACAGCTAGCACTTCAAAGTGACAGAAAAAAGTTACATGCCACTTGTTCTATACTGGACGTTTTAAGTGCTTTGTGTTTGCTGAGTGGCTTAATTTTCGCGACATAAGAAGTCAGGCTTAATTGTACTATAAAGTTAGTTTTAACATTACCCTTTTAACATAGGAGAAAAACAAGCCTCAGTGAGGGTTAGGTGACTTTCCCAATGGCACATGCCAAATTAGTAACAGCTGGGATTCAAGGTCCCTCAGTCCCCGACTTATCACCTGAGTGCTTAACCTCATCTTACACCGCTATGTTTGAGCCTGGCTACAATTTTCACAAGTTGAGAAATGAGAGTAAGCATTTCTCCCAGAGGAATAGCAGGAGCAAAGGCACCAGCCGATCAGAGTGCAGGGAGGGACACACATTCCAGTGACTATGCACCGAGCACAGGGAGGCAGGACAGTCACATAATACGACCCCCACACTTTTAACACAAATAATGAACTGATTAAACCCACATGCCCGCTTTACATTTCTGTAGTCAGGTAGCATTCTTCTCAACCTCGGTCAGTTCTTTAAAAAATATTTTATTACTGTCAGTGCTGAGCAGGACTTCAGTAGAGTTGTACTTACTATACGAAGAGAAATAACCCAACTTGGAAAAGTGTTTATATAGCCTTGGGAGAAGGGAGGGTTTGGGGATTGATACTATCATGATAAATTCACGATAGTAATGCGAACCTTCTCTTCATAGAGGGAAAGGAAATCCCCAGGCTCAAGGGAAAACAATAGTGTGATTTTTGTAAGTGAAGGAAGAGTATATTAACGTTATATATACATATGTATCTTATATGAAAATATTCTATTTCAACTAAGACTTGCCAACTAGTTCTCACTCGGTAATAAGATATTGAAAATTTATGAACCACATCGATAGTAAACAATGTGCTTTCACACTTAACAGAGTTTCCTAAGAAGAGATCGAGAAGACAGGATATGGGAACTCAGTAGTTGCCATGGTTTCGGAGTCAAGCTAATGATTTTAGGATCAAGTGAATAAGTATGAAATTTTACAGATTCTCGAAAACTACAGCGGCAATGAGATATTGATTAAACATATGCATTTGGCTGGAAACTGAATTTCCGATTTTAAGATAACAAAATATTGGTATTCCGGTAAATTTTCAAATATTATCTCCTTTCTCTAAAATGCATCTTCTAGGGATTGAAATAATGTTTTAAAAAATGAAATATGAATCACCTAATTTGGAGAACAAGAAATGACTTAAATCTGGTAAACACTAAAACATCCCCAAAGATGACAAACTCATGCATTCTTTCATTATTTTCTGGGTGAAATTCCAGATATTTGTAATTCAGTTAATTTAATACAAAACGTTTTTTAGAATGTGTTCATCCTATCCTTTTTTAGAACATCAATGTGAAAATTTCTGTGGAGGAATAAAAACATGTTATTTATGGTTTTTCTCTTCAAAAATCTCTCAGTTTAATAAAACTGACAAAAATATTTGCAACATAGAATAAATGCTAATACAAATTAAAAAGGTTGTATGTGTACATAGAATTCTAGTTATTAACCTTAACACAAATAGGCCAAGACAAATCTTCAGGAAAAAAAAATATGATGTATAGGCATGGATTAAAAATTAGAAACTCTCTATTATCTATTTACAAAAAATATAGTTTAGTTACGTAACTTTAAAGCGTTTAATAAGAATAAGGGTTTAACAAGAATAAATACATTTATTTACTACTTTAAAATTAGCGAATGAGTTTAAAACCATGACCTCTGGATATGCACAACAGCTCCGTGAAGCTGGCGGGACTGGATAGCGCAGTTAAACACACCAGCGATCGCACCTTGGAAGAATGACATTACAAAAAGTCGAGCTCTGAAATGGCAGCATGGATTCTGACTTTTAACCCAAGCCTTTTTTCTAGGCATAGCTTAGGGAATCGAGTCATCGGTGGGAAGTGAGAGAGGCATATTGTTTTTCATATACCTCTGCCAAATCTGTAGCATTCTGCAAAAACTAGAAAGAAGACTGATGGAAGTTAACAAAGTCACCCTAAATAACTATTACATCTTCCTGAGAGATACCTGTTGCATGAAGCTGAAGTCGCTTTCCAGGGGTAGCTCACTGCTCATGGTAAAGTGCTCAGGTTAAGGTAGAAGGAACAATTTAAAGCCTCGCTAATATTGGAAAGAACACACCATATAGTTTCTAACGAGGCTCAGCCAAGCCAGCACTGTGTCCTCAGTGAACAAGAGGAAGATCCATGTAGTTCAAGACGAGAGCACGTGGCTGTAACACCTCTCCGTTATGTATGTGCTTAGCCCTTCAGAAATGCCTGCACTTTCGCCAGCCTGAGGACACTGAACATGTGACTTTCTCTTTCTTTTTTTCTCCATAGCATTTACCTTCCAACATACCTTATACTTTATTTTTATTTTATTGTGTATATCCCTACCTGAATATAAGCTCTCCAAGAGCCAGTATTTTTATTTGCCTTTTTTCCTTTGGTGCATTCATGTACTTAGAACAGCTGCCTGACATATATTAGGTATTTCTAAATTATTTATTTCTGATTAGCATTATATAATTTATAATATTTTCTTATGGTTAAAATATATGTATTAAATGAATGAATCATTCAATTAGCTTTTAAAAATCTCACACAATAGCATGGCAATTATTTTTAATAATTAATTTATCAAAAAATAATAGAAATATTTATGATGGCCTATCACATGACTGGATCAGTGCTGCAGTGCTGTGTATGGTGAGACACGACCTGTCTTCAGGGGGCCTAAAATCTTGTGGGAAAAAATACTGGTAACTATCGATGTTCACATACCATGATAGCACAGTTCCCCTGGGGACATCAAGAACCTCATGGAGGAAATCGAACTTATGCTGAGATGTCAAGGACTGCCGAAGTTCATGTTAAAGGCGGAAGTTGTGGTTCAGGCATAGGAAATGACACGTGTGAAGGTGAGGTGCTGAACCAGAAGGAGCTGGTGTGACAAGAAAACAGTACGTTGTGCGTGACTCTAGCCTAGTGACAAAAGATCAAACGTAGGGACACAGGACTTGACCTGGGAATCTGGCATGTAGGATCTTTTACATCATAATGGGTATTTTTATATTATAATGACATCTATGTTATCTTTATGTTAAGTAATAATGGAAAACAATAGAAGACTTTTAAGGAAGAGATGTGATTATGATCATTTACATTGTACACGATTGTTCTTCGTAGTGAAGTAAAAATTAAAAATGAGTAATATTTGATTGCATATATGTACCATAGCTTCTTTAGCCAATCATCTATCATAGGACACTTCTGTTTCTTCCATGTCCTGGCCACTGTGAATAATGCTGCTATAAACATCGGTGTGTAAATATCTTTCCAGATATGCATTTTTAAGACTTTCGGTAAATAAGCAGTAGAGGGATTGCTGGATCATATGGTAGATCAATTCTTAGTTTTTCAGGAAACTCATACTGTTTTCCGTAGTGGCTGTGCCAATTTACAGTCCCATCAGCAGTATATGAGGGTTCCTTTTTCTTTGCATCCTCTCCAACATTTGTTATTACTTGTCCTGTTGATTACAGCTATTCTAACAGGTGTGAGATGGTATCTCATCGTGGCTTTGATTTGCATTTCCCTAATAGCTAGTAATGTTGAGCATCTTTTCATATATTTGTTGGCCACTTGTATGTCCTCTAGAAAGAAGTGTCTGTTCAGGTCTTCTGCCCATTTTTTTTTTTTATTGGATCATTTGGGTTTTTTTGTTGTTGTTGCTGAGTTGTATGAGTTCTTTGTATATTTTAGATATTAGACCTTTATTGGAGGTGTTGTTTATAAATATTACTCAGCCATAAGAAATGAAATACTTCCATTTGAGACAACATGGATGGACCCCAAGATAATCATGCTGAGTGAAATATACCAGAAAGAAAAAGTTGAAAATCATATGATATCACTTATATGTGGGATACAAACCTAAAAGCAACAAGTGAGGAGAACAAACAAACAGAGACTCATGGACATGAACTATAGACTAGTGGTTACTAGTGGGCTGGAGGAAGAGGGGGGAGCTAGACGGGGTAAAAGGGCGGTCATAATAGGGGGGAATAAAGAGGGAAGTGAAGGTGGGAAAAAGGGGATCCAATATATGGTAGCTGAAGGAAACTGGCCTTTGAGTGGTAAACACACAATAGAATAAACAGATGTCAAATTATAATGTACACCTGAAAATTATATAATTGTATCAACCAGTTACCCCCAATAAACTTAATTAAAAAAAAAGAAAAAGAAAAATGAATTAGCACAAGACAAAACTAAATCCAAAGGAATATTTTAGAAGACTTTAGTAACCCAAGTAAAAAAATAAAGATGACTCGGCTCTGTTGCTAGCGTGGGGATAGGATTGAGCAGATTCATTTGTTCACTCAAAACGGTGGTTTTCAAGCATTTGCTATTTTCCATGAGCTCTAGGCATTGAGCAATCAGAGGTAAGCAAAACCGTCATGGGCTTATAGAACAACTTTTAACATTTTTAAAACTATGAATAAACAGTAACAAAAACCATGTTTTCCAAAACAACTTCGACAATTGCTTCTCAATCAAATATTTGACCTTCTCAAAGCACAATATAATGGGCATCTTCCTAGAATGTTCCATGCTCTGAGCCAATATGAGTAGACTTACAGAGGTCCTGAAAACAGCTCTGTGAAAAACTGGAGTGTGGTTTGGTCGATTTATGAAATACACAGTTTGTTTCAAAGACGTGAGCTTATCAGAAAGTGTAAAAGACAGTGAAATAACTGAATGGGAAACATGCAAATGAAAGATTATTTTAATCAATCTATACAAGTACACACACATATATTTTTTAACTAAAGATATCCAAGGGCCAGTATTAAAAAAACTCAGACAAGTATTTTTTTATGTGTTATTGACACTCATCAATTTGCCATAGTCCATACTTGAACATTTTTTATAACATAATTTTTATATTTTACTTATTTGAGGACTATGCACACTAGACTATAAATGTGTTTAGTACATGACCACACAACCTCCAATGTCTACCTGCTCACACTAAATTCTCAGCCAATAATTGTTACACCAAAAAATACAATTGAATATACTGAATACCAATTCTGAATACATTTCAATAGCTATCTCGTCAGCCCTTGTTCACTGTTCTGTAAGTTCTAGCCTTTTACCTTGACAGCTTGTAAAAGAAATCGCTGTTGGGTTAATTACTTCTTCCCCATCATGCAGGACATTTTCCTCACGCACGTCAACAATAAAACACTTAAAAATCTACCCGAGAAAATGCATCAAAATGGTAGAGTTTGCGATGTGATAATAGCATTTTTTTCTTTTCCTGGAGGTTATGTTGAATTCTGTAAAGAATCCCTGACCCTTGCATTTCCTTTGTCCAATAGAGGGGACTAGGGGGCAGTGGTGGACGTGTGTACATTAACTGTCCTATGCTAATGTCAGAGAGGACAGATCCACATTGAAAAGGATATTTGAGCTGAGTTTGATCTTAATATTTTTATAGATTCTCATTGATCTGGTTCTGAAGCAATTACTTAACAAGGACACAGAAAATCACAAAGGAGAAAGAAGCTCAGCTAATGACAGTATAAAGACACTTCTGATAAGCGGTCAGAAATATGATCAAGGGCGATTTGGGTTGCTTTAATCACTCTGTATGGGTTTCTGAATTGCATTAATGATGGTCACATTTGTGTGTTATTAATCCTCATTTTATACAGGCAAGTGCATGCCAAGAATGTAATGACTTTTAAGCCAAAATACTAAAAGTATAATGGTTATATCTTATATTTCTATTTTAGATTATCTGTAATTGGCAATCAGCTTAAAAAATCTCTAAAACTTATATTTTTAATGTTTTTAGGAACTCTTTTGCATTTCAAATAAAAGAAACATAAGTCATAAAATTAATAGTGTTTTTCTGATAAGTCGCTCAATCACAGTAAGTAGATTAAACGCAATACTATTACTAAATGTCGGGCACTGTTATTTTGAACCAGAAAACGGTTCTATATGATTGCATATTTTATTAGTCAGGATAATAGCTCCTAGGCATTGCTAAGAACATTCACCAAATCTTAATGGATTCACACAAGAAACATCTACGGCTCGCATCACAGTCCAACACAGTTAAGGTGTGTCTACAGTGCTGCTGTCTGCAAGACAGATCCGAAGATCTGGTCAGCTGCATCCTGTGCTCCCATCATCCCCTACGTCTGCCTCGGGATTCTCTACTGGCTCCTCTACACACAGTTGGTCAATGGACAATGACATCCTATGACGAAAAGTCAAGACGGTACGGTGGCCCAGTCTATGAGGGCCTTTCTCCTCACAGCCCCTCAGCCGAGTCGCATAGCAAGTAAGGAATCCCCAAGGTCTGCAATTTTAGCAAGTACTGTCTCTCATACGCCCATGATGTAGAAATGGATTAGTGAGAAGTCACGCAGTCAATGTCACAATATTTATTTAGGTGGCCTCCCCACCTTTCCTTTAAGCAGGTAATATGGATTCAAGTGTGTTTATTCCCCCAATGAATAGTATCACTATGACAAGCAAATACAGTTCTATGCAATATGCTAGGAGCTAGGATTACAACGGAATAGAGTCAATGAGGTCTCTCACCCTCGCAGACCTAATAGTTCAATGTGGGGAAATGGCAGATCTGAGACAAATAAAGCTATATAACTACGGTTAGAATAGTGCTCTGAAGGTAAAAAGTGGGGTGATATTGTCAAGATTCTATGGGGGGCAATTTAGATGGGGGACTCTCCAAGAGAATGTTTTCAACAGAGACTATACACTGAGACCAAGGAGGAGCATGAGAGGTGAAGGGAACAGCAAGCACAAGGACCTCCACACCCGAAAGCCCTCATGCAGGTGAAGTGCAGAACGCCGGCCAGCGAGGCGGAAATGTAATGAGCAAGGATAAGCGGAGCAGGAAGCCTGGATAAGCAGTCAGGACGGAGAGCGTTCAGAGTCCTTGCAGGCCACAGGGAGGAGCCTGATTCTTTGCGAACACTGCAGGATCGTGGAGTAGTGGAGTTTGGGCTCTTCGACGGTACCTTAGTTGTACGACGTTAGCTAATTTTTGCCATGATTATCAAATGAAAATACTAACTTTTCCACCTTGCATAGTTTTTTTTCTTAAACCTCTTTTGCCGTGACAATATTTTGCAACGCGTATTTGTTCATCATAAGATGCATAATATTAAAAATGGTTTTTAATTTTTCTATCTACTGGAACTTAAAATTGTGACAAACACTATTATCTTTAAGATACAAAATAATGTATTCTTTCAATAGTTCTTAAACTTTAAATTTTAATGAGCTTTCTAAATTTTGTGCTGTTATTTACCCTTGATTTAAATTTCAACTCATTTATGACTCTAATGAGATGCATAGAAAAGGCACCATCAATTCACATTAGAAATTCCCCAAATCCCTTTACACTGATTCCCAAAATAAGTCGCATCAGCCTTCCAGATACATAATGCTAATTTTTATTGATGGCTGCCGTCAGGAAATTAGCAAACAATGCATTCTAAGTTTCATTTTGAAAATCATAGAAAATAAAGTAATGAGCATGTTGGTGTTACGTTTTTATGCTATGCTAAAAATCTCCAAGAATAAACTATTGAAACATTTTATAAATACTAATTTTTCAAACTAAATGCAGAAAAAGAATAATAAATTATTTGTAGAGAAAATCATCTTAATATTCTATTTTCCTAAGCTTTATATTTATTTAATGTGCGAGAAACAATCAGAACGTGTAGTAGGTTTTTTAATACAGGACTATTATTTAACTTTTATTTTCCACACTTACTACTACAATTATTTTACTATCACTCTTCTCTTAAATATTTGTATACACTTTGTTAAATATCTGTGCGTATATTCATTTTTGAAGGTTTTTGTTTTTCACTTTTATCAGGTTATTCCATTAGATTTTTTCAAAACACATAATTTATGGTAATTGAAATTACATTTAAAATACTTTCTCATTGTTAATCATATAAAATAAATTTCAATTTCCTGGATATTTTCCCACTTAAATTAAAATACAATTACTTACCAAGTCAATTTTATGAAAAAGTGGGAAACCGAAGGAAAAAAAAGAACAGATGGCTTTGAATGTATTGTTCAAATAACTCTAGTTTGATTTCTTAGTGAATTTTGAGTAAATGACTAAATAAGGGCATAATCTTTCTTTTAATATTTGACAAAATGTTTGAATCTGTCCTGACATTTTTGTGTGTGTCATTTCTCTTCCAAGTGTGATTTGTTGCTAGCACTATAAAGAAATGTAATCACATGGGTTGAAATGATTTGATTTCAATAGTGTGCATAAATGATTCAAATGCAAGTATCCTTTCACTGAAACGACATTTAAATAATAATTAGAGAAATATGGCTTGAGGGATAATTACTGCCGTATGAATGGAATTAAATAAAGAATGAAAGAAGAAATCTGTTTGTCATCCCAACTCATAATTTTAATACTGGGCATTAGCATTCATTGGACTTGAGTTTCTAAATAATCACGAGATAAATTGAAAGCATTTATATTTTGGAAAATAATATCGGTAAGTCAAAACACACAATAAGCACATAAAATGTAAAGCTGGATTCTCAAAAATATTTTGTGTTGAGATATTATAAAATGTAAAAAATGCTTTTCATAACTTTCCACTTGTTTGAATAAGGCAATGAACTGGTTTCCAGTAAGTACATAAGTTAAAGTAAGATATTTAATTTGGAGAATTTAATTAGCAACAATATAGCAGAGCACTACAGGGAAAAGGCACTTAAGTGACATCTTGTATTTGTAAGTTAAAACAAAAAATAAATATAAAATATATCCGTAGTTTTAAAAAAATAAAGGCATACTGATAAGTATAAACAACATGAAGGAATGCAAATAGAGTTTATCACTAAGGAACAACGGCATACCTATGTCAGTCTGGGTTATGCTATGGTAACCCACGACACTGGAATCTTAGGAATTTCAAACAAAAAGTCATTTCTCAACCAGTCTGCATGTCTATCACACATTTTTTTAGGGGGTCTTTGCATATCGTAGTCACTCAGGGTTCAAGGATGAAGAAAGCGTCCCCATGCTTATCGGTTCCCACAGTCTATCAGAGGAATCTTAGGGCAACAAGTAAAACACAAAGTCATATTTTTGAGGAGATATTCAGTCGAAATTCAACTGTTCCAAGCTGGTAATTTTCAAAAATTATTCATGTAGAAGGTGATCAGAGATGACATGCCCCAGGGCACAAGGTGTGACCAGTTAAGGACAATTGTTGATGTTAGTTCCTGTGAACTCCTTCACTGCTCTCTAACTTGTCTAGCATTGTAGGGAGGAGGCCAGAGAACTAAAGTGTTAAATCAAGCTATATTCAGAGATTCCCAAGGCTGTCAAGGAGACAGCCTTTGCCCAGCCCACATCCAGGAACAACTGGATTTCTAGCAGGCGAAGTACTTCAAAACTGAAGAGCCTGGGATCTTCTGACTGCAGGATAAGAAGGGACATATGTTTATCTCAAAGAAGACTGTTTCTATGGCAACCGATCAGGACAGGTTTCCATATCTATCCAACACAGCCTTAAATCTGCAGACAAGATACAACACTTTGGCACAGACACTCTTACTACAAATTGGCAATTGTGGTTGTGATCCCTTAATCTTATGTTTTATTCCCCTCCTCCTAGAACTGGTAGGTAGTGAGTTGGACATGAGTGACAGGGGACACAAAGAACAGGGGCCAAGCCCAGACCACCCAAAGAACACCCTACTGGTAGTTAGAGACTCCCTCCTGCATCCCCAGAGACAGAGGACAAGAGGGTCATAGTCTTAAATGGCCTGATCTAGTTACAGAGGCACACGCAGAAGGTACTGCCCTAATTTGCCTACAATTTAAGTTTCATTATAATACTCTATGTTTATGTCTAGAAGTTCATGAACCTAATTATAACAGACTGAGTTCTGGGTAACCACATGCGCAGGAGGTAAAGGGTTATACAACAGCCAAAACGTCAATCAAAATGACCCCACTTGCCAATGATCAAGCACCACCCCTGTAAACACATGTCCAGAAACCAGTATAAGGACACACACCCTGAGTTCCACAAGGTTACAGCCTTCTTTGGCGTAGTCCTTCCTTTTTTGAAATATACTCTCAATAAATCTTACTTTCCTAAATCTCACTGGTGTGCAATTCTTTACTGTGTCTGCAGAAAGAACCGAGGACCCCTCAGTGCTGCTGGGATTTTCCCCTGTGGTAACTAGGTGAGCTTCTTCCAGTACATATTCTAGAACGAGGCAGCCTATGAAATTAAATTTGAATCTTCCATTTAGATATTGCTTCTATCTTTTCTATTTCCTTCCTTAGACTTCTTTTTGCCTTTGCCTTTGTGAATGCTCTTCTTGGTTCTCCATCTCCCATTAGACGCTGTTTCTTTAGTGCAAGTGAAGAGGCTGATGTAGAATAAGCTGTTATCAAACTTATCTGAGGGACTGGAGATAATCAAAACAAATAAACAAAAAAACAAGTTCAAGATGTGAGCAGGAATTTTATAGCGCTGTGCTAAGGTCCATTTTCCAAGACTAGGAGAAAAACCATCAGAACATGTAGGATAGGTGGCTGTTGCCAGGTTATCAGTGGTGTCAACCACACTTCCTTACCCCGTCTCTGTCTTTCCCAAACTCAACTTATTCTAGCCACCATTTTAAATTTCTGTCTATCGGGGATGATCCTGATAATTGCGCCAAGATCCAATTTCCTAATATATATATAATTTGCATATACTCAATATACAAATGTACTAAATTAGCATAATTCCCTAAAAGTGACACATTTCAGCTTTGAGTGACATCCCAAAGACCTTCAGTGATGAAGGCTCACAGATCAGGTATATTTAAGAGGCACAGGCACTCATAGTTTGAAGTTCTTGAAGGTCCCTGTAACTATGAGAGAACACACACACACACACACACACACACACACATGCACACACATACACACACAGGCTTTGGGAGTGCTGTTGGGACTGTTTAATATAAATTCATAGAAAATAAGTATTTTCCTAACTGGCTAAAGGCTCTGAAATATGGGGGCTGGGGTTGCTTTTTGTTTGTTTGTTTGTTTATCACAGGCTTAGTAGTTTTTCTTAAATAATTGCTTCTTAATTTCTTCCACCTATTGTGTTTACACAGTTTCCAGGCCATTTATTTCTTTTTAATGATGGTGTCTAAGAATTCCGAGAATAACATTAATAAAGGCAAAGGCAGAAAAAAAATCTAGAAAAGGGAGCCATGTAAAACTCACATTTTAATTTTAAAAAGCAGTATTTAATTTCTGATAATAGGAGTTGATGTTATCCCACATAATCATGAATTTTCTTACCTATTTCATCATGACTATTTGACATTCTATCCAAACTAAAGTATCTCTCCCTAGGAACCAGAATTTGAAACTGTTGACCAGAGAATCTGACAGCGTGTGGTCTAATTTTCAGAATCAACAGTGTTTCCATAGAGAAAAATCCAATATTCCCATTTTGAGGTTCTTGTCTGGAGCTTTGCTCATCTGCTCCTTAAATCCTACTGTCCAGTGCAATATCCTTCCAGCCCTTTTGTTTGTTTGGCTTAAGCTAGAAAGAGTGGTGTCTATCACTTACATCACACAGAACCTGAGTGGCTGTACTGAGATGCTCACGTAGCATTACAAATCACACAAGCTTTAACAGCCCAGGTGCTGCCTTTCGTGAAAGGGTTCGATTCTACAGCATCGGTCCTACTATTACGGAGATCAAGAATCAAATCGTTTTAAATGTGTCAATTTAGTAAATATATTATTTTCATTTACAATTGTCGACTGCAGAAGATATAACAAAATATAAAATCTGATTAAAGCATGTGAATGGAGAAACAATAAAAACAGTCTTACTGATACAATGACAATTGGAAGAAGCCATTCCTGAGTCCACGTTCCCCACTGCAAGGGATTTCTGCCTGGCATGCGACACAACCCTTCCAGTCCTGCTAATCCAATTTCGCTTCTCACTAGAGATGATAAGCAGATGGTACCACGTATTTCTACAGTAGTGCACGTTCCTGAAATCTGTTCTAAAAGTGGCCTTCTCTCGAGTCTTCTCTAGATTAAGCAATTCCAAAGGTGTTTTCACGCTGGTGATTTGACAGATCTTCTTAAACGAAAATACTTAAGATTTCTACATTTCCTAATCTATTCATTCCCAGCCACAACTGGATGTCTGCATATTAATGTATGTTTTTTTAAAAAAAATTCAGTACTACTAATTGTATTGAGGGGAGGAAAACACTAAAAAACCTGAAAATTAAGAAACATGAATTTGTGATGCAGGATCTGTGTTTTGTTTTACTTTTGAATATACCGAATAACGTATTGATTTGTTTCATCCTCAAACTAGATAAAGAGTTGTAAAGAATATTATTTTTCTTTAGAAAAGTAGTGAGAATATATAGATCTTACTATAAGCTTTGTGCTTATACGAACAAATGAATATAAGTGTTCCACTTCCCTTGCCTTAAACAGAAGAAGGGACTTTGGTTACAGATGTCAGAGGTACTCAAGAGGACTAATAAATCTAAAAAAAAAAAAAAAAAAAAAAAAAAAAAAGTATGTTTTTAAAAATCCATTGATTTCCACACCATTACAATCAATAATAAAGATGTACTAATTAAATGCATAATAAAAAGAGTCTGATTCATATAATAGCAAGTAAACGTGTTAGGTTTTAAAAATGTGTAAAGCATTAAGTGCAGAGCAAATAACAGTTGGCTAATCATAGTTAATAACCTGTGCCCCGACTTTATTAATCTGATCCCTGACAATTTCTCCAGGCTCATTTCTCAAACTCTCTGCTATGTCTGAATCCTTCGAATTCTACTTTCAAGCTTCTGCCAACTCTGAATGTTCACATAGTTTATTGTCTGGAAAGCTGTCTCTAAACACCACACACATAACCCTATACCTCCAATTATATCCTATTTATCCTTTAGCTGTCAAATTAAATAACATTTTTTAAACTTACATTCTTTTTAATAAGTTCTCATTGCATTTGCGATAGGCTAGCTTTTCTGACGTTTGTTTTCCCCATAGAAAACTGACTCCAAGAAGGGGGGATATGCCTATTTTGTATACTGGTAGAGCAGCAGTGTTATCACAGGAACTGAAAAATGGCGACTTTCCTAATACACTGAACTGAACGACGTTAATATAAACAGGAGTAAAAATCAAAATTATTTTCAGTATCATGCATATGAGAATTATGTTTCAGCTGTTTAATTTCCTTAAAAACAATGATTAAATTCTCACAATCATATGCACACAACTAGAATTAACATATTTCTAAAAATGTCTTACTGTATAAGTAAAATTTGAGTTTTCAGCTGAAATGTCTCTTTCTTTAAGAATCCGAAGAGATTGAAAATAAAAATTTAACGTGGCAATAATATAGTCCTGACTTTTATTATACATCATGATAACTATGAAACTGGAATCTTGTCAGATATAACAGACAGCATTTTTCCTATTTTATTGTTCTAACAATAATTTACCATCTGCATTTTAAGTAAAACTAAAGAGGGCATGATATTTCAGAATCAAAGGGAAAGGGAATATTTTAATCATAATTGCATATACTTAAAAGTAATAAATTCTGTCCTGTCTCTTATTTCCACGCTTACTAGTTGGTAATGCTAATAGCAACTTTTAAAAATATTAAAGTTCTTATTTTTTTCTTTCAATGCAGGAACAAAACAAGGCTTTTGTTTCCATCATCTTAGTCACCCTGGCATTTGACTTCATGCTTGGCACTTCGTAAATGTTCAGTAAATATTAGTTGACTATAAAAAACAATAAATGAATAAGTTAATACAGGAAGAGTGGAAGCATTTGCTGTGTGTATTTCAAAAATTATTTGTCAGTTTCTTCCACACTTCCCTGTCACCTGGCATGCTCTCAAAATAAGGAACTGTGGTTTGTGAAGCTGGCCCAATCGTTAAACACATTGACTACTTTTTTCACAGAGTGTACGTTCTTTAGCTTTGTCCAGGATGAAGCAATTCATATGGAACAAAAGAACTTTGCCCATGTAGCATTTGTTTTTGTTGTTAGTTCTATTATTTTTACACATTTAGTCTTCAGACTAATAAACACATAGTATTCGACTGTTTATGTAGGCTAATCTCCTGAAGTTTGATTTAAGTTCTTCTATATTAATTTATTCACTCAAGAAGATTTATTGACGGAACATCTTCTATAGGAATTATTTTATGTGCTTTGATAACTATGACTAAGTTGCAAATTAAAAATAAAATCACCTTCAAGTTACTTTCAAACAGAGTACATGTTTTTAAAAATCAGGAAATGGTATAACTTTATATCTTATATTCTTAAAGAGTCTAATACTGGTTATATTTTTTCATTTCTTACTAACCGCACTTTATTTTTAAAAACTCAATTTCTCTTAAAAATTCACTTCTCTTAATATCCATATTTTGTCAATAATCCCAGCATAAGAATGAAGACTTCTATAGCTTGAGCGACCTTTAAATTTATTGTCTAAATCAGTACAATACGACAGAGAAAAGAATAGTAATTTTGTCAAACACCAGGCTTGAACTGGGCTGCTCAAGGCCAACCTGCACTTGTAGTCCCTGTAAGTAGAGTTTTTCAAAGCTGGAATAGGAATTTTTAAGCAGTTTGTATAATTCTAACTAATACATAAGACATTCCGTCAACCAAAAAGATAGATTAAAAAAAAACACCAGTGAGGATCAAATGATATAACAATTCATTTTGAGGTAAGCCAGGTAAGGGAGAGAGAGAGAACAAAGTCCATTCTGGAGAACTTAGAACCAATGCGGAGTCACGTCTTTTCCTGGCAGGCTCCAGGTACTATGGCCCAGTTCCTACCTTTGCTGTCATTAAAATGGAAAGCTTGGAGTGCCATGACCCACTGACCTCTTTCAATCATTACTCAGTCATTCACCAGAAAATGATGGTCTTTCTTTGCGTTTTGCACAGATTGTTTAGAAATCTCTGGACATCAGAATCTTTTTACAAGGTTCAAATTTCTTGGTATTCGCTTAATGAAAATGTTTTGTTTCCCCCCTCACCAAGGGGTAAAACATATTCCAGCTGTCACATTCAAAGGAAAATGCTTCCTATACCCTCCATACCCCAGCTCACATCACAGCACAAGCTCCCTTTTATTTTCTGAAGTCATATTGTATATTCTCCATGGTACTAACCACTAGATAAAATTATATTATTCATTTATGTAAATGGAGTTTAAATTATTTATTTATATTAAGTAATGATTCGTTTTACCCATTATTTAAATATTTATTATTTAAATGGGTTATTGACTTTTATTTCTCTAAAATGTATGCTCTGTCTTTAATGACTAGAAGAATGCCTGGAATAATAGGTGAGTCATAAATATTTGTAGAATTAATAAAATATTTCCCTCTAAAATGATACAATACCAAAATGTTTGCTAAGTCAGTGGGTTTGGAAAAATGTTACAAAACAAAGATGTTGATTAAAACATGGAAGGGAAGCTGGTACCAAAGTTACTTTTAGCAATAAAATGTGTTATAACCGGAAAAGATCAGAGCAGGAAAACTGGCCAATAACGTACTTTGAAAAAATAAAACAGAACGGACACATCTGTGAATGAGACAAATTTAATAACCAATAAAACCACTTTAATAATGCATACTATTACTGTTGATGAAAATATAAAAACAGTATATATCTGATCTTGATTTCTGAATGAGAACAAAAAATTGAATGCAAATCTGGATTTATATAAATGACAAACATTATTAAGGTTTTCGATATGTAGCCTAACCCATATATGCTATATATTTATGTATGCATATATATACATGTACTTTTGCGACAATGCGGATGGACCTCAAGATAACCATGCTAAGTGAAATAAGCCAAACAGAAAAAAATTGAAAATCAGATGATATCACTTATATGTGAGATATAAACCTAAAAGCAACAAATGAACAGGAAAAACAAATAGAGACTCATGGGCATGGACTACAGACTAGTGGTTACCAGAGGATAGGGGCTGGGGGAGGGGGAGAGGGCTAGATGGGATAAAGGGGATCAAATACGTGGTAACAGAAAGAAATCTAACTATAGGAGGTGAACACATGGTATAAATACACACACACACACACACACACATACACACACACACACACACACACACAGTATATATATATATATACATGCCTTACTGTTAAACTGAAGCCCTAATAACTTTTTTGGCCCATATTAATAGTACTCCTGTCTGTCTAAACTTAAGTTATAATTGTTCTGATCACAGTATAGGAAGAGATTCTGGCAAGATGATATAGCTAAGTTTTTAGAACCCTTCGGCTGATACTGTAACCACAATATGAGTAATGTCGCAGTGGGTTTTATATACAAGACAGAGGCAGCTTGCAATGTAGAGAATTCCCACTACAAGTCAGGAATTCTGGGTAAAAGTGCTCTAAATAATGGATGTAGTCAAAACAAATTTAGATACACTGATTACTTTAGCTTTCAGTGTAAGGAATTTTATTAGAAAATGTTCTTTTGAAGCATTGAAAAAAAAATCTTTAAAGTGTAAATAAGCCTTGGGGAGTTATTTCAACTACTGACACAGCCTTAAAAGAACTGAAGCAGCAAGATTCCATGTCTGAAGTTTAGATTGATTGTCACTCGAGTACAGACTTTTACAGCCTCTCTGGAACAAAGGAAATATCACCTTTTAATGTGAAGTCATAATTTAATTTTCTTAGCTGATGTAAACTATTTCGCTGACTTTTAATGAACCCGGGGAAATGCTTAATGCGTATATGTGTCTTCCGATGTTATATGTGTCTGTAACCTGAGCCAGTGAAAATGGGCTGCAGGATTGGATGTAAATTAAATGGGATTAGTATTTTTTTTATTAATTTTATTGAAAATATTTTAGATAAATAAAATAAACTATAGTAAAGTTTATCATAGAAAAAGGAGAAGAGTGAGTTGTATCCTTTACCACACTATAGGCAAGCTCTTGGCCTGTGGCAGTGTGGACACAGGGTCCCAACAGATGAAAAATATGTGTCTGGAAGCGTGTATGGGAGACAATGGACCTAAAGATTCTGAGACCCAAAATGTACCATTTCCCTTGATTAATTCCGAAGTAGTCTGTTCATTGCCACCAATATTTATATCAAAATATGTGTATGTCAAAATAACAGCCCTCAGATTATTCTAAATTAAAAATTTTTATTTGTCATTAAACTCTTTAATTCTTTTTAGTTCATTCATATTTCAAAAGATTTGAATGTATATAGCAAAGATGTATTTTTAATATTTTCTGCCTCATATTTAGAAAGTAATCTGATAGTCTCAATTGACTTGGTTTCATCAGATACTTTCAGTTAATATCTACTTCAATAAATGATCTTTAACTTTTTCATTTTTCTTTGTAAATATAGGGACTACCATCGAAAAAGGGAGGTGTTATGTGTTCCGTGATCTGTGTCAAGATTTGCTATGCAGGTAATCCATGGTCGGTCAGTTTCCCCTGTTACACGAAAAGAAAAAAGAACAAATGTACAGTAAAAAATGACCACCGATCCCATGGGAAATCATTTATAATAGGAAAAGCCCACATACTGGTATATCTGACTTTTTTCTTTTAAGTTTTTGAAAAAGAAAACCATACTTTTAATATAGTTGAGTAGAAAAAGATACTGTCATCACAAAATAAATTTAGTAAGACTGGTATTGCACAAACTATGTAAGAGGACTTGGTTTTTTCATAAGAAGAAATAAATGGTATATACATTGTTCGTTTTTAGTTTTATATTTTCTCTCATAAGTTATGCTCACAAATAATTTATTTGTGGTGGTTCAGTGTGAAACTCGACAGACACAGTAATTAAATATTTTACATTCTTTATTTTCATTGCAATCATAGCTATAGCAGCTTTCCTTTCTTTTTAAAAATTATGTTACTTCAATTATCTACATCTTACTTTGGAGTGGCTAAATAACATGTATTATAGACCCACCAATAACGGCCTTATTTCCTTGAAATCCTACTTGTAAACCAGAGCTTGACCACATTAAATGGTGCAATTGTGTTTCTCACTTAGTTCAACTTTAACAAATTCTTTCCTAAAGCTGGTAGGAAAAAAAAAAAAATGATTCAATCAGTCTTAAGTCTATAATAGTTTTCAGAAATGAACTTAGTACATTTTTAAATTAGTTTTATATGAGCAACTGCAAGCTATGGCTTTGATTACTCAAGTTTTCATGTGCTGCTGAGTATGGGTGGGCATTTTTACTGTTACTGGTAGAGGAGTGCTGTCTTCTCGCTGGGTAGCATTAATGAATCACTACCTGTGGGCCATTAACGTTGCTTTACAGGCATGCAGAGTAAGGAGGAGAAAAATCAACAAATGCAGGGCCAAGTCCATAGCAACTACCCTGAAGAGAACAGAAGCAATTATCTGGAAAATTCAGTGGAACACATGAATGTTTAGGAAAAGCGTGGGATTAAACACACACACACACACACACACACACACACACACACACACACACACACACACTAAATTTACCTAGTTCTCAATATGTGTCCCAAACTGTAATTAAACTGCATCTACTCCTCACCCCACAATCTTTGCCCTGAGGACAGGAATATTCTTTCAAATTACATAGTGTAACCCAGACCTCATTAAGAGCGTATTGATACATACTTGAGCAAAAGTAGAGATTAGACTTTTTAAAAATATTATTCATTATCAATCACTAGGATAAAGGACCCGAAGTTCAGAACACTGTGTTTATTCTTCTTTGATCTATCACTATGAAAAATATGTAATAATGTCTATTGTGTCTATACATCCATAAAACAAACCCTGATGCTTCTACTTCACTCTTCCCTTTTTAGTAGAATGATTAAACCCATGCAAGGAACCCAAACACAAAATCCCAATAGTGAATGAAACCAAGAACTTCATGAAGAAAAAAAAAAAAAAGAAAAAGAAAAACTGCATTAATTCCTCCAGCACCACAGTAACAAAATTCTGACCAGTATTACCTAACTTCATACGTGGAAAAATCGTTCTTAAAAATTTTATTTAAAAAAGTAAAAAGAAAAGTAATGGCAAAGCCTGAATCATTGTATTGAAATAATTTACAGTCATGCGTCACATGACATTTCAGTCAAGGCGGCTGCGTTTATGATGGTGGCGATCCCGTAAGACTGGAATGCAGCTGGAAAATTCCCATCGCCTCGTGATGCCATAGACATTTGAGTGCCACAGGGCAATGCATTAGTCACCTGTTTACAGCAATGTTGGTATAAACTTACCGCACTGCTAGTCACATGAAAGTATAGCGCACAGTATGTACGGTCCACAGCACTTGATAAATGGTACTATTTTATGTATTTACTATACTATGCTTTGTATCACTATCTGAGAGTGTACTTTTTCTACTTATAAAAAAAAAAAAGTTTGCTATACCCGCAGCAGCCTCATCCATCTGTGTTTGCTGTCTCTTGATTGTGTCCTTCTTTTGTGCTTGATTCAATCTCATTTATCATGGCCCCTAAGCAGACAAAATCTACTGCTAATGTTGCCAGTAAGAGGCCACATAGAATGAGTGACCTGGAAACAAAATTTAAAATGATTAAGGAAATCCAGTGATGGCTATTGCTCATCAGCCAAGCATGTCCCATTCCACTATAGCTACAGTCTTAGAGGAAAAAAAAAAAAAAAAAAATGAGAGAAGCTGTTAAAGGATCCGCTTCACTGGAGGCAATGGACTAACGAAACTTCCAGACGGGCCCATATCAGACACGGAGCACCTTCTGCGGACCTGGAGTGAAGACCAGACCCTGCAGTGCATTCCTCTGGCGCCGCGATGCCCACGGCCAAAGCAAAACTTTGTTTGTGACGTGGAAAACAAGGCTGGACCCAACCGTGATGGTGGCTTGCCGCTCTCTCTGGGTGATTTAAATGATTCAAGAATCATTATCGTTACCTAATGTGAAAGTGAGTAGTGAGTCTGTGAGTGCTGACGGGAGGCAGCTGACAGCTTGTTAAGAACTCTGCACAAGCTGATTGTGGAGAAAATTACTCGCCAGAGTAAAAACTACTCGATACGGATGAAACCTCCCTATTCTGGAAACAGACACCTGAAAGGACTTTATCCTTAAGGAGGCCAAGTCAATGCCTTAAGGACAGGAAAACAGCCTTGCCTGGGGGCGATGCTACAGGCTACACATTGACCCCTTCGTGATCCAGCAGTGAGCACCCCGCGGCCTTCAAGCCCATCAGCAGCACTCACCGCCTGTGCTCTGCAGGGGTGATGAGAAGGCATGGAGGGCCCGGCTCCTCTCCCAAAACGGCCTCCTGAATTGCTATGCTAGCGAAATGGAAAAACACTGTTTGGAGAATAATGCCTTTCACAATTTTGCTTGTTGTTGGTCATGCTCCCGGACATCCGCTTCATATTGGTGATCTTCATCCCGATATCAAAGTGGTGTTTCTCCCTCCAAACACCACCTCCTTCATCCGATGAGTGAATCAACGAGTCAAAGGAGCTTTTACGGCCCACGGCCACAGGAGGACGTTTGTCCAGGCTATTGTGCAACTGAGGAGGACACCGAGGAGACACTGTCCTGCAACCTGGAAGTCACGTCTGTGACCGCGTCAGGGACCGTGCTGGGGCTTGGGGTGACGGCACCAAGCAGTGTGCATGAATGGCACCTGGAAGAAGACACGCGAGAGGCTCATCCATGACTTCAAAAGATTTGCCAAGGATGAGGACGTTGCAAAATCAACAAGGCCGTGGTTGAGATGGCAAGCAATTTTAACCCGGGCTTGGAAGGCAGTGACACTGAGGAACTAACTCCTAGAGGTGGTCCTGGAGGAGTGACTAAGGAGCAGTTGTCAGAAATGGAACAGGAATGCACATGCCAAGAAAGATGAAAGGAAACTACAGGAGAAAAAAAAAAAAAAAAAAAAAAAGGAATTCCCAAGAATATTCACAGTGAAGAAGGTTTAGCAGAAGCTTTTGCAGACCTCAATAAGGTGCTTAAAAACTTTAAGAACATGGACCCCAACACCAAAAGGTTTTCATAAATACAAAGAGTCACGGTATATTGTCTGTGTATAAGCCAACCTACGAGAAAAAAAATAGCAAATCACCATAAAAAGCGGGACACTTTCTGGAGAAGAGCCTCAGACAGGTCCTGCAGAAGGGGTTCCAGAAGTCACTGTCATCACAGGAGAGGACAGCTCCATGCGTGCTGTCATCCCTGAAGACCTTCCAGGGGGACAAGAAGTGCAGAGGGAGACAGTGACACTGATGACCTGTCCCTGTGCGGACCTATGCTACTGTGCGTGTGTGCGCATGACTTTTTACACAAAAAGATATAAAAGCAAAAAATTAAAAATGTTAAGATAGAAATAATCTTCTAGAATAAGATATAAAGGATATAAAGAATTTGTATACCATTGTATAACGTGTTTATGTTTTAAGTAAATGAAATCTAAAAGTTTATAAAGTAAAAATGTTGCAATAAGCTAAGTTTAGTTTATTGCTGAAGAAAGAAAAGTATTTTCTATAAATTTAGTGTCGCCCAAGTGCCCCGTGTTCACCGAGTCTGCGGTAGCGCACCGCACACCCTAGGCCTTCGCGTTCCCTCACCCTCACCTCTGACTCACCCAGAGCAACTCCCATCCCGCAGGCGTCGTTCATGGCATGTGCCCTACAGGTGCACCACATTTTACCTCGTATACCATAGGTTTGCTGTACCTTTTCTATGCTTAGTATGTAAAGACGCACAAACATTAGCACTGTTACAATTGCCTACAGCATTCCATACTTAACATGCGAGCGGGCTCGTAACTGGAGAGCGAAGGCTGCCCCCCACGGCCTAGGTTGGCCCCCCATGGGCTAGGTTGGCCCCCACGGCCTAGGCTGGCCCCCACGGCCTAGGTTGGCCTCCCACGGCCTAAGTTGGCATTAGTGCCTCTACGATGGTCCTGAGAAACTACATAGTAACAGATTTCTCAGAATGTATCCGCATTGTTAAGTGATTCATGACTGTATATCCACAACCAATATGGAACCTATTAAAAAAAAAAATGCCATGGGGGATGCATTTCCAACACAACGCTAATTGGTTCAAGTTTAAAAAACTACCTATTAGCTTCCTACTTCTGGCAGTGGTCGAGTAGGTGGTTCGAATCTCTCTCATTGAAAGCTAGCCAAGCCGGACAGCATGTTTAAAGCATCTTCTTGAAGACTCCGTTTGCAGGCTTTAGGGAACAACCAAAGCTGCGAGGATTTACGAATATGAGGGTCAGCGGGGAGAAGAGCCCATAAAGGTGAACTTAGCTTTTGGAGTGGCTTTCACCTAGAGACGCTTATCTGTTGCCATAGAGAAAGGAAGACTGTGAAAGAAACTCTAAGAAGCTAAGCAAAGCCTTCAGAAGACCAGCTGGATTGAGGGGACACAATTGAGATTCCAGGGCCCGACAAAGAAAAGGCTTATTAATAGCACTCTCTTGAGTCTCATTTCGTTTTGAACTCTCAGTGCTCTTTTTTAAATTTCTTCATATAGTGCTGTCGACATAAAAGAGAGCAGTGAGACAGGACAAGCCAGGACACCACATGCTGAGGAGAAACAGGACAGTTAAATATATGGGTAAATCTAAATTAATATGTACTCCATAAAGAAAATAACACAAAGAGTATTAAAATAAAGATTTAAACTCTAAGCCACCAATACTATAAAACACTTGCCAGTATGACCACATGTTGGATCACAAAGGAGATTGCAACAAATGTCAGAGTGATTAAATTATAATAAAAATGTAATTC